>CM056562.1:24590621-25190621 GCA_029721515.1 Synanceia verrucosa
TTTGGTAATCAGTAATACTGTTAATTTAGGGCAGTGGTGGTAAACACCTGACACTGGTGGAAAATAATAAATCTGCTAATCTCTGTATATAAAAATAAGGAGGTAAACAAATGAACTGAAACACCACTTTAAAACAAAGATTTGAACCAAAACTTTATTTTTTTATTGTTATTCTCAACTTCTAACTTGACAGCTTATAATGTTCTTACAGGGTTCTTTAAGTCAAATTTAATACTTTTTAAGACCTTTTTAAGACCTCAACAAATATAATTTCAGACCCAAACATGTCACAACAATTTCTTTAGTAGAAAATAGTCAATTTATTGTAGGGCCTGACTAATATGGAGTTTTTGAGGCCAATGCCGAAATCGATGTTTAGCAGGAAAAAAAAATGATAAAAGATTAAAATCTCCGATAATATTTTTTATAATATTTTTCAGCCCTTTAACACTTGCAACAATGACATAAATTAAAAGCACAACACTTATCTTTTCTCTACAACTTTAATTTCACAACTTTCAAGAACAAAGAAGTGAACAAAATGACTCTGAATAGTGTGTTTTCCTATTGACATTAAACACACCATCTGAAAATTTAATACCGACAGTAAATTTAAGACAATTTAAGCCTTTAATTACCCAGATATTAATGTAATACATTTTTAGAATTTTTTTAAGGAACTTGATGCTTTTTGCACTATATTGCATTTTTGCAGTATTCTGAACTGTATGTACATTTTTGAATATTCCTATTGTGAAACTGTCGCACAAGAATTTTCTTCGGATGAATATAATTTTATCCTACGACTGTCATTACACTATCAGAGTGTGGATGTGTTCCTCCTCACCGTTGCAGGTCAAAGCTGTGCAGACCCAGTTCCCACAGGCACAAACACACTTATTGCACTCCATCCGAGTTTCAGCTCCGTCCTCGAACACCTCGTCCTCCAGAGCGCACTCTGCACGAAAAACACAACCACTGAACTGCAGCTTCCACGTCAGATTCAGCCTGATGTGTCGCTATTTTTACTTTTATTCACAGCCAAACACCACAGGGCTTCTTCCTGTCCTTACTTCTCTCGTAGGGATGGTAGCTGGGCGTCAGACAGTTGATGAACTCCGTTAAACTCAGCTTCCAGTCGGCGTTTTCATCCGACAGCTCGATCAAAGCGTCAACACAAAGAGACCTGAGAGATGTTCAGGGAGGGTTTAGTGACAGAAATGTTTCAGTAAAAACTAGTTAAGTGGAGTAGAAAGTAGAGAGAAAACTAGAGCTGTCAAACAATTAATCTTTTTTTTAAATTGTGATTAATCACATTTATTATTGTAAAGTTCTATTACTTTGCATTTCACAGCCGTTTTTAGGATCATATTAACAACACAAATCAATTATTACCAATATAAAGACAGTTATTTCATGAAATTTATTGGTTTAGACTCTCATTTTTCCATCTTAAACATTTATAAACTGTTACTTATATATTATATATATAACTTATTAGTCGCACACTTTGTTTCCTTACAGACACATTTATTTTTCTACTTGTTGTCACTGCCTTTTATTTCTATATATCAGTCCTTATTATTATGCTGTTGCTCTGTCCACTTTGCTGCTGTAATGATGTAAATTTCACCGTCGGTGCGATGAATAAAGCTTTATCGGCTCTTTTCTTTACTTTAAATCCAAATCAACAAGCCTGAAGTTGCAGAATGTCAACCTCAGAAATACTGAAATAAAGAAAAGCAACAACAGCAGTATATTATAGAGCATATTAAACATTATATAATACACAGTATATGTGTACCTCAGCAGCATGTTGGTCTCCAGAGTATTAGAGTATGTGAGGTTGAGGGCCGACTCGTTATGTTTCAGGAAGCTCAGGAACTCGTTGGAATCGAGTTCTGAATCTCCGTTATCGTATGTCTGTAACAAAAAAACACAAACATCCAAAATATCTTCATCAGCTTGCATTTCTCAAATTGTCCAGCAGTGAAAAGAGCAATAATTTTAGCTATTTTCTGTGAAAAGTTGTGACCTTGAAGTACGTTTGCAGGAGGTGATCGGGTGAGGTCATATTCGCCATGGCGTTGTCATTTTCAACCTCCTCTTGAATCCACTGGATCACTCTTTCTCTCAGCCAATCACGATCAGACATGAAACAGACGACTACACGCACAAAAAATAGAAACAAAAATATCAACGCAAGTTCTCTCAAGGCAGAAACATATTTATATTTAACTGCGTAAGAAGCTGCAGACTTACTGGGGCTCACGTCTGTGTTTGTTGGTTTCTCTGAAAATATGGAAACACACAAACAGTAAGCTAATCAATAAGGTTCTGATAAATAGTTGTGCTACGTTTGGAAATAACTGAAAGAGTTGAAGTGGGGCTGCATGGATAATTTCATGTTCTGAGAGCTTAAGCTCTCCTCTCACCAGACTCCATTCACTAAAGCTGTAATTTAAGCTCTCCTCTCACCAGACTCCATTCACTAAAGCTGTAATTTAAGCTCTCCTCTCACCAGACTCCATTCACTAAAGCTGTAATTTGAGCTCTCCTCTCACCAGACTCCATTCGCTAAAGCTGTAATTTAAGCTCTCCTCTCACCAGACTCCATTCGCTAAAGCTGTAATTTAAGCTCTCCTCTCACCAGACTCCATTCACTAAAGCTGCAATTTAAGCTCTCCTCTCACCAGACTCCATTCACTAAAGCTGTAATTTAAGCTCTCCTCTCACCAGACTCCATTCGCTAAAGCGGTAATTTAAGCTCTCCTCTCACCAGACTCCATTCGCTAAAGCTGTAATTTAAGCTCTCCTCTCACCAGACTCCATTCGCTAAAGCTGTAATTTAAGCTCTCCTCTCACCAGACTCCATTCGCTAAAGCTGTAATTTAAGCTCTCCTCTCACCAGACTCCATTACTAAAGCTGTAATTTAAGCTCTCCTCTCACCAGACTCCATTCACTAAAACTGTAATTTAAGCTCTCCTCTCACCAGACTCCATTCACTAAAGCTGTAATTTAAGCTCTCCTCTCACCAGACTCCATTCGCTAAAGCTGTAATTTAAGCTCTCCTCTCACCAGACTCCATTCGCTAAAGCTGTAATTTAAGCTCTCCTCTCACCAGACTCCATTACTAAAGCTGTAATTTAAGCTCTCCTCTCACCAGACTCCATTCACTAAAACTGTAATTTAAGCTCTGCTCTCACCAGACTCCATTCACTAAAGCTGTAATTTAAGCTCTCCTCTCACCAGACTCCATTACTAAAGCTGTAATTTAAGCTCTCCTCTCACCAGACTCCATTACTAAAGCTGTAATTTAAGCTCTCCTCTCACCAGACTCCATTCACTAAAGTGGTAATTTAAGCTCTCCTCTCACCAGACTCCATTCACTAAAGCAGTTATCTTTTGAGCGTCAGAAACCAGGAGGGGAAACATTTTAGAAAGGCTTGAACTAAGAGCAGCATTTTTTACTGACCCAGGCAGTGTCCTCTGTGCTCCACATGGATCTTAGTCTGGGTGATGCAGGCGTCTCTGTGCAGCTCACAGTGGTTTCTGTATGATCTGCTGTTACTGCCGCAGACCCAGTGCTCCTTCACATCACACTGCTGCAGAGGAAGAGGAGGGTCAAAGGAAGTCTCCATAGTTTCTATAGAATATGACCTGCTGAACACTTAAGTTCATGATTTCATCTTCTCAGGTGTGAATATTTGATGCGTTTATTTTTCAAATAGTGATGACATTTCTGACTGTTATGTTATAATAAAAGCTATACATATATACAAATATATGAGATGCAGCTCATTTTGAACTATTAATGATTATTTACTATATTAGTCAGCTATACTTTAATATAAAAACAAGATTTTTAGGGAAATTCACCCAACACAGCAGCATAGACAAATTACAGTAAAAAAAACAATAAACAACAGCAAAGACATAATAGAATAAGTAATAATAATGTAAATATTTACATGTTGTACTAAATAACAAAGGAAGAAAAACATATTTTTAATCGCAAATGTAATGTTAAACACAATTATTCAATGAATAAAATGTATTTTTACTATTTGTATTTGTGATATTATGTAAATGTGACCTGTAGAATAGTCATAAAAAAGTGTAACTATTTCTGTGCAAAATAAATACAAAATAAATAAAAAGCAGGAAGTCTAAACAGATTCTAAAAACGTAGTGCAGAACAGTGCCAAAAGCAATATAGTAATAAAATATGCTGATAGAATATATAATAACACATTAACTACATTTCCTGGATACACTCAGATACTTTACATTTAAAAGCACTTGTACTTTTAATGGCGTATTTTACAGTGTTGTAGCAGTATTTTAACTGAATACTTCAACAGCTTTTACCTGCAAACAACGACAGACTGGTTCTCCTCTGTCGGTCGACACACACTCTCTACCTGCACCACAGGAAGTCCTGGCACACACCGACTGATCCTATCACAAACACAAAAACACACATGATTACGGTATTTCTGATTGAAAAGAAGTGAGAAGTGTGTGTTTCAGACTCCAGATGGTGACCTTTGACCTCCCGCTGAGAGAGACCCAGGCTGCTTTGAATGACAATGACTCTCTCAGCAAACTGACTATTATGGAGGCAGCTGGACGGCAGTTTGGAAGGTTTTGATTCTTCTTTTCTTATTTTTTCCGATTAATTAATCGTATTTAATTATGAAATTAATCTGCAACATTTGGACAATCAATTAATTGGTTGAAGTCATTTTTTTTAAGGAAAAAAAATTCAGTTTCCAGCTTCTTACATGTGAATATTTCCTGGTTTCTTTCCTTCTCTGTGACAATAAACTGCTTTAGAGAACACATTTTTCACCATTTCCTGATATTTTATAAACCAAACAACTGATTGATTAGCCCCAAAACAGATTAAACAAAAACCTGAACAGTCCAGTTGAGTGTAGGATTGTTGTTTTTCATTATCTTTAACTGGGTGTCTCTAATAAACTAAAAAAACAGAAACATAGATTCTCCTGAACAGATGTTTTACAGTCAAGTTCCACACATTCCTGTGTACTTACAGGTCAGCAAAACAACTCACACACACAGGTTTGAACTTGTGAGCGACATTAATCATTTTTAATGAAAAGAGTGACGTCTGAAACTGATTCTGATCTGAACCCTGTAACTAAACAAACCACGGGGGAAGAGAAAACACTGGTTTTATTAGACGTTTGCACAGAGACTGAAACTCACAGACAATAGAAACATCTGCCGCTGCCAGCTGACATCTGCTGCAGCGCTAACCTGCTGTTAGCATCCAGCTGATTGGACAACAACACATCGGTGTGACTAAAGGTTCAAGTCTGAGCCTGTAACATTATTATTATTAATATTATATTATTTCATTATTGTTGTTTATGCTGCTGTAACAAGTAAAGTTCCTCAATATCCTATTCTGTTTCATTGAAAAGCATTTATTTATCGCTTTTGTGGTTTATAGAGAAAAAAAATATGGAAGTACAGGAAAAAAAACACTTAAGATGAAATAAATAAATACATAAAAAACACAAATTTACCAAATAAGAAAATATAAAGACAGAAGTATTATTCAGCATGCAGACCCCACAATAAATCTGAATGTTTCATATTTACCTCATCCTTCTAATGCCTCACCCATATACCATTATTATATCATATACTGTCATATTATTATTAGCAATATTATCAAATACCTGTGCAGTAGAAACTTCTTAAACTTAAACCTAAGTAAAATCCAACACTGAATGAACACTAGAGTTCACAGGAAACAAGCCGACACTGCAGAAAGATCAGAGATGATCTGCTGATCACAGACATACCTGAGGACCTTCTCACCTGTAAAACACCTCCACATACCAGCACCTCCCTAAATCTCCCTGCGCTGCAGGCAATGTTCCACATCTAGTCGACCATCCGTCTTTTCTAACATGACGACTGACGGCTGATTTATGGCAGAAAATGAAAACTGGAAATGTTTTGACCATCAGTGTAGCGACCAGCTGTCCTTTCTTTGTTTTCTGCATTTAATCTTTATGTTCACACTATTCATCTGCTATTAATGTTTCTATAATATAACATTAGTACACTAATGAGTAGTTTAAGTTTACCTTGGCCATAGGAGAGGAGGAGACGGGAGGAGAGGAAAGGAGCAACGACAGCAGGAGCACAGAGGTGGTCAACATCTGGGGAGGAGAGGAGACAAGGAGAGAGGAGAGGAAAGGTGAGAGGAGACAAGGGGAGAGGAGAGACGATAAGGAGAGAGGAGAGGAAAGGTGAGAGGAGACAAGGGGAGAGGAGAGGAGACAAGGAGAGAGGAGAGGAAAGATGAGAGGAGACAAGGGGAGAGGAGAGATGATAAGAAGAGAGGAGAGGAAAGGTGAGAGGAGACCAGGGGAGAGGAGAGACGATAAGGAGAGAGGAGAGGAAAGGTGAGAGGAGACAAGGGGAGAGGAGAGGAGACAAGGAGAGAGGAGAGGAAAGATGAGAGGAGACAAGAGGAGAGGAGATAAGGAGAGAGGAGAGGAGACAAGGAGAGGGGAGAGGAAAGGTGAGAGGAGACAAGGGGAGAGGAGAGACGATAAGGAGAGAGGAGAGGAAAGGTGAGAGGAGACAAGGGGAGAGGAGAGGAGACAAGGAGAGAGGAGAGGAAAGATGAGAGGAGACAAGGGGAGAGGAGAGATGATAAGAAGAGAGGAGAGGAAAGGTGAGAGGAGACCAGGGGAGAGGAGAGACGATAAGGAGAGAGGAGAGGAAAGGTGAGAGGAGACAAGGGGAGAGGAGAGGAGACAAGGAGAGAGGAGAGGAAAGATGAGAGGAGACAAGAGGAGAGGAGATAAGGAGAGAGGAGAGGAGACAAGGAGAGGGGAGAGGAGACGAGATAAGGAGAGAGAAGAGGAGACAAGGAGAGAGGAGAGGAAAGATGAGAGGAGACAAGGGGAGATAAGGGGAGAGGAGAGGTGACAAGGAGACAAGAGAGGAAAGAAGAGAGAAGTCAAGGAAAACAGAGAGGAAAGTAGAGAGGAGAGGAGACAAGGAGAGGGAAGGAAAAGAAAGAGGAGAGGAGAGAGGAGGGAGAAATTAATGACAACTATTTGTTGTATATTTCAACAACAGTAGTGATGTCATGAATACTACTACTACTACTACTACTGCCCTACCGTGCCAGTATAAACACAGTCCAGAAGCTTCTTTATGCTGTAATGAACCGGTCAGGACTCCTCAGCAGTTGATCAGCAGGCTTTACCATTCAACCAGCCAATCGATCAATGAGCCAAATGATCAGGTGACAGATTCATATCCAAACAGCCAAATGATGTCAGCATGGATCCATTCAGGTGAAGAGTTAACACCGTCTGCTTCAGTCTGCAGCAAAACAATGTCTGAGTTACAAGGAGGAGGAGGAGGAGGAGGAGGAGTGATGCTGGGGAGAAAGGAGGCCAGCTGTCAACCCCCCCAAAGGCACCAGACCATCTGACATGTTCAGACAGTTACCAGCTGAGAGGAGCTCACTGATGTTTTTTACAGTTAAACACCAAAAAATAAAACAAATTAGAACTCTTATTGATCACCTCCATCAGTTCTATAAATCACCTTATCAATGACTGTCTGATCAACGATGTCAGCTGACAACCAGCCAATCAGAGCTGGTCTCTTAGAGCAGAGTCTCCATGATGTTGACTGGTCTGCAGTCAGCTGGAGTTAACTTCTTCATTTAGTTTCATCCTCAGAACACTTGATCGCTGATCAATAGGAGCTTTGGCCTGTTAGCTGTTAGCATTCATCTGATTAGCTGCACTAGCATTAGCTTAGCTTGTAGCTGCTAGCTCAAACTGGAAATACCTCCCTGATATTTTAACTCAGTTTTTACATAAGGTGCATATTAGGTTTGATTTTTCAAAATAAAATTCAGAAGTGAATTGCTGTCATTCTTCTCCAGGAAGCTGATAGTGAGGGAGCATCGAAGCCACAAAATAAAAGCACCAGATTAAAAAAATTTTTTTACTTTTGTGGTTTTGTGTTTGTAAATTCAATGGAATGAGTGAGCGAGAAAGTGACATCTAGTGGCTTTAAGAAGTACATACATGCATTTTGTGTGCATGTTGAATAAAATAGATGTGAAAAGGGGATCATTTGCTTACAGTTATTATTCACCCTTCACTTATGTCCCCGTATGTGCTGTGTCTTTTACTTTCTATAAAGAATTGGTACGACATGTTGCATGATTTGTATTCACATCATGTTTTTCTACACGCCCTCATTGGTTAAATAAAGCTTAAATAAAAAATAAAGTATTCTTAATTTTAGCACTATGGTATTTTTTGCTGCGGTGCATTAACACAACAGGAAAAGAGAAACTTGTCATCTTAAATTATCAAACACAACCCTTTTAAGTTTGGCGCTCTGTTGTAGCGCCACCCTGTGACCAGCAGAGGTCAGCGCCACCATTGTTATTACCATCAGAACTTTTCTCTTAACTCAAATGTGGTTTAAAGGTGTAAAAACACTACCTGTTCCTGGTTTATCTGCCTACAAATTAAATATAGTATTATCTGATTAAACACAGCTCTGTAAGGTAGGGTGATGACTGCCTTATTTTACTGTCTCAATGAATCTCTTGTCCTCTTCTGAATTAACCTAACACGTACATCATGTTTTTCCATCCTCTCTCTGGTGTGACAGTCAGCTGTGTGTCAGAAGATGAGGATCAGATAAACCTCCACCCGCCTGGTGTGCACTGTAACACCAATGGTGCGCTTCCTAAAAATAGAGCGCAGAGAGCGGTCAGCCAGAGTGTGAACGCATCTCCTCTTTTAAGGGAAGGTATGTTATGAGCTTAATGCAGGGCGATAACAGAGGTGTGATGCCTGCAGACACTGCTAGAGCAGCAGACGAGTCGATGACAAGTTCAACAGAACAGAACAAGACGTGACGAGATTAATTAAACAAAAACACCTGAACCTTAAGTGACTGTCATACAACAATGTCAAAAAGTTATTGGTTATTTTTCATGTGATTTGCTACAAATATTCAGCACCAATGTCCACAAAACAAACTTCAATCTTCAACCACTTAGGTCAAGGCAACAAAACTATGTTTGGGCTAAAACTACTACGACGTATATGAACACTGTCTATGAACAGCTGATTATAACATGAACATCACTCTACACATTTAAACTATGTCACTACCAGTGTTAGGGCTAACGAGTTTCTGTACAACTGTACTGTATAATAAGGAGCTTTATTTTGAAACTATCTGCCATCTGTCCTCATTTTATTACGATAAGGAGCTTTAATTTGAAACTATCTGGTGTCTTTCCTCTTTTTACTACAATAAGGAGCTTTACTTTGAAACTATCTAGCATATGTCCTCCTTTTATAACAATAAGGAGCTTTACTTTGAAACTATCTAGCATATGTCCTCCTTTTATAACAATAAGGAGCTTTACTTTGAAACTATCTAGCATATGTCCTCCTTTTATAACAATAAGGAGCTTTACTTTGAAACTATCTAGCATATGTCCTCCTTTTATAACAATAAGGAGCTTTACTTTGAAACTATCTAGCATATGTCCTCCTTCGAAACTACCTGGTGTCTTTTCTCCTTTACCTCCGCCAAGGAGATTATGTTTTCACTGGGGTTTGTTTGTTTGGTTTGAAAACTAACTCAAAAAGGTGTGAACGGTTTTTGACGAAATTTTCAGATCAGAAGTGGCCTAACTTAAAACTGATTAATTTTTGATGGTGCCGTTCAATCGGCTCCGATCACCACCAAAAATTAATCAGTTTTAAGTAAGTCCACTTCTGACCACCCCTGAAAATTTCATCAAAATCCGTCCACAACTTTTTGCAACCAACAAACAAACAAACAAGCCCCAGTGAAAACATGACCTCCTTGGCGGCGGAGGTAATTTTAAATAATAAAAAGTTTAAACTTTAAATAATAAAAAAGTGGCCGCCGCATGGCCGAGGTCTGCGTTCTTTGAGTGCTTTTCTAGTTACAATAAGGAGCTTTATTTTGAAACTATCTGGTGTCTGTCCTCCTTTTACTACAATAAGGAGCTTTATTTTGAAACAATCTGCCGTCTGTCCTCATTTTATTACGATAAGGAGCTTTATTTTGAAACAATCTGGTGTCTGTCCTCCTTTTACTACAATAAGGAGCTTTATTTTGAAACTGTCTGGTGTCTGTCCTCCTTTTACTACACTGAGTTGCAAGAACAAATTTTATTTTTTGGGAAAAAATGTATGATTTTAAAAAAATGATGCAAATCAATCGTCCTTGTTTGACCCAGAGGAGGGTCACTACGCTGGTATTTATGACTACGACAGACGCTGAATGGCATCAGTGTTAATTCCCTGTTCCTTACATTTTGGAGGTTATGCATGTATTGTACTTCACCACCATCTTGCTCAGCGTCACATGGTTTAAACCGCTGTTTACCGCTGCTTCACATGAATCGAGGGGAACTCTGCTCTTCCCTACAACACTCACAGAAAGTCACTGAAAATAGCCCTGAGGAAACCAGAGCGCATTTGACACCATCACAAGTTCTCTGGAGAAAAAAAATACACCGCCTCCACTGATTTTCCATGATGATAAAAAGGAAGCCCGGAGCGTCATGATACCTCACAATCAGTAACCCCTCTGTCACCCTGGAGTTGATGGAGAAGGCCGTCACAGTAACGGGGTTATACCCTCTTACTTTGACAAAGTCACTACTTGTTTTTAAGGGCAATTAATTAAATTTTAAATTTTGGGGGTTTTTTTTGAAGTTGAATTAGGGTGAAATTGAAACTTGTTTCTGCAGGACACAATCCCTCACCGGCTTCCCACATTATGACTATCATTTATCATGCTGACATCATTTGGCTGTTTGGGCATGACTCTAACACCTGACTGACTGACTTATTGATCGATTGGCTGGGTGAACGGTTTTCTTTGCCTGATGATTCTTCGTTACAGCATTAAGCAGCTACTGAACAATACTGTCATGGAAGTAGTAGTAGTGGTAGTAGAAGTAGTAGATGTGGCAGCATGTTGTTGAATACTCTTTTTAAATAGCAATGTACCGATGTGCAGGTGCAACTGGCATAAGTGCGTAAATTTGCCTCCGATATTCAAGTTCTGCATGCAGTAAATGCTACTTCTGGTCGTTGTGTTGCAGACCTCTGAAGCACTATTTTATTAATCTTTAAAGAATTTTTGAAGGAAGCATCCTTTCTGTGTCACCTTTGCATGTTTGCATCCGGCGTCAAAACTAGGTCTGCACGATCTGTGGAAAACATGTAATATGCAATAAGGTTGTTGTTGTTGAACGTTGTTGTTTTTGAAGCTCTTTGTTGGTGTGTTGTAGGTTGCTATGGACATTAGTCGTGTACCTGTGCTTGAAACGCGTCATCTATTTTGTATCCAATAATATTTTTCAAAATAAGAGACTTCTCTTTAGTTCTTCTTCACATTTTGTTCGTCCCTCTTCCTTCAGCTGCCACAACCCCAAACTTCATTTCATTTCCATGCTCTTTATCATCTTTTGTATTTGCACTATTCTCATATATTTTATTTTTAACATATGCTGCTGATTACTTTAAATTTCCTTGGGAATCTCTCTCTCTCTCTATCTATCTATCTATCTATCTGTATCTTTGAAACAGAATCTGGACAAAAAGTGGTGATTTTGGTGAAAGTGTCCTCTACTCTACCTCTGATAAAACAAGAATGGAACAAGGTAAAAACAAACATTTTTTTCATGATGAAATAGAGAGTCTCTTCTTTCATTTGAGCTATTCACTGTTTTCAGAGACATAGTACAAAATATTCTGTGGGTCTAGAAATATGACTCAAAATGGACAAAAACGCTGGAACAAGACATGTTTTTAAATAAAAAAAGCTGTCACTCAAAGAGTAAAAAAACAAATTTCTTTTTTTAATTCATAATGTAAATATTATCATTTACTCTATTATTGCATCATTGTTGTTTATTGTTTTTATGACAATAATTTGTTTATGCTGTAGCTAGTGAATTCCCCCTGGTGGGGGATGAATAAAAACTATTCTATAAACTCTTCTTGTGGGTTTTAAATCTAAGTTTGTTCTCACACCAATAGAGCGTCAGATATTTAAAAAGGGATGTATGGAGAATAGAGCGACAGGCAGGAATGCAGGACTGGGACCACCAGGACTGGAGCCATTGTGTCCTAATACAATATCTGACTTCCTTTAGATGGCACCAGGCCCACTTCCTGTGCTGTAGGGGACAAAAAGAGAGAGAGAGAGAGGGAGAAGGAGGCTGGTACAAACTAGACTTCACATTTCAGGTCAGTCCAAACTGCTGCTGCATCGACCGCCTCGCTGTCACTGCCTGAATGGACATTTCTGTCTCACCGCTCAGAGCCTGAAGCTGCCTCAAAACCACGTTTAGAGACTAGACAAAGACCGGTAAACAACTGGAGGACATCTGCACCATCTCACATACAAACAGCTGCTGAAGAGAAGGACCAAGTGCCTTGCTCAAAGACACATCAGCAATACTTATTACAGACGAGATTTTCTCAAACCAACTGCAATCCTAAATCAGGTAAAGTGTGTTCCTGCGTCTGTCTTTGATGCAAACTGCAGCCTTCAGCTTAAAACTTTTATTCTTTATTTTAGGTTGAATATTTAGTCATGTTCAATATTGCAAATTTAAAGTACTGTTTCATTAATTTTATCTGAATTTCATCTGAAACTCTCCACTCAAACTCTTCCAGCTGTCAAAAAAAATTTACTCCGATTAGAAAAAAAAACCTGAACTGCAGGAATAAGATGTATTAAAAAGACACAGATATTGTGTATTTTAGCATTTTCAAGTGTCATTTATACGTCAAGCAACAAAACTACGGTAACGTCTGTGGTTAGATTTTGGGAAAAACATTAGTTCCAAACACAGCTGTCCTGGTTAAAAGTCAGGTGTCTGTTGGACTTCCACAGCGACCACCACAGACGGTCTCTATTGCTTTTTATTCCATTTATTTTATCAATGATCATAGTATGAAAACATGGATGTGTTTACATTGTAAATGACGTGCTGCCTTCTTATTGCACGCTAAACATCTTACGTGCATTATTGTGGCATTCAAGCAACTTTTTCGTGAAGTGCGTCATAAACCAAACGCACCTCAAAAATCTGATCTTAAATCTTAAAATTAAGAACAAATTAATTTCCTGCAGGACAATAAGATGTCTATTTTCACACTATCTACTACAAATAATCAAATAAACCTTCACCAACCTCTGTTTCAGGAATTGGTGTGGTAATAAATAGGCTAGTTCTGGTGTTGATGAGTTTTATTTTTATTAATAATAATAATAACACTAATAATAACCTGCATTTATATTGCATCTTTTATGAGCTTTACATCGTAGAAAATGTTCCCAAGTTTAGAGTGAAATATGGAAACTAAAAACAGATTATTTGTCTGTTTGACACTTTATGCTGTGTAAGGTATAAATAATATTTATGATCAGATTGAAAACATCCTCAAGCCTGTAGTCAGCTTTTCGTCATCTATTATTAATTACTGACCAGTAGCATTAAGATGTATGTGTGTGTGTGTGTGTGTGTTATCAAGACAGGATGCAGAACAATACTAAGCACTAAACAATGGACACACACACACACACACACACACACACACAAATCCACGGAAAGGTCAGACGAGAGTCTATACAAGGAAGTAATATTGTTATTAATGATGCTGGGAGCACTTGTGAAAGACATAAATACACAGAAACACACCATTTGTTCAAAGCCTCTGGGTTGCATAAAAACAGGAAGGGAGGGGCGTTTCACAAATATGGGACAATATCTGATCTGATTTTATGCTCTTGAATTCAAAATGTAGTTAAGTCACACAGTACCAGGAACTAACTGATCAATGCAGCGATAACTCCCTGAAAGCAAAGCTTAAATTACCGCTTTATTGAATGGAGTCTGGTGAGAGGAGAGCTTAAATTACCGCTTTAGTGAATGGAGTCTGGTGAGAGGAGAGCTTAAATTACTGCTTTACTGAATGGAGTCTGGTGAGAGGAGAGCTTAAATTACCGCTTTATTGAATGGAGTCTGGTGAGAGGAGAGCTTAAATTACCGCTTTAGTGAATGGAGTCTGGTGAGAGGAGAGCTTAAATTACTGCTTTACTGAATGGAGTCTGGTGAGAGGAGAGCTTAAATTACTGCTTTATTGAATGGAGTCTGGTGAGAGGAGAGCTTAAATTACTGCTTTAGTGAATGGAGTCTGGTGAGAGGAGAGCTTAAATTACTGCTTTAGTGAATGGAGTCTGGTGAGAGGAGAGCTTAAATTACAGCTTTAGTGAATGGAGTCTGGTGAAAGGAGAGCTTAAATTAATGATTTATTGAATGGAGTCTGGTGAGAGGAGAGCTTAAATTACCACTTTATTGAATGGAGTCTGGTGAGCGGAGAGCTTAAATTACCACTTTAGTGAATGGAGTCTGGTGAGAGGAGAGCTTAAATTACTGCTTTACTGAATGGAGTCTGGTGAGAGGAGAGCTTAAATTACTGCTTTATTGAATGGAGTCTGGTGAGAGGAGAGCTTAAATTACTGCTTTAGTGAATGGAGGCTGGTGAGAGGAGAGCTTAAATTACAGCTTTAGTGAATGGAGTCTGGTGAAAGGAGAGCTTAAATTAATGATTTATTGAATGGAGTCTGGTGAGAGGAGAGCTTAAATTACCACTTTATTGAATGGAGTCTGGTGAGAGGAGAGCTTAAATTACCGCTTTATTGAATGGAGTCTGGTGAGAGGAGAGCTTAAATTACCACTTTAGTGAATGGAGTCTGGTGAGAGGAGAGCTTAAATTACCGCTTTAGTGAATGGAGTCTGGTGAGAGGAGAGCTTAAATTACTGCTTTATTGAATGGAGTCTGGTGAGAGGAGAGCTTAAATTACTGCTTTAGTGAATGGAGTCTGGTGAGAGGAGAGCTTAAATTACTGCTTTAGTGAATGGAGTCTGGTGAGAGGAGAGCTTAAATTACCGCTTTAGTGAATGCAGTCTGGTGAGAGGAGAGCTTAAATCACCGCTTTATTGAATGGAGTCTGGTGAGAGGAGAGCTTAAATTACCACTTTAGTGAATGGAGTCTGGTGAGAGGAGAGCTTAAATTACAGCTTTAGTGAATGGAGTCTGGTGAAAGGAGAGCTTAAATTACAGCTTTATTGAATGGAGTCTGGTGAGAGGAGAGCTTAAATTACAGCTTTAGTGAATGGAGTCTGGTGAGAGGAGAGTTTAAATTACTGCTTTAGTGAATGGAGTCTGGTGAGAGGAGAGCTTAAATTACCGCTTTACTGAATGGAGTCTGGTGAGAGGAGAGCTTAAATTACCACTTTAGTGAATGGAGTCTGGTGAGAGGAGAGCTTAAATTACAGCTTTAGTGAATGGAGTCTGGTGAGAGGAGAGCTTAAATCAATGCTTTATTGAATGGAGTCTGGTGAGAGGAGAGCTTAAATTACAGCTTTAGTGAATGGAGTCTGGTGAGAGGAGAGTTTAAATTACAGCTTTAGTGAATGGAGTCTGGTGAGAGGAGAGCTTAAATTACAGCTTTAGTGAATGGAGTCTGGTGAGAGGAGAGCTTAAATTACAGCTTTAGTGAATGGAGTCTGGTGAAAGGAGAGCTTAAATTAATGATTTATTGAATGGAGTCTGGTGAGAGGAGAGCTTAAATTACTGCTTTATTGAATGGAGTCTTGTGAGAGGAGAGCTTAAATTACAGCTTTAGTGAATGGAGTCTGGTGGGAGGAGAGCTTAAATTACAGCTTTAGTGAATATTAAAATACATTGTGTACATATTCTTTTCAGTGTCTGAGTGGTACACACTGTTATATACATACATAATATATTTATACTATATGTATTTATACTCTATTCACTGTTGATATTACTATTAATACTGTTGAGTCATGCTATTATGCCCTTATGAGTAACTTGTTGGCTGCACTTTATTGTGATGTGATGTCAATTGTCAGATGCTCTTAACGATATCTCGTTGTTTATAACAATGACAATATATAAACTGAAAATAAAAACACCCACCAGATCAAATTCATAGTCCTAAAATTCATATTAATAACATTTTTATGCAGACAAATGTCAGAAGATATAATACATCCACAGAGTCTTAAGAAAAGGGAAGAAAAGTTGTTGGTGGTATATCTGGATCATCGGTTTGTCGGCAAAAAAATCAACAGATCAATAGCTAAGAATGAGAAAAAGTGCCTGCCATTGACTTGTGAAGAAAACAGTCCACGTGATGGCTTTCTTACTCACAAGAAAAAGTGAGGTTATTCATCCTGGGCAATGAGATCGTCCAGGATGTTTTCCAGTAATTTCAGTTTTTCATGAGAAGGTTTGTACAATTTAGCTTCTGAAACACACTAACTACAATAAAAAGGTTAAAAACACAAAGTTCTCCATAAATGATTAATTTATAGATAATGGAGAGCAGGAACCAGGACCTAAATTAAGATTTAGGGACATTTGACCCCCCAAAAAGACTATGAGCTGCTTCATTCATAAACAAGAAGTGCTCCAGTATCAAATTAGTACCATTGAAGGATGAGGGCAGAGCATTTCTCTTTGTTGAGAAGTTAGTGAAGTTATTTTATGACAGTTACGTTCTAAAACACAAAAAAATTAGCATCAATCGCTCATCAGATTGATGCTCTTTTCATTCATTTCATCCAACGCGCAGCAGTAAATACCGTGAAAACGAGACAAAACCTCATGTTTATTTTCAGCAAGCTTTGAACTGCAGGCTGAAAGTCAAGCTGCTTTTTCATACATCAGTGGACTAATTTGCCTAATTTTTTGTCCTTAGACAGCGGAAGAAACAAAGACAACAGCTTGCTGAAGGCACCTTTTAGTTCCACGTACGAGCATGATTTTGTCACATTATAAACAATCCTGTGAGCTGTGTTGTTGTTGTGTTAAATATATTCATAGATTTTGGACTTTATTTAGCGAGGAAGGAGGCATGGATGTTTTTTTAACAAGGTAACTGAATTATCACAAACTAATTCAAAGCAAATTGATTTTATGACTTTAAGACTGTTTTGGACAGAAAGAGAGAACTGCAGCTTAGCCGTTAAGTCAGTTAAAAAAAAAACAACCCACAAATAATACAGTGTGGAAAGATCAATTAATCAGATCACACCAAAATAACTTGAACTGTTGAATGGTTGTTCTTTCTCTTATCAATAATCTAAATAATCTATTATGTGCTGGTGTTTGTCATGGTATCTCAAAGGACTTCCTGATTAACCCTCTGGGGCCTACGATCCGATTTTTTATTGTAAATATTTGTAGTGTTACTACTATTTCAGTTTTACATTTACATATTCATATTAGCAACCTATATTTAGTTTTTGCAAGTTCTAAAACAGTTGATTGAGCATGTTTGTGGTTTTTATTGTAATAAATACATTTTTTTTTTCAATTCGAATCGGATGATTTTTGTGTATTTTTTGGCCCAATATGTTAATGAAGTAGGTTATAGTGAAATAATAAATAGTGACTAAAAAATGGCTAAAATAGGCTCAGGACCTAAAGGGTTAAATAAATAAAGTAAAGAAACTGAAAACTGAATTTAAATTTAAAAACCTTCAGCTATCATATAAAAAGAACTAAATCTACACAACTGCCATGGATCATATTTTAATATGTGTAGTCCAAATAAATTAAAACATTTCTGAAAATGTGTTTGATATATTAAAAAGGGCAGGATAGCTAGTCTAGATTAAGTTTATAATAAAAAAGATGGAAAAAAATTACAAATAAAGACTAGCACAACTGTGACCAATTGGTAAAGGAGAATAAATACCTTGGTTTATTTGTCTCAGACAACTTTTAAATCTTTCTAAATTAATCTGGGAACCTTATCTAATAACAAGAAATGAGCACAGGCAACAAGATATGGTTGTATACCAAACAAAATGTCACTGGGATGAATAATTTCCTGAGAACATTGAGATTTAAATAGTTTTGACTCATCACAAAACAATTTCTCTCAGAACACACCTCTTCAAGACTAGAAAAATATGCATTATATTGCTTCAGTCTCACCAACTCTTCCATAATATCAGTGTATTGAACACTGAAGGAAGTATATTACAGAGACATAACAGTAGTATTTGTACACACTGTATGAATAAACATACCCATACATAGAGAGGCAGACTGTGTGTTTACAGTCGACGTCTAGCTTTCCTTCAGACGGAGGGGATCGTGGGAACGGAGGGTGAAGCTAAACTAAGAAATGGGCATCAACGTTGTTATGAATGGGGCCATGCTGGAGAGAGGGACACAAGGTCGAGATAACGCAACAACGAAAACAATAACCACCGTCACAAACTACATGCTTCAACAGATTGTTCACCTCAAAATTTTGAACACATTTTCAGACCATTAGCGAAGGAAAATGCAAATTAATATGAATATTAGAGGAAACAATGTATCAACAGTATCTGACAAACCTTAAATTCAGATTCATACTTTTACATGATTCAGTTATTTTCCTCACACCGTCTGTCTGAAGCATTGGATTTTCATTGCTTACTGTCTACTTTCTGTCAGCACCTAACACAAAATAATCCTGGACACATTTAGA
Organism: Synanceia verrucosa; assembly: GCA_029721515.1. Lineage (NCBI taxonomy): Eukaryota > Metazoa > Chordata > Actinopteri > Perciformes > Synanceiidae > Synanceia > Synanceia verrucosa. Next base: position 24,609,298 of record CM056562.1, read on the forward strand.
ACGTTTAAAACTGATTTGTGACGTCACAGATGTACAGAAATCTTTTTTCAAATGCTCATTTCCTGCATACGAGCTGAACACGTGAATTTCACAGTATTCATATATTACTTCAACCTCCTTTACAAAATAAAAGACATGAAAATCTCACTTTTGACAAAATGGGACCTTTAAACAAATTACACTGCTGTGAAAATCAACATTTTCTCAATTGGTCCACTCCACAGACTGTATATAAAGATGTTCATCACTGGACTCCATTCACTAAAGCTGTAATTTAAGCTCTCCTCTCACCAGACTCCATTCACTAAAGCTTTAATTTAAGCTCTCCTCTCATCAGACTCCATTCACTAAAGCTGTAATTTAAGCTCTCCTCTCACCAGACTCCATTCACTAAAGCTGTAATTTAAGCTCTCCTCTCACCAGACTCCATTCACTAAAGCAGTATTTAAGCTCTCCTCTCACCAGACTCCATTCACTAAAGCTGTAATTTAAGCTCTCCTCTCACCAGACTCCATTCACTAAAGCTGTAATTTAAGCTCTCCTCTCACCAGACTCCATTCACTAAAGCTGTAATTTAAGCTCTCCTCTCACCAGACTCCATTCACTAAAGCTGTAATTTAAGCTCTCCTCTCACCAGACTCCATTCACTAAAGCTGTAATTTAAGCTCTCCTCTCACCAGACTCCATTCACTAAAGCTGTAATTTAAGCTCTCCTCTCACCAGACTCCATTCACTAAAGCTGTAATTTAAGCTCTCCTCTCACCAGACTCCATTCACTAAAGCGATAATTTAAGCTCTCCTCTCACCAGACTCCATTCACTAAAGTAGTAATTTAAGCTCTCCTCCCACCAGACTCCATTCACTAAAGCTGTAATTTAAGCTCTCCTCTCACCAGACTCCATTCACTAAAGCTGTAATTTAAGCTCTCCTCCCACCAGATTCCATTCACTAAAGCGGTAATTTAAGCTCTCCTCTCACCAGACTCCATTCACTAAAGCTGTAATTTAAGCTCTCCTCTCACCAGATTCCATTCACTAAAGCGGTAATTTAAGCTCTCCTCTCACCAGACTCCATTCACTAAAGCTGTAATTTAAGCTCTCCTCCCACCAGACTCCATTCACTAAAGCGGTAATTTAAGCTCTCCTCTCACCAGACTCCATTCACTAAAGCAGTATTTAAGCTCTCCTCTCACCAGACTCCATTCACTAAAGCTGTAATTTAAACTCATGATCATCCATCATCATCATCATCATCCACATAAATATATTTATACACAGTCTATCATTTGGATTTTATTCTTTGGTTTATGATTTTTTTAATGCCAAAGTGGCTATAAGATGCTTTTAGCATGGACATGATTCACCTCATACTACCAGTTTTGTCTTTTGTTAAAATAAACCTTGAATTAAATTATCAGATTCCTGTTAATCTGACCCTGCTCTCTGACCCTCAGGTGAATCTTCTACCTGCAGAGCGACCACTGAGGTATTCTCCAATAATTAAAACAAATTAAAGAAAGCACTGTAACCTGTCATGGCGGACTGGAGCCTGCTGGGAAACTTCCTGGAGGAAGTACAGGAGCACTCTACCTCTGTCGGCAAGGTTACGACACATGAAACACACATACATGTACACAAGGCAAACACAACATGCCAGGCTCGATAAACGCGCATCATCCGGTCAATTTTGTATCTTAACCAAAATCTTTTGCTGATGGTAAGCAGATATGAAGTTAACAGGTTTGTTTATACAGCACTGAAGAAGCCAACAAGTCTTAAAATAATGTAAAATCACAACATAAACAGATTTTATGTAACTGCTGCTAAAAAAATAAAAATAAAAATTTGCTCCTCTTATCTTGAATTCATATTCCTAATTCTAAGCCAGCTGCACATCTAAACTTTATTACTCCGCACATCAATATTTTTTTTTATCTCTAATTTTATACTTCTTAATTTGTCATATCCACAGTCTAATTGTATTATTTAATGTCACTTGTCCCCAAAATATTTCTTTACTTTTTTAAATTCATACTGTAGTATTATTATTATTTATTATTCTATCACTTCATTATTCTATTCTCTCTTACTGCTAAGAAAACCACATTTATTTTGGCGCATTTTCACAAAAGTCCTGATTATTATCATTATCTCCACACAGCAGATCTACTATATTATTGTTTCTGAGGGTTTCACGTGTCGTTCTTGCTGTGTTTGGATGCACAGGTGTGGCTGACCATCCTGTTTATCTTCCGCATCCTGGTACTGGGGACGGCCGCCGAGTCATCGTGGGGAGACGAACAGGAAGACTTTAACTGTGACACCGAGCAGCCAGGCTGCGAGAACGTTTGTTACGACCGAGCGTTCCCTATAGCTCACATACGATACTGGGTAAGACACAGTGACGAGTGGTGAAAACAGAGCCTGGATTAAATAGTATGATCTTATATTTGGGTGAGATATCAACAGATGTTTATTATGTGACCGCTGACAGAAAAGACAGTCCCAACCAATCATAGCTCACCAATTTTTTTTTATCTCTCTTGCTTAATGTGCAATCGGGAATTAAATAAAACTGGGTATACAACACTTGACTGTGCAATAATTATGTCTAACAGGATTGACAAACCATAAATCAGTATCTGTGCAATAACTGTAAATGTGCCTTATTGTAATAACTGTAAATATCACTAACCATATTTTTTATATGTCATTGTATTTACAGTAATGAAATCGAATCAAATCCCATGACTTCAGCATTGAAATTGATTTGATTTGATCTGATTTCTGAAAAGCCAAGAAAAGAAATTAAATCTGTTTCGCTGTTAACAGCAACAAATTTGTTAATTTTGTCCTTGAATTTTGAGTGACAACCATCCTTTAATTTAACTAATCTTTATCTGTCTATTGTAATAATCAAACTGGACTTTTTACTCCACTTAAAGCTTCTGACACTTGCATCTGCAGAGCATTAAAACAAAACCACTAATAAATAATGAAGTATCATCATAGATTAAAAACTACCCAGCAATGAGCTCCACCTTTACCAGCTACAACATTAAACAATATAATCCAATAATACAATGTCTATTATTATGCATTCTGCATAATGAATGCTTTTTTAAAGCATATTTGAGTACTTCTATTACTGCTACTATTACTACTTCTACTTATTATCGCATTTCTACGAACCAAAATCCAACCAGGTGTGAATTTTCTGCAAAGCATTTTTGAACTCACTGATAATTAATTTTAATATTAATTTTCCCAAAGATTAGACACACCAGATTAACTACCCATTATTTAAAAAAATATTAATTATTAAATATGGCTGATCTCATCGCAGGTGCTCCAGATTGTTTTTGTGTCCACCCCCAGTCTGATCTATATGGGCCACGCCATGCACACTGTCCGCAGGGAGGAGAAGAGGAGGAGCAGGGAGGAGGAGCAGGAGGGAAAGGGAGGAGAGAGGGAGGAAGACACGGGTGGAGGTGACGGAAGAGGAGGAGGAGAAGAGAAAGGGGGAAGGAGAGAAGAGAAGGAAACAGGAAGGGAGGAAAAAAGTCAGTCGGCAGGTCGAGTTCGTCTGAGGGGAGCACTGCTGCAGACCTACATACTGAGTATACTGATACGCAGCATCATGGAGGTACATGCTAGTATTACTACTATGTAGTACACCTCTTGTCATGATCCTGTATTTCAAACCACCTATACATGGTGAAAACACAGAAACTTGGAGTAAATGAAAGCAGCTGACTGTGGCTGGGCCTCCATACAGGTGGTGTTCCTGATCCTGCAGTACTTCATGTATGGAGTCTTCCTCAATCCTCTGTATGTCTGCAAGGTAAAACCAGAATGATGTTGAGTTAAAGCTACGTATGAAAACATGATGTTGAGGCCCCATAGTCATGTATTCTCTCTCTATCTCTATCAGTCCTGGCCGTGTCCACATCCAGTGAACTGTTATGTCTCCAGACCAACAGAGAAAAACGTCTTCATAGTGTTCATGATGGCAGTGTCAGCTGTCTCTCTGGTCCTCAGTGTCCTTGAGCTGCATCACCTGGCCTGGAGACACTGCTGCAGGTAACTGTATAGGTGTAGCACTGCCCGTGTACCAGACTCCATTCACTAAAGCTGTAATTTAAGCTCTCCTCTCACCAGACTCCATTCACTAAAACAGTAATTTAAGCTCTCCTCTCACCAGACTCCATTCACTAAAGTAGTATTTTAAGCTCTCCTCTCACCAGACTCCATTCACTAAAGCTGTAATTTAAGCTCTCCTCTCACCAGACTCCATTCACTAAAGCTGTAATTTAAGCTCTCCTCTCACCAGACTCCATTCACTAAAGCTGTAATTTAAGCTCTCCTCTCACCAGACTCCATTCACTAAAGCTGTAATTTAAGCTCTCCTCTCACCAGACTCCATTCACTAAAGCTGTAATTTAAGCTCTCCTCTCACCAGACTCCATTCGCTAAAGCTGTAATTTAAGCTCTCCTCTCACCAGACTCCATTCACTAAAGCTGTAATTTAAGCTCTCCTCTCACCAGACTCCATTCACTAAAGCTGTAATTTAAGCTCTCCTCTCACCAGACTCCATTCACTAAAGCTGTAATTTAATCTCTCCTCTCACCAGACTCCATTCACTAAAGCTGTAATTTAAGCTCTCCTCTCACCAGACTCCATTCACTAAAGCTGTAATTTAAGCTCTCCTCTCACCAGACTCCATTCACTAAAGCTGTAATTTAAGCTCTCCTCTCGTGTTATTGTGTGACTTCCTGATCTGACCTAACATGGTGTCCACAGCAGTTCATTGCTCAGCTTCCTGCCGCTACTTCATGTCTGCTTCTCCAAACTGGAAGCACATTGACCGCCATTTAAAGTGAGTGAATGTAACCTCAGTACTGTGACTACAAGGACGGATATATACTGGACATGTAGCATGTAGTCTGGTCGAAAAGGTTTGTAAAGAAAATGTCATTTTGACTCAAAAACACATAAACTTTAATAAACAAAGACTGCTGAGAAGCTACGTGACATACAGTAAAAAACTAAAATAATAAGATACAGATTTTGTGCTTTGTACTTTGCACTTCTGCTTAACTAGCCTACTTTTAAATGTGTCATTACTGCTTTAACTTGATTAAAAAATATAATTATCCGATGAAAAACTTGTTTCTTCTGAGCTAAAATCCATTCAGTTTCTACATGTTTTATTGAGCTCTCTGCCCATTACATGCCTGCTTTGGGGGTTTCCAAAGATCTTCTTGTCCAGATTTCATTGACGAGATCTTCTTCAGATAATTATTTTTTTGGCAAGAAATAGATCTGGCACCAAGATTATACATGTTTTGGTAAATGTCTTAGCCCTTCTGAACATCAACTTAAAGTTTTCTGACTGAGCTTAGCATGCATGCCTTTTATTTGTTGGTCAAAATGATCATGACGGGGTCGTGTTTGTTGCCTGTTAAACTCTACCTTATTCACAATAACACAACAGCCTGTGGTTGCAGTGCCTCTTTATGATTGACCCTCAAGTCGTAGAAAAAAAACGGATCAACAGGTCTTTAACGGTTCAAGCATGAAAGCCGTGAAATGAACCGGTAATTGGAATAAATGATTAGCCGCCTTTAAAAAAAAGGATGAAATTAATCGTACTGAATATGCAATAATTAGAGGAAAGGGGAACTCCACAGATTTTACACATAAAAGTCAGTTTACACACCATGTGTGGTGCTATTCAGTGAAGACAGTTGTGTAATGTTGTCTGTGGCTCTGGGGTAGCCTTGTTGAGTCAGAGGAAGCAAATCTGATGATGTTATCGGGATTATCTTGATTTGGTTTTGAGAGCTCAAACAGAAAGCCTGTGTTAAAAGCTGGGGGGGCAATGAGATTGAAAGACATGGCATATATGAGGCTCTATATAAAAAAGACCCTTGAACTTAAGCATTAGAAGCAAGGATACTATTAGCTGTATGAATGGACTACGAGTGTAGTTTTGCTGTGAAAATCAGGATGCAGTGTTGTGTTTGTGGCTAGAAAGGCTCGTGGAATTGGATTTAACCAACATCTGCTATTTTAAGCCATCGGTGGTTCCGCTTTTACCTCCTGGAATTAAGCGTGAAGGTCAAACCGTCTGAGAACAAAAAACTGTGAAGACCTGAAATGTGACACTTTGTCTGGGAATGGAAAAGCCAACTTTCAAAAAGGGATAGTTTGGTTGTTTTGAAGTGGGATTGTATGAGGTTATTTTCCATAGACGGTTATTAACTACAGTACAGTTCAGAGAAAAAGACATGAGCAAAGCAAGGAACTGCTGGGGATGGAGGAAGCAGCTACGCACATTTTAGACGGCTAAAAAAACAGTTTAAGTTTACGCTGGATTTAGATTAACCGACGCAGAACTAAAGCTGTGATCTCGCCAAACACAACTGGACTCCATTCACAAATCAGCAGTTTTACCTCTCTAAAGACACAGGGTTGCAGGGGTCTACTGCAGCCTTGGTTTCTTAGTTTGTGTTTTTGAGTGACTATGGTAAGTTTGGATTCACCAAAGTCACATAACATCACAAACAACAACTCCAGGGTAAAATTACAGTATTTTTCAATGGAGTCTGGTGGCTTTGGCAAGAAAATAGATGGATGCAACGGCTTCAGTTCCCCGTCAGAAAGGGGCCTTCTGACAGCAATTAAACATTGCTATAACGTTAATTAACAATGCTTTGCTTACTGGAGTGCAGATGAGACGTTATGTTAATTAATTCTTTATGGTGCGATCACATCTGGATCTCTTTGCTGCAGGCGCTACTGCTTCACGGGGAAGGCCGTCACTCCAGCGAACCCCTCATTGGCCCGGCAGCTCTCTCTGTCTCCCCCGCCGCCATCGACGCCACCCCCAGACTTCAGCCAGTGTGTGATCGGCTCCTCGCACTTCCTGCCCCTCCCTTTCCCCAACGACCGCCTCGCCAACCAGCAAAACTCAGAGAACATGGCCACTGAGAAGCACAAATTGGCCGCCGCCGAGGAGGTGAACCTCCTCCAGATGAGCTGCTACTCGCCCGGGTGGCAGGAGACTGGAAATAGCCAGATCCAAAACGGTGGCTACCTGAGGACTGACGCTAACTCCTACGCCCCTGGGAGCAGGGAGGTCAGCCCGGATGGGCTGATGCTTTGCCCGAACGGAGGGCTCTGTCAAAAGGAGAAACGCAGATTCAGCAAAACCAGCCGAACAAGCAGCCGGACGAGCAGCCGGACGAGAGCAGACGACCTCTCTGTTTAGAAAGAAAAGGGGAAAATGAACCACTAAATAAACAGTGCGTGACTCTTTAAGGCATGAACACGCTTAAGACAGCTGGAGCCATTTGGGAATGAACATGAACATGAACATGACTTCCATTACAACCTGATTGAACTGTTTTCAACTCGTTAAAAGTAATCAGTCATTATCAGCCTCGTAGATGAGGGCCAGTAGGAGCCTGCTACACTTACTTTGCTAAGTGAATGCAAACAAAACAGACTGTTTAGGTTTAGGTAGCAAAATTACTAAGTTATGGGAAGTGTTTTGGCTTGAAGTAACTATGTTTGAAAAGTGAATCTTTAAGGTTGTTGGTTTCACACAATTCAGTAATCAATAAAAGTCTAAATAAGCAACAAAGCAAGTGAAAAAAGTCATCTAATACACGACATAAGAGAACAAAATAAGGGAAAACAATGGACCACCTGGCTGGTGTAATAAAGGATACAGAAGTATTTCACCGTGAGTAGTAGAAATAAATGGAAGTGATATTGCACATATAGAAAATTATGTATGAGGCTTAATATTGCACCTTTGTTTATTGACAAACTTACAGTTGTTGGAGGTCACTGTCGCCTTGTTCTAGTGATCAATCAGGTGAATGTCTTGATACAAGCTACCAGTAGGTGGAGCAGGCTCCTTCTGACCCACATCTATAAGGCTGATGATGCATATTAAACGACCTGATAACAGTCTCAGCTGATTATTAAAAAGACTAAAACTTCTCTGACTTGATAAGGAAAGATTGCACTAAACTGACAACAGTCGAAAGCTGAGGAACATTAACATCAACAAAAGCTGAGATAAAGATGAAAACGGTGCTTTAGCTGTTATGGTTACCAAGCCCGGTCTCGCTGAATGTTGTATGAATGATGCATTACTTTCAAAGTAATTTAGCGTGCAATACCATCGTCTTTTGGGGTGTCATGTGTACACCATTTAATCTGTACTGACCTCAATACATGGGTGGATATGGTGGGAGGAAGAGGAGGTTTTTGGGTCAAGATTTTCAACCAGGAGGCTGGTGTTTGTGTCCCAAAGTGCTTTGAAAGTTAGCTTGGGATATGTTTCCTAGACTGTCATTTTAATCCCAACCGTGACGTTTTTCCTAAAACAACGAGGCGGTTTTGTTCCCTGAACGTTACTGTGACTATTTCACGGCAACGGTATGGCATCCATCCATTTTCTACCGCTTATCCTCATAGGGTCGCGGGGGGGCTAGAGCCTACGGTGTGGCATATAAAAGACAAAAAGTTGTTCTATAACATTAAGCCTGTGGGCTACAAATGACACGCGACAAGCCATAAATGCGTCATTGTCAAATCATGCGTCAAATCGGGTCAGGTTGCCAGATGTTTCACTTGAGCTGAATGTCAACCTGTGCTGTGTTCCCTGCGGCGTGTTTCCTTATGAAAAGTTCTTTTTTTTTTTTTTTTTTACAGTTGCTAATCTTTGCCAAAACGTTTACACTAGATCAGTTGTAATGTTGACGGATGCTGACTTTAGCTGATGTTAGCTCTCATAAAGGACGATTCATGACAAATGTTCCTTCAGCTGATAACGTGACGTTGTTATGAGCGTTGTTATTGAACAGCTGTTCTCTAAACATAAAGATCATTTACAGCTCTTGAATCGACAGCTGAGCCTCTCATCTCTGTCACAACACTGGGGGAACTTTTTATCCCCTAAAGCAGCCAAAGTTTTACATATTGACTGATCCTATAAAATAATTCTTTGAAACTGCATATATATATCTTTAGTTTGACTGTTTTACTGGATGCAGAAGTTTTGTTTCATGAGTGAAGCACAAATGCTGATTGCATCAACACACCAGCATATTTTTTTAACCAAAGTTTTAAAAGTTATGTTAACATTTCTCACGTCCTAAATAATGTTTTTTTTTTTATTTCACACTACAGTTATTCTGGATGTCTGCTGGTAAGTGTTACTGCACTGTATTATGGTATAGAGCCTCAATATGGCCATCTGGACTGAAACACAACTAACTGCAATTTTACAATCTGAGGCTGTGTGATTTATTTTTAGATTGTACTGATGTGTAACAAAAGACACTGATTACTACTTTCAGTGATACTTTTACGTTGTTGGACGTTTACTATGAAGTAGTCTTATATTTATTATTTCACTTCAATAATGTGAATGCTTTATATGTAACTTTGCAGAATAAAACCATGTGACACCTGCTGGGAGTCTATTCTGTCTCTAAATGCTGATTTATGCTTGTCAATGACAATGAAAATAGATTCATTAGTGTGTGCTGCTGTATTGACCAAAAAAAATCAGATTTTTCCTGTCACTAAGATGTGCCTACATGTACCAGGATGCATTGCGTGTGAGCCATCTGTGGCCTGCAAAACCCACCTCAAGTTTCTTCAAACTGTGCTCGACCCTCCGAGGGCATTTCCTTTTCCATTTCATGTGGTGTTAAACCTGCAATTAAAGAAAAGATTTTTGCAAATAATAATGTATACCGACATTTAATTGAGATGCTCTGATAATATTTGTTAAGTTCTGTATATATGTATAATATATCTTAATGTTTATCAATTATTATCCAAGCTATTGAAAACACAGCGGACACTATGTAATTTTTTTTCTCCCATCTAGTGGTTAAATTTGACTTTGCATGTATTGCAACATACAACACAGCCCTCCTCTGGTCCGGAGGACTTCCCGATGGGCCGCCTGGGAGTGTATGGGGCGCTCACCGCGGATCCCCGGCCCAGAGCTCTGGTCATTTTATGGTCCTTTTACGCTTTTTTGGCAATGAGGATTCGGCGCGGCATAAGTATGATCTTGTATTATGACCAAAAATGCAGGTTTTAGTTTAGTGCCGGGTAAGTAAAACCGGCATCTCCACCTTGCTTCTCTGTGAAAAGTGAATCGCAAAACGCGGAAATGTATTTTGTCCTGTGGGTACTAGCAGGTAGTGCTTTATGTCCCTCTCGGCAGTTCGTAGTTTTTGATCGATAGTTTTTGACCGGAAAGACATGGAAGCCTTCGTATGAGCGACCCGCTCTATGTAAAGATAGATAACTGATTCTTCAACCAGGAGGATAAGTCAGATTGTTGGCATATGTTATGTTACACCAATGAGGATCTATTTGTGAATGAAGACGTTGATTTGAGGAAATAAAATACTTAGAAAATTACATAGTGTCCATTTAAATTGAGAAAGGGAGCTAGCTACCTAGTCTTGATTTTCCCTCAGGATTATTAGAGCAGCTATCCATCTATCTGTTTATTGATTTTTCATCTGGATGCTCTCATCGCAGTGTATGAAAGCACACTGCTACCTCCAGTGAGTGACAACTTTTCTGTAACCAGCACATTTTAGCCTGAAAGGGACATGGTGTAATTAGCTAGCTAGCTGACCAACTAGCTGCATGCTAGCATACCTTCACATTACACCCCTGTCTTCCAGTCAACCCCCACTCAGCTCAGTACCTCTGGTAAATATAAACAAAATGAACCAGAAAATATCCACTAAAGAATAATTACATCATCTAGAAACTTCTGAATTCATGTTTCTTTCTTTTACGAGCTAAAGACTAGCTTAACTGCCTTGCTGACACATCCTAAAACACTCTTCAAACCGGACAGAAACTAAATAAAACTCACCAAACACTCTTGGTCAGTCTTTAAAATGTTCCAACAAACATTCTTCACCTAGTTTGGTCAACGCAAATCCTTAATCCACAGAATAAATTGTGAAGCATATGCACCAAACCGTTTCTGGACAGGTGTTACGTACTTCCGTGTTTCCGCAGCGGTACAGCGGTTACTATGACAACCGGGGGCGCAAAACTACGAACGGACTTCAACACAACAATTGCCTGGCAGGATAAAATAAATATACCCTTAAATACACACTGTTAAAACTATCCCCATACTAAACTAATATGTTGGGATGCTATTTTCACTGTTGTAAACGTAAGATAAACGAAAGAGGACATTTTTGACCGGTACAGCTACCAAAGCTGAATTTATCACGGCATTGCTTCCGCATACGTCACCCACACGTCACCAGTTCGGAACAGCAACAGATTTTACCAGTGGATGTTATTTTTTTATTATTATTATTATTATTAGTATTATTTAATGAATTTATGTCAGATTAGATTAGAATTTTACTGACAATACAACATAATTAAATAAATACATAAATTAACCACAATAACATGACACAAAATCAAAATTAAGTGATTGTTAGTGATAGGGACTGCTAATTTTAATTTTAAGTAATATAAAGAAATCTTCGGCATACGTTCATTCATTAATTTCAGAGACAATGAAATGAAATTATAAATAAGAGTCATCAATTGTGATTTGTTTCTAAAAACAAATTGCATCTTGTTTTGGGCCTTTCGGGAACTTTGTTTTCAGTTGGTGGTGTTTAAAATACTAAAACTATCATCTCTACTGAGTGGGATATAAATAGTGCAGTGGGTAGTTTCAGAAATGAGCACTCTGAGATAAAAAAAAGGTTCCCATGGAAAACGTCCAGCTTGGACCAGGATCTGATGGGAGTATTCCCAGGAACGTCATCTGGCTACATCAGGAATGTTTGGGAACATTAGTTTTCTGTTTTCTTGTTTAAACCATCATTCACTGTAAGGACTCTCCACCATACTGAGTGTTAAAGAGTGAACCACTACTGAAATTAAACTTTTAACTATTAACTAAATCTTTTATATGTGGGGAATAATTATACCTATATGCAAAATTTAAAAAGGAGGGAGATCAGGAATGGTTAGTAGTTATTGATTTAAATAAGAATAATCATTATGCATTTTAATGTAAAAAGGAAAAAGGAAACTTTATGACACTGAAATGGAGAATGAGCTAAAACAATCCAAAACAAAGAGTCACAGCCATGAGAAAAATGATTGGATTACAAAGAAATAATTAGTGATATCATTACTTTTTTAAGGTAAGGGGATAAAACATTGTTAAATAAGCCAAATAAAGAAATGAAGTTGTTTTTTCTGGAAAAGAAGAAACCTTAAACCAGAAAAATTAAATGTGGAACAAAAAGTACCGTTAAAATAATAATAACATCGCCATCTGGTGGCCGAATGTAAATCTGCAGCACTGACAAATTATTTTTTGTATTTTACCTTTATAGTCTGACTTTTAACCGAATTTTGTTTATCTGCCTAATTATTTATTGTATGTTGTGTTTACTGTTTAATTTTAACTTAACTTTATTTATCTGGCCAATTACTTATTATATTTTACGTTTTTAGTCTAGCCATTAAATGATCTGTATTTATTGATCCCCAGATGTTCTGGTCTATTCAGTTTATTACATGTTGGTATCAATGAGAGTATTTCTTGGAGAAAATTGCTGAGATTTATGTTTTTTTCACTTCCTGTTCCTACATTTTATTAAATGTTATTATCACATTTAGTTGATTTATATAAAAAACTTTATACAAATAAAGTCTGATTGATTGACTGTCATTTATTTTTTTTATACATCATGTCAATAAGTCAAACGGTCGATTCTACCGTCAATATTCACACAATAAAGTCAAATTATGAGATTGTTTCTGTGGCAGATTTTTTTTGGTACAGTCTTTCTGATGAGGACACTTCTTCAAAACAAAAAAATGTCTAATTATTAATTTGTACAATTTATTTACTTTTCACTGTAATATTTTATACGTTAGAATTTCAAGTCATATTCAGGGTCTAAATATTGTTTCTTTTCATTTAATTTTGCTTTTTTTTTAGTACATACTGAATTTTTTTATAATTGTTTATTTATAATTTTAAGTATTAATTATTGTATTATTTCTTTATAATGTTTTTCTAATATCTTATATATACATCTTATATGTTGTTTACGCTGTTGTAACAGAAAAATAAATAAATCTCATCCCTGGTTTCTCTCCTTGCTTCACTTTTTTCCAGTTTACATTTTATTCTACAGCTTTTATTTTTTCTGTCGCCACCTGTTGACACTATAGAGTATATTTTCCTTCATAATAAAAGTGTTACTGTGTTGAAAGAATTACTATTTCATCATTAACCTGGTTTATTACCAAAACCACTAAAAACATTATTAGAGCTACCTTATGCATAAAATAAACTATTTAGTTCTAACTTTCTCCATAATGACAAACATGCAGGTATGTAAAATGCAGTTTATTTACCAAATTACCATGCTTTAGTACAATTTGTATGTACTTGGACTTGAGTATTTCTATGTTCTGTTACTGGAAAATATTTTATAAATTTACTTCCTTTTATTTAATAATACAAATAATCAAAAAAATGCCTTGAATGTATTTTGCTAGTCCTCTTTTTGCACTTTTATTTAAATAACTGTGTATAAATACCAACTGAGTATTTTTACACTGCAGTTCTGCTACTTTTACTTAGAATATAATATTCTTATTTATCGGGTAAACTGACTTGTTACTGCAGCATGAACAAGATAAAACAAATAAACAACAATAAGGAAATAACAGAAAACGTGATCGTAATTATAAATATCTGCAGTGTGTACTAAAACTAGAAAAAAATAGATTTTTAATGGCAGTAAAAGAGTAAAACATGTGAGTACTTCTTCCATCGCTGCTAATAATAGAATCTTATCAGAAGGAAACGGCTGTTTTATCTAAATTAATTTCATCTGCAAACTATGATTAAATGAGTTTACAGCCTGACAGCGCAAATATTCACTCTGCAGGTCCAGACTGATCCAGATCCAGATCAGACGTGACCTCAGCACCTCTCACTTCCTACAAAGACCTGATGAAGGATTATAGATGAATAAAGTTTTATCTTATCTTATGTTACATAACACTCAGTCCACATGAATGAAGGTGAGACTCAAGTCCACCTTTACTCGATTACACTCAAACAGGACAAAGGTCACCTTTACCTCTCTGGGCTTTTTAAACAGCAAACTACAACAAATCATATAAGATATATGAAACAGGTTCATCCTGTTTGATTAATGGAGAAGACTGTTTATTTATTCTTATCTCATGTTAACAAAAATTTGTGGTATTAGGTTAAAATTTACAGTTAAGGTTTTATTACTAGGGATTTTTTTATCTTCCTTTAAACTAAACAGTCTCTCTGTCGTCATTTTGCAGTTAAATACAGATTTAATATGAATATTCAGCATTTAGGATCATTTTTCAATAAATAGAAAATAGTCTTGTAAAGACAAAGGTTTAATAATAAAAATAATGTGTGGGGAGTTAATCCAGTTTCAGTCTTCACCAACATGATGTAGCCTAGTATTTGTCATTTTTTCCTCGAATTCAGAGAGAAAACAGTCCAGACTATGAACATTTAATAAGTGGAACAAATGGTGAAATATATTTAATTAGTAGAGTTAACACAGGTTTATTTGTCACTTATATAAATATTAACCAGTTTTGTTGAAAGATTTGGCATCAATTTGTAGAAGTTCTCTACAGAAAACGAGTATTTATTCAGAATTTTACAGTTTTATGACTTTTATCACTCCAGGGAAAACAAAGAAGTTTTAAATAAAGAGTCAGTCACGTTAACATTCTGGACGTTTCCTTTTAATCCTTCATCCGTCTAATGTTGTTTTATGAGCGTTCTGTGTCTTTTTTAGCTGTGTACATTCACAACGAGCAGCCCCATTGATAAAACACTTTACAGTCTGTCAGATTACAGTAAAATAAGTTAAAACAATTTCCTTCCAGGCCTGTGAAACCAGGTAAATAACAAAAAAAAAATAAAACTCCACTTCAGCTGTGCCCTCCATAAAACATGATGGTGGTGCTTTTGAAGGCAGTCATAATATATGCATTTATATTTATATTTATACCTGACAGTACTCAGCTGCAAAGGAGGCAGATATCAGTGTCACTCTGAGCACAAATGAAATAAAAACATGTACAGAGTCTTTTAACCGGTTAAAAACAGGAGAAAAACCTGACAGATCAGCTCATCTGAGGTTTTTGGTTTAAAAGAACTAAATGTGTGAATTAAAACAGCGTTCACAGCTGGAGCGTCGGACCAGATATAGAAGAGACTCAGCACCAGTTTACCACCAAAGATCCAAATACTTCCACTCTGTTTCACCCTGATGTATTTTTTAGTAGTAGTGTAAAAATGGGCTTGATGGCAGCTGGCAGAAAGTACCAGACTAGAATTAAATGCATTAGTTTAAATAATGTGATTTTTCAAAGTACAGATTCACAAAAAAATAGTTTTATGTTTGACCATTTGAACGCCTGCTCGCCACCCTGACCCTGAAAAACAGGAAGTGACACTCAGAGGCGCCGCTTTCCTAACCTTAGACAAGAGAAATTATGTGCAAATGATTAAACATGAAACTGTATATTTAGCACATGTAAGCCTAAACATCAGAAAAATAAAATATGACATTAAATATTCTGATCATATGAGCACTTCATGATGTCGCTGATTTAAGGTATGCAATGAGGTCTTGGCGCTCTCCCTTCTTCTTGATGCCGGCGAAGATCATTTTGGTTCCAGGAATGTACTTCTTGGGGTTCTCCAGGTATTCCATCAAGGTTCCCTCACTCCACACAATACCTGCAAACAAAGCGAATATTGATCAGTGATTAGAACAGAATCAACCCTTTGATCAGGAAGACCAGCAGGATAAGAGACCAGATATCAGCGACCGAAGGTCTTTTCTTTGAGAGAAAACTGCTAATGACACTTTTATTAACAATTATGATAATAATAACTGATCAATAAACATGGTAGATTGACAGAAATTATTCATCTCACAGAGAAATTCACAAACAAGGTCATACAGTATAGCAAGAAAAGCAGAATAAAAACCTCTGGGTTTACTGACTTTTCCTGTTTTATTATGATTGGTAATAAAATATCTTTGATTTTTATTATTGCACTCTAAGTTTCACCTTTTTGTGATTTCTTAAAAAGAACTTATTGTTGATTATTCTGTTGATTATTTTTCCCTCGATTAATCGATTCGTTGTTTGGTCTATGACACATCAGGAAACAGTGAAAAAAGTGGAGCACTATTCTCCCAAAAGTCACTGGTCAGTCATGACTTTCTACAGTTTATTATTTCTTAATGACAGACCGTTATTAACTGGACATAGTCCTGATCTCCAACTCTGGGCGATAATTTGTGCTAAGTTATTGATCTCTTCAGTAAGTAGACTGAACTTGTGAGTAAGTAGTTCTTGTGAACTTCAGGGAACGATGACCCTGTCCTCACTTGATCACTTGATCTATATTCAGGGTAGAGGGTTATGCAAAGCCTCATTTAACAACCAGTGAACTGACCTTTACTCTTGTTGGCGTCAGTGTACGAGTAGCCCTCTGCCTGCCCGGTCTTGCGTCCGAACAGACCCCAGAGGTTGGGGCCCACCTTGTGCTTCCCACCTTCCTCTACTGTGTGGCACTGAGCACACTTCTGGACAAAAGCCTTCTTTCCCTTGGTGATGTCGCCCATCGTCAGCTGCAGAGACAAAGACAACAAGTAAAATATGAGCTGCTTAACAAAATTATCCACTTGAGCCAGAACACTGGAATTCTCTGAGAAGTCAGAAATCAATCCAGAATAACAAACAACCACTAAAACACATTTTTCTCTTCAGGAATGACAGGAAATAACTGGAATTTAACATCAGTGTAAACACCTTACACTGTAGAGGTGCTCTACTATATTTATTATAATTATTTATAACTTCCTAAGCACTGTAGTTATGCTAATATGTAATATGTGTGTGGATTCAGAGCTATTAATATCCTCTATTCGTGGACTGGACAGGAAGCTCCTCCACTGCTGAGGTCTGACCGGCGCCATATTGTGAAGGTCATCTAAGGTGACCACTTTATCTGAACGTGTATAACTTTCTTAACAGCACACTACCTGGACAAGGACATGTACCTGTGCGCTGGCACCCTGTCGAGGTCATTTCAAGGAAATCCGACAGCAAAATGCGCCGGAAACGGCTCCAAAACCACCCGTTAGAAAGACACGTTAGCTTAGCTTAGCTTTCCTCCCGTTAGCTTAGCTTCCCTCCCGTTAGCTTAGCTTAGCTTCCCTCCACTCCCGTTCCCGTTAATTGCGCCTCACTCTACCGGTCACTGCCCGCCTCAGATCGTGTTACGTCACCTGAAAACCAGCCGTACTTCATGGAATACATACATATTGTTTTAATTGTATCATGTTTAGTTTTCAACCAACACTAAATTAATGATACGCTCCACTGTGGCATAATCCACACCGGTGTTACACCACAATGTGTCCCCCCTTTCTCTTCTTATGTCCGAGAAGAGCCTTTACAATGCGTTAATAACGAGCTAATAAACTTTGGATAAATAAGCTTGGATTCCGTCTACATTCAGTGGACATCTCCAGTATAAAGCACTGAAACGAGCGGTGTCTAAATAAAAGGACGCTTTTTTTCCAAAAAAAAGGGGGGTGCAAAAAGTGCCGTTGCACCGGAGAGGCTGCCCTGGGGTAACCCAAACCCATGTCAACTGTCATTTCAAACAGTCGTATTCACAGACTTGCCCCGACGGTTATATAACATCTAACGGAAATTGTCTCCTCTTATGTTCCATGCACCATAGCGCACACCGGGCCATAACATTTAAAGTAAAGACAGGGCATAGGTATAGCATAGGTACCAGGACCTCTAACATGGCCGGCTCACATCTTCTCATTAAGGACACCAGCCTCCATTTACACACCGCTGATGCTATTATAAAAGCACGCATTTTTATTTAAGACCAGCTATAACGGCAACGTTAGCTTGACCGGAACCAGCCTAGCAAGGTTAGCCTAAGGATGTGTCACCAATCCGGTCTGTCAAGGATGCTTCAATGTCGGCGTCCGACTATCCAGCCACTGCGCTGTTGGCTAACACCATTACGACCCCCAGGAGACTAAATATTTATTTTTCCAACTGCAATTGAATCCAACAGCCAATTACCAAATTACTTTGATAAAAAGGTTAATACGTAAAGAGAGCAACTTAGCTATTGACCAACATGGACGCTAACGTTAGCTAGCAACCGTTAGATAAGGTCCAGCTTCTCTACATTTTTGAATAATGCAGTCCCAACACCAGTCTCTATTTGATAAAACATCTACATATGAATAATAATAACGTACCTTCTTTTGTTGAAATAAGCGAAGATGCAGTCACTCCGGGAGTAAAACGCTTCCTTCAGTCAACGAGCGGTTTCCTTTGTGGCGGACGTAAAGAAGGTCACTTCACTTTAGAGGCACCGGCATTTGACGTCATCATCAGTCACATGTAACTCGGCCGCGTTCCATTCTATAAAACTAAGTTTCTATAGTCAAGTCCACATCGTTACGTTTAGTTATAAATCAATTAATTATGTGTACATACACCTCAGGTATACGCTGATAAAACAATCCCACCATAAATATTGAAGAGGGTGTTTCAGATTCATTGTTAGTTTTGCAAAAGGTGGACACAATGAGCCAAGGAAGGAAGCAATAAATGTGTTGGTACGCGCACCTTGTCGCATTCCTCAGCTTCCTTTGAGGAGCACCTGCTGCAGTAAAAGCCTAATAAGGAGATATACACACATTAAAATGTTCATTTCTGTACTGTTTCAATGGACAAACTGAAGTTTTATTTTTTCCAGAAACTAAAATTTTAGCTATACAAAACGTTTATTACATTATCAAAACATCACTATTTGTTGATTAGATATTGTGTTGTTAATTAACAATATTTGAGCAAATGTACTTTCCATGACTGTATTTCACATGAAATAAAATTGTTGCTTTTTTTTATAATAGTTTAAATGCAGGAAGTGAAACACTAATGCAGTTTTAAATAAAGATTAAGTAAACGTTTATATATACAGCCCCTTCCTAGAAGTTCTTCACAACAAAAGATGTATATGATATATGGAAAACAAATAGTAGTAAAAATATGATTTAATAAAACTAACCAAAGGCAACTTTAAATATGTTTCTAAAGATGACCTCAGTCAGTGTCCTCAGACAAAGGGGTTTCCTTTGATATATAATATGTCCTAAGAGTTCAGTTAAGGTGACTTTGTAGGACTTGTCTTCATAACTCCCTCCATCTAATAATTCTG
Organism: Synanceia verrucosa; assembly: GCA_029721515.1. NCBI lineage: Eukaryota > Metazoa > Chordata > Actinopteri > Perciformes > Synanceiidae > Synanceia > Synanceia verrucosa. The sequence goes on from CM056562.1 coordinate 24,628,700, forward strand.
TTTGGTGTCATAGAAAAAATGTTATACATGACAAATAATATTATGATACAAACTGTGTCAGTTTGTATTATAAATGCCACAACCACAATAAAGCTATTATAATCTATGTGTCATCAGTAAGGTTACCAACACACACACACACACACACATACACACGATATATGGTGGCACAGATATAGATCATTCCAGGCATCCTTACACTACAAACAAGTCACAGGCCTTGGGTGCCATAATGTCAGCTGACTGCCTTATGTATATGTTACAGATGACTCAATATGATGCAATATACAGAATCCAGTTTATAAATAAACTATAACAATAATAATTCTTTATATATGAAATACTTTTGTTGTTGAACCAAACATAGGTGGTTCCTCATTATTTTTATTACTATTATCAATAATACTACAGCTCATAATTATAATAAAAACTAATTCATAAAGGATTATTAAATGTTATTAATCATAAATTGTTAAATGCACAATATTGAGGTCATAGTCTCTCACAGTCTAAATATTGAATCTTATTAAGTTTGTGTAGTGTAACTTATGATTTAATTTAATTTTCTACTTAAAAAATTATTTTTTAGTAAATACAATCAATATTTATTTTATTATTACTCAGTATATTATTTCATTATTGTTGTGTTATTGTTTTTTCTTACTATAACTTTGTATAAAAAAATCAATTTTTTTATTCTAATATTGGAAATATTGAAAAAGTAAATACATTCAGTACCCCTGACTCCAATTTGAAAACCACTGGGACAGAACTACTGCTCAATTATCACACTACTAAATGGCTATTTTTCTTTTCCATCAACATATGAAAAAGCCTATATAAATAGAAATAAATATTTATAATTTTATTATATTTATTATAAGAGCTCTCCTTTATAACTCGGGTCACTGCTGTTACATATCTGTGGCTGTGATACTCCTCCAGTACACTAGATGGAGGTGAACATCCGCCAAAAAAAAAAAATCTACTATAGTGACAACTTTATAACTGTGGGAATTTACACAACTAACGCGTCATCCACACGTTAAACACATTAAATCAGATGTAAATGTTGCACTAACCGTACTCTTCGTTTAGTACACTACCTACATATGATATTTAATTGTAAATAAATACAGGATATTAGCCGTAATTGTATCTTGGTCAACGCAGCACTGCTTTTACTTTGTATTTGCTGCGCACAAACGTTGGTGGAGATTATATTTCCGTAGCGGCCTTGAATGCAGCACCCACGGCTGTACCAAGTTTAGCAAGAAGGAACAAAGATGGAGGAGAGCTCCACCACTCCTAAACAAACCGAAAACCTCGACGATCCTCCCAACAGCCGGCTTTTCGCCGTCACAAGTCGGTCCATAACCGAAGATGAGATTCGGGAAAGTTTCGCTGTGTTCGGGGACATCCAGGGGGTCTGGGTCGTCAAAGACAAGCAGACAAAGGAGTCCAAAGGCATCGCGTATGTTAAGTTCGCCAAGTCATCCCAGGCCTGTCTGGCCATGGAGGCAATGCACGGCAAAGTGCTGATGGAAGGGACCAAACCCATCAAGGTAGAGCTAACGGCTCGGCCGTTTGACCCAACGCGAGTTGCCGTTAACATTAAGCCGTTAAAACGGTTGCCTGCTAACGCACAGGCCTAGGAATGTTAGCTTGCTAGCATGATAAGGTGTGCTTTTGTGCCACCATCAGGGCGTGGATGTAATAAAAAACAACAAAGAAGTACAATATCACAGTTAAAAGTTAAATTAAATTACGTTAAATGAACTAAAATGTTCATTACGTTTTAAATAAGCCTCAATGAACCGGATGCCAGCCTCTTTAGCTTACCTTCTGTGACGTACGACTTAACGATGATGAGGGATTTGAACCAAAACACCAAATGTTCTGAGTTTTTGAAGGACTGTTTTGAATAAATTTTTGTGTGCAGGATCTAACACTTTTACTTTTGCATAAAAATAAATTAGCATCATTTTTCGTGACAAACACTGCTTTACGTTTCCGTTTGACAGATAGATGAGTTATTAGCATAGGTGCACAGGATTAAACCTGTAAACAGGTCATTTTCAGGCCATTATTAGATGGAAACTAGATATGATTTTAAAGTTTTTTGTTATATGTATCTTACAGAATTAGGTAACAGTGCCACACCTTGAGATCAAATCAGTATCATGGTTTATCAAGGTTTATTTTTAATATGTTTTTCTTACATTATTACACCATACAAATTCATTTCGTTAATCACGATGAATTTAATACTTTTATCTTGTTATAACAAGAAACCTTTCATGCTACAACTTGATATTGCTCTGTTTTTATCCCTGGTGTGACAGTAATTCATAGCTGTAGTCTCTAGTTTGCTGAATGGTTTGCCATTTAATCAGTTAAAAGTGATTAGTTGTGACGTTTCTCTTTCCTTCTCTGGTCGGCTCTGCAGGTGTTCATCGCCCAGTCGAGGTCTTCAACTAAACACAGAGACGTTGAGGACGAGGAGCTGACCAGGATCTTCGTCATGATCCCCAAAACTTTCTCAGAGGAGGACCTTAAAAACACCTTCAAAGTAATTACACCCACATCTTCTGAATTTGACATGTTTGTAATTAACTTTATTATGTCTGTACATTAAAATATTGACTCTTGCCACTTCATATGTGAATGCAGACATTATATCCTGTGAAATGACCAGTTCAGCTGGATAATGACAAACTGGTTCACCTCTGTCTTTGTCTGCCTGTCTCTCTTTCAGGAGTATGGTGATATTGAGTACTGCGTGATCATTAAAAATAAAACCACAGGGGAAAGTAAAGGACTTGGCTACGTGAGATACTACAAACCCTCCCAAGCTGCCATCGCTATAGAGAACTGTGACAAAAGTAAGATCATCTGTCGTAGAAGTAGCTTAAACATTACACTGACTATGTGCTAAACGGTTGTCATAATATTGAGGGGTTTTCCGCACTGTTGTGAAGCGCTGTGGGTGTTTGGGGTCTCAGGACTGTGGCATTGATGATGGTCTTATTTTAGGTTACAGGGCCATCCTGGCAGAACCTCGCACCAAGGCCTCAGCACAAGAAGACTACTCAGCAGGACCGTCCAGAGGTGATTACATGGGTGGTGGCGTTGTCAGCGGCGACTCCAGTCAGTATTCTTTCCCTATGGGTACGAAACTTTTCCGTGCTTTCAGGCGTTGGATGCAGCAGGGGTCCTCGTTTTTATGTCGTGCTGTTAGATGACATTATTTTTCATAGCACTTGGTACAACATTGTTATAAATTAGCTGGTATTTAAATCATGGTGGTGGGTCATGGTTGGTTTTTTGGCTTTAGCGCTGCTATAGGGCAATTTTTTTTCTTTTTGAGTGCCAGCTTTTTTATTTCTAGACCCACAGAATATTTTGTACTATGTCTCTGAAAACAGTGAATAGCTCAAATGAAAGAAGAGACTCTCTATTTCATCATGAAAAAAATGTTTGTTTTTACCTTGTTCCATTCTTGTTTTATCAGAGGTAGAGTAGAGGACACTTTAACCAAAATCACCACTTTTTGTCCAGATTCTGTTTGTTTTACTCTCTAATCTCGATCGTCTCCACTTCCTGTTTTGATCTCTGTGGTGTATACTGTCTCTTTATGCTCTGACTACATCTCCCAGAAGCCCCAGCTTTACTCACAGACTGTGAGAATGCGATCGGTGACCCGCTGCAGAAAAAACACTTTGACGGCTTATTACGTTGATGGCACTCAAGCGTTGGATTTTGAATGACGTCAAAAGGTGTCAATGGCACTCAAAGAGTTAATTAAGTAAAATAAAATGATTTAGAATGAATTTACATAGAAATGAGATCAATAAATAAGATTTATGAAGTTGTTTAAAACTGTCCATAGATTTAACTGCGAGGCTCTTGTTTTATCTGGGCTTAGTGGGACAACGAGGGGAAGAGGACATGCAGGGACTTCATGTGATCAACAGGATCTTGTAATTAATCCTGAATTTTCCATGAAGAGCGGTTTGATTCAGATAAGTGCAATAATCCGGATGCGTAATGAAACAGGACAGGAGGAGCTCTGTAATAATGTAAATACTCATAGAGGTCATAAATGTGAACACATTTGACAGTTGTCTCTGTCCTGTTGCTGATGTTGTTGGCGTCCCTCCACAGCTGACCCTGGGACCTACCCACCCATGGACTACCGGCCCTCTGGCGGCGGCGTCGGTAACGACTTCACACGCTTCCTGATGGTTTCGACACGAGCTGCTCTGACACAGGAGCAGATCTTTGCCCTCTTCGATCTCATTCCTGGCATGGAGTACTGTGAGCTGCAGAGAGACTCGTATGGGATGAGCAAAGGTCAGTGATCAAAGTCTGACTCTATTTAATACGGTACGCTGGAGACGAAGATGTATTTAGTAGAATATTCTGAATCATCACTATGAGATTGAATTAGCTTCATCAGTTACTCAATAATTGATTATCACTTGTCATTTATTAGCTTTCCATTGGTCGACTGTCTTTTTTTTTTTTTTCTTGACTCAAAGAAGTCATTTTTGTAGTTTGTGAACGTTGATGTGTTCCTGTATTTTGCGTTTTGCTGACTCTAAACCTGAAACTCATCCTCAGGTCACGCTATGATCCGCTACTCCAACCTGGGATCAGCAGTTTACGCCAAAGAGAAGCTCAACGGCTTTGAATATCCACCTGGAAACAGACTGGTGGTTAATTTTATTGATGATGGAGAGGACCGCAGCAGGTACACAACACAGAAGTTAACAAAAGCATGTGGCAAAAATGCTCTTTAAAGTTAATACATTCTGTAAAAAGTCTGACCCAAAATGCCACTGATGATTAACTATAACCTCCTCTGCGTGTTTTAGTGGTCACGTTTCAATTTGTTGTCAAGTATTCATGGGTAAATGTGACCGTTACCCTCGAGCAAGCAGTCTTTATTCAGTAAACAGTGAAGTTTATCGAGCAAGAAGTCAAAGCTGTTGACATCACACAGTCAGGGTGTGGAGGAAAGAGCAGCTGGGCCAGTAAACTGTTGTGGAAAATATCAGGAAACATTCACTTCTGTGAGGTTTATTTGCTGGTGTGCAGTGCAGAAGTACACCAGCAGTTTAAAAAAAAATAACCTAAAAACAGAATCAGGCAGAATGCTCCCTGTGTCATATTGTCGTCATTAGAAATATGAGGGCGTATTTTGGTGACACAGCATCATCTTCATCATTATTTTTTTTTACAAAGCATCAGCTTGTTTTCGTGTGCAGCCCTATAGGTCGGATGGCCATGCAGTTTGTTGCCACTCAGATGATGAATGCACCGTGGAACGGACCTTCGACCAGCCAGGTCATGAAACCTCCGGTAAGTTCAGGAAAACAGCGACGTTTATATAAACTACTGAGAGCTGTTTTTAAAGACATTATTGAAGCTTTACTGTAGGAATAAAAAATACTACAAAGACTTATTCATACTCCTGGGTGATTAATCCCTTCAGCATTTTACAGTTTCAACAATTAATGAAGTCAAAGTTGGTAATTACACAAGGTTACAGTTTTTCACTGGTAAATACCTTATATAGCTGTAGTCACACTGTGCCACAGAGTGCTTATTTGTTTGGTTTTTTTGTTAATACAGGCCTGTAACTGTTGTTATTTAGCACCTCGGTCAGAGACAAACAACATTTGATTCCTGATTGTATACAGAAACAACATTAAAGAACTTGACTGGATTGTGTGTTTTTTGGTTTTTTTTTTGTTTTTTTTTGCGCCGGCGTCCTGCAGAGTTTCTCCGTCTCCCCGATGCCTCGCATTCAGACCGACGTCAACCTGCCGCCTCTGAAGAAACTCGCTCCACCTGACAGCAAGTCCAAGGAGCGCCTGTTCGTGGTGTTCAGCCCCTCGCCGCTGCCCCCCGATGTGCTGGAGGACATTTTCTGGTGAGTAACGCTTTTTTTTTTCATTCTGCAAATGACAACCAACCAACCAACCATGAGACAGAAAATTATATGTATGTAAATAAATATAAATATAACCAAAACACCAACAGCGTCACCTTCAGTCCTCCACAGTCAGTCTAAATGAGCACTACCTGATCCCATCACTCTGACTCAGTACTTGGTTTATGTACATTTTTCCATGAAAGTGCTATCAATAGTTTTGCTTACAATAAACATGAATCGACAAGGATCTGCTCTTTCTTCCTTATATGACTCATGGAAAGTAACAGTTGGTGTCTATGCTCAGTCACTGCTAACAAAGCTAAAAGCCTCCTCGTGAACGAACGTTCCCTTCCGTCCCTCTCTAGTCGCTTCGGTTCCCTCATCGAGGTCCATCTGGTTCCTGGCAGGAAGGTCGGATACATGAAGTACGCTGAACAACAGGTGAGGTTTCAATAATAAAGATGGAGGGATGAGGACAAGTGGACTTGGGTCACATGTTCACGTCGGCGTCTCTCTCTCAGTCTGCATACGACGCCATCGAGGTGCTCCACGGTCAGATGGTCAACGGCGTGAGGATGAAGGTGATGCTGGCCGACCCGCCCAGAGAGGAGTCCCACAAGCGAGCTCGAACCTACTAGGACCACGTGAGCGAACGTGAGCGGTAAGTGGTGCAGGAGCGCCCCTCAGTATGAGTCAGCACATTCAGTGTTTGATGAGTCATCCAGCGCCTCACGGCCTCATTCAGAGAATGATGAGTTGTTTCTCTCCCTGTGAGTAACGCTGCAGCTTCTTGTTCCCTAGGCGACTGTTGCCATGACACAATGACACCTGACCTGACCCGACCAACAGACCGACATCAAGACCTTCTCCCGACCGACCGACCCGACCTTTAGACACCTGTCTGACCTTGCCGTGACCCACTTACCTGACGGTATGAGCGGCGGCGGCTAACACGGAGTCTTAACCTGCACAGTGTGTAGTTTGTGGTCACCTTTGTGCTTTTATACTCTTTGTTTTCCTTTTCTTAAAGTACATTAATTTAACCTTCACACTGCTTTTAGCTCAGAAGTGCAGCAGCAGTAGTCATGAAAGGAACACTTGACCCACAGAAATGGACGATATGTGGGTGAAATGTTCCTTTAATAAAAAAAACTCAGCAGTAGTATTTTAGTTCAGATGGTTGGTGAAGGACAGGAAGCTAAACATGATTTGTTGATGTGGTCCTTTTCTTTTCTCACCGTGTATCCTGTCACTCCTTGTTAGTTTAAAGGTGTTTATCACACTAACTGTACTGTTTATTTGTCACAAATAAAAACCAACTGATCTGAACTCAGCCTCTGACCGCTCCTTCTGTCACCACCTGATGAATCATATTAATATCTATATTTGATTCTGCTGCAGTTTGTGCTAAAGTGGAATAAAAATCAAATATCCAGACGTGATGATAAAATCAATGAGTAAATGTGTGTTTGAGCAAGAGGAGGGGTGTTTATCAAACACAGAGTAAGTGTAAATTTATAATCACATTTAATTTACAGTTCAAAGTTAAATTGTGTTTTGGGACTTTATTTAATTATCTCTTGTGAAGAGCAGCGTTTGATTCAACGTTAAAAAGTGTTTTTTAAAATTAAAAATTAGTTTATTTCAGAATCTGACTGCCTGGAGGATTCCTGCTCATCTGACAACATGTTAAATTTGTTTAGTAACCAGCAGCGAGAAGCCCCACGTTTATATTCACATTATTCATTTTAGCTCATGTTCTGCGTCTTAAATATTTCCTGGTTATGTTGTATAATATTTCCTCCTCTGTAACAGCAAACTGAATATATATGAGACATTTCAAAACACTAATCCACATTCTATAAACCAAACAACTGTAATGCTTTTAGTCGCTGATAAATTTGGGAATTATTACTGGGAATTGTTATATATATATATACGTGTGTATATATATACGTGTGTGTATATATATACACACGTATATATATATATATATATATATATATATATAGGTACATATAATGTATATATATATATATATATATATATATATATATATATATATATATATATATATATATATATAGGTACATATATATATTTATATATAGGTATACCTATATATATAAATATGTGTATATACATATTTATATATATATGTATATATACGTATATGTATATATACGTGTATATATATATATATATGTGTACATATGTATGTATATATACATATGTATATTGTAATTTGAAATTTTGTTTTGCGTTTATTCTATTATCCTTTGTCAGCGCTTTGGTTAATTTTTAAAAAATGAAATCATCTAAAAATGTTGTCCTTATTTGTCATTATTTCAAGTGTTGTCTGTATAAAAAAATAACTTGTTCTCTGTAAATTATATTTAACTGCAGCCTCATAAACATCCAGGAATAATGCTGTTCACAGGTAACCAGACCAGTAGATGTTTCATAACGTGGAGGAAACTTTTTTCTTTTTGTTGTGTATTGCAAAATATGTTCATCTAAACGAACAATAACTGATTTATTTTGCTGCTGTAATGTGGAATTTCCAAGAAGACACACTCTCTGGATGTACAGTAATCTTTTATTTCTTCAGGAGGAAACTCATGACAACATTATTTACAATTATGAGCTGGTTTGTTTCCCTGCTGGGGCTTTATTTTATCTTTTTTTATATAAGCACGGCTCCTTCAGGAATTTGTTGAGGGGAAACCTCAAACGCCAGCTTTTATTTTGGTTTTAGCGCAGATGAACAGATTTAGCTTCTTAAAACAGAATCACTTACTGTTTTTTCCCTACGTCGTCAAACTTAAAACGGCTGTTATTTTTGATTGACTGAAGTCTTTTCTATAATTGTAGTGCTTTCATATTTTAAATTCTGCCAATTCAATACTTTATTAGGAAGCCTGATTTATTTCAGTTTTAAGCCCCGCTGTGGAAATTTAGGACGCCAAAATGGACAGGAAGTGGAGGACGAGGGGCATTTACAGAAAAACAGGGCGGCAGAGACAGGAAGTGATGTGATGAGATAATCAGGCTTTATTACTGGAGTCTCTGAAACTTAAAATCATTCAAACGTCTGGTCTCTTTGTCGTTCAGCTCCATGCTTCTGTCGGTCCGTCCCACCTCCTCCCACCTCCCCTCTCAGTCCTCCAGGGCCAGTGTGTTCAGCTCCTCGTCCAGCTCCTCCAGGTCTTCTCCTGTGAATAAGTTCTCATCCACCGGTACCTCCTCTTCCTCTTCCTCCTCCTCCTCCTCTTCCTCTCCTCTGTCCTCCCCTTCTGCTCCTGAAAGCCCGTTGGCTTCAGCGCCGCCACAAGCTCCGTTCAGCTGCTCCTCTTCTGTAGAGCGCCAGAAAAACGAATGTTTTTGTTATTTGTGCATCAAAAGTATGGATAGAGTAGCAACTCCCTGAGAGGAGAGCTTAAATTACAGCTTTAGTGAATGGAGTCTGGTGAGAGGAGAGCTTAAATTACAGCTTTAGTGAATGGAGTCTGGTGAGAGGAGAGCTTAAATTACAGCTTTAGTGAATGGAGTCTGGTGAGAGGAGAGCTTAAATTACAGCTGTAGTGAATGGAGTCTGGTGAGAGGAGAGCTTAAATTACAGCTTTAGTGAATGGAGTCTGGTGAGAGGAGAGCTTAAATTACAGCTTTAGTGAATGGAGTCTGGTGAGAGGAGAGCTTAAATTACAGCTTTAGTGAATGGAGTCTGGTGAGAGGAGAGCTTAAATTACAGCTTTAGTGAATGGAGTCTGGTGAGAGGAGAGCTTAAATTACAGCTTTAGTGAATGGAGTCTGGTGAGAGGAGAGCTTAAATTACAGCTTTAGTGAATGGAGTCTGGTGAGAGGAGAGCTTAAATTACAGCTTTAGTGAATGGAGTCTGGTGAGAGGAGAGCTTAAATTACAGCTGTAGTGAATGGAGTCTGGTGAGAGGAGAGCTTAAATTACAGCTTTAGTGAATGGAGTCTGGTGAGAGGAGAGCTTAAATTACAGCTTTAGTGAATGGAGTCTGGTGAGAGGAGAGCTTAAATTACAGCTTTAGTGAATGGAGTCTGGTGAGAGGAGAGCTTAAATTACAGCTTTAGTGAATGGAGTCTGGTGAGAGGAGAGCTTAAATTACCGCTTTAGTGAATGGAGTCTGGTGAGAGGAGAGCTTAAATTACCGCTTTAGTGAATGGAGTCTGGTGAGAGGAGAGCTTAAATTACAGCTTTAGTGAATGGAGTCTGGTGAGAGGAGAGCTTAAATTACAGCTTTAGTGAATGGAGTCTGGTGAGAGGAGAGCTTAAATTACCGCTGTAGTGAATGGAGTCTGGTGAGAGGAGAGCTTAAATTACAGCTTTAGTGAATGGAGTCTGGTGAGAGGAGAGCTTAAATTACAGCTTTAGTGAATGGAGTCTGGTGAGAGGAGAGCTTAAATTACAGCTTTAGTGAATGGAGTCTGGTGAGAGGAGAGCTTAAATTACAGCTTTAGTGAATGGAGTCTGGTGAGAGGAGAGCTTAAATTACAGCTTTAGTGAATGGAGTCTGGTGAGAGGAGAGCTTAAATTACCGCTTTAGTGAATGGAGTCTGGTGAGAGGAGAGCTTAAATTACAGCTTTAGTGAATGGAGTCTGGTGAGAGGAGAGCTTAAATTACAGCTTTAGTGAATGGAGTCTGGTGAGAGGAGAGCTTAAATTACAGCTTTAGTGAATGGAGTCTGGTGAGAGGAGAGCTTAAATTACAGCTTTAGTGAATGGAGTCTGGTGAGAGGAGAGCTTAAATTACAGCTTTAGTGAATGGAGTCTGGTGAGAGGAGAGCTTAAATTACAGCTTTAGTGAATGGAGTCTGGTGAGAGGAGAGCTTAAATTACAGCTTTAGTGAATGGAGTCTGGTGAGAGGAGAGCTTAAATTACAGCTTTAGTGAATGGAGTCTGGTGAGAGGAGAGCTTAAATTACAGCTTTAGTGAATGGAGTCTGGTGAGAGGAGAGCTTAAATTACAGCTTTAGTGAATGGAGTCTGGTGAGAGGAGAGCTTAAATTATCACTTTAGTGAATGAACTCTGGCTGTTTATTTTCACTGACCAGAGAGAAATATCTCATCTAATCATTTTTTTCCTCACCATTGTTGGTTTCCGTCGACCGAGTCTTGTTCCTGGAGGTGAACCGATCTACGGACGCTACTGTGATGCCTGTGTTGTCGACCTCTTGTGGAACAAAACGGGATAAGTCTATGTCCTGGATCTCTGTAGGCTCAGTCTGAAATAATAAAAAATAAATAAAGTAAGTATAAAATTTAAAAAAAAAAAAAAAAAAAAGTGTGACACAAGACACAATGAGAAGCAGAAGATCCGTCACTACTATTCTGTGCTAATCTAAGTTCTGCTAAATAAGGATGTTATATAATATAATTTGAATTAATAAGGAAACATTTGTAATTTGCTGTTTCAGGATCTGGGCACAAACTGAAAAGTTTCTGTGATTTACTTTTAGTACCAGAGTAAAAAGAAATCAACCAGGAAATGAATTAAGAGGTAAAACAGCAGAACTGCTGAGACTTAATCAAGTTCAGATTAATTAAAGGAATGAATGAGAAATGTTTTCTTGTTGCATCAAACTTGATTTACAGCCTAAATGTACGATGCAGCAACAACAGGTGCAGATAATTAACACTGTGTGAAAAAGCAAAAGGCAGGCAGCTGCAATTAAACCACTTAGAGTCTGGAAGAAAGATGAATTATTATTATTATTATTGCTGCTGAAACCACTGAAAGCCGTTTCTGTTACTTCTCTGTGCAGCTGCTAACTTTCAAGTTTGCCTTGAACACTTATCGCACTAATAGACTGGTTGATTTTGAGTATTTAAGCACCACTTTCAAATCTGTTGTTCCTCACAGGTGTGCACGGAAAAAAAGCATAAAAAATGACAAGAAATCAGTTTCATTCAGTGACGGTGATACATTCAAAATATAATAACACTGAACAGCCTCGTATTTCAGGATTTAAAATCTTTTTTCCCCTGAATATTTCAAGATCAGCAGAAAACTGCCCGACAACAGCGACCTCAATGAACCTGCAGATATTAAACTGCAATGCTGAGTTGTGCTGCGACTGAAATGTGAACATAAATCAAAGTGACGCTAAATAAGCGCAGGAAGACGGCAGCATCTGCTGTCATTACCGTTTCCTGTTGTGCTTCCTCTTCATCACTGGCGAACTGAGTGTCGGCGGCTTCGTCGTCGTCGTCATTGATCAAATCGGGACGGAACTCGAACACCTCGCGTCCGCTCACCTACAGGAAGGTAATTCAGTTCAAGGAAACAAAACGAACCAGAGGAATCTACAAAGAGAAGCCGTCATCCAGACTCACCACGAGCGATTTGCCGGCCTTAAAGTCGGCCTTCTTCTTCTCCATCTCGTCCCTCGCTTTGTCCACCTGTTAAACATTGTTAAACGTTGTTAATCATCGTTAAGAAGTATTAATTGTCTCCAGCTGATAGATTACTGATAGTGACCGACCTTCTCCTGCCGTTTCCTCTTCTTCCAGGCCAGGAAAGTCTCCAGAGTGATCCGGGTTACGTTGACGCCCAGAGCTGCTCGCTGCAGGACGAGAGAGACGTCAGCGTCCACGGTAACAAAGCGCCATGTCGTCTCCTTTTATAAGCCCATGATATCTGACATCGACATTTTATTTATTCTTTTATTTTAATGTATTTTATTGATTTTAATGTGTTTAAGTGAAGCTCTTTGTTGCTGTATAAAATGGTTTAACAGAAAATAAATTTCACATATTCAAGTGAGAAGTACTAAGAGTAGAACAGAACACTAACCACCTCTAACACACCTAATTAAAATCATTTTTAGACACTGTGGTAGCTGTGTTTAACTTTCTAAGATTTATTTGTTTATCCAAGCATCTTATTTAAATAACAAACACTCAGTCTTACAGTTAAGTTTAGTACTAATTTATGAATTGTCTGTCATAATCATACACCACAGCAGCAAAGGTAAAGTGACAGAACAATATAAAAAGACATATAGAGGAAAAAACAAACAAACTGAGGAGCAGCAACTGTGGAACAAAGCCAGTATAAAAACAGATAATAAAATAAAAAAATAACTAAATTAAAACTTAGAATAAATTAATAGAAACAAATAAGTTGTTATTATTAATAACGACAACATAAATAACAATGTGTCCTAGAGTGCTCCTGTACACAGTACAGATGGAGAAATACGGCACATCTTTAAATGAAAATTAAGTGAAATAAATACCCCCCCGATCAATCGCTCGCTCCTCACCTCGTTTTCTATCAGCTCCTCCAGCGAGATCTCCTCCTCCTTCTCCTCCTTCTTCTTGTCTTTCTTCAGGACGAAGCCTGGCGGCAGAGCGTGTCGGTACATGCAGACGTCGCCTCCCGCTGGACACGACCAGAACCAGCCGTACTTATTATTCTCTATGGCTTCCAGGAAGTGTTTACACACCTGCCGACAACAGCAGAGTTACACACACACCTGTATTACCGCTCTATTTATTATCAGATATTTAATCACTAGCAAAAATAGTATCAATCAATCATGTGATCAATCATCTATCGGGCCATCTGACATCTTTCATCGTTTGATTGATCGATCGATCGATCATCCCATCAGACTCACAATTTGTGTTTTGGCTTTTTTCTTTTCCGCCTCGCCATGTTTTTTGTTGACGACTTCCTCCAGTTTCTTCTCATCCCAGTTGTCCATTGTGTCTTAAAACAAAACAACAACAACAACATGTAATGAGCAAAAACACAAATAATGAAACCCAATAAACGTAGATGTACACATAATATGATATTAAATAAATACACACTTTAATAATCTGTTATTTAACCTTTATGTAAGTTAACTACTAGGGGTGGGATTCACTGGAGGCTCCACCATACAATATTATCACAGTACTTATTTCATGAAATAATATTATTTTGATTTCAACCATTTTGCAAAAGTGTCAGGAGAACACATATTATATATTACATATATTTTGATTTAGAGCCTTTTTCCAGCTTCAAATGATGCAGTTTGAGATCCATGCTCACCTTTCTCCAGGTCGTCGTCTCTTTCGTCCACATAGACGCTTCTCTTCTCACATTTCCTCTCCATCGATAAATCGTGGCTGAACTTGCACTTGTCTCCTTTGGTGCATTGGCCCTGCTTGAAAAATGCACACAGCACCGACTTTGGGTCGACGCCTGCAGAGAGCAGACGATTGATTAGACCATTAACACTCATATTTCAAGAAGGACAACGGGCACATATCTGGGGTGGACGACTTAAAACGAAAGATGAGCAGAGTTGCAGCGAGCGGGTTACCTTTGCTGACTTTCTGAGCAGCGACTACAGGCTTGAACAGCTCGTTGAGTTCATCCAACTCCTTCTTCTTGTCGATTTTCTTGTTGGTCTTTTCTGCTTCAACCTGGGCAGCCGGTAAAACTCACACAGTTAAATACAGATTCATTAAAGTCCAGTCAGGTGTAGCTGATAACTAAAAGATGCTCTAGAAGAAAGAAAAAGAAACGAAGACGTTGCCTCCTGACCTGCCGGGCGCTTTGTTGTCCATGTTTGACTTGCTGAGTGACGTTCTTGATGAACTTCTGCTGTTTGGCTCCTTTCTTGTTCTTCAAGCCGAATGTCTTGTCCTAGAAAGCAATTAACAACAAACAAATCAATCGTATGCACCAGGAAAAAGACAAATCATGTCACATTAAAATAATAATTCTTAACAACCAGTGTCCCGCAGTAAATATAGTGCTATTACTCAGTTCCTGCTCGTCTGTTTCTTGTGGTTTCGCTCTCTAACGTTCCATAAATATCATAACTTCATCTGTTGTGATGAGTTCCTCTACTGTCCCAGGTGTTATATTTACTGTCCCCAGGACATCCTTCACCTTGACTATAATCTGTCAACAACAATCTGCCTCAGCAGAGGCGGAAAGAGCTGCAAATAAATCAGACATGACAGCTGTTTTCCTGTAAACAAGACGCATTGTTTTGAAATCTGTTTATAATTTAGCAAAAATGATGACAGGCTCTTATTTACACTGAGCTTGTAGTTAAACAGATTTCTTTCTCCTGGTCCACCCAAAGACGTAAATATGTAGTTTTTCCCCTCATACATCAGTAACTAATAGTCTCATTGTAGGGGCTAAATTCAGCCACTGATTATTGTTGAGTTTCCAATAGTTTCTAGAGCTCTATAGCACAGATAATAAACTATAACACACTCTGTATACATTTAAATATGATGGGAAGTCAACCCTCATCTGTGAATCATCAGACCACAGACAGCACACATGGTACCTGTTAGACAGGTGAACAGATGATCTCTAACTCTTACAACATTCAATTGCAGTTAAAACAGGACGTGTTTTTATGAATGACATCCCTGAAATCATGAACACGTTGCAGCAAAAGGCGGCTAACGCTGACAAGCCGGCATCACCCCACAAAAATTATGACAACCATTTCAGTTTGGACCAATCAGCAAAGCTGCTTTTTAACGCTGACAGTAAAAATACTTCCCCACATCACAACAAACACGTTAATTGTAAAAATGACAAACTTTCCACCAGTTTCTGCGGCAAATCTGGTCTCTGTCCTGTGACAGCGAGGCCGACCAGCAGCAGGCCCGGCTCACCGCGCCACATAGAAGCTCACATATAACAGCGAAACATTAACACAATAAGATAAACATACAGGCTCGTTTTTCTAGCTGCCGAGTTTAAGGTCACATGTGAACCTTAATAGGAGAAGTGTGAATACTTAGGGCAGCGGTACGGTTCTGCTAGCAAAGCAGCTCCACCGCCTTAACAGTCATATTGAGCAAAGCTAGCTTCCTGACAGCTGGTTAAATCGCTAACAAATTTCTTGACAATAATATTAGAGGAATCTAAATTAAGTAAAATAACTGTTGGTAATGTTGACAACTACTAGGAGGCTTCTGTAACTTTGGAGTTGTCAGCTACTTGTGTTAGCTTCGGTTAGCATGCTAGGCTAAACACCGACATGCTAACTCGTGCTAATTTTTTTTTTTTTTTTTTTTACCTCAATTATCTTTTCCTTTTTCTTCTCCTGGGTTTTTTTACTCCCCGCGGGCTGTGCGGGTTTCTTCGGAGGCATGTTGGCTCAAATTCAGCTGTGTGCGAAACGAGATTAGCAGTGAAATATTTCTATTTTCTTTGAATGTGGGAGGTCAGCTCCACATTTACCCAGTCGATGCTAGCAGCACCGCACCGCAACGGCGTCACTAGGCCATGTGAGTTGTTGGTGTTCTGTGTCGTCATCACGCACCGCGAGAGGCATGAAGGGTATTGTAGTCTTTGGAGGGAAAAAAAGCTAAATCCATGAAGTTCACTAAAACCTGCAGTAACTGTGTATTTATATATTATTATGTAGCTATCTATTTAATTAATATATTTAAAATATGTGGTCCCTTATGAATTAATGTAGTACATGTCCATGTATTTTATTTTATAATATATTTTAATGGATGATCCACTATTATCTCACTGCAGTGTTGATATTTGACCACCAGGGGTGAGTATTGTAGTATCTGCCAGCAGTAGAAGTACCGACCACAGCAGCGGTCAAGAAGTAATACTATGATCACAATATGCAGTATGTATCAGCTTGATTATTACTTTTCTTATTTCTTATTACATTTTAAAAGTTATAAAACTCATTGTATTGATTTACACACACATTTTATCACGAAAATTCAATATGCAGGAGTTAACATATGACTGACATACAGTGTGATGTAGTTGGCATTCATTCACCTTACTTACATATTTATAAGTGAGAAAATAATGATTACAGTACAGAAGAAACAATAAAGAACAACAACAATGATAATAAATTAAAGAAATAATAATACACAAAAATGAGAAGAAAAGAAAGTAAGCTGGTATGACTTGTGAGTATTTATACACACAGTACTCATCTGTACATAAATAGGAAACAAATAAAGATTTACACACCTATGTGTCAGTATTCGTTGTAAAATCATCATTTATATTCTTAAAACAATGACTGTTCCATGGATGTAATGTATGTATTTAATTTCTAATTTAATTTTTATTTCTGCCTTTATTTGATGGATATAAACAGTCTTGAAAAAGGGGAAAGAAAGGAGATTCAAACAAATTGTTAACCTGTTATAAAATGTAAAAAAAAGAGAAAAGAATATGGATGTTAAAAAAATAATAGAGTGAATGTCCAGAGCATAAAAAAAGGTTGTGAATGAGGCGCCATCTGGCCAGTGGACATAAGACTGCTTTATTAGCGTTTTGATTGTCGGTCAGTTAAGACACCCCTGATATGATTTTTACTGTCTGGATGAAATTATCAGACCTGATCTGAAGCTTCGGCTGTGCAGGTCGTCTCAGTGCTTTGTGAGGGAGGAAGAGGAGGAAGAGGACAGGGAATAGGAATAGGAGGCATGGGTGTCCTGCAGTCTTTTGTGTTTTTAACCAATCAAAAATCAAGAACTTATTTTACCTGGTGTCACAGAATAGAAAAGATGTATAAAAAAATATATATTTTCTAAACTAAGACTGTGCTCAGTTGTCATAGTAATAACTGCAGACTGAGTAGATGAATAAATAAATAAGTGAAATAAAGAAATTAGGTTAGAATATTGCACCTGTATTGAATGTATGTAGTCTGTTTGAGGGTGAATGTTTGATTTGACTTAAGGGAAACCAGAAGCGTGAGGAGGCGTCGTGGCTGCAGTCGCCGATCCAACTTGACTTTAATTAGATTTCACTTAAAGTTCCTTAATGTGATTTCATTTGACAGTGTGGCGTCCGTCCACTTCCTGTCTCAGATCCACTTCATGTCAAGAAGTCGAAAAGCCAAAAATGGGTCACAGCCTTCCTTTTTTTCCCTCCTTGGCTCTCGTTTGTTTTAATGAGGGTTTTTTGTTTGTTTTTGTTTTTTCAAGAGGGACAGCATCGACTCTTTGGTTTTTGGGCGCCCACATAACGACGACGCTTTAATGAGTCCCAGAGTGAGACAATGAATTTATTCCAGTAACTCTGCGCTTGGCTGCAAAACGTGTCGCCGAGCCGACTTCGTCTTCACGTCGTGGGACCCCGAGAGATATTTATTTATAACGTGAGTCGTCACGCTTCCAGCATGCGTGCATATATAACAACCTTATATTGACACAACTCCTGGCTGCTGAAGGCTTTGAGGAAACGGAGGCTGCATCGCCTCCAGCTAACTTTCCCTCCCTCCTTCTCTGAGGCTCTTTGTGTGTAATAAATCACTATATCTGCTACAAGACCATTTTTCTCCATAACCGCCTCCTTTGTATTCAAACATCGATCTTTTGTGCAGAGGGCATGCGTGTCATGTGCGCACACACATGGCTGCACATGAGTCTGTTAACTGCCTGCAGATGGAGAGAAAACATCTCCTGCCTAATTGGGAAATAGCAGTCGATGCTTCTTCCCGTGGCGTCTCAGGAAACTTGACACCGCCACGGCAAACTATCCGCCGCCCAATTTTCTTCGGATGCTACAATCAAAACCGTTCCTCGGCTCGGCCTCCTGCCGCCGCCAAGGACGAACTGCAGCACCGCCGGCTGCTGAGCGGGTCATCGGCTGTCAGGTGCTTCCTGTCGAGGAGCTGCAGGATGTCGGGTTGGAAAGGAGAGGGCAGCGAGGCCCGAAGCAGAGCCCACCCAGGTCCACCTGATTCCAGGCAGGAAAGACTCAGACCAGGGCGCTATGAGACGCTCCAGGTTTCCCACATAAAGAGGTGAAGAGAAGAAGAACTGGACCTCATCCATCCCTCCTTTGATCCAGTGTTAATTTCACCACTGTAATTTATTCACAGTTGGTTTGGACGTTGTTTTTCCGTCCTGACAGAGTTAAATACTCAGCAGAGTTACAGCATCTCGTCCAATTCGTCATCATCTCGTTTCGCACTGAGGCTACGTTTATATGATGACAGTCTGAACAGAAGATGCAAAAGTGGTGTTGTGTCTTCACTTTTTATTCCACGCATAGACGAGCATTTTTGGAAGGAAATCTGCGTGCATACGGTGATGCAAAAGTGTGTGGATCGATTGGGTATGAATGCCAGACGGCTAGTTGGGGCTGTGATTTACTATCACACAACACCGCCATGTCAGCACGTAACTACAGATCCTTCTCTGTTCAGTAATACTATCTGTGCAGATTCTGTACATTTGATGGAAAGACTCCTGTGTGTTTATTAGAGCACCTTGAAGGTCCGACGCATGCAAATAATCCCACATGTTTGTTTATTTCCCTGTACTGGCACATGTGAGCAGACCTGAGCAGAGTTTTGCGTCTGGGCAGTGTAGACGGAAACGCTACGGCAGAGCGTATTCATGTTTTCATGTTACTCTGGAGGGTGGATTCATTTCTTTGCGTTTTCAAGCCCCAAAAACGCCGTCACCGTCTAAAGGAAAAGCACTTCCGATAAAGTATTTTGTTGTTTTTACCCACAAGCGTTCTCATGTAAACAGGGCCTGAAAGAGGAGAAAACCCTGTTTTTTAATCACTGAACATTTAGACTTCTATAAGCACAGACCGTAACAGCATGCTAGTGTATACGTTTATTACACACTTTGAAACTACACTGTAAAGTGTAACTTTAACTCAGAATCCATGTGAACTAGTTAAACTCAGAAAAAGTCTTAATTTTAACGAGTTGAATTAAACCTGCCAATTTTGCTGAGTAGGGGGTCTGGAGCCGGCAGCATTCATCCTAGTGATGAACTGATTTTTCTGATCTGATCCAATACAGAGGAAAATGCAGGCTGACAAGAACGACACTGAGCCGATATTTTGGAAACTCAAAATGAAAAAAAAAGTACAGCTACTTAATGAATACAAGACATCAGACAAAAAAGCACCAAAGATTGTAAAAATGTGCCTTAAAACTTGATAAAATAAGATATAAGTCATTCATCTGGTTAAAATATAGTTAAAAACCACAAAGATCTAAAAACTAAATCGTAAAAATGTGGCTTAAAACAGACTAAAAAAAAAAAATCTGTTTTATTTAATGATAGCTCAGCTTGTTTCTCTGATAGCTCCACATCCAGACATTGCATGACTGAAATCCTTCACCTTGTTAAAATATAGTTAAACAAAACCAAACATTGTGGCTTAAAACTACAGAAATTTTTTCAGTTTTATTAAATTTATAAATTAGTTTAGCTTATTTTTCTGATAACATCCAGTGACTAAAATCCATCATCTGGTTAAAATATAGAGTTAAAATCCACCAGATCTAAAAAAAAAAAAAAAAGTGGGGAAATTGGCATCGTTACAGTGGATAGTGCAGCATTACAAGAAGAGCCTATATAACAAAATTAGGATAAAAACATCAGTAGAAAAAACAATCCGGAAAAAAAAAATAGCCGAAATAAAACATCTTTAATAAAACGGTGAGGATTTTCCTGGTTTGAAACATTATTTAAAGAATGCTACAGAAATACTATATATAAAACATTTTAAAGAGGAAATGATATTTCTTTAAACCCAACCCCATGTTTTAGTTTAATTTCCACGACACTTCTCATAACCCGTCATTTTGCTTTTATTTTGTAGTAACGTCCCTCTCGTTTCACATCACTTCCTCATGTGTAAACAGTCCAGTGCCAGTTCGTCTTGCACTTTGCGTCTTTACTTTTGAAGCCATCTCTCCACGTCCATGATCCTTGTCATTTTTGAACTGTGCCTTTATTTCGGACTTTCCTCCTTATTTCTTTGTTACTGTTTAGTGAATTGAGCTTCACTTAACTTTTCTTCCGTGCTCATGAACGTCCTTAGTTGTAGATTGTTTTTTGCTTTTTCCCTTAGATTGCAAGCGTTATTTCTTTGTTGAAACAGACACTTTTACTTTGAAACATTTCTATGCAGTCGAGCAGGAGATGAGTTGGGGTGAGCGGCACTTATCTTCCACTGAAGCTGTAATTTTCTCTCATGTTTACATTTACTTTACATGATTTCCTACTTTTCCCCCAGAGAGCAGATGTGAACTGCCGTTTATCTTTGTGTTCAGGTAATGAGCGACGGCAGCCGACAGTGATACTGACAGCCACAGAGCAGCTTTATTTTTCATCCTAGAAGAGAGGAAATCGTATCTTTTTCCAGATAATGCCTGGTGTCGGCTGGATGCATTGTACTCCGGTCCCTTGGGGCTACCGTCAGCGGAGAGATTGCCACATTTTCCTGCTCTCTCGCTGGATTTCGTGACAGTCGAATGTGCAAAATGAAGAGTTTCGAAAAGGAGCGCTTTGCTCAATAATCCTCAGGGACTGACACCAAAAAACAGGATGTTTAGCCTGCCGTTGATGTTTTAGATAACTCTACGATCCTGTGCTGCGTTTGTACTTGACTTTCTTTTTTATTCCACTGCTGGAAAAATACCTGGTGGAAAAAAAGCAAAAAGATGTTTTCATTTTCTATTTTTAAACTGTGTTTTTCCCCTTTAACTGGCTGCACCATTATTCACTGAGTGCAGAAACAAATGTCCACACCGGACTGAATAGAGCTGTATGTAAAGCTTATTACTGTCAGTCAGACGTCACCTTTTCATTTAGGTGGTTTCTCCGACAGCACTGATGGTTTTTCTCTGCAGTGTTTTCGAGCTCCCTGCAGGGTTTTAACAGCATAAATCTGTTTTTTTTTTTTGTGTGATTTTACTTGCATTCCAATATTTTACTGCATTCCTGCTGTGCCTTTTTATTGTGTTTCTATTTCATTATTTTATTGGTAACTCCGTCTGCAATCCATATTCATCTCGAGGGGCAATAAAGATTGAATTGAGCTGCACACAGTAGCCCCAGGAGGAGTCGGTGGTGATTGGATGATGGCGGATAACTGGAAACGACGGGAACGTTAACAAATGAGGTCGTAAGAGGAGAGTCTCACTACAAACTCCATTTTGTAACTTTTGAAAGCTTCATGGTATCTTGAAGCAACACTCATGAGGATAAAAATGGAAATTTAAACATCTACAATTCCAGGACAACATCGTAAAACTCCATCTGCTTATGAAGATCATGTCGTTTAAAGCTCCAGAAAACAAAGTAGGACAAAATAAGTGTGTTAGTAGACTAAGATTTCCTTCCTAAAAATGTCTTATTCAGTCTTCAGTAATTATCTCTTGTGTCACTTCTGGTTCTTAAAAAATGACAGAAAAAAAATTAGAGTGGTGACAGAAAAAAATTAGAATGGTGACAGAAAAAAAAAAATTAGAGTGGTGACAGAAAAAAATTAGAATGATGACAGAAAAAAATTTTTTAATAGTGTCAGAAAAAAATTAGTATGGTGACAGAAAAAAATAAGATGACAATGGTCAAAACCCAAGATGGCAAAGGGCAAAAACTTAGATAGTGTTGGCCAAAAACCAAGATGACAACAACCAAATTCCAAGATAGGGACGGCCAAAAACCAAAAAAGCGACAGTCATAAACCAAGATGGCGATGGTCATAAACCAAGATGGCGATTGCTTGTCAGGCTGCAGATGCCTTCTTAAAGCAGAAGCTTCAGACTCGAATGGGAGACTGTAAATCCATTCTCACTTATATACACAAACAGAAATGACGCTCTGTTAATAAAACGGCACCACAGCATCACGTCATGTTAACCAGCATCTCGTCAGGCGTTCAACACAGCTGTACATTTTATTATGAGGTGACTCTTAAAGATACAGTCAAAAAGCTCAAGAAGCTACGAAATGTGAATACTTTTTTCTCAGCTTTTAAGCCAACATGGAGGTCTGAGAAAAACGTGAAAATATGACAGACAGCTCCTGAATGAACCTCAACATGAAAACCAATCAGTCACAACTTATTGATGAGAGCAAAACAACGACTCCCACGTGAACAGGAAGCCGCTAAAATAAACATGACGTCAGGCTGACGAAGTGAAAACAAAATCAAGTGTGAATATCAGCCGACGTAAAGATCATATGTGAGATTACCCTGAGTGTTTTTCCTGATGTGGTTTCCCCTCAGCCTGCAGTAAGGAATATAAGAATCTGTTCTGGATGAGATTATGTGTGACAGATAACTAAACGTTATCACATTAAAAATGCATATGTTGAATGCAGCCCTCCTTCATTATTGATACCAAAAGACACAGTTAAGGATTATGCACCAAAAAACTGCTGAGCACCTCCTCTGCAGATGGATTCCACTGAATGACTCCATAATGGTGTGAAATGAGGACATTGTTCTTCACTGTACCGTAAATATTCTGCGATCAGGACTTTCGCCCAGAAGATATTCCGTTTTGAAAGTTACGTTAATGCAGTCTTTTCTGGACTTAAGGTTACATTTTTCCTAACCCTAACCCCAGCGTAGCGCAACAATGTAGCGTAACAACACAGTGTAACAATGTAGCATAACGACACAGTGTAACAATGTAGCGTAACAACACAATGTAACAATGTAGCGTAACAACGCAGTGTAACAATGTAGCGTAACAACACAGTGTAACAATGTAGCATAACGACACAGTGTAACAATGTAGCATAACGACACAGTGTAACAATGTAGCGTAACAACACAATGTAACAATGTAGCGTAACAACGCAGTGTAACAATGTAGCGTAACAACACAGTGTAACAATGTAGCGTAACAACACAGTGTAACAATGTAGTGTAACAATGCAGTGTAACAATGTAGCGTAACAACACAGTGTAACAATGTAGCATAACAACACAGTGTAACAATGTAGCATAATGACACAGTGTAACAATGTAACATAACGACGCAGTGTAACAATGTAGCGTAACAACACAGTGTAACAACACAGTGTAACAATGTAGCATAACGACACAGTGTAACAATGTAGTGTAACAATGCAGTGTAACAATGTAGCGTAACAACACAGTGTAACAATGTAGCATAACAACACAGTGTAACAATGTAGCATAACGACACAGTGTAACAATGTAACATAACGACGCAGTGTAACAATGTAGCGTAACAACACAGTGTAACAATGTAGCGTAACAATGCAGCGTAACAATGTAGCGTAACGACACAGTGTAACAATGTAGCATTACGACACAGTGTAACAATGCAGTGTAACAATGCAGCATAACAGTGCAGTGTGAAAATGTGTAACAATGTAGTGTAACAATGAAAACACTTACCTTATTATCCTGATTTGAACATTGCTGGAAACATTTGGGATGATGTGAGCACACTATTTAAAAGAGATATAACTCATATATGAGTCGTTTCTAGATAATTTAATGCATAATCTTCTGTTTGCCAAAGATTTGATAAATTTCTTGGAAATAAGTCTTTCCCAATAAAAAACAACAATCAATTCAAGAAATTTTGGACCAGAAACGACAAAGGCTCCACTCTATATTTCCATATTTATATCCAGTATAAGTGTATATATTTGTATGTATTATACCTTCCACAGCTGGTAGTGAAGTAACTCTGCAGAGTTAAGAATCGCGTCACGTTTGTTCTGCAAATTGTTACGATTTAAGCACTTAATAAACTCTGTTTCTGAAATATTAACAGATGAATTTCAGACAGTAAAGACAAATTTATTGCGACTTGAAATGAAACCTGTAAATCAGTTTCAGACCCGTGACTGAAGCTCTTGTTATTGCCAATAAAGCGACACAGATGAACATTTCACCTGCTGTCGGAGCCTGGCGGCTTAGTTTTATTTTATTAAAGGAGAATTTACACACAAACTGTTGGTTCAACGTTATAAAACCGAAGGGAATCATCCTTTTTTCTTTTGTTTTTCTGCCGTCATGTGAACAGCTCGACTGTTTTGATGGAGTCGAAAATGAACTCCTGCTTTAATGATCTGAGCGTTTCGGTCGAGATTTGCAATCAGCTAAATGGCTCAATTTAGAACAACTGGAATAAACCAAATAATTAATTTGGAAAGAAAAAAGGATTAATTCTGAGAGTGGCAGTAAACGATTAATCTGAGCGGCGAAGGGAAGGAGGCTGAATGGAACGATTCATTCTGAAAAGTTAAAAATAGACTGTGGTTGACGGAGATCACACAAACCTCAAAAACACCATAATTATATTTTCTGGATTCCCCCACCAAAAAATAAAAATAAAAACATGTAGTCGATGCCACACTTCCTGCCACCATCTTTTTTTTGTTCCTTCACACAGAAACTCATGAATTAAAGAGCAGAGCTGGTCCAGAGGGAAGAAATTATTCAGGCAGATCTGCTCTCTGACAGAGGAGTGGGAGGAGGAGGAGGAGGAGAGGAGGAGGGGGGAGGAGAAGAGAAGGAGGAAGAGGAGAAGAGGAGGGGAGAGGGGGAGGAGGGGAAGAGGAGAAGAGGAGGGGAGAGGGGGAGGAGGAGAAGAGAAGGAGGAAGAGGAGAGGGGGAGGGGAGAGGGGGAGGAGGAGAAGAGAAGGAGGAAGAGGAGAGGGGGAGTGGAGAGGGGGAGGAGGAGAAGAGAAGGAGGAAGAGGAGAAGAGGAGGGGAGAGGGGGAGGAGGAGAGCAGGAGTGGGGAGGAGGAGAAGAGAAGGAGGAAGAGGAGAGGGGGAGTGGAGAGGGGGAGGAGGAGAAGAGAAGGAGGAAGAGGAGAAGAGGAGGGGAGAGGGGGAGGAGGAGAGCAGGAGTGGGGAGGAGGAGAAGAGAAGGAGGAAGAGGAGAGGGGGAGGAGGAGAAGAGAAGGAGGAAGAGGAGAGAGGGAGGAGGAGAAGAGAAGGAGGAGGAGGAGAGGAGGAGAAGGAGCAGAGGGGGAGGAGGAGAAGAGAAGGAAGAGGAGAAGAGAAAGAGGAGGAGGAGAAGGATTGGGAGAGGGGGAGGAGGGAGGAGAAGAGAGAGGAGGGAAGAGAAGAGGAGGAAGAGGAGAAGAGGAGGTGGACAGAAGAAAGAGGAGGAGGAGGGGGAGGGGTGGAGAGGAGGAAGAGAGAAGGAGAAGAGAAGGAGGAAGAGGAGAACAGGGGGAGAGGAGGGAAGGAGGGAGGAGGAGAGGATGAGGAGGAGGAGAGAAGGAGGAGGAGAGGGGGAGGAGGGAGGAGAGGAGAAAGAGGAGGATAAGAGAAGGAGGAAGAGGAGAAGAGGAGGTGGACAGAAGAAAGAGGAGGAGGAGGGGGGAGGGGTGGAGAGGAGGAAGAGAGAAGGAGAAGAGAAGGAGGAAGAGGAGAACAGGGGGAGAGGAGGGAAGGGGGGAGGAGGAGAGGATGAGGAGGAGGAGAAATGAAGGAGGAGAGAAGGAGGAGGAGAGGGGGAGGAGGGAGGAGAGGAGAAAGAGGAGGAGAAGAGAAGGAGGAAGAGGAGAAGAGGAGTGCAGCATTATAATGACAATAAAGATCTTGAATCTTGAATTTATTTATTGAGCAAAAACTTATGTTTTTATATTTCAACCGCACCTATTTCAACAAATGTATTCTTTTAATTATTAATGTGTCTTATTTTATATTATTATTATAAATAATATTTTTATATGTTTATAGGTCACAGTACATATTTTACTGTTTATAATGTATATTTTCACTCTTTTTATTATCTATCTATCTATCGATCTATCTATAAGTGAAGGGTCAATTTTATTGTTTGACAAATTAAAGAAAACAAATGCAGATTTACTGTTTAAATGATGAAACAGCGCCCCTCTGGACTGTAATGGCAGCTCCATGTTAGACAGTCTGTGTGGTCAGAGGAGGTACTGCAGCTACCAGGTGAAGTCCGCCATGCCTGAGGAACAGGTGAAGTGTGGCGTCTGTGTGATCACCTCACGGCATCAAACCGACCGGAAGTCTGTAAAATAAACCGCGAGGGTGAACTTTTAATCAAAAACCGACCGATGAACATGTTTGTTTAAAACCAGAAACTAGTTTTCCGGTGTTGCTGACGTCAGTCTGCTGTGGAAGATGGACGTCATGATGACCTCATGGAAACATGGAAACATTCACTTCACCTCCATGATGGAAAAGAGACAGAGTGAGTCCGAAACACCTTGTCTACCTGTCCTGTCTGTTTACCTGTCTGTCTCTTTCGTCCTGCCGTGGATGTGCATCGAACCTCTTCTCTGTGATTTGTGAATAAATGCAATGCAGAAGTTTTGCTAGTAGCCTGTAAATATTTATCCCTGAATGTTGTGTCTTGAAGCTGATAAACAATAACAGGCCTATAATAATACTCTGTTTTATGTCAGTCATGTATTTGATACTGAATCATTTTAGTGTTTAGTCTGTGTCACTATATTACTATATTGTGTATGATTTTGTTCAACGGTCAGAAAAGTTGTGTATCAGTCTAAAAGAAAATTATCCTCTTTCTCTCTGATTTATTCCCTCAGTAAACATTAAATTATGGTCCTATTTAGAGTCAAACAGACCATAAAGCGCCCTCTCATGTCACCTCTGGTTGCAAAAAAACAAGATGGCGACGACCAAAATGACAGACTTGAGGCTTCAAATTCGCAGTCTCTTGAAATATGAGGTTTAGTAGCTTCAGTGTGTCAGATATGAGTGATTTCATTCACTTCCTGTCTTCAGGGTGGATGAGATTGACTCTTGTATTTTATCATCTTTGAGTTTAGATTATTGTATCACAGACATCGTGTTTTCTAAAGGTCAAGAGTGCACATCTAGTGCTGAAATCTGAATTAAAATGACAGCTTTTCTTCAGATCAGCTGCATGATTCAGCTTTTTCTTGAACCACTGCAGCGCTGAAAGGAGCACTGTTAAATTAAAAGCCCTCTCTAAGAAGGATAGGACGGTAAAAAGGCACTTATGTAACCTGCAAATGTGTTTCTTCACATACATTAATACGTGTTCGTGGTGCAATTTAATGTGTCGCTGTGGTGCAGAGGAGAGAAGCGTTAATGTTTCAGGTGCAAAATGCAAATGCTGCTAAATGAAGAGTCAAAGAGAGGGAAGCAGCCACTTTAACATGTGACTGATGCAGCTGCTGACGGCTGCATGACGGCCACACCTGTCACAGGTAATCACGAGTTCAACATAAAGCAGGAGGCTGAGGTCTGAAAATGTGGGAAACTAAAGAGCAAAATCACCTAACTCGTATTCTTGACTACCGTGACGTCAACGCTTTTTAAAAAAAAATCTTGTTCTGATTGAAGGTGAATAAAGAAATCAAATACAGGACTTTCATCAGGACAACAACCTTCACGTCCCTTTAATCAGACTACTGTAGTTTAATGTCATTTTCACTAGTTTAGTGTCATTTTTTTACTGCAGTTTAGTGTCATTATTATTTTATTTTAACTGTACTTTAAAACAAATTTCACTCTAGTTTAAAGTCATTTGCACTGTAGTTAAGTGTATTTTTTTTACTGTAATTTAAAGTCATTTTAACTGTAGTTCAGTGTCATTTTTAACTGTAGGTTAGTGTTATTTTTAACTGTACTTTAATATAATTTTTTACTGTAATTTAAAGTCATTTTAACTGTAGTTCAGTGTCATTTTTAACTGTAGGTTAGTGTTATTTTTAACTGTACTTTAATATAATTTTTTACTGTAATTTAAAGTCATTTTTAACTGTAGTTCAATGTCATGTTTAACTGTTAATTAGTGTTATTTTTAACTGTACTTTAATATAATTTTTTACTGTAGTTTAAAGTCATTTTCGCAGTAGTTCAGCGTCATTTTTAACTGGACTTTAATGTCATTTGTAGCCGTAATTTAATGTCATTTTAGTGTTGTTTTTTTACTGTAGCTCAATGTGATTTTTGCTGTAGTTCAGTGTCTTTCTGACTGTAGTGAATATTGTTTGCTGTTATAATAAAACCAGTATAATGTCCTGTTCCATAGAAACCGCCTCAGTATGCAGGAGTCACTTTTCTGCTGCTGTCGTCTGAGGAGGAACTCAAAGTGTTTTGTCGCTCTGCTTAAAGTCACCGTTCAAAAAACAGTAATTTAAACACTCAGAACACGTGGAGTGTACATACAACCCCACTTCAAGCCTTTCATTTACCTTAGCTGGTGCTAGCGTTCATATTATTCATAACTTTATAGATTAACTTCCTTTGCTAACCAACATCACTGCTTCTTGTTTCCAGGAAAGACAAGCAGCCATTTAAAGCAGCAGCAGAAGTTTCACATGAAATGAATTTCGAGTGTTTTTATTTCCTACAGAAACTCAAGGTCGACATGTGATGTCCTTTTTCCTTTTAGCTTTCAGTGTCAGTATGAGCAGCAGACAAACAGTATGACATGTTTGTGTACAGTTTGTCCTAAAAGTGCTGGTTTTTTTTTTTTAAATTAATGTGAGTGACTGCAGGTCCCCAGAGCATCTAATAGAGCCGCTGATTATTCCTGCACTCCTGCAGAGAATCGTTAAAATGTCCTGCCTATACTGCACACAACATTAAATCCATTATGGTTTTGTTTTCTGATCAAACCAGTTGTTTTGGATTCTGCCAGCAGGGGTTGTTCTGGGCAGCTGATCGATATCTGGACCAATCGCTGCATATTGTCATGATAAGTAAATCCATTTTCCGTTCTTTATCCGGGCTCTTTATTTAGTGTCAAACTCTGACTCTTGGCTATGGAGATAAACAGCAGTCTGTAGTTTCATTTCCACGCTAACAGCATGCGTCGCTAAGTGATAACTGGTGATAAACACCAACATTTTGCAGGTGAACTGATCCAAAACATGTTTGATTTTACTAGTCTGCCTTTCATAGTTTGTATTATTATAGTTTTGTGATAAAGTAATTCTCAGGCGTTAAATTTATTTGATGTACTCCGGTAAAGCTTGTTGGTACCTTTAACGCTGTTGTTATGTTTTGATTCCAGACAGATTTTGACTAAACATGAGTGAGGCTTAATATACCTCCATGTTTTACAGCCAGCCAGTGTTCCAGTTGACCCTCGCTGATTTATCTGCCAAAGACAAATTTTACGGCCGTTTTCCTCTTGACGGGCTGTAACTTTGAACCTCGTCTGTAACCAAGAGTGTAATTAACATGTCCGGTTTATACTGAGGACCATAAAGATAATAGCAGTTGCTCTTGTGGTGCATGAAGCACCTCTCGGATACGACAGTGTCCAGTAAGACACAATTAAATGAAGCAAGGTGCAAAGGAGAGGACAGGAGGAAGTAACCCTTCACATTAAGAGCACAAGTTAATGTTTGGGATGGTGATAAAGAGATCTTAAATGACTGTGAATGGAGTCTGGTGAGAGGAGAGCTTAAATTACAGCTTTAGTGAATGGAGTCTGGTGAGAGGAGAGCTTAAATTACAGCTTTAGTGAATGGAGTC
The DNA here is from genome assembly GCA_029721515.1 of Synanceia verrucosa. NCBI lineage: Eukaryota > Metazoa > Chordata > Actinopteri > Perciformes > Synanceiidae > Synanceia > Synanceia verrucosa. The sequence continues at coordinate 24,658,913 of CM056562.1, forward strand.
TGGTGAGAGGAGATCTTAAATTACAGCTTTAGTGAATGGAGTCTGGTGAGAGGAGAGCTTAAATTACATCTTTAGTGAATGGAGTCTGGTGAGAGGAGAGCTTAAATTACAGCTTTAGTGAATGGAGTCTGGTGAGAGGAGAGCTTAAATTACAGCTTTAGTGAATGGAGTCTGGTGAGAGGAGAGCTTAAATTACATCTTTAGTGAATGGAGTCTGGTGAGAGGAGAGCTTAAATTACAGTTTTAGTGAATGGAGTCTGGTGAGAGGAGATCTTAAATTACAGCTTTAGTGAATGGAGTCTGGTGAGAGGAGAGCTTAAATTACAGCTTTAGTGAATGGAGTCTGGTGAGAGGAGAGCTTAAATTACATCTTTAGTGAATGGAGTCTGGTGAGAGGAGAGCTTAAATTACAGCTTTAGTGAATGGAGTCTGGTGAGAGGAGAGCTTAAATTACAGCTTTAGTGAATGGAGTCTGGTGAGAGGAGAGCTTAAATTACAGCTTTAGTGAATGGAGTCTGGTGAGAGGAGCGCTTAAATTACAGCTTTAGTGAATGGAGTCTGGTGAGAGGAGAGCTCAAATTACAGCTTTAGTAATGGAGTCTGGTGAGAGGAGAGCTTAAATTACAGCTTTAGTGAATGGAGTCTGGTGAGAGGAGAGCTTAAATTACAGCTTTAGTGAATGGAGTCTGGTGAGAGGAGAGCTTAAATTACAGCTTTAGTGAATGGAGTCTGGTGAGAGGAGAGCTTAAATTACAGCTTTATTGAATGGAGTCTGGTGAGAGGAGAGCTTAAATTACAGCTTTAGTGAATGGAGTCTGGTGAGAGGAGAGCTTAAATTACAGCTTTAGTGAATGGAGTCTGGTGAGAGGAGAGCTTAAATTACAGCTTTAGTGAATGGAGTCTGGTGAGAGGAGAGCTTAAATTACAGCTTGTATTTACTGTTTGTCTGAAACTCTGTTTTAACATATATAAACAAAAGAAAATAACTCAATTTCATTCATATTATCTGCAACAGGAAATAAACTGGGAGAACATTTAACACTAAAATTAGTCTAAATATTGTAGATTTCTGACGTTAAAATATTAAAAAATCCCGGCCCCTTTGTTTTTTTAAACCTGCTTCACAATGAAAAATACATGAAAATCTTTTTACACAAGTAAGATTTTATTTTATTGTTGTAAAATCAGCATCTCCGTGTCCTGCTACAGTATTTGTGACCCTCGTAGCAACATTGGTGCAGTATGGAGAGGATTTTGCTGAGGAATCATGCTAAATACCGGCGGTGTCAACCCTCCAGACGCCACTTAGTTTTCGTAAACATAGAGCTTTTCAGCGCTTATCAGAGAGCGATTTCAGGATCACAACCCTGCTGGTTTTCCTGTCAACTCCGTCTCCAATTTCACAAATAATTCAGTAAAAAGTTGCGCGACTAAACTAAAGCAAACACATACAAACAAGTTCTCCCATCATGGCCCATCTCATTACCTACAGCATTATTCATCAATACCACACATGTAGCCCCACTGAGAGGGATGGCAGCCTCCAACAGGAACCCGGTAACGGGCACCTCGTCTCAGTGTGTGTTTTAGTGTGTGTTTTAGTGTGTGTTTTAGTGTGTTACTGTGGGTGTTTTTATGTGACAAGCGCTGACAGTCCAGGATCTCGGCTTCGACCAAGGTCAGCATCTGTGGGCTTCATCAGTGTGTATTAATGTGTGTGTATCAGTGTGTGTGTGTGTGTGTGTGTGTGTGTGCAGCTACAAACAATAGACCACCTGTGCCCCCTGCCATGCCCGCACCCAGCAGATGCTCTGAAAGTCATACCTTTATATTTATATATATTTATATAGTCACGAGTACCACGCAGAGTTATCAAAGTCAGCCGAGGTTAGTTGTGCGCTGTGAGTGTGATAAATATGATAAAATATGGACCGTGGACTCAGCTGGTGTGGAGGGAGGACGGTGAAACGCTGAGTTAAATATGGGATCAGGAACATCAGCAAGGATGTAAAATGATGTCTTTTCAATTGAGATTCAACTGATTACGAATTAAATCTGGTTTCTGCAGTCGTTGTTGTTTGCTGCAGAAACAATAAAACACCAAAACAAATCAAATATGTCAAAGTAATAGTACTCATAAACATTTTCTACACTAGAAGAGGTGCCAGAGGTGGTGAATTATAGTCGCTTTTCCTAAAAAAAGGTTATTCTGATTGTGAATTAATCATTTAGAAAATGTTGGCCTGGTCCTAAATGAATGTTTAGTTTATGTCTGACATTCGGTTCCCACCACTGATGAGGACATCTTACATTATTATTTTTAATGTGGTCTGATCGCTTCTTCTTAATGTTTGAAACAATTTGCCATCAGTGTGTTAACGAGACTAATTCTTTCACAAATATGCTAGAAAATAAACTTAAAACCACAGAAATCCCACATGGTTGAATCTGTACAGTAGTTATTTATTGGTAACGTAACTATCGCTTATAAATGTGAATTGAGAATTAATTAAACTAACATAATGGTTATTTTACTGCTTGTAATGTTAATGCAAACTTTTAGTAATGCAGTTATCTATTATAATGTTCTATATACTTTTATATATTATATATTCATATTTGTTAATGATTAACTTATTAAATATTACCATTTATAAAGGGTGGTTATTGTGATGTGTTACCTTTTTTAAAAAGTCATTTTTAACTTTGTGAGTGCCAAAAATGTATATTTACATCCTTTAAAATAGAACTCTTGAGTGCCCTAAACATGTATATACACGTTTTTCATTTTTTCGGCAGTGGGCACTAGAGGGCGCTTTCACACAGCCTGTGAGTAATTCTGGGGCTTCTGGGAGATGTAGTCAGAGCATAAAGAGACGGTATACACCACAGAGATCAAAACAGGAAGTGGAGACGATCGAGATTAGAGAGTAAAACAATTGGTGATTTTGGTGAAAGTGTCCTCTACTCTACCTCTGATAAAACAAGAATGGAACAAGGTAAAAACAAACATTTTTTTCATGATGAAATATAGAGTCTCTTCTTTCATTTGAGCTATTCACTGTTTTCAGAGACATAGTACAAAATATTCTGTGCATCATGAAAGATGATTCAAAATGGGCAAAAAGGCTGGTACTCAATGAGTTAATTATCATGTTGACATACGCAGGATTTTTTCGACCAACACTTAATGACTTGCTGGTGTATTTAATGGTTCTATTATTTAAGTAAAGCATCCAGTTTTAAGTGCAGTTGTCAGTCTGACCATTTAAACTCTCGCTCTCCTTTTTATATGTTTTGTTTTCCTGGAGGTCAGGACACAGCCTCCTCTAATAAAAACCAGACAAAAAAATTGATTAGAGTTGCATTAACACTTGACTAAAAGCGTCTGGTTTGTCAGACAGGAGAGTTTGAATTTTAAACAGGCGGAAAACAACGGCGCCCGGCGGGAGGCGACACTGTGACAGCGAGCGCCGGAGGGAGGCGTTATTGTTGTGGCCTCCCTCGGTGGCGGCGGCGCTCCAGAGCAACGTGGAAATAAAATCCGATGAAATGCACATGATGGGGGCAAAGGGTCCAACCGGAGTCGAGTTCATGACAAGCTGGTGTCATTTACCACGACTGCATGATTTGTTTGGCGTGGCCAGGGCGGAGGAGGCGAGCCGAGGCGCCTCTGATTCCTTCCTCCATCATTTCTGCAGCCGTCAGTCAAAGCTGCAGAGAGCTGAGCGCTCGATAAACGTTTCCAGTCTTTGTTAAGTAGAGCCTCAGGCTCTCTGTGGCGTCCCATGTCGGGTCAGAACCAGAGGTTGATCACCGACTCACACTGCCGCCATGACACCTGAATTAAAAAGGCTGCAGCTGTCCTCCACGGTTTCAGCTTCATTTTAACTTATTTAATTTGAACTGACTGAAGGAAGGGTCAGTGATGAATCAGTCAATAATTAACCAGGAGGTCTGACCTGTGTTGGTTTTTTTCAGCTACGTTTTTAGTGATACCGTGTTTTCGGTCGTTGCGTTACTTTGTCACATTACGATGTTCTGTTGTGTCAGTGTGTTACTTTTTGTAGTTATGTTGTGTCATTACATTGCATAGTTGCGTTGTGTGGTTATATTGTGTCGTTATGCTGCCTTGCTATGTTGCGTCGTTACATTGTGCTGCGTTGCATGATTAATTTGCTAGGTTATGTTGTTTTTTTGTTACAGTGGTATTACATTGTTGCATGGTTACGATGTGTGGATACTTTGCTGTGTTACTTTGTTATGTCATGTTGTTACATTGTGTGGTTACGTTGCTAGGTCACGTTGTGTCATTATGTTGCCTCCCTATGTTGCATGGTTACCTTGTGTCGTTACCTTGTGTTGTTACATTGATTTAGGGTCTGCAGCTTCAACTCTAATCAATACAAGTAACAGTGTCCTCCATGTTGATGTGTGACTATATATATTCACTTTCTTTTTTCCAACCAACAAATTCAAGTTTTTAATCATTCTTCAGCTCAGACTCATCAGAGAAAACCTTTTGAAACGGTGTAAAATATGCAACAAACTAATCCTAAACCTCAAATCTTCAAGTCATTAGTGCTGCAGCTGATCATTATTTATTTTCTGTTCATGTTTTTCTCGACAAATCAATAAGTGGTTTGGTCTACAAAGTGTCAGAAAATGGTGAAAAATGTGGGTCAGTGTTTGAAATGTCTGAAAGATTTTCAGTTTACTGTCACAGAGGAGGAAAGAAACCAGGAAATATTCACATTTAACAAGCTGGTATCAGAGTAAAACTGATTAAAACATGATTATAGATTAAAAAAAAACAAAAAAACAAGTGTAACGGACAGAACAAGCTCCTTCTCGCTTTTGTCCAGGTTATTTATCTAGTGGTACGAACAGGTTTAAATGTTCTTACTGTTTAATCTGGGATAGAGGAGGAGAGGAGTTCACATCCCCGGCAGCACAAACAGACATCTGATGCTCTGGTATTCTGTTTTAAGCTCCCACCATCTCTTAGTGTAATCTCATGCTGACTTGACCCCATATTAATAATTCATTTAGCCTAGAAAGAAAAAAAACTCACTCAGGAGGCTGAAAACTTTTAGTTCCAGCGTTAGCACTTCTGGTGGGTTCGAACTTTATAACTGTTTCTTCTTGGTTTTCTATCATCCCACGTCCTCACAGTGTTTAATGAAAGTGTCAGGAGGGGTTTTATTCAAGAAGAAACACTCAAAAAGCAGGACGTCAGCTACTGTTTCTCCAACCTTCAGTTTTTACTTTAAAAGCCATTATCACGAGGAAGTAGATCAAAGCAAATGCTGGACATTCTTAAGGAAGCATTTGCCATCAGTAAATACTGCATACATCCTCGTTTGTGTGGCATTTCAAAAGCTTCCAAAGAAAATATGTCGTCGGGTGAAAATGAGAGATAACAGCAACCTTCGTCAAAGACGTAAATTGGAGATCAAAAAACAAAAAAAAAACTGTATCCACTGCACAGAAAACAAGGTATTTAATGTCAGGCTGCATTAAAAAAGAACAGCTGTGAGGATTTACAGCCTAACTGTGGTATTTAGAAACAAAGCTCATATTGATGTTTACTGGATCCAGTTAATTTATAATAAAGTGTTTCATTTTGCCTAAATATAACTTTAGCGTTACAGTGTCTAGTTTCCTTTTTTAGTGATGTTGTGTACTTATCTTGACACATTAGGTTGTTACGCTCCTGTTACGTTGTGTCGTTACTTAGTGTCGTTACTTTGTGTCGTTATTTTATTTAGTTAAGTAGTTTAGTTATGTTGTTTAGTTACATTGACACATTGTTGTTACGCTCCTGTTACATTGTGTCGTTAACGTTGTGTCGTTAACGTTGTGTCGTTACGTTGTGTCGTTACGTTGTGTCGTTACTTTGTGTCGTTACTTTGTGTCGTTACTTTATTTAGTTAAGTAGTTTAGTTATGTTGTTTAGTTACATTGACACATTGTTGTTACGCTCCTGTTACATTGTGTCGTTAACGTTGTGTCGTTACTTTGTGTCGTTATTTTATTTAGTTAAGTAGTTTAGTTATGTTGTTTAGTTACATTGACACATTGTTGTTACGCTCCTGTTACATTGTGTCGTTAACGTTGTGTCGTTAACGTTGTGTCGTTACATTGTGTCGTTACTTTGTGTCGTTACTTTGTGTCGTTACTTTATTTAGTTAAGTAGTTTAGTTATGTTGTTTAGTTACATTGACACATTGTTGTTACGCTCCTGTTACATTGTGTCGTTAACGTTGTGTCGTTACTTTGTGTCGTTATTTTATTTAGTTAAGTAGTTTAGTTATGTTGTTTAGTTACATTGACACATTGTTGTTACGCTCCTGTTACATTGTGTCGTTAACGTTGTGTCGTTACGTTGTGTCGTTACGTTGTGTCGTTACTTTGTGTCGTTACTTTATTTAGTTAAGTAGTTTAGTTATGTTGTTTAGTTACATTGACACATTGTTGTTACGCTCCTGTTACATTGTGTCGTTAACGTTGTGTCGTTACTTTGTGTCGTTATTTTATTTAGTTAAGTAGTTTAGTTATGTTGTTTAGTTACATTGACACATTGTTGTTACGCTCCTGTTACATTGTGTCGTTAACGTTGTGTCGTTAACGTTGTGTCGTTACGTTGTGTCGTTACTTTGTGTCGTTACTTTGTGTCGTTACTTTATTTAGTTAAGTAGTTTAGTTATGTTGTTTAGTTACATTGACACATTGTTGTTACGCTCCTGTTACATTGTGTCGTTAACGTTGTGTCGTTACTTTGTGTCGTTACTTTATTTAGTTAAGTAGTTTAGTTATGTTGTTTAGTTACATTGACACGTTGTTGTTACGCTCCTGTTAGGTTGTCGTTAAGTTGTGTTGCTACATTGTGTCATTATGTTATGTCATTACTTTGCATTATTGTTGTTACATTGTGTTGTTACGTTGTGTTATTCTTGTTACGTTGTGTTGTGTTGTTACGTTGTGTTATTCTTGTTATGTTGTGTCGGTACGTTGTGTTATTCTTGTTACATTGTGTTGTTACGTTGTGTTATTCTTGTTACGTTGTGTTGTGTTGTTACGTTGTGTTATTCTTGTTATGTTGTGTCGTTACGTTGTGTTATTCTTGTTACATTGTTATTCTTGTTACATTGTGTTGTTACGTTGTGTTATTCTTGTTACGTTGTGTTGTGTTGTTACGTTGTGTTATTCTTGTTATGTTGTGTCGTTACGTTGTGTTATTCTTGTTACATTGTGTTGTTACGTTGTGTTATTCTTGTTACGTTGTGTTGTGTTGTTACGTTGTGTTATTCTTGTTATGTTGTGTCGTTACGTTGTGTTATTCTTGTTACATTGTGTTGTTACGTTGTGTTATTCTTGTTACGTTGTGTTGTGTTGTTACGTTGTGTTATTCTTGTTATGTTGTGTCGTTACGTTGTGTTATTCTTGTTACATTGTGTTGTTATGTTGTGTTATTCTTGTTACATTGTGTTGTTACGTTGTGTTATTCTTGTTACGTTGTGTTGTGTTGTTATGTTGTGTTATTCTTGTTATGTTGTGTTATTCTTGTTATGTTGTGTTGTTACGTTGTGTTATTCTTGTTATGTTGTGTCGTTACGTTGTGTTATTCTTGTTACATTGTGTTGTTACATTGTGTTATTCTTGTTACATTGTGTTGTTACGTTGTGTTATTCTTGTTACGTTGTGTTGTGTTGTTATGTTGTGTTATTCTTGTTACATTGTGTTGTTACGTTGTGTTATTCTTGTTACATTGTGTCGTTACATTGTGTTATTCTTTTTACGTTGTGTCGTTACGTTGTGTTATTCTTGTTACATTGTGTTGTTACATTGTGTTATTCTTGTTACGTTGTGTTGTTACGTTGTGTTATTCTTGTTACATTGTGTTGTTACATTGTGTTATTCTTGTTACGTTGTGTCGTTACGTTGTGTTAATCTTGTTACATTGTGTTGTTACGTTTTGTTATTCTTGTTACATTGTGTCATTACATTGTGTTATTCTTGTTACGTTGTGTCGTTACGTTGTGTTATTCTTGTTACATTGTGTTGTTACGTTGTGTTATTCTTGTTACATTGTGTTGTTACATTGTGTTATTCTTGTTACGTTGTGTCGTTACGTTGTGTTATTCTTGTTACATTGTGTCGTTACGTTGTGTTATTCTTGTTACATTGTGTTGTTACATTGTGTTATTCTTGTTACGTTGTGTCGTTACGTTGTGTTATTCTTGTTACATTGTGTTGTTACGTTGTGTTATTCTTGTTACATTGTGTTGTTACATTGTGTTATTCTTGTTACGTTGTGTTGTTACGTTGTGTTAATCTTGTTACATTGTGTTGTTACGTTTTGTTATTCTTGTTACATTGTGTTGTTACATTGTGTTATTCTTGTTACGTTGTGTTGTTACGTTGTGTTAATCTTGTTACATTGTGTTGTTACGTTTTGTTATTCTTGTTACATTGTGTCATTACATTGTGTTGTTCTTGTTACGTTGTGTCGTTACGTTGTGTTATTCTTGTTACATTGTGTTGTTACATTGTGTTATTCTTGTTACGTTGTGTCGTTACGTTGTGTTATTCTTGTTACATTGTGTTGTTACGCTGTGTTATTCTTGTTACGTTGTGTTGTGTCGTTACGTTGTTACATTCCATTGTTTAGGATTTTGAAATATTTTGAAATAAATCATCCTATTATAACAGTTGTTACTTTAAAAAGTTTTGTTATGATTTGAACACCAACCTTCATCTTTTTTCTAACCATAACCACATATTTTTGTTGCCTAAACCTGACCAATTATTTCACAGTCCACATCCCCATCCTGTCTTTTCCTGTCTGCATGTGCGGCCGGTCTTGTCGGATTAATTCACTCTGAACGCTGTTTGTCTGTTTTTGTTTTTGTCAGTTTGTTGTGAAATCAGAGAGGAAAACAGACGTTTCTCTGTAGTTGACTCCGTGGAAACATGATCTGAATCTGAGGCATCAGGTTTGATTTGGGCACATGACACTCAAACTGAGATGTTAAGATTGAAAACCTTAATGCAAACCTACAACCAGACACAGCTGGAAACGCAGAGTTTATGAGTGGAAATGAATTGATGTCGGCGTCTCACAGCTTTCAGCTTCAAACCCTTAAACACTCCAACTGAAGCTGATGTTCAGCTCTTTTTCCTCGGCAGCAAATTATGGCAGGAAGTGCCGACAGCTTTCCTCCTCCCTGCCGCCAAAATCTGAAAAAGCCCTGACAGCTCACCAGAAGTCCTGTTTTCGTCTTTGCTGTTGTTTACAAGCTGGTTGGCTGGTAATTGGGTTGAAACCAAAACCAGATGGGAAAAGTTGATTCAGCAAACTGTGAGACGGTGGTCCTCACAAAGATGGTAAAAAACACTGTAATAGTGACCACATTCATTTTGATTATCAACATATAAAAATATTGAATAGAGTTTAGATTTTTTTGGGTTACTTTGTCACAACAGCCTGAAAAAACTTATACTAAGTTATACTTTATGAAATATAAAATAAATTTAAATAAATTTAAAATATAAAATAAATGCCCCCCACCCAATACTACAATGTAAAAAATAAAGTAAAATAAATAAAGTCCTGTGTTTAAAATCATTTGTCAGTAAAAGTACATAAAGTATTAACATCAAAATATATATTTATATATATATATATTCTATATACTATATTTCTCTGTAAGTCCTTATGGTCCATATTTTAAGTATAAGTATAAATGTAGTCCATAGCTATAGCTATATACTGTATATATATGTGTGTATATACTGTATATATATATGTGTATGTGTGTATATACTATATATACATGTATATATATGTATATATAGATGTGTGTGGATATGTTACAGCTGATAAAGATTGGGCTAATTTTTAAGGACTATATTTACTGCTGGGTAGCTCAGTAATCAATAATTATATCAATCATATTTTGGTGATTATTTAATATTGTAAAGCTGTAACTTGTGACTACAGCTGCCAAATACATGTAGTGGAGTAAAAAGTACAAAGTGGAAGGAAAAAGTAGTGTAACGTGAAAACACCCAAATAAACACTGTGCTTAAGTGCAGTCCTTGAGTAAATGCACTTCCTAAAGTTAAGGTAGTCCTTATAAATGGGAATATTTTAGGGCTCAGAGTTAAGTTGAGGATAAATGTTGAGCTTTTCAATGACATGAAGTGTCCTCACAGGTGCTGCCATGCAAAAATAAGGAGTGCTGCATTGTGTAGGTGCGAACATCGGTATTTCAGTGTGTGTGTCGGTGTGTGTCGGTGTGTGTAGGTGTGTGACAGGGCAGCATATGGCTCGCCCTGCATGTAGTGAAATATTAAAAAGCAGTGTCAGCAAGAAGGGCACTGTGTGTTTCAGTGTGTGTGTTTGAGTCCCGTTGGGAGAGGAAATCTGCCGGACATCGACAACCGGGCCTGACAAGCTGCCGCTGTGATGCACATGCATGTGCACGCTCACACACACACACACACACACACACACACGCTCGGCCTCTGCCAGCTTGTCCAGTTGGCCTGATCTGCTGCTGAGACGAAATGCCATCTCTTTCTGTCTCGGTGCTTTTTCCCCACATGTCAGCGGCCGGGCCGCAAAATTACAGGAATATTAATGACGATCACGATTAAAGGATGATGTTGATGTCAAATAAAACTCTGCTGCATATTAGAGCTGCGCAATATCAGGAAAACAATGCAATATAGAATATTTCTATTGGTCCCTCATTGGGGAAATTCACTATATACTATAAATATATGCAATAAGTGTTACTCACTGCTGACAGTAATTATATTACTTTTAAACATACACAACAATTCACCTGCTAAATCATTTCAAAGTAAAGCTCCTTATTGTAATAAAAGGAGGACAGACAGCAGATAATTTCAAAGTAAAACTACTTATTGTAATAAAAGGAGGACAGACAGCAGATAATTTCAAAGTAAAGCTCCTTATTGTAATAAAAGGAGGACAGACAGCAGATAATTTCAAAGTAAAGCTCCTTATTGTAATAAAAGGAGGACAGACAGCAGAGACTTTCAAAGTAAAACTACTTATTGTAATAAAAGGAGGACAGACAGCAGATACTTTCAAAGTAAAGCTCCTTATTGTAATAAAAGGAGGACAGACAGCAGATAATTTCAAAGTAAAGCTCCTTATTGTAATAAAAGGAGGACAGACAGCAGAGACTTTCAAAGTACAGCTCCTTATTGTAATAAAAGGAGGACAGACAGCAGATAATTTCACAGTAAAGCTCCTTATTGTAATAAAAGGAGGACAGACAGCAGAGACTTTCAAAGTAAAGCTCCTTATTGTAATAAAAGGAGGACAGACAGCAGAGACTTTCAAAGTAAAACTACTTATTGTAATAAAAGGAGGACAGACAGCAGATAATTTCACAGTAAAGCTCCTTATTGTAATAAAAGGAGGACAGACAGCAGATAATTTCACAGTAAAGCTCCTTATTGTAATAAAAGGAGGACAGACAGCAGATAATTTCACAGTAAAGCTCCTTATTGTAATAAAAGGAGGACAGACAGCAGATAATTTCACAGTAAAGCTCCTTATTGTAATAAAAGGAGGACAGACAGCAGATAATTTCACAGTAAGCTTACACAGGAACTGGAGGAGGAGGACACAATATAACCACACAACGAGAGGAATAATTTCCTCTCCAAACAATGTGGTTTTATTGAAAGAAAGAAACATAAAATAAAAAATAAAAATCTGAAATCCAGTTGAATTAAAGAATACTACTATTTGACTTAACTCCAGCAGTTTAGCTTCTTGGAGCTCTTCCTATAGATCTTTGTGGTTTTCTTTATACTGCTTCTCAGTATATTTGTGGCTCAGTCTAGGTTTAGAAGCCTTTTAATGTCATTACACACTGTATAATGAAACACGAATGGTATCTGTGATGTATTAGAAACAACAGGCAGTGACACAGCATGATATCAATAGACGTCACATTTAGTGCAAAGTGTGCATCAATCAGTGATCTACAATAATATATTTTGATGAATATTTTGTCTTAATAATATAAATGTATAAACTAACTGCTAAGTTAAGCTGGCAATTAGATGTAGCACTGAAAAAAGTGCCATATTTAATTTATCAATGAGATGTGTAGTGGGTAAGATAAGAACTCTTTGTTTGTCCAAATTTACATTGTTCCAGCAGCAAAGTGGATAGAATAACAATAGAATAAGGGCCTACATATAAAAATAATAAGCAGTGACATCAGTAAACAAATAGAAAATATGTAAAAAAAAAATTGTCATTAATAACGGAAATTATTAATGACAATGAAAAAATGAAAAATGAAAAAAAAGTAAACAACAGTGCCTTAATACAGATAAGTTAACAGTGTATAATGTCTAAATAAGCAGCAGTAGAAGGGGAAGGTAAAGATAAAGTTGCTTGAAATGAAAATACTCAAATATGTACTTAAGTACAGTACTTGAGTAAATGTACTTTGTGCATTTTATGTATTTTTGTGCATAAAACATGTTTTTTCTGTTCTGGAGTGTCCAGAGTGGAAAGACGTCATTCGGCTCAGTAGATTTTTATTCTTCTTGTGCATGAGTGGAAATTTTGGCCTGGAGGTCTGAAGGTCGGCGTAGGTCTCCCAAATCAGAAATCATCCTCTGGGGACCCCGAATATTCAGAGCAAGTTTAATGGCAATCTGTCGGACGGGAAGCTTGACAGATGGAGCGAACAGTCTGCTAGCAGGGCAGCGAAAAGCTCGGACTGGCAGAAACAGGAGGGCAGGAGGAGGAAGAGGAGGAAGGAGCAGGATGAAGGGAAGCGTCGCCGTTCATCCGTCTGCATGTGACGAGGCTGAGCGAGCCAATTAGCTCCGCACACTGGAAGAAAAGTGAAAATGTCAACAAGTCAAATCAATGATGTCAATAGACTTCCTGTTTCAGGTCTGAGAGCTCTGACAAAAAGTGCAGGTTAGAGCGACGGCTAAAATTAATCGATCACTTGCTTTAAATACGTGATCATCAATGAGTTTCAGCATGCGGACATCACTATTTCCATCTGTATGAGCTTCATGTTTTATGGTGCTGATTGACGCTTTTGGCCCTTTATTCTTTATAATTTGGCACAAGTTTATGTCTAGATTATTATTATCATAAAATAAGATAAGATGAACTTTTATTAATCCACAGCAGCAAAGGTAAAGTGACAGATTAAAATAATAATAATACATTTTATTTATTAAGCAGTTTGCTAAAAACTCAGACATTTTATACATAATTATACATTTTATTAATTATACATTAATTAATAGATTAAAAACAGACTGCTATAAAACATAAAAAAACTAGTGAAAATCATGTAAAGGCAATTTGAAAAGGTGAGTTTAATGATATAAAAAGAAATAAAAAGTGGATATGCAGTATGAAATTAATGCATAAATATGGAAAAAAAAATCTGAAATATACAATAAAATAAAATAAAAATCAAAAATAAAAGGCAGAATAAATTAAAATAAAAGTGTATACAAACAGTTTGTCCTACAGTGCAGGTGTAAATATATTCCACATTTTCAGTGATAATTAAATGAGATGTTTTCTTCAGTAATGTTGCACATGCACATTTTTTGATTGTTGCACATGTGCATTTAATTATTGTTTTTAAAGTTTTTTTTCCAGCCTGACAACAAACTCGAGTGTTACCTATATTTTGCTTTTTACAAGACAGAAATAACAAAATGTAGGATGTGACTGAACATCTTTTTTCCTTCAGTTTGGCAAAAATTTGACTATGATGAGCTCATTTTATTCCAAGTTAACACATACTTTCCATTAATATCGTATTTATTATTTATTACACTATAGTTGATTTAAAAAGTTTTCTGCCACTAAAATTGTCCCGTTTTGACAGAAATGTACAGATTTTTTTTTAAAGCAATCCAAAACCAAATGAGCAGCTTGTGAGTATTGAAACCACAGTATTGATCTGTATTAAGTTTGATCCCAGATGATTGACAGAAGCGTCTCCATGGCAACACGGCTGAGAAGAGAGCAGCGAGTCGTTCGTTCGGACTTCGAAACTTTGTGTTTTAACAGCAAAACATCTGCAGGAAACATCTGCTGACGAGTCCAGAGATGAGATTCTGGAAGCAGCAGCCTCCTTTTTTCTTTTTTATATTTTCTCTAATGGTCGCCATAACTCACACACACACACACACACACACACACACACACACACACACACACACAGGGCTTAATGGCTTTTATAATGAATGGCCCAAGATAGTGGGCTAAATGGTGGTTGCCATGGTGACGGGGTCAATCGATCAGGAAGTATTGATCGGCCATCGATAAGTTGCAGACGGCAAGCTGCTGGAATAGAGAATGAGGACTCCTGTGTGTGTGTGTGTGTGTGTGTGTGTTAAACAGACATTCCTCCACATATTGCTGTAATAGATTCACGTGTCATGGCGTCGCCTCCTGAGTCTCGGTGACGCAAACGTCTGCGGCGTCTTTTAATTTGGCCCGTCGGTCACCGACAGCAGCTCCTGTCTCTGCAGACGCCATGTTTGTTTCTTTATTTCTGCCACTAACGACTGATACCTGTCGATCAGTGTATCAACCACTTTAACGATTAGTCGATTACTCTGTTATTTTGAGTTATCCTGACTGTAACCCTCACATCAACAGAGACATTTTGCCTCGTTTTCCACCAAATAACATTTTCAAGGAGCCACAAAACAGAATGCAGCTTCCAAGGTTTAATACACAGTTAAATAGTTTGATGCTTTTACAAGAACAAAGAACAGCCGTACTGGGAAGAATAAGAAAAGTGATGACATTTTACTTTCCTTTCTTTGATTTGTCCATGGTTAGCTTACAGAAACTCTAGATTAAGCGCCTTAAAGCTTTAGTTGGTGAAGTGACACCTCCTCTAAGATGGTTAGTCAATAATGTGGAAAATAAATGAAACTATAATGAATAAATTTAATCTCACACCCCGTAGACACCCAATGTTAATGTTATGTTATAAATTAATAAAACTTCATGATGAGGTGCAAAGTGCAAAAATTCAGTAAGGACATCATTAAATAATTACTGAAATGTGTCATTAATTAATTGAAATACCACTTAAAAAAACATATAATTATTTCACTATTTGATTAATTAAATCATGGTCCCCTGCTGACGTACATCATGAATTAATTTTAAATGTCAAACTTGTCCATCATGGTCAGTAAGCTGGGCTAACGCTAATCTAGTCTGATCCATTGCTTTGGTCTGATGTATGTAACTGTACGGTATATAGAGTTCCTGTTGACCATATATGGTCAGAAGGGGAGGGGCGAGGGGCGGAGCCTCATATCCTGCTCTGACTGAAGATCATTGGAGGAGATCCACAGAGAGACAGCTAACCTGCTAACTGGAGAAGCTGCTAACAACGTTAGCTTCCTCAACTCCAGGTAAAGTTCGGTTAAAGTGGCTGCTCTTAATGATGTGAATGTTTACGTTGACAAATATTAGCGTTAAGTTAAATTTAAGAGGAACTGTCTCGTAACGTTGTTGTCGCTGTTAGCTACCTGTTAGCTTATATTACCGTTTATTCTAACATTGTTTTTTAAAAGTGGTGAAAATCTTCGTTGCCTTACTTAGTGAGATGAAAAATAAAAATTATTATTGTCGTTAACAGACGTAAGATTAGCTAGACGTTAAAGTTAATATTACAGCATGGTACACTTATTATTAAAGTTAATATTACAGCATGGTACACTTATTATTAAAGTTAATATTACAGCATGGTACACTTATTATTAAAGTTAATATTACAGCATGGTACACTTATTATTAAAGTTAATATTACAGCATGGTACACTTATTATTAAAGTTAATATTACAGCATGGTACACTTATTATTAATGTGTATATCAGCATTATTAGAGTGAACGTTTAAAAATAATAATATTTCTGATGATGACGACTGGTTCAGAAACCAGACTGAGAACCAGGTGAACTCACCTGATGCCACAGATGATGAAGTCAGTTCATAGTTCAGTGTTATTTTATTTAATATCAGTATGCTGTGACTAGAGCTCCACTGATGCTGTGATATAAGAGAAGATGCATCATACATTTTATCATGGTATAACTTGTAATACATGTTGAAGTATTATTTCATGATTGTGTTTTCTCCTGTAATTTATACTTGTTATTAAACATAAGGTTGGACTGCAGATTCAGCCTCTTTTCATTATGTTTCATTTTTACCTCCATCCACAGCTGTCAGGAGCTTTTTATGTGTTTTAAGTTTAATGACACAAGTTCATCTAAATGTCTGGACAGATTTGTTGTGAGGCTTATGACAAATTTGAAGAAGTAAACGAGCGTTCTGCTGTTAATGAAAAATACACTCTGCGCTGTTTAATCAACGTAGGTTTATTAAAATTAAATTTAACACACTACAGAGTTTGTACACCTAATATATTCTCCAAGCCTCTGGGATCTTCACCTCAACTACAGACTTTTGAGAAGGACAGACTTTGTTGATCATCGGACACATCGCTCCATACATGAGCTCTTCCCTCTGTTGGCACCTTTCAAAGTAAAAGAAAGAAATAACAGAAGACATGTACGGTGTAAGATATATAATATATAACAGTACTAGGGCTGATAAAGTTGATGCTTTAACATGATTAATCTGCATTAATGCGCTACTTTTTGCATCCACGTTGTAAATAAATACTTTATCGATGCTCTTTGGTGGATTATTTGTTTGCTGAATTACAGGAGAAGCTTGGACAGATTCAGAAAAGATAGTTAATCTAATTTTATCTGCATGTTTCATCGTTAGTTATGACTTTGTTAGTTTCTTTGATTTTTTTTTTAATGGAGTTCTGTACGTTAATTTTGACACCCCTAAACAATACATCAGGACTGTTAGCATAGCAACCGCCATGTTATCAGCTAAAGTTAGCACTGGAGAGCTAGCTAATTAATTCAATAGTGAAAAAAATAAATTGGTATTTTAAGTAATGATACGTTTTAATGAAACATTTATTTAATTCCGATTTTTATCAATTAATGACACATTTAAGTAATTATTTAATGCTGTATGATTTTGTCACTTTTACTCCTTCATAGCAGGTATATATTATATATTAGAGCATTTCAGGACCTCACTAACCATAAAAACACAGTTAGAAGAGAAAAGCTGTGTGTTTCATAAAGATTTCACTTTATCTGCACACGTGGGTGAATGCACGCTCTGTTTTCATCGTCACCCCGGTAACAAATCAAGTGATAAAGTCAATCTGTTAGTTAAATGTCAGTCTGTAAAAGTTCACTGTGTTCCAGCAGTTAGTCTGTGGAGCTGTAATTACTTTTTGGTGTACTCGCCCTGCAAAAAGAACAAATATTAGATGAACCTTTGTGATTCCTGTTGTCGCTGAAACACAACAAACCATTAAAAAGCTGAAAACCCCATTAGATCCTTTGCATAATGGTTGGTCATGGGTTTTAGAGCGACTTAATGGTTCCCACCACTTCTTTTAGCAGCGGTTTGTAATGGTTTCCATTACAGGCCACTAATGGTTGTGGTTATTTCCAAAGGAGACAAACCATTACCATAAACCATTAAAACCAGTTTATTTTCCACCAGCCTGGTTCTTCTGCTCCATTGTCAGTGAGATCCTGCAGGTAGAAAAACCTGTTTAAAGGGCTCTAAACCTTCATTCTGTCTGTCAGCCAGCAGGGGGCGACTCCTCTGCGTCTTTATCAGTCTAATAGAAAATGATTTGATTTATTCCCTCAGTAAACACTGGAAACATGAACTTATGCTCTAAGTTTCAAGTGTTCTTCAAAACAACGTGATGTTTATTTAGTAAATTGTTGTCCCATTTAGACTCAAACAGACCATAAAGCAGAAGATGATTTAGGGCTACCTGCTGATTGACAGATCGCTACCATGGCAATCGGTCTTGGAGTTGCCCTTCATCAAAGTTAATTATATTATTTTTAGTCACCTAAAAATGTCTTATTCAGCGCCCTGAGCTCCACCCTCTCAAATCACTTCTGGTTCCACAAAAACAATATGGCGACGGCCAAAACTAAATGATGACAGCCCCAAAAAAAAAAAAAAAAAAAAAGATGTCGCTGGTTAAAAACCTAAAAACCAAGTTGGCAACAGCCGATAACACACCGTTATGGCAGTCGCTGCAGGCGGCCCTCGTCAGCTTTAGTTCTCTGTTGTAGTTTTGATGTTTTTACACATGAAACTACGAGTACCAGCGGCCTCTGTGATCATCAGAGTGGCTGTTCCTCTGTACAGGAAGTGGTGCTCCAGGCGTTAGCCTTTAATCTGAAAGTCTTGCCCTTGACTCTCTCCCTCGCTCTATCTCTTGCCACTGCAAAGCTGTCAAACCGATCAGTCGTGTAACTGGATTTAACTCGGTCACGGAGCCTCGGTGCCGTTTCTTTACCTCTTCGACACGAGGTGCATTGATCCGTGATCAGCTTCTGCTCATCAGCTGTTTTGTTGCTGGCAGCAGCAGCAGAGCAGCAGCTCATTTAATTAATGCGGATTTGACTGGTCACGCTGCTGCTGCTGCTGCAGACTCTCAGCTACCTGCTGCCACCAGGAGAAAAAATAAAAAGCAAACCCTGAACTGTGTCACAACACCACATCAAAGAGTTTCCAGAACATCTCATGTAATGCAGTCGGACCTCTCGGCGAGGCCATTACGCAGCTCATCGGGCAGCTGGCAGGGCGCTTTTATCATGTGGCCTAAAAATTACCTTCGTCCCGTCCTCTCTGACAGCTGCCTCCGTTTTTTTTTCTGCACTCGTACGATAATTGTCATCTGCCATGTTTTAATGTGACGCAGACGTTGCGGTACGGTCGACTCGGCCCGTGTAATCGTTTGCATTAGGCACCAGTGATTTTAGCATCACATTAACGCAGCGTGAGCGCTGATATAATAGACACATTGACAGGGAGAAAAGGGGAGAATAATGGGTGGAAGCAAGGAGGAGAAAGAAAATAGTTTCCAACTGTCCGTTCAGGTGAGGTTTTTAAATTCCCATCAATCTGCTTCGTAAAGTAAACAAAGCGGTTATCAGCAGCTGCTGGTGTAACTCACAGTGATCCCTGTAGGTCAACATGTTCCTCCAATGGTCATAAATATTCATTAAAGTCTGCTGATGCAAATGTTGCTGTGTAAAGTATATATAGATGAATCTATATCTGTGTGTGAGTCCTCGCCATATTGCATGTTTGAGTTTTCGCTATCTGCCGGCACCAGCTGTGAAACTATCGGCGATTTAAATATTTAACATCCTGAGATATCCCTTTAACAAGATTCACTCCGTATCCGTCTCCATACTTTTCTGAGAGTTTAAAGAAAAACAGCAGCTTTATGTTTTCATGCACACGTGTAGGTGGATTCACAGTTTGTGTCCATGCGTTCGTTTGCATGCACACCATGTCGAAACGTGTTTATGTGTCACGTGTTACTTTTTACAGGTGACTTTTTTTTTTTTTTTTTTTACATCTGCAGTAATAATATATATGTTATACAGGGTTTTTTATGGCTAAAATGCAGATTAAATGTGCAGCTCTATGCAGCTTTGAGGCTGAATCCTCTCCTCTTCTAAATAACATTATTATAGCAGTGATGGGATGATTGAAGTAAAGTAAAATGCTTAAATACAGTTATTTCTTTCATTTAATAATTAATTTTATCGCCCACTTCTACACAACTTCTTTATGGTTTTTCACTAATTTTGTTATTTTTCTCTGCATTGCATTAATTTAATGCTTTTGACTTTTTCTTCTTGCTTCTTGTCAATTCCAAAATTTCATTTTACTATTTAAGATATTAATTTTGAATGTCCCAGCAAACATTAACCAAACAAAGCACATAAATTGCAATAATCAAAAAAGTAAAAATAGCCCGTCTGCTGAAAAATATACTAATAAAAATGATTAAAAAAAAACAAAAAAAAAACGTGCACCAGATACACAGATGGTGCATCACGTTTGATTTTTCAAAATAAAATTCAGAAGCATATTGCTGTCATTCTGCAGGAAGCTGCGAGAGAGGGAGCATCAAAGCTACACAATAAAAGCACCTTTATTTAAAAAAAAAAAAAAGTTATTACTTCTGTGTTTTTGTTTGTTGTGAAGAAAATTCAATGGAACGAGTACACAAGAATCGACTGCACCTTTAAATAGTAAAAGTTTCAACAAAAATAAATAATAATAAAATCTGTTGGAAAATGAAACTTTGACTGAAATATGATGCTACCATATGTCTCTCCATGGATCTGTGTGGAATAGCAGGAGAAAATGTATATACAGAAATGATTTTTAGACTATGAAAAAACATTTATCATGTTCAGGCTTTGAGGAGCATCGTTTCTTTTTGTTGTCTCTGCATTAACACAACAGGAAAAGAGGCTCTTATCATCCTTTTAAATAAAAGTTTGTCGCTCTGTTGTGAGACGAAACAGCAGCTTGAGATTTCACTTTAAATTAAATCCATGACAAAGTCATACATCTCATGGTGTCTTTGCAGAAATTTAGTTTCCATGAAAGGAAAAAAAACTTCATTTTTCTGTCTTTCCTCACATTAACTGTCGTTTTCTTCTCTCCTGTGTCTTCGCTATAACCTTTTCCTTATAAGTATGTTTGTTTTCGGCGAAGATTTCGTGGAAGTAAGAAGAAAGTAAAAACCAGAATGAAATAATAGAGCAGAGAGGTGGATATCACCAGGAATAGATCCGCCTGCCATCTGCACAAACACATAAAAAAAGTATACATACATATTTATTGTCATTTTGGATATCCTCTGTTATTGCAGCAGGGATGTCTCTCTCTCTCTCTCTCTCTCTCTGCCTTAATTTCTCTCTCACTGAATATTTTCTATGTCGCTCGCTCTTCTCAAGCATGAGATTACCTGAAGGCAGCACACACACACACACACACACACGGGAATACACATGTTCATGTGCATTAACTCATGTGAAGCTGCACACATGGAGGCTGTCAGCAGTTAGTGGAATAGCACTTATTTAGATGGGATGGCCGTTTTCACGCGGCCTGCATGTGTGTTTGTGTGCAGAGCTTTGGGAATAAGACACTATTACCTGAGAGTCTATGAGAAGCTGAGTAAATATTGACATGAAGAGGTGGCGGCGGCGAGATGAGGCGGAGATATGAAGCCTGAGGGGGCTGGGGATTGATAACTTAATGGTTTCACTGGGAGAGAAGATTGGATGGAGAGCAGGGAGGGGAGGAAGGAGGTGGGATTTGAACCCTCGCTGTTGCCATGGCAGAGAAGAAAAAAAAAAGAGTCGCGTGCCGTCGCCATCAGCGAAAGACAAGACCTTTAATTGAAAACTTAATTAACTTTTCTTCATTTTTAAATTAGCTGTTTGTTCCACGAGGAGTCTGGCAGATGTGCAGCAGCTGGACTTCAGGGCGTTTTTTTTTTCTTTTGTTTTAATGCGTCATTGTCGAGAAACGATGAAGGTTTGAGTCCCATGAGGCAGCAGTTATCCTCAGGACTTATTTGGAAATGGAATTAATTAATTCTCCATTAGATGAGATCTGTGTTGTTTTTTTAGAGAAAAGACGTCATGCTTTGTGGCGGCCATCTTGGTTGTAGTCAATTGCTGCCACCTTGGACTTTACTAGCGTGACTTTTTGATTTACTGAGAATCAGTCTGCTGCTTATTTAGATATTTATACTCCGTTTACTTACAGACACATATATACACAGTATATATATATATATATATATATATATATATATATATATATATATACTGTGTATATATATATATATATATATATATATATATATATATATATTACTTTGTCCCGCAAGACACTTTTGTTTACTTCCTTTGTTTCCTCCTTGTTTTTTGTACTTATTCTACTTATTTACTGATGACGCTGCTTCTTATTATAATGCTGATCTATCCACTTTTCCCATTGTCCTCGTTGGTGGGACGAAAAAGGATTATCTTATTTAAGATTATCTTATTTAATCTTCAGACCCTGAGCTCCTCGTAAACTCACGACGCTTCGATCAGTTCAGGCTTTTAAAAGTCTCTGTCCTGCAGGTCATAAAGGTTGTAGTGCCATATGTAACGTAACATAGACACATGTTTTTATTTATTTGTTTTTATGGTTTTACAAAAATCTTCCTTTTAAATGCAAATTTAGGTAGTAAGTTGGGATTCACTGAAATGAGAATTGAATGTGGTTTTTCAGTTGTTTTTTTTTTTTTTTTTTAAATATAATTTTATTATTTTTTATTTAATTTTGCCATTTTTCTCAGCATTGCATACATGTAAGTCTTTAAAATAAGGTGTCCAGGTGAGGTCCTCAGTGATGTGGACGCCCAGGTATTCAAAGCTGCTCACTCTTTCCACTTCAAGCTCCTGGATGTCCTCACAGCAGGACATCAGACTGTCCACCTCCCTCCTGTAGGACGCTTCGCCTCCACCAGCGATCCGTCCTATCACTGTGGTGTCATCGTCAGACTTTAGGATGATGTTGGTGTCGTAGGTGTAGGATTCAGGGGGTCTGGACCACTCTGTAGAAACACTTCATGACGACTGGAGTGATGCTGCCAGCCTGAAGTCATTCAGGGAAGGAGGACGATGGTTGTGGTCTGAAAGCCGCCTGGAGATGTTATCTGGTCCTGCTGCCTGCTGGGAAAATGTTCATTAATGTACAAATAAAACTGTGCAAATGGGCAGAAACACACATCCAAGTACATGTATGTAATGTGACACTTTATTAGTTAACATGTTACATCACTTAAACCACCTTAAGCCAGGCGTCTCCATGTATTTCGTTTACTGTTTATTTCTATTAAAAGTTCTGCTGACTGAACATAATATCTGTCTCAATAACACAAACAGTGCTTCTGTCTGCCACAGAGCATTTACTGTGTTTGTACAGGAGCTTTATGGGCCCATTTGAGATTGACGAAAGCTTTTAAAACCATTTCATCCGCAGATTCGTCCGAGCACGTAAGGCGTGTTTTATTGTTTCATTAGAGAGCCGATACCGATCACTCCCCCGCAGCTTTACAAGGAATAATTAGCCGGTGAAAACACAACGAGTGAAACACATCTGGGAAGTCCAGCAGCAGCTGTAGCTTTAACGATTCACCCCTCAGTGCTTCCTCCACCAGCGACCAGTCAACAGGCCGGCCTGGGTGTCGTTTCACATCAGCAGCTCCTCCACTAATGAGCTGCCGCTGCGATGGGCGGCCGTCGACCGGAGCTACAGGAAGTCAGAGCTGAGCGGTCGGTTTCACTCCACACCATCTCACAGAGGACGTCCACTCCTGTGATGATGAATCAGCTTTAAAAGTGCCAAAAAATCAACACATATGTCAGCATTTTTAAGAGTGCGTTCATCTGTTCAGCGTGTTTTCAAGGTGAAGTCTTGAGTCGTTTCAGTTTGTTGTCATGTGAACAGAAGAAACATGTCTGCCTGCACAGTGAAACACTTCCTTTACCGTCCACCAAACTGCTAATAGAAGCGTAAAAGAGATAGAAAGGTATAGAATGGATAAATAATGGAAACTCAGTCCTTGAACTGATGGATGTCTTCAGCCACCTTCATTCCAACTCTTTACCACAAGTTTTACATTTCTCTTTATAGTTAATAAGAATTCAGCCTGATATTTTGAATTATTTTGACTATTTATGTTGTTGTTGGATCATCACAGACCTGTCAGATATTCACAGAAAGTTGAAAGTGTTTTGTAACGGCAGGAAAATAACGGCACCTTTTTGTTCTTCTGGGTCAAACTGACCTGAAGACAATACAAGAGTTAAAGGCAAGTACAGCAGTTTAAAAATAAAAAGAATAAGATATAAGCTCAGTATGTGCAGTATCGAATAAGAGGAGCATTTTTAGGAGCATAATTTTGCTTGTTAGTCCCACAAATTGAGAAATATGTGTTGTTACAGCAACAATAACAAGAAGGACATCAGTCAACAGTTTAAATAAGCAACAAACCAGGTAGAAGAAGTCCGCATATAAACAAAATAAGGTGAAATAAAGGTAATAAGTAGAAATTAATAGAAGTGATATTAGAAGCTTAGTCTCATCAAAACTGAAATATAAAATTTTATCATGTCAATAATAAAAATAATACGAATCCAAAAGCACATTATTATCATCACTCCTTTCGGAGAGATTAAATCAAATATTGTTATTCCTGTATTTTCAATGGAGCTGTGTTGCTAGGCAACAGCTTGGGTCCATGTTTACTTCCTGTCAGCTGCAAACAGGAAATAACCTGGGAAATGGACTAAATGTTAACAACATTATAGATTAATGATGTCACAGATGGGCAGAGGAGAGGGAGGGAGGAAGGAAGGAAGGAAGGGAAGGAAGGAAGGGAGAAAATCAATACTTTTAAGTACATTTAGTCGCTAATTCTGCTGTATTTTTATCAGATATGTTTGTTATTCTGGTTAAATAAATGTAATTAATGGTTCCAACGGGTTACTCAATCAAGAACCAAGTGGTCTGTGACGTCTGTGAACCGTTGGTTTGAAGCAGAATATAAATACTTAAAATGCAGACATTTGTGCAGATTATGCTGATCAGCCTGAAGATCAGGCTGACGGACAGACACAGACTTAATTTCCAATTTTAAACATTATGTAGTAAGATTTTTTGGATGGTTCTTTCTGTCATGTATTTCTCAGTTCTTCAGTGGATGTTATTCCTTCTTTCTCAAAGCGACCTGTTTGTAAACATAGTCAGTGTTGATGTTGTTGTTTATGATCCAGACTTTGTGTCCTTCCTCTCACTCTTTTGTATTTATTCATGTTTCGTCCCTCTGCTGGTTTTAGTTTCGATGTGCAGTCGACTTGTCTTGGTGGGAATGAAAAGGCGTCTTGATGGAAATTGACGCTGTTGATTTGTCACGGAGCCAAACAGGCCGCCGATAACGGTTGCCATGGAGAAAGCTCCGGTTTGGTGCAGAAATCTGATGTGCTGCCATCCAGGGTCGCTTTAGTGCCGAGACATTCACTCAGATTCAAGCAAAGAAAAGATGCTGCCGGTCAGATTATTCCTCTGAGCAGGAAAACATGAGCTGATAAGCAGCCAGCGCTCCCTCTCTGTATATAATAATAATAATAATGATATATAATGTACGCTCTGAAGTGTCTTTTAATACGTCACTGCAGCCAGAACACTTGGACAAACCTCTTTTGTTTTTCATGTCACAAAACAGTGGAAAACACAACTTGTGGCCTCACACTTTGTGCTGCTTTGAAGGCAGCTGTCTGGAGGAGTTTAACAGCCCAGACTTTTATTTTGACGGTTTCTACCCTGCAAAAATAAAAAATAAAAAAAAGTTTGTGGAGTATTATAGACAAAATAAAAGTAGAAACTTGGTGACGGCTTCATGTTTGCGTCATGGAAACTAAATCTGCTGCTGTTAACACTTGACTGTTTTTCATTTTTTCTGCTTTGTGACTTTGAGTCTTTAAAAAAGTGCTCTATAAATAAAATGTATTATTATTTTTTAATTCAGATTTAAAGCCATGCTTGCAGCTGCAGGGATGTAGAAGTATTTTTATTTTTTTGTTTGACTTTTGCAAATTGAAATTGAATCTGCACATTGCTATCACAATCCTCAATTCAGTTTGAATTTTTTTCATTCAAACATGCAGTGAAAGCTCAGTCATTTGCAGTTCATGTTATAATGTATTTTGGTCTCTTTATTTAAGTTATTTATTGTTATTTACGTTCACACTCTTTTGGTGTCAAATTATAAATACATTGCAGTTTTTTATACTGGATTTCCAGATGCAAAATGTGAAATTAGCGCTGTGTTGTCGTTTCTGGAGCCTTTACTTATTCTTAGTTGTGAATTTATCGTCTTTTGTTCTTATATCTGCACTTTGTTTGTATCCAGTTCACCAACATACCAAGTTAAAATCATTTTATGTGCAGTAAACATGATTCTGATTCAACCTGGATTTCCATTTGAAGAAAGAGGACAAAAATAGTTTTAACTATTTTTGTAATTCACTAATCTGATGATATTTACCTCTTTATGGGGAGTAACTGATCCCAACATGTTCAATTTCAAAGTGCCAAACATGTTGTGTTTATCCTCACAGTTCTTTGGTTGAATATTAGTTGTCGTTGTTGAAAACATCACATCGTCCTCAGCTGTCCTTTTTCAAACTGAAATAGTGAATGTGGTAAATATTTTACCTGCTAAAAAAAAATCTTTATTATAGCCAAAAAACTCATAAAATTGTATTGCATTTGGGTATATTTCCTAAAGACAGCACCAGAGTGCTAAATTTCGCCTTTGTTCATCTGTGTGGTGAAGACACAAATGGAAATTATAAGAAGCCATAAAAGAATTTCTCGGCTCATTAGCCATTGATTTCTGTCTGCATCCCCAGAGCGAGAACATGAGGAAGTAATGTGGGGTCAAAGATGTGGAGAGTTCCTGCATGAAATATATATATATATATATATGAAATTTATATCCCTGCAATAATTAGCTGATGCATAAACTTTGCCTGTGTTGTTGCCATGGCAACACCGGGACAATGGGGGGTCAGAGGTCAGGACAGTCAGAAGGCGACGCCGGAGAAAATAGAAAAGTCTATTTTCATTTAAAATCCCTTGCATAAATAATTTCAATTTATTGATGTTCAAAAATAACTTTATTCCACTCCATAATGTCTGAATAGGCCTGGTCCATGTTTACGTCCTGTCAGCTGTAAACAGGAAATAAACTGACTTAATATTAATAACATTAATTATAGATTAATGATGTCATAGATGGACAGAAGAGAGGGAGGGAGCAAGGAGGAAGGAGGGAGGAACGATGGAAGGGAGGGAGGAAGGAAGGATGCAATGAATCATGAAAGGAATGGAGGGAGCAAGGAAGGAGAGAGAGGAAGGGAAAGAGGAAGGAAGGAAGGGAGGGAGGAGAGAGGAATAACAGAAGGGAGGGAGGGAGACAGGGAGGATGGATTGAATCAAGGAAGGAAGTGAGGGAGGAAGGAAGGAGAGGGAGAAAGTAAGGGAAAGAGGAAGGAAGGGAGGGAGGGAGGGGGAGCAAGAGGAAGGAAGGTGAGAGTGCAAGGAAGGGAGGGAGGGGGATGGAAGAAGGAAGGGAGGGAGGAAGGAAGAAATGAAGCAAGGAAAGAAGGAAGGGAGAGAGGAAGGAAGGAGAGAGGAACAATGGAAGGGAGGGAGGGAGGAAGGAAAAAAATGAAGCAAGTAAAGAAGGAAGGGGGGAGGAAGGAAGGAAGGAAGAAATGAAGCAAGTAAAGAAGGGAGGGAGGAAGGAAGGAGAGAGGAACAATGGAAGGGAGGGAGGGAGGAAGGGAGGGAGGAAGGAAAAAAATGAAGCAAGTAAAGAAGGAAGGGAGGGAGGAAGGAAGGAAGGAAGGAACGAGAGAGAGTGATGGAGGGGGAAAGGAAGGAATGAAGGAAGGAAGGGAGAGAGAAAGGAAGGAATATAACGATATTCAACATTAATCGTTCAGGGTCGACCTCTGGTGACATATTTATACAATATAAACAGAAAATCACAACTGTAAATTTGACACCTCTTGTCTCTTATCACCTTCTGTGTAAAATGGGTTCTTCTGGAAGTTTCTAGACAGTCTAGAGCTAACTGCAGGAATTAGCTTTGACGTTCAGGAAAATAAGGTAAAAACGTGGACGCTACAGGATCAACACTCACCTGTAGATAATGTCAAGCATTAAATGATTTAATTAGTTATTTTATTGATCATAAATAATATATAATATATATTAATATTTAATCTAAAGGGAAGCTACGCTGAGCAGGAAGTGACAGAGTTTATCATCTGTCATATGTTAATAACCGAGGCAAACGCCGGGCTAACAGGAGGTTCTGCACTCAGTGTCGAAGCAAAGTGAAGCTCTGCAATTACTGCCTCAACAGAGCCGAGCAGCGGGGGGTGGACAAAATAACACGAACACCCGTCTGCAATGCAGCATCACCAAACAGCAGGTCTGATGTCATTAAAGCAGCGTTTGTTTGTTTCCCTGCGTTCAGGCTGCAGATGAGAGGAAGAACGTCCTTTAAGGCTCGAGTCCTCTTCATGTCTGAGCATCAGACGAGCTTTTCAGAGAGCCGAGCAAACTTCTTCCAAGAAAAAAAACCCTCCAAACATTCAACAGTAAATCACAAATTACAGACAAATACCTCGTCTCTTTTGCATCTTTGTGAGAAATCTAAATTTTGATTTTTGTCGCTGTGGAGAAAAGGAACTACAAGTGAACGTCCTGCATTTAAAATTAAGTTTATTTTTTGTTCAAATGAGTCACTTTGATATAAAACATGAGAGTTAGTCTGTAAGTTGAAGAACAAAAACATATTAATTATATATATATATATATATATATATATATATATCATATTAATCTGTCAGTCATATATAATTGTATTATTATTACGACAAATTACAGCCCAATTAAATTTCACTTTTATAAGTTTCTCGTCTCTTTTGCATCTTAATGAGAAATGATTTTAAGGAAATCCTTTTGAGGTTGAGGTTGTGTTTGTCAAAAGTACAGAAATATTTATAATTACATATTTATACTTGTTGGATTTGTAACGCAGCATCAGAATTTGTTGTTTTTGTTAAAAATCTTATTATGAAAAATCAGACAAATGTAGACAAGTATAATGTCTTTATAATACCTTGTTTTAGTTTGTCTTCAGAGCTGGAAGAGAAAGAAAAGAATTATTAAGAGGACTTTATTTCTCTTCTCTTGCACAAACTGACCACACAGACTCTGGATCCTGGGACTCGTCTGTAAATGTTTCTCTGCTCCAGGTTTGTTTCGGTGGATCTTCTCGGTAATAAAACCCTGCAGCCGGTGGAGCGGAGCGGCGGCGGCGCTCCGCTCATTACGGCGGCCATTTTATTCATTTTATTCATTGAGTTGTCATCCTGTGTGTTCACGTCTCAGTGCGACTCCGCTGCCCTCTGGGCCGCTGTAAGGAAAACTGCAGCAGCCTCGGTTTGTGGCGAAGGTGATTCCTTCCAGGGCGGTCAGGGTGACGGGAAGATGAAGAGTTTTTCTATTATATATAAGAGGCGAACATGAAGCCCGAGGCAGGAAACTACTGATCGAGCAGACCTTTAACATGATGAAATCTGCTGCTCTGTTCTGAGGATCTAAAGCTCTTTCTACATGTCTCAACATCTTTTTGAAAATACCACGGTCAGTTCAGGTTGTTTTTTTTTGGCTCGACGAGCAGCAGGAAGTGATTCGACCTGTACCGAGTAACTTCAGTGTTACCACCCATCTTCTCCTAAACCTAACCAAGTAGTTTCCTGTAAAGATTGTAAAGTTTATTTTGAAAAGACTGCATGCGTGTAATGAGCTGAAAACTCATTCATCACTTATTTTACTCTATTTAAGCTGTGTGATTTATTATATTTTATTAATCACTTATTTTATTTAAAGTCTTGATTTTTATTCTGTTTTATTGTTTGTTTTTTTAACTTATTTTTTGTATTTAAGTTGCGTAATTTTATCTTATTTTAGTAATCATTTGTTATATTGAAGCAGACTGCTTCAGGTCCTGCAGACCAAGTCCAGGTCCTGCAGACCAAGTCCAGGTCCTGCAGACCGAGTACACGTCCTGCAGACTGAGTCCAAGTCCTGCAGACTGAGTCCAGATCCTGCAGACCGAGTACACGTCCTGCAGAGTGGTCCAGGTCCTGCAGACTGAGTCCAGATCCTGCAGACCGAGTACACGTCCTGCAGACTGGTCCAGGTCCTGCAGACTGAGTCCAGATCCTGCAGACTGGTCCAGGTCCTGCAGACCGAGTCCAGGTCCTGCAGACCGAGTCCAGGTCCTGCAGACTGAGTCCAGATCCTGCAGACCGAGTCCAGATCCTGCAGACCGAATAGAGGTCCTGCAGACTGGTCTAGATCCTGCAGACTGAGTCCAGATCCTGCAGACTGAGTCCAGGCCCTGCAGACTGAGTCCAGGTCCTGCAGACTGAGTCCAGATCCTGCAGACCGAATAGAGGTCCTGCAGACTGGTCTAGATCCTGCAGACTGAGTCCAGACCCTGCAGACTGAGTCCAGGTCCTGCAGACTGGTCCAGGTCCTGTACAGGTGTGTTGGTCCAGAGACACAAAGCGTCCTCACTCGTCCGTTGGCTCTCATTACCAGCCTCCTCCTGACAGAGGAAACACCGTCTGTCTGCTGCAATAAATCACTTTGTGCTTCTGTTGTCGACTAAACGCAGAGGAAACTTTCACTCCAATGAAAACTTCTCAAACCTGAAAAAAAGAAGAGGCGAG
The DNA here is from genome assembly GCA_029721515.1 of Synanceia verrucosa. Classification (NCBI taxonomy): domain Eukaryota; kingdom Metazoa; phylum Chordata; class Actinopteri; order Perciformes; family Synanceiidae; genus Synanceia; species Synanceia verrucosa. The sequence goes on from CM056562.1 coordinate 24,689,298, forward strand.
CAGCTGCTGAGGGTTGTTAGGAGACGGTCGATGTCAAGTCAGAGACGCCTGTACGTCACCATTTTATCTTTTCATTATTACTGTTTTCACAAAGCGTCCCTGTTTTTATTTAAGTACTTCAGTAGATAGATGTTTTATTAATGCTGAGTACAATTCAACAAAAGAGCAGAAAAAGGAAGCGGCAGAAAAATACATTTATATATAATCTAAAACAAGCATAACTGTACAAATCTTATTATCTGTGTGTGTACATATAAAACCATTCATACTTCTGCATATGTATATTCTTATTACATATCGTTTTTTTATTCACTGGCTGGATGCACTCTGCTTTGTGACATAACGGCAGGAAAGTGGACTCTAATCTAATATTTAAGATCAGAGGTTCTGTTTCCACGCTGTCCGGGTCAAACGTGGTTTGAACTCCTGTCGGACTTTTTCTGGTGAAAAACGGACGCCGCCGCCTCCTCCGATCGCGCATCACAAAGTGTGTCTATCCAAAGTGACCGGCGGCCCTTTAGTCCCTCAGCACTCAGACTTCCTGATTGCTGTTATTTGGTCAGCCATGGCCGCCGCCGCCGCTGCTCGCTGCAATTTAAGGTCGTGTGTGAGTGGAAGAAAAATAAAAAAAGAAGAAGACGAGCTTGGCAATTTGTAGTAAGCACAAGTGTGTGTGTGCGAGTGTGTAGACGGTTGAAGCAGCAATTTGGTGTGAGGCAGTGTGTTGGTGTGTGTTGGTGTGTGTTGGTGTGTGTCGACAGCTCCAGCAGCTTTTCGAGTGGCTACTTTGATGTCTGACCCACTTTGGCTGTTGCTGAGTATAAAGCTATTTATTTAGCTGTGTGTGTGTGAAGCTATTTATCTGCCAGTGGACTGGGAGAGTTTCTGCTGTCCGACCTCTCGGCGTCTGCTGGTGGAGACGGCCGAGCACCTCCTCCTCCTCCTCCTCTTCCTCTTCCTCCTCCTCCTCCTCATGCCTCGTAGTACTCGTTAAGTGCCTCTGATGTTAGTTAAAGTACCACGTTGTTTTTATTCCTCATCTTCCTGCCAGAAATAAACATTGCAGCAGCTACTAAAACCTTTCACACTAATATTCCACTATTAATCTAAATAAGGGACTAAAACACTAAACAAGTACATGTGGACACATAGTTTTTGAAGTACATGGTTCTATCTCATAAGGGAGCAGTGAATATGGTGATAATATGAAGCAGGTCATGTAAACAACAAATATTATTTTGTTTGGATGTTCAGGTTTTATTCTGAAGGTGAACAGGAAGACGTGTCATGAGAAGACAAGACTAGAAAAGACTAGAAAACCAGGAACTGGTTGTGTTTATTTGGTGTTTAATAGCGGCTCCATCTCAGCCAATCAGGGCAGAGGAGCGTCCTTTCTGTTTCAGTCGTCGTTACCATGGCGAGCTGCCACATCATGTTTCTGGGCAGCACAGATATATTTTGGCTTCGTCCCAGTTATTATTGTTATTATTATGAAATATGTATTTTAATCTGTCACAGTTCAATCACACTAGATTATAGCTTCAACAGTGACCATCTCAGTGTGAGCATGCTATATATATATATATATATATATATATATATATATATATATATATACTCACACACACACACACACACACACACTTTTCCTGCATGTATAGGGAATATTTTCTGTTTAATGGATTAACTCACAGGCCATTAACTTCCATTAAGCTGAGCTGAGGGATGTCAGTTATGAAAGATGTGACCAGCAGAGAAAAAAATAAGAGATATCTGAATTTACTTGAGCTCCAAAACATAATTATGGTAGATGTGGGATATATATGGGAACTCTAATATTTGTGCTTTTTTCTGTAACTAAGACAGTGGTCAGTGTGCACCCAGTTTGGAGAAGCAGCCAGGAAGTAGCAACAGGAAGCTTAAATTACAGCTTTAGTGAATGGAGTCTGGTGAGAGGAGAGCTTAAATTACAGCTTTAGTGAATGGAGTCTGGTGAGAGGAGAGCTTAAATTACTGCTTTAGTGAATGGAGTCTGATGAGAGGAGAGCTTAAATTACAGCTTTAGTGAATGGAGTCTGGTGAGAGGAGAGCTTAAATTACAGCTTTAGTGAATGGAGTCTGGTGAGAGGAGAGCTTAAATTACTGCTTTAGTGAATGGAGTCTGATGAGAGGAGAGCTTAAATTACTGCTTTAGTGAATGGAGTCTGGTGAGAGGAGAGCTTAAATTACTGCTTTAGTGAATAGAGTCTGGTGAGAGGAGAGCTTAAATTACTGCTTTAGTGAATGGAGTCTGATGAGAGGAGAGCTTAAGTTACAGCTTTAGTGAATGGAGTCTGGTGAGAGGAGAGCTTAAATTACAGCTTTAGTGAATGGAGTCTGATGAGAGGAGAGCTTAAATTACCGCTTTAGTGAATGGAGTCTGGTGAGAGGAGAGCTTAAATTACAGCTTTAGTGAATGGAGTCTGATGAGAGGAGAGCTTAAATTACAGCTTTAGTGAATGGAGTCTGGTGAGAGGAGAGCTTAAATTACAGCTTTAGTGAATGGAGTCTGGTGAGAGGAGAGCTTAAATTACAGCTTTAGTGAATGGAGTCTGGTGAGAGGAGAGCTTAAATTACAGCTTTAGTGAATGGAGTCTGGTGAGAGGAGAGCTTAAATTACAGCTTTAGTGAATGGAGTCTGGTGAGAGGAGAGCTTAAATTACAGCTTTAGTGAATGGAGTCTGGTGAGAGGAGAGCTTAAATTACAGCTTTAGTGAATGGAGTCTGGTGAGAGGAGAGCTTAAATTACAGCTTTAGTGAATGGAGTCTGGTGAGAGGAGAGCTTAAAGTACAGCTTTAGTGAATGGAGTCTGGTGAGAGGAGAGCTTAAATTACAGCTTTAGTGAATGGAGTCTGGTGAGAGGAGAGCTTAAATTACAGCTTTAGTGAATGGAGTCTGGTGAGAGGAGAGCTTAAATTACCGCTTTATTGAATGGAGTCTGGTGAGAGGAGAGCTTAAATTACAGCTTTATTGAATGGAGTCTGGTGAGAGGAGATCTTAAATTACAGCTTTAGTGAATGGAGTCTGGTGAGAGGAGAGTTTAAATTGCTGCTTTAGTGAATGGAGTCTGGTGAGAGGAGAGCTTAAATTACCGCTTTAGTGAATGGAGTCTGGTGAGAGGAGAGCTTAAATTACCGCTTTAGTGAATGGAGTCTTGTGAGAGGAGAGCTTAAATTACCGCTTTAGTGAATGGAGTCTGGTGAGAGGAGAGCTTAAATTACAGCTTTAGTGAATGGAGTCTGGTGAGAGGAGAGCTTAAATTACCGCTTTAGTGAATGGAGTCTGGTGAGAGGAGGATGTTTTTCTGTTGTACCATAATAATTTAATCTGTATAAAACCTGAGTAGAAACTACTAAACTAAAGGTTCAGCTTGTTATAGAAAATAACCATCCTTAAAAAATGCTGTTTAAATATATATCTGTCCAGGTTTCAAAGCTGCTTCATCTGTCTGAAGCTCTCAACATGGCAGATGTAGTTTTTAGTCAAATTGATGGCGACAGAATGCAGCGACAAGAAAATCGCTGCCAGCACTTAAGAGACTGCGAGATGAAAGCAGCGAAGCCACGTTTCCTCAGAGCCGTGTAATAAAGTCCTCCGAGTCCAGTCATTTACGGGATTGACAATCAGCACATTAACGTCACATCAGGTGAAAACCTTTCAGGCTGATCAGCTCCACTGAGCCGACATGCAGCTCCTGAACTGTAATCACTCCTCCGCCGCTGGCCGGTGGGAACGCCACCTCTGCCGCCGCCTTTGGCAGCCGCTCAGCGAACCGCCGCCAGGAAGTGCATCAGCATTTCACCTCTGAAGTTTGATTAAAACACCGTGACAATCTGTGAGATCTTGATTTCATGGCAGCAGAAACAACAGAACATCAGTTTCAGGTCAAACGTGAGACGGTTGTTGTTGTTGTTGTTGACAGTAACATCTGGAAGAAACATCTGATGGATCCAAAACTCACCAACATCAGCCTGATACTTCAGGACTTGCTTATAGATATGGATGTTTGACAGAAAACCATGCATCCCTTCTGCTGAAAATTATTGTTAAATAACAGATTTTTATGTGAATGGTGCGGACACTTTTTATGCTCCTAAATCCCAAATATTAAAGATTAAAGAGAAGAGTTTCCAATATTTTGTGTCAGTGAATTCCTCTGTCAAATGTCAGATCAAGTGATTTTGATGTTAAATAAGGTGAAATGAACCCCATATTTACCAGAATATGTGACAGTCCTAAATATAAGACGACCCTCAGAGTGTTAATCCCACATTTGTGTAGCTCGTTTTATCTAGAGTAAAGCAGGACTAAAATAAAAATATATATACGTGCTTAAATAAATGATGAAGCAAAAAGTCAATCCCATAACATCCGCTCATTTGCATAATAAAGCAGAAATGCATCATGAAAACGACCAGAGATAAAGAAGATAATAATCATCAATAATTAAAATAATTAGGGAGGAAAATCATGAAGCTTATAAATGAATATAAAGAAATAGATAAAAATATATAAATAAATGAGTTTATTAAACATTAATGAATAAAAGTAAATCACAAAGGTAAATAAACAACGAAGCAAATTAAACAAACATAAATTTATGTCCCCTTAATTATTGCCTACATTTATATTTAATGTTTATTTTTATATCTATTTTGATAGTTTTTGTGGCATATTTACATCTTTAGTTATTTCGTAGTTATTTTTTTGGGCAGGTTTTGTCCTCCGTACATACTCTGTTTAAAAAAAAAATATGCGAGCTGAAGTTTAAAGTGGATTTTTTTTTTTTTAAGGAAGACTGACTCTAAATCACACAGTGGAGCTGGTTCTAGTAATTCCTGATGTTGTGAACATATCAACTTTTTTATTTTCATGATAACTCCAAGTTTTTCTAAGCTGAAGTCGTATTCTTCAGAAGATGCATCAGCTTCCTAGAAACCAGGTTTCTTCCCCAGTCAAATATTATCGGTCGTATGAAGATCCTGCGAGTGATTTTTCTTTTTTTAGCCTGCAGCTTCGACGTTGAATCCATCGCAGCCCCAGAAACTGTGGATCTGAATGGCAGCCAGACTTTGTGTAATTGGGTTTTTGGACTCCTTATGGAGGAGAAAGTAGGTGGTCAGGGCTGCTGGAAAGCTGCTTCCTCCTCCCTCCGTCGAGTTTTCATCTCACAGTGAAGCTGTTTGCTGCAGTTTGTGCTGATTACAGATGAAGAATCGCTTTACAGGGCGAGCGGCGAGGTATATTCAGCGCAAAATAACCTTTTTTTTTTTTTGTTTCACCTAAACGGGAGCAACAACAGAGAGAAACTCCGGGGCGAGACGCGATCAGTCATCATAAACGAGCAGACGAGTGGAAAGGCTGAAAAAGTTTTCAGTTCTTCAGCACTAAAACATTGTCGGCTTTGAAATCGCGGCGCTGCGTTGACGTCTCGGTGAAAAAGGCCCATCAGAGACTCCGTCGACTCCGACGACTACAACGTTTGATGTGTCTCTGGCAGCCGTGACCCATTTCTGCTCTGTAGCCGGGGTGATCAAAAATGTTAGAACAAATGCTGCTGCTTCCCTGCGGTTTCTGAGTTTTGACTTCCTGCGAGAGGAAAAGCTCGTCCGTCCTACTCAGCCGTTATTACAAGATTGTTTCGGTGAACCACAACCCGGCCTCCAGGATCCACCGCTTTCCCCTCCTGAAGTCAATGTAGTGACGCCATGCTGGAATAACACCAAGTAAAAAAAGCCCTGCACTTACTTTTACTGAAGTGTGCAAATATTCACAGTGAAATCAAAAGTGCTCATTGGGAATACCACCATAGTTTAAATCCCCAGAATTGGAGAAAATAGAATAATGAGGAGTGAAAAATCTCCAAAGCTGCAGATAAAATGTTTAAGGGCCAAGAAAGGAGGGATTACATGCTCCTTCAGTGGCTGACAAAACTCTCCCGAGCTGAGGGAAGGACGTTTTTTAAGTGTTCGTTAAGATGTTTTTTATTGACACCTTTGGCTGGATGTAAGAATCTGACACTAAGTCAACGTTAGTGGATTATATGTGTGATCTGAGAGGTAAAATGAACGCTTTAGTGAATGGAGTCTGGTGAGAGGAGAGCTTAAATTACAGCTTTAGTGAATGGAGTCTGGTGAGAGGAGAGCTTAAATTACAGCTTTAGTGAATGGAGTCTGGTGAGAGGAGAGCTTAAATTACAGCTTTAGTGAATGGAGTCTGGTGAGAGGAGAGCTTAAATTACAGCTTTAGTGAATGGAGTCTGGTGAGAGGAGAGCTTAAATTACAGCTTTAGTGAATGGAGTCTGGTGAGAAGAGAGCTAAATTACCGCTTTAGTGAATGGAGTCTGGTGAGAGGAGAGCTTAAATTACTGCTTTAGTGAATGGAGTCTGGTGAGAGGAGAGCTTAAATTACAGCTTTAGTGAATGGAGTCTGGTGAGAGGAGCGCTTAAATTACAGCTTTAGTGAATGGAGTCTGGTGAGAGGAGAGCTTAAATTACCGCTTTAGTGAATGGAGTCTGGTGAGAGGAGCGCTTAAATTACAGCTTTAGTGAATGGAGTCTGGTGAGAGGAGAGCTTAAATTACTGCTTTAGTGAATGGAGTCTGGTGAGAGGAGAGCTTAAATTACAGCTTTAGCGAATGGAGTCTGGTGAGAGGAGAGCTTAAATTACCGCTTTAGCGAATGGAGTCTGGTGAGAGGAGAGCTTAAATTACAGCTTTAGTGAATGGAGTCTGGTGAGAGGAGAGCTTAAATTACGGCTTTAGTGAATGGAGTCTGGTGAGAGGAGAGCTTAAATTACAGCTTTAGTGAATGGAGTCTGGTGAGAGGAGAGCTTAAATTACAGCTTTAGTGAATGGAGTCTGGTGAGAGGAGAGCTTAAATTACAGCTTTAGTGAATGGAGTCTGGTGAGAGGAGAGCTTAAATTACAGCTTTAGTGAATGGAGTCTGGTGAGAGGAGAGCTTAAATTACAGCTTTAGTGAATGGAGTCTGGTGAGAGGAGAGCTTAAATTACAGCTTTAGTGAATGGAGTCTGGTGAGAAGAGAGCTAAATTACCGCTTTAGTGAATGGAGTCTGGTGAGAGGAGAGCTTAAATTACTGCTTTAGTGAATGGAGTCTGGTGAGAGGAGAGCTTAAATTACAGCTTTAGTGAATGGAGTCTGGTGAGAGGAGCGCTTAAATTACAGCTTTAGTGAATGGAGTCTGGTGAGAGGAGAGCTTAAATTACCGCTTTAGTGAATGGAGTCTGGTGAGAGGAGCGCTTAAATTACAGCTTTAGTGAATGGAGTCTGGTGAGAGGAGAGCTTAAATTACTGCTTTAGTGAATGGAGTCTGGTGAGAGGAGAGCTTAAATTACAGCTTTAGCGAATGGAGTCTGGTGAGAGGAGAGCTTAAATTACCGCTTTAGCGAATGGAGTCTGGTGAGAGGAGAGCTTAAATTACAGCTTTAGTGAATGGAGTCTGGTGAGAGGAGAGCTTAAATTACGGCTTTAGTGAATGGAGTCTGGTGAGAAGAGAGCTTAAATTACAGCTTTAGTGAATGGAGTCTGGTGAGAGGAGAGCTTAAATTACAGCTTTAGTGAATGGAGTCTGGTGAGAGGAGAGCTTAAATTACAGCTTTAGTGAATGGAGTCTGGCGAGAGGAGAGCTTAAATTACCGCTGATCTGAACTAACATGGTGTCACTAACTTTTAAAAGGGATTGAAGTGAAAACAGCACTTTGATGCTCCAAAAACAAATACTGCGTTGTCGTTTGTTAGTAAATGTACCTACCACCGGCCTCTCTTTGTGTTTTAAGCCTTCACACAGTCTAACATCCATCTGAGGACACTAAACAGCTTGAAGTTGCTCCATCAAAGCCGCCGCTCTGTCTTCAGTTTCATTCCGACGTTCATCCTCTCACATCTCGCCGGCATCGTCTGCCTCAAATCCTTTTCTCTGAAGGAAACATTCATAAACCAGAGGAAAGCAGCTCTCTGGTCGCATGAAACGCTGTGATTTTAACACGTCTGTGATGATGTTCAAACATCTTTTGACGTCTTTTTCTGCAGCGTCTGATTACATTATTCAAAAGGCGGAGTGCAGAATGTTCCTGTTGATGATTTAAATGCTGGATTCTCTTTACAGTGATTTAAAAGTCATCTTTATTTTCCCGTTGTAACTGACGGACTCCATAAGCTGTAAGCTATATTTATATATATATATATTATATTTTAATTATCCTTATGATGTAGACATTTCATAAATAGATCAGAACTGCAAATATCCCAGAAGAATAAATTAAATGGAAAACGGCCGTTTTGATGGTGAACATTTGTTTTTTGTTAGGTTTGATTTCAGATTTTAATAATCAGCTTCAGGACTATAGTTGGTTTTATTTAAAGTCCAGATAGATTAACGTATCCAAGAGTTTGATGGCTTGTGATCAGACAACAAAACTGTATTTTTTGTATGTTTGTGGTAATTGTAACAAGATTGTCTTTTTGTTTATCTTTAAATGGACGTTATCACCCTCATGGATATGGGTCAGAAGGAGCCTACTGCACCTATTAGTTGGTTTAATCAATGATTCACATGATTAATTACCAAAAAAAAAGGAATAAAAGAAGACAACAACAACCTCTAGAGACTGTATGAATTGTGACAGAAGCATCAGGTGCTGTATGGATGGATTAAAACTCCTTATATAGTAAATATGATGCAGAAAACTCAGGAGTTTAATGAATAAAATCAAATCAGCAAAATTATATAGAATTTTCATACAAATTTATGAAATGAGTTCAGTTTACCCAGAAAACAAATGTTGCGTTGTATCAAATTCAGTGATATTATTTGAATTTTAAATGTATTTTTTATGATTTTTTTTTTGGGACATAAAACACATTTATAAATATTATTATAACTTAAAAGTTAATGTGAAACTTAAAAGCTTCAAATGAAGTATGTGTCTGAACAAAAAAAAACAACAATGTTTACACACAACTTTTCAGAATAAAACACAAAGACTGAAGCTAAAAAACGTAACAAAGGCAAAGCTGTTTGCACAGAAATCTGCTTTGCTGAAACTGGAGCTGTTTTATTTCAAATTACACCACATTTTCATAAATTACCGTAACTCCTGCCGTCCTCTGCTAAAGTATTTATGCGAGCGCTCTCGTCCTGCTGTCTACCGCCGAGCTCCTTTAATACATAAAACATTTAAAGGTTATTTTCGTATGACAATATCATGCATTTTTCAGTGTGTTTGGTTGGTGGTGAAGCCCTCAGAGTGGCAGCAGCCACAGCGGCTCATTAATGGACTTAATGTCTGAAGACGCTGCCGAGGTTTCCTTAACTCAACGCTAGCTCGCCACAGGAAGGACAGAGCGATGTGACGGCGAGTTTAATCGACTCGTGAAGTGTTTCAGCCACACACACACACACACACACACACACTTTGAAACCACTTCCATGAAGTCAAGTTTTAATGTCAGAAGGTTTTTCTGGGTTTTTTTGAAAGGTCATCAGAGCAAAGAAACGTTGATTCAATAAAGTGAAGTCACACTTTCATACCCTGAACACACACACACACACACACCAAAAAACACACACACACTAAAAACACACAAAAACACTAAAAACACACACTTACTCGTACTGCTATCTTTGTGAGGACATTCGGTGATATAGTGCATTTTCTAGCCCCTTACCCTAACCTTAACCATCCAAAATAAATGCCTATCCAACCCTTACCCTAAACCTAACCTTAGCCTAATTGTAACCCAAAATCAAGTCTTAACTCTCAAAAAGCTCTTTAAAGGTCTGTCAGAAAGTGAGGACTGGCAAAAATGTCCTCACTTCCCAAAAATGTCCTCACTTTGTTGGCTAAATACGAATTCTAGTCCTCACTATGTGGCATGAACAAGAACGTATATACACTGAAAACACACACTAAAAAAACACAAACACAAATTAAAAACACACAGACACACACTAAAATCACACTAAACACACACACACAGCCTCAGGTGTTGAACATGTTGAGTTTTGACGCTGTTTTGGTCACATGATGGTCCCAGCTGTCAGAGGACACACACTATACACACTATAGACTACACAATACACTACACACACACACACACACACACACTGTGATGTCACTGAGGCTTATTTCCTGTCCGTCTGTTTATCCAGAGGCCAAAGGTCGCTGAAGTATGAATCAGATGTTCATGAGGCTGATCATCTCTCCATCGAGGCTCCTGGGACATAAAATACGTCAAAGGAACATTTAGGCCTCCGAGTTGATGTTAGAAACACAACATTATTAGTAGTGTTCTAAAATTATCTTATATATTATATTTTTTTCACCTTTAAGGACTTAGACCTGTTTTTTAAATCTTTATTTTGACCAGATGAAGAGTTTTAGCTCTGCTAGTAACCTGTGTCGTGAACTGCATTTGAAAAACGCAGATTTTTACGGTGAAGCTTCTGTTTTCTCAGTTTTTATCAGATTTAATGACAGGGTGTGTTTTCTTTTATAAAGGAGGAGACCTCTGAGGATAATTTGGCTTCTGGTAAAAACCTCCTGAACGACCCAACATGAGGTTATCAGAGAAACAAGCTGAGCTAACGTTAGCGATTAACACACTATATTTTTAACATGAAGCTGCTTTATTCAGTGTTACGTGTATGCATTAATATGTATTATATGTTGTGTGTTTAAATTTAGAATAAAATCTCTGCTTTTGTTTAGTGATTAGTTCCACGCAGAGCTGCACAGTTAACTGGTATTTATTAAAGGTGAAATATTTAAAACAGCATTTTAAATTAAATATTGTTATTTAACAGAGACATCCTGACCAACACTTTTCTACATTATTCTCATTTTTATTCGAGGAAAAACTATCAAAATGATTATGGTGCGAATTTTTCACTAAATCATGTTGTAAATGTAATATCAGTTACTAATCATTTTTTATGATCACTTTTTATCATTAATTCTGACAATTTCACTGTGACTGTAACTGGATTTACTGGCAAGCATTCTATTTTCTTATCATTTTTTTTAATATTTTTATGATATTTATGTAACCTAAATATATTTTGCACTCGTTTTATATTATATTATTATAATTTTCATAATTATAAATATTATTAATGTCATCTATTACTGGAGTTTGTATGAAAGCTTATATTTCAGGTGTTTGTTTTTCTCTGTAAAGGAAAGAAGTGACAACAAAAGACACACTGACATCAAGTTTACTCATTTATTTCCATTTTCTGTGTAATTTGTTGGTTGATCTGTTATATTAGCAGGGATAACATCTGTGGATATGAGTCTGCTGGGATTACACAAAAAAGCCAAATATTAGACATTTCTTGGACAAAAACTGCTGTTCTAAAGGAACATGTTAACCCATTTATTGATTACCAGGACGTTAAATATGTACAACATTTCAACAGGACATGATACAAAAACTGCCTCATTCAACTGAGACTTCTCTACAAAAATACATCTAATAACAGCGTATTTTCCTCTAATGTACACAGTTATATCACAGTAATAAATGATGTTTCAAACACCAGATTAATGGGATTATGCTGTTTTATTTCTAGAGGTTTGATGTCGCTACCTGCTTGGAAAAAAAAAAAAAAAATGCTGTAGGGCTGCAACTGGAGAAAAACTGCAATCAATACCGCCAATTTAAAATATTTTTACAGGCAAAATCTGACGGAGAATCAGGACGGTGAGCTGCCCACAGAAAACCTGCTTCTTGTAGTCAAATTATCATTTATGTGTTTAAGTTTATTTTGTGTTTATTTGCAGCAGAATAATCTGTAGTTGCCGCTGCCAGTTGTGCCCCGAAGCGTCGCAGCCAGATGTTCAACTTCAGAGCAGCGAGAGGCTGAAAATGTGGGAGTTTCTCCACTTTCAGATGCTGTTTTCCCTCATCAATAATCCTGCCGGGCTGAGCGTCGCTTATCTCTGGACGCTTCATCTTCAGCAGGAAAGCTGACACCATAAAGACACTTTTTAAAACCTCGCTGTTTTACAACCAGACCTGCAGGATGTCAGGAAAACATGCAGTAACGTTACTGCGATGACAATGATCGAACAAATCAATAAAAAAAAATAAAAGCATTGTTTCTTTAATGTTAACGTAATGATGTTAGCGGTTTAGCTTTCTGGAGCTCTTCCCATAGGTCTTTGTGGGATGTGTTGCAGGTTACTATGGAAACCAGTTGTTGTCATCATTCGGCATGACTTGCATGGTACCTGCGCTTTGCTAAAAAAAAAAAAAAAAAAAAAAAAATCAAAAAGATTTTCAAAATAAGAGACGCTCTGATCTTTTTAGCCACATTTTCCGTGCTCGTCCGCTGATGGGGTCTGTGATTGTATTTTTGTCAGTTTACGGTGGTGGATGTGAAAAGGTTTAGGATCTAATGTGGATCAACCCCACCTAAAAAGGTTCATCATGAGGTTTTTATGTTTTTTTTTTTGTCCTAAGTCGTCCGCTTTGGTGTGAAAAATCCACCCTGAGGTGCAGCTCGGGTGGAAAAGCGCTGCTAAGAGTGTGAACTTCCTGCATATGAATGAAATGATGCCACTGAATCCGTGAAGAGGTGCTTCTGTGCAGGAAAATCACCTGTCAAGCTGCAACAAGCGGCCAACGAATGACAACACAGGTGGAGGTTGTTTTGTGATTACCTGACAATCAAACCCTCACGTCTCTCGGGATGCCGCCCGCTGAGTCACTTCTGAGAAGCCTTTGTTTCATCGCGTGAGTCACCAAATGTAAAGTTATATCCACCGCACCGTCGGGTATTTTTAGTGCAGTCAACAGTGGAGAACAGCGAGAGTTAAAAGGGCAGACGCTGAAGTCGGTCCTTCAATATCAGAGAGCAAACACTTTATTTCAAAATTTAATATTTGGCTGTGACGTTCCTGCAGAAATACTCCTCAGAAGACGGTTTATCCACTAATGACAGCAACAGCAGTTCAGTTAAAGACACACCGAAAAATAATATTAAACCTTTTATGCACTTTTCTATTTTGGACGTCATTCAAACTGCAGATTAAACTTCCCAAAGAGAAGATGTTTAGTTGGAAGATTTAGACTTATTACTTCTTGAGACGCTCCTGAAGCTGTTTTACTTTAATCATGAATTAATCTTCATTCATCAGCTGTGAGCAGCTTCTCAGCAACAACGTCCTTCAACAATGCAATAAAATCCTGGTTGGGACGTCAACAGATGTTTGGTTGATACCAGTCAAACCAGTGAAATGCCACAACACTTGATACCATTTACCATTTTATACGTAAATAAAACAATAAATGCATCCTGGTTTGTGTTAGAAGGTTAAACAAAAGTAAAAAATTACTGTGAAAACATCAACACGTCACCTTTGAGCAAAGCCTGAATGCGTCATAATGGGAGTCAGTGATAGCTCCCATTAGCGGTTAGCTTTTAGCTTCATGTAGAGGCTGCTAACAGCTAACTTTAACGAGCTCATTTACTAAAAAGCCTTTCAAAAATGTTATATCGTCTTCAGTAGAAAGAAGTATTTTTGAGAATTTTGGCATCGACTCGGTCTTGAAGAATTGGTTCTTGACATTTTTGGTTCACTTAATTTAATCCCTTTATTAGTCTGTAGAACAGAAATATGCTTTTCTTATTAAAATAGACGCCAGGGAAAAATAATATCGGATGTTTCTGCAAACTGCGGTAACCTTGAATGGTGAAATCTGAGACAAAAAACATTTCATACCAGTGAAAGATCATAAAAAGTAATAAAAAGATCATGGCTTGTGTTTGAATAATATTAATAATAATGCTTTGAAAACATCCCCGTCAACAACTGCATTTATTCAAGATTCCCACTAAAAAGTTTTATAAGCTCAACATCCTGATAATGTTCATGTTTACCTCTGAATGGAGCCTGAACGCATCATAATGTCAATCAGTGGAACCTCCAGTTAGCCGTTAGCAGCCGGTGAGCACCACAAGCCTACATGAAGCTAACAGCTAACATTAACTAGCTCTCCTGCTGATTTCAGCTCGTAATGTAGCTTTGAGAGGGGAAAAAAGTCAGATTTACTGCATCCCAACATTTTCTATTGTTAATGTTCAAAGTAGAGAAACGAAAAACTGATGATGAGGTGCTCAAATTTGTATCTAGAAAACTAAATGTCTTACTTTGTAATATACATTTTAGACAGGAAAGCCCTGGATCTTGCATCCACCTTTTAAAAAAACCTTCCTAGCTTAAGAAGCAGGTCATCAGGTCTCAACAGCCTCCAGCTGAGACTGTGCTGAAAGTCATTCAGGGAAAAGTAGGAGATCAACTGAAGTAGGAGCTCTCAGCGTAGAGAAGCAATAAAAACGTATCTGAGCATTTTTTTTATCCTTTAAAGTCACAAACCAGAGTTTCCATACTTTAAAAAAAAGAGCAAATCATTAATTTAAAATGCAGAACGGGCTGATTTGTGCCGAGGAAACGAGCCCAGCTGTGTTTCCCTGTTTGCTTCCACTGGCTGCACACCTGAGGCTCATTTCCAGCAGGATTGCGACTGATGAAGATAATTAACTGTCATTTTTTTTGTTAAGTTTTCTAGTGTGAATCAGTGCTTTGAGTGTTTTCGGATGGGGCGGTGAGGTTTGGCTTCAACAAGACTGGCATTGTTTTTGCTACTTCCTGTAATTGTTGTCCTTTTTCGCTTTGCATGTGCAGGTCACCCCTTTAAAAACAGGAGAATGCACCTTTAATGGGGGTTTAGAAGAGCACCTGTAGAGGCAGGACTGCAGGATGGGGCGGCGGATACAAGGATGGGTGGTGAGTCTGCAGGGGGTGAAACGTCGTCGCTAACGGATAGGGCCCGTCCAGGAAAGGGATGTGGGATGAGGAGTAGAAAGAGGGATGAAGAGGAGGTGGAGGCGGAGGTGGAGGTGGTGGTGGAGGAGCGAGAGGGGAGAAGGAAGCGAGGAGGTGAGGGTAGGAGTGGACGGGGAGGTGTGACGGAGGCGGCAGCAGGGAGAGATGATGCTGGATGATGGTGTGACGGAAGGAGAGGGAGGAAGAGGAGGAGGAGGCTGGGAGGAGGAGAGGAGCGTGGAGGGGGATGCACGGCAGCGGGAGGCTGCGAGGGAAACGAGGCCTCTTCTCCGAGGAGTAGAAATCCACCTCCTTCCTCCTTGTCCAGTTCTCCTCCTGCTTCGCCTTTCTCCTTTCTGTGTCTGTTTCGGCCTCCTTCTGCGTCGCATTTCCGTCCTGATTACAACCAGCGAGGTGATGAACGTCGTCAATGCCACTGCAGGTTTTGCGATCACTTGAATCAGAGAGGAGGCGCAGCGGTTTGGGTTCGTCGGTGGATTTACAGTCACAGGCGTTGTCAGTTTCCACACTAATGCTGCTTGTTTTGTCGGTTTCACTTCCTATCAGTCTGTCAGCAGGTGAGTCATCGGTGCTATAGGTGAGGAAGTCCACAGGTGCGTCCACAGTGGATTCGTCCATGCCGTCACAAGGGCGTTCCTCGTTTCTACAGCTCAGATTGTTGCAAGAATCGTTGTGCATATTGCCATCGGCGGTGTTGCAGCTAATCGTTCCCTCCGGACAAAGACACTCATCTAGAAATGTCGCCGCCACATTACCGCTACCACCTTCCTTCAAATCACAAATGACTTGCCTCACTTGTCTCCTTCCCCTTCTCCTTTTCTTCCTCGGCGTTGTTTCCCCGTCCTCTGGCAAGCCTGCCTCTCTCTTCCCGGGCGCCGCCCCCTTCTGCATCACTTCCTTTGAAATGACATCGCTGGCGCAGCGTGGCGGTGGCGGGCGGCATCCTGCAGGCGTTGTTTGTCTTTGACCATCCCTAAAGGGAGAGGGGAGGAGGCTAATCGATGGATCGCACAGCACCGCTTCTTGTTGGGGGAAGGAAACCGGCGGGTCGCACGCCTGAACGCCTCTTATCTCTGGATTTCTTCGCTCTTCCTGCTTTGCCGTCTGCGTTCCCGTGGTGCTCTGAGCGGGGCTTGGTGTAATGGCAGGGCAGTGTGGCGTCTCCACCGATGATGCGGAGCCAATCAGTGAGGTACATGCCGACCCCCCACAGAGGAGCTTCCCGAGGCCTCGGCCCCACCCGGAGGCTGATTGCTGGGATGGATGCCGGCTGGCCTCCCTCTTCACCTGCACACACAGCTGGTTACAGCGATTACACCGATTCACAGGAAGATTACTTAATAGCTCTCCTCTCTTCTCCTCGTTTCTGCCTGGCCTCTGTCGCTCCTCCTGATCTCCTCTTATCTTCCTCTCCTCTCCCCTCATCTTCATCTCCATCCCCCCCACTGGCAGATTACTTAATAGCCCCTTTTCTCGGTGCTCGTCTTTCTCCTTTTCGCCCTCTCTTTTCAACCTCTCGTCTCCTCTCCATTCAAACGTCTGACTCTCACTTGTTATCCTCCTTCTCCTCCTCTTCCTCATTCCCCTCCTCACACCTCCCCTCCTCCTCCTCTTCCTCCTCCTCCTCCTCCAGCATCCGGGGGGAACAAATTTCAAATCGCTTTCATCACGGCAGTCACAGAGGTTCGAGGCCGCCACACCGCCACCACAATGGGCAACAGGATTTCCTGCCTGTCCTCCTTCATCCTCCTCTTCCCTTTCATCTGTCCTCACCTCTCTTCCTCCCTCCATAACTTCCTGCCTCAGCTGGCAGTCGGGTTGTTTGATCACAGGTGGCTCCAGTCCTCCTTTCTTTTCCTCGCCGCCTCCTCCCTTTGCCTTGTTGTGCGCTCTGAAGTCATACAGCAGAGGATTGATGCTGTAGGAGATGGACGGCGATGCCTCGGTGTACCTGACCATCTCTGATGGCCAAAGGAGGACCCTGCCGCCGTCTCGGCTCAGGACGCGACAAAATGGCTCCTTGGGACGATTCGGCGGTGAAGAGGCACCGTTTAACGAATCTGTGGTGTCATTCGAAACACCACAAATTGATTTCTGTGGCTGATTTGTCATGGGGCAAACCATATCTGTCAAGTCTTGAGTAGGGTTTAGCCCGTCACCGTTGGTTTCAGCCTTGCCGCCATCAGAAATCAGTCCTGGCGCACCGCTGTTTGAATGAAGATGACCTCCAGTCCCACCATCATCACACAAGGTCCTGACAGCAGAGTCCTCAACCTGGGCAAATCCTCCGGTTCCACTCTGGGCGGACATGGATCCAGCCTCGTGGTGCTGGGTTTCAGTTTTAATGTCCACGCTGCACTGGTTTCCAGCGTCCACGGGCGACGGAGATTTGAGCTGCTGGTCGTCTGTGACCTGTTTTTGCGCCGTTGCACCAGCTTGGATGAAGACAGCAGCTGATTGGTGCAGGAGGACGCAACTCCTTTTGGGCAGTGAGAAAGAAACGGGTCGGACTCTGCCTCGAACGGATCGGACGCCTGATCTGTTGATGTCGTTAATGGTGGCGGTGGTGGTGATTTCCTTGCTGATCAAAATGGAGCCATTAGCGGTGGTGCTGGTGGGGATATTACTGGGAGTAATGGGGTTGCCTGAGTAATCATGAGCCCAGGGGATCTTGTTGAAGTGGTTTGTTTTATCAGTGTCGTTGGGGTCAGCGTTGAGGACGCAGGATCCAGCGCCGTTGGTGTCCGCCTGGTGGAACGGCCACCGATCGTCGCCCAGGATCCTGGTTTCCAGGGGAAGAACCAGCGGGGTTTCAGGCTCTAGATGGAAGATGAGAGCAGAAAGGATTAGAGGATTATCTGTAAAGGAAAGCAGAATATATTGTTCATGTTTCAGGAAGACTCCTGACACATTTATTCAGGCTCCTTTGTTGCTCATAACACATCTGAATGTGATTAATGGGTGTAGGATGGACCTAAAGAAAGAAACATAAGCACAGAGATGAATGTGTGGAGTGGAGGGAATAAAAAATCAGATTAAGGGTTTTATTCTAGCATGTAATTTCCACTTTCGCAGCTCAACACGCTGTCAGAAATTAATCTGTCCATACATCAGATCAAACATTCCCTTTTAAGACGACTCACAAGTAGAATCCTCTTTTGTTAAACATTTCAGAAGGGAGATGAATTATTGCTCTCTTAAAGTGCAACTTTTCCCTCAGTTACTACTTTTAAAATGAGGAAACTTCACTGGATGTGTTTCCAGACAGAAAAAAAAACTGGATGATTGTTTCTTTGACGCCACAGGAACTCTGCTGCCAAATTTCATGTTCCTGAAAAAAGAAAAAAATGAATCTCGCACCTTAAAAATCCACTTGAGATGGACTCCAGGGAGCTGATATCACCTCCTGAATGGGAACAAATTCAGGCTGGATGACACATTTAACTGGAAAATAAGGCTCTGAAGCCGTACTTAATGTTCTGTCCTTTGTTGGGAGTGTTTTAGAGAAGTGGCGTTCATTCAGCTTCATGGTCATTTTGAAGGCTGTTGAATTGATTCGCTCTGCACTGAGAAGTGTTTCTAATCAGCTGACTGCAGTATTTTAAGATAGAGGTGAGCCTCGGTGGCATTTACAAGCGATATGTTTAAGTAAAAAAGTAAAAGTGATGCAGAGATCAGTCAGTTTATTGATAGTTAATGCAAAGAAAAGAGAGTCAGTATGAAGATGTTGATATTTTCCCTACAATCACAGCTTATTAATTCATATTAAACTACAAATTCAATAGACAATCCATACCATGTGCTGCATATTTAAAAAAAATATAGGTATTTTTTGAAAAATGTAGGTGTGTCATAATTAGATTAAAGTCGAACCATGGCGTGGTTTAATCTTTGTGCTTTTATTTTGTCCTTCTGCTTCCTGCTGCAGTCATGTTACGCTTCTGAATTTTATTCTCCCCTGAAAAACTGATGGGAAATGATCAGTAAGAGAATTTTAAACGTCTCCATGATTAATATTGATATAATTCCCACCAGCTCACTCTTCCTTTAACACACCACCACGTATAAATGATGTATTCCTGCAGCAGAGCAGAGGTTCATCATTTTAGGTGGTGATACCATCCAGCTCTGATTTAAAGGTCGACGCTGTCAAGACGCTCTGGTCATCGACAGGAAGTCCTGCGATAAACTTCGCCAAAGTGAAACTTCACTTGTTAGACTCTTTTATATCTCGTGTGTGGATGAAGATGAAGATGTTTCAGCATTTCAAACCAAACACTCATTAACTATTTAACAGTTTAAATCTCTTAAAGCAGATCAGATCTTCTTACTGGTTCCCAGTGTGGCGTCACTCGACTCCATGTCGTCCCAGTTCAGCATTAAGTCTGAACCAGTCTGGTCTGGATCCACTGCTACTGTGGTGGACCTGAACATGGGACCAGAACCAGGAGCGCTGAGGAGGGGAGGAAGGAAGGAGGAAACAAGGAGACATCTGTTAGAGACCTGGAAATCTGCTGACAGACTGACGGCTTCTCTGATTGGTCAACGTCAGTTGTCCTCGACAACCGCGGCGGCACGGTTGCTGTGCCAACGCTGGTTGTAACCAGGCAGCCGTTCGGTGATGTTTCCTCCTCTGCTGGTTTATTTTTACTCTGTCCGTCGTGGCGTTTTATCTGAACAGTTTCTACATGTTTTGGCCGACGGTCGCCAAGTCGACCGAACGCTCCTGGACCGTTCGGTCGAGTCTCCTGAGAGCAACTTCCTGTTTGTTTTTCTGAGTGGGCGTCTCCAGGTTTTCGTGTTCGTGTGTTTCTGTGTTTATATTTAGAGGAAACCAAAGTCTGCGTTTGGTCGCTCGCCAGAAGAACTCTCATTCGTCTGTGTTTGTTTATCGTTCGCCTCGAAGGGTTTATTTTTACTTTAGTTTTTAAAGATAAACAGCACGTGAGGGCGAGTCCTGTTTTTGGCAGCTCTCATAGAAAGATGTTTTACACTCAGAAAATAAACTAAACGACTTAATAAAGTAGGTTATTCTTTGGACAAAACGCTCTTACCTTCTCCTAAAACATAACGCTCTATAATTCATAAATATCCCAGGTTTGTGTCCCGTGTGAAAACAGGAAGTTCATGTTTAAATATTTACTTAAAATTTAAACATTTAAAGTATCTTTAAATGCTTCACATCCCTAGACATCAGCTGATTATAAAAGTGTCGAAACTGTCACAAGTTATAGAAAAATATCTTTTTTTTAATAAAATATTGAAATTAAATAAACACAAGAGAAGACATCTATATATAGACATATACACCGATCAAGCATGACGTTGTTTAGGGCCTCCATTAATAGAATAGTTTTATATTGATCATCATTGAGGGGAAATTCACCACTGCAGCGTTTTAGTAAGAAACAACAATAATGAAATGTTAATATTAGAGTAAGTAATAAAATAATTAATGTTAACAGAATGTACTAAACAAAGAAAAGAAAATAGATTTTTGTTTTGTAAATGAACTGACAGATAGATATATGATACATAGATGGATCTACTCACCACTCCCCCGTCCTCCTCTCCTCCTGCTGATGGAGCCTCCTCAGCGCTCTCTCCTCCCTCTCCTCCTCCCTGCGCCTCCTCTGCCTCCTGCAGGCCAGCGCTCTGAAGAACTCCCTCTGCTTCAGCTCCTTCAGGCGCTGCAGGAATATTAATATCAATATTAATAGTCCTTTTTGGTATTATTAGCAGCAGTATTGTTTCAATAGGAAGGATGAAGAGGTCAAAATATGTTGCAGCTTTTAGTTTCTGTTTTTCTATATCTGCTCTGATTGAAAGCATATCTATATCACTCTTTATAGATATATATATATATATACTGTATATAAATACACTGTATGTGTGTTCATGTGTGTTTGCAAAGTCAGCCAGTGTCAGCTTTAATCCAGACCGGCTTAATTCACTTACTGAGCTCTGTCTGCAGGCCGGAGATACTGATACTGTGTCACAAATAATACTAATAACAATAATATGTCAGACGGACAGATGACAGACAGACAGACAGACGGCGAGGTGAGCAGAGGAAACCGACAAATAGATAGACAGACCGAAATAGACGGCGAGATAAAAAGCCAGAGAGAGGCGGCAGGAAGACACATGAAGCGCTGTGTGTTTTTAAAGCTTCGGCGTTTCCTCGTTCATCCAGGTGGACAGACAGGAAGTGGCTTAAAATTAACCGCAGAAATAAAAAATCACAGTTTTTGTGTGCAAGGCGTCCGATAGTTGATATTTAACCACGAATAACGTTTTTATTGTTGCAGATAATCACAAAAACTTAAATTACATGTGCAAAGTTTGGCTTTTTTTATACTAATAACACAGTAATACCTCACTCTGATGTAAGGATGTACTGATATTTAGAACATTAAATGTTGATATAGGTTTTACATGCGATACAAAACTGGATTTAAAATAGATAAAAGGACAATCTAAATACTAATTACATACATAATACATTTTTAATATTTAATGTATAATAGAATAAACCTTTACTCTCATTGTCGTCAAAAGTTTTTCAGCAAGGAAAACAAATGAAAGCGATATTAAGTAGCATGTAAAAATATAAAAAATACAATTAAAAATGAATAGAAATATAATAAACAAATGATAAAAAGTTAATAAAAATGTAATAAAATGGGATAAAAGTAGAATATAATAGAATAAAAGTAACACACAGAATTAAATAGAATAAAAAATAAAATTATGTCACATTATGTGCTGAACATAAACCCAAACTATACATGCAAACTATTTTAACACAGTAACTCAGATGTAGAGATGCAGCACGAGTGGTGATAATCATCATTTTTACATTATTAAATTATTACATGAACAGTCTTCTTGTATTTTTCATCTAATTTATTTACCAAAAATACACACAAAATACATGAATAATAAACACAGTTTATTATATATATATATATATATATATATATATATATATATAAATATATATATGCTGATAAGTTCTCTCCTCCTGTATTCATTCATAGTTTCACATCCAGAACTAATACAACACATAACAGTCACCTTCGCTGTATAAATGATATTTTCATTAGAAACACACACTCAGACTGTTTAAGCAGAATAATTTCAGCATAAACCATCTGTTTCCTGCCTCAGCAGCACATCAAGAGTCTGTGACGTCTGCAAAAAACACTTTAGCGAGACTGACCGCCGACAGAAAGGACTCTCAGATTGTGTGTTTGTGTTTTTGTTTGTGTGTGCAGCCTGCAGAGTATTACCGCCACAAAATCCATTTCCTGCAAGTGTTGCAGTCTCCAACAATGAGCCCTAAATGCTGTGCATCCTCCACTAAACCTAATAGCTCTGACACACAGCTAACTGTGAGGAATATTATGCCTCTTTCATCGCTCACAAGTGAACAAAATGATAATTGCAGCGAATACTTTCCTCCCGGCACCTATGATTTTGTAAACAGCTGCGAGTTCTCAGAGTTCCTCCGCTGGCTTTCGCTGAAAAACAGCAAAGTAATGAGAGAAAACATCACGGCGTCATGGCATGTTTTAGGTAGCAGGGTGCATTATTGATGACCTGTGTGTTATTGTGTAATCAGTGAATATGTACTATTGATTTCCACCTGGAAGCACGCTCCAGATAACTATCATTAATATCCTTAGTATTGATAGAAGAGTACCATTTTTTCTGAAGGGATTAATGAGTTTTATAGATTTGCTTATTTTGGGATTCAAATACATGAACACTTTCTAGAAAGAGAAATGGATATTCTTGTTTTTGCAGCCCTGATTCAAGGTTATTACATAAAAACTACAATAGTTTTTTTTCAGGTAAAGTCACAGCAGGTAGTTCGACATCTGATGAAAAGTTATTCCTTATTTTTTACACATTCTCCCACATACATCCAGCTTCAGTTGACGAGAATATTACTAAATACTTTTTCTTCTTTTCAAGCTGGAAAGTTTCCATATGATCATTCACTAAAGCTGTAATTTAAGATCTCCTCTCACCAGACTCCATTCACTAAAGCTGTAATTTAAGATCTCCTCTCACCAGACTCCATTCACTAAAGCTGTAATTTAAGATCTCCTCTCACCAGACTCCATTCAATAAAGCTGTAATCTAAGATCTCCTCTCACCAGACTCCATTCACTAAAGCTGTAATTTAAGCTCTCCTCTCACCAGACTCCATTCACTAAAGCAGTAATTTAAGCTCTCCTCTCACCAGACTCCATTCACTAAAGCTGTAATTTAAGCTCTCCTCTCACCAGACTCCATTCACTAAAGCTGTAATTTAAGCTCTCCTCTCACCAGACTCCATTCACTAAAGCTGTAATTTAAGCTCTCCTCTCACCAGACTCCATTCACTAAAGCTGTAATTTAAGCTCTCCTCTCACCAGACTCCATTCACTAAAGCAGTAATTTAAGCTCTCCTCTCACCAGACTCCATTCACTAAAGCTGTAATTTAAGCTCTCCTCTCACCAGACTCCATTCACTAAAGCAGTAATTTAAGCTCTCCTCTCACCAGACTCCATTCACTAAAGCTGTAATTTAAGCTCTCCTCTCACCAGACTCCATTCACTAAAGCTGTAATTTAAGCTCTCCTCTCACCAGACTCCATTCACTAAAGCTGTAATTTAAGCTCTCCTCTCACCAGACTCCATTCACTAAAGCAGTAATTTAAGCTCTCCTCTCACCAGACTCCATTCACTAAAGCTGTAATTTAAGCTCTCCTCTCACCAGACTCCATTCACTAAAGCTGTAATTTAAGCTCTCCTCTCACCAGACTCCATTCACTAAAGCTGTAATTTAAGCTCTTCTCTCAGTTTGTTTCTGGTCTGTCGCTGCATTGATCGGTTAGTTTCTTTGTTTTATTGATAACTTCCTGATCTGAGCTAACATGGCGTCCAATATTTTGCTCAGCTTCCTGCCGCTACTTCCTGCCTGCTTCTCCAATCACCGTCCACCATCTAAAGTCACTGAATGTCTATTCAGGATGCTTCTTTAGTTTATACTTCTTTGCAAAGCTCACATAAATATACTGAAAACTATCACTGTTTTACTGGAAGAAATTGAAAAATGTGTTGATTTTTAGGCAAGTTATGCAGCGTCAGCAGATTCACCAAGGTTCATGATATCCTCTGAAACTGTAAGTCACACCAGGTCTTAAAAGGTCCACCCGACATAAAATCAATCAGCAGAAGTTTGCCAATATTGTTTTGTGTTTATGTGATTGTGTTCGACCACAGAGAGCGTAACAGGAACCACAGCAGAGTGGGATGTAATGAATCCAAGGCATGACCTTGGTTCTGGAGGGTTTAAGCGTGGCTCACCTGCTTGTGGTGGTGGTCGTAGGAGTTGATGTGGTTGTCGTACTGTTGGTGTCGGACGTACTGCTTATCGCAGAGCTCGCAGTAGAAACTGGAGCCGCCTTCCTCCTTCAGACAAAGAGAGAAAAGAAAGGTTAAACCATTAACGAGATAAATCACTGTTCATTTTCAACCACAACCTTGTTAAAAGAAGATTTGTTTCATCCCAGATTTTTGACATATTACATGTCACTGGTTATTATCTTTTAGATTTTGTATTTAGTCCTTTATTGTAATGTTGCTGCATCCACTTTTATGCTGTAACGCTGGGAATCTCACCATTTGTGGAACGAATAGAGGATTATCATATCTTATATTATTTTAAATGATGGAAAAGAAAAAAAATGTTTCTTGGCCATATATTTAATTTTCTTGTAAGTTATTTTCAAAAACTTGATCCATTTGGGTCTGAGCGACATTTGTAACTTACAGTTGGAGTCTCTATCGGCTGTTAAACGTATTTATGGGGACCATGTATCCATCATCCACCATCTTGGTTTTAGCAGTTGCCATCTTGGATTTTAGCAGTCGCCAGTTTGTCAGCCAGGCATTTTATCAATTTCTTATCCTCAGATAAATATTTGAACCTGTGACCTTGAAATTATCAGATATTCAAATTTAATTCAATGAATTTAAATTGCACATTTTTTTAATCCCAGATCGAGACGTCCCTGCAGATGAATTTTGTGAAAATGGCACTCCTTTTTTTACATTTATTAAAATATTAAAATGATGCCATGGGTTTGGCTCTAAAAATAATAAATTCAGATTTTCATTAATTAAATTTTTATTCACGTCTCAATGTAAACTGGCTGACGGAAATCAAATATATAAATCACGACTTCAGACTCAGTTAAGTTGGTCGTAACAAACAACAATAAAAACAAAAGCGTGTGGCGGTGAGTTACAGTCGGAGCCACTCTGGCCTGTTAAATGTATTTATGGGGAAGTCGTATCCATCATGGATACAGCTTTTAATTTGTTACCTGTCGTATATTGAGAGCGTGTGCTCCCATAGAGCTCGTCACGTGGAGTGATGCTGTCTCTATTGCTTCCGATGGCTAATGGGCCTTTCAATCACAGCTATTGATCAGCAATCTGAGTGTCTGAGAGAGCACAAACATTTCTAGTGAACTCCACATGCATCCAAAGCTTTTAATGCATTCGATACGGCCCACGCAGACATTCACATGTGTGAAGCAGGATGTTTGACTTTTAGGCTTCCACGCACACCATTAAAGGAAGATTGATTCATCTTTAAAAGTAAGGAACATTCAATCTGCGGCACGACCTTCACTGCAGATCTGGAGTGTGGAAACTTTTTTGTCTCTAATAGTAGAAAAAAAAAAACTCCATTAGAAGACTGAAAATGTGACGGAGGACAGATGGAGACAAACAGCGACAGAATCGGAGGGGAAACAGCCTCGTTCAATCCCTGGCAACCGCCGTCGGCCTCGCCATTACCGCCGGGATCTCTTCCCTCGGTCAGCATTAGCCCGTCAGACGACTGATTACTGCAGCTGCTGTAATCCCATTAAGTAACGAATTTATGCTGCATTATTCTATTACTGGACGAAGCATTGCATTTGCATTATTTAATCAAAGACGGCATTGGTTTGCATCATGTCATTAAAGATGTCGTTGGGTTGCATTAGCCCGCTGAAGATGGGCTTTGATGTCCATTAAACATGGCTGGCTGCGTCGCTGGGAAATCGCTGCTCAGTAAAGTCAAATTAAAACACATTAGAAGCTTTTTGGTGCGCTGCATGGCAACGGAGGAGAGGAAGTGTTTGTCTTGTTGCCATGTGGAAACTGAAGAGTTTTGTGGAAAGAGTTTAGGAAATAACTGACCCACAGAGAATTAATCTTTTGAAACCCCCACAGAGTGAACTCCCTGAAGCCAGACTGCATCACAAGATCAGGTTTTAGTGGAAAACAGCAGACCGGATATGTGTTGAAAAACTTCTTTTTTAGATATTTTCGATTGTATATGATCTTCTTGTGTTCTGAAATCTGATCAACTGTTTAAACTGCAGGTGTGATTGTGCATCTGTTTATGATCTGGCAAGTGTAAAGAAATGTGTTTTGTTGTTTCTGTTTGTGTAGTTTGCATCTTTAAAATTGTTTCAAGTCTGAGTTTGATTGAACTGATACAGCAGATTACGATGTTCACTATTCAGAATAGACTATAGAATATATTTTTCTTGTCACCATATTGGTTTCTAACCATCACCATCTTGGTTTCTAGCCACCACCATCTTGGTTTCTAACCATCACCATCTTGGTTTCTAACCATCACCATCTTGGTTTCTAACCATCACCATCTTGGTTTCTAACCACCACCATCTTGGTTTCTAACCATCACCATCTTGTTTTCTAACCACCACCATCTTGGTTTCTAGCCGTCACCATCTTGGTTTCTAACCACCGCCATCTTGGTTTCTAACCGTCACCATCTTGGTTTCTAACCACCACCATCTTGGTTTCTAACCACCACCATCTTGGTTTCTAACCACCACCATCTTGGTTTCTAGCCGTCACCATCTTGGTTTCTAACCACCACCATCTTGGTTTCTAGCCGTCACCATCTTGGTTTCTAACCACCACCATCTTGGTTTCTAGCCGTCACCATCTTGGTTTCTAACCACCACCATCTTGGTTTCTAACCACCACCATCTTGGTTTCTAGCCGTCACCATCTTGGTTTCTGACCACCAACATCTTGGTTTCTAGCCGTCACCATCTTGTTTTCTAACCACCACCATCTTGGTTTCTAACCATCACCATCTTGGTTTCTAGCCGTCACCATCTTGTTTTCTAACCATCACCATCTTGGTTTCTAACCATCACCATCTTGTTTTCTAACCACCACCATCTTGGTTTCTAGCCGTCACCATCTTGGTTTCTAACCACCGCCATCTTGGTTTCTAACCGTCACCATCTTGGTTTCTAACCACCACCATCTTGGTTTCTAACCACCACCATCTTGGTTTCTAGCCGTCACCATCTTGGTTTCTAACCACCACCATCTTGGTTTCTAGCCGTCACCATCTTGGTTTCTAACCACCACCATCTTGGTTTCTAGCCGTCACCATCTTGGTTTCTAACCACCACCATCTTGGTTTCTAACCACCACCATCTTGGTTTCTAGCCGTCACCATCTTGGTTTCTAACCACCACCATCTTGGTTTCTAGCCGTCACCATCTTGGTTTCTAGCCGTCACCATCTTGGTTTCTAACCACCACCATCTTGGTTTCTAGCCGTCACCATCTTGGTTTCTAACCACCAACATCTTGGCTTAAAGCCGTCACCATCTTGGTTTCTAGCCGTCACCATTTTGGTTTTTGTCCATAATCTTCTTGGTTTTTGACTGTCGCCATCTTGGTTTCATCTTGGTATTTGACTGTAGTCATCTTGGTTTGTTGCAACCAAAAGTGACACAAAAGTTTGGAGCTGAAAACTGTGCCCTAAATCATATCCTCACTCCAAATGGGACCATATTTTATTAAATGAATATCAAAACTTGAAACCATAAACTCACGTTTACAATGTTTACTGAGGGAATAAATCAAGAGAGAAGTAGGATCATTTTTTATTATCAGACTGATATAGAATCAGAGGAGTCGCCCCCTGCTGGTTGATAAACAGAATGCAGCTTGTAGACTCTTCAGCTTTTGCTTCACTTTGGATGTTTCCATCTGAATCTGCTGAACATCTTTAATATATATTATATATATTATATATACCTCAGCTTTTGTTCAGCTTCAAAACAAAACCCTGACAGTCCTGTTCCTGATCTGATCCACGTTTAGCAGCCGCTCTGCTTTCAGCTCCGGTTTCCATAAACTTCTGAGAAAAATATGTCCGTCTCTTTGATCGGGAAGATGTTCCACTTTCCTCAACAGATGCTTGTTTACTTCGGGTCTGGTGTTTGATGCAGGCGATGAGCAAACACTCGGCTGGAAGAGGAAGAGGACTATGATCTGAAAGAGGCTAAAATGTGTTGATTAACACACAATTAGCAGAAATGGTTGTTTCATTTACTGACACTGAAGGATAAGACGTGATTAAAAAGGAAAAGAAAGCCTCAAACAATCCTCGTTTTGGGACGCCTGGCTCGGCTTGGCGTTTTTGAAATGTACTGCTTTAGCTGAAACAAAGCTGTCGGCTGTAACTAATTTGATTTTAGATGTCTTATAAATGGCGTGATAAGTCTGAAGTGTGAAGACTTGCGAAGCGAAGCTCGCCGAGCAGCTCCGGTAAATGACTTTCTTACTGACAGATCTCTTTTCCTCCGTCTCCCTCAGGGTTATGTTCTTTCTCCACACTAATGACGAACCGCAGCCAGTACGTAGACAGGCCGTTTCTTTTTTATCAAGTTTTCAGGGTCGACGTGGGTCGTTTTTTTTTTTTTAGAAAGAAAAAAGACAGAATAGACCTTATGTGAGATTCAGCCCCGAATGTTGCTTTGCAAAACCGACGACGAGGTCACGACCTTTTCTGAAACCTGCTGTGATAAAAGGGACGACACTCAGACGGGGTGGAGCTGCAAATATCTGTTATTGATCGCAAAATCTGCAGGAAGGCACTTTAAATGTCGTACTGCGGCTCGGCTTCGGCAGCGTTCAGCGGTCCGAACTGAAACAGAAAGATGAAATGTGTCATAAGGGACTTGGGACACATTAAAATGCCTCCGAATGACTACACCTGTGCAAATTTTCACACCGAGAGAAATCATAACTTTGAGCATGTGTCAGCAGTTTTAAGCCTCATTTTTACAATTCACATTTCATATCTTGGTAGTTTTTAACTCTATATTTTAACCAGATGAAGGACTTTAGTCATCAGATGCCTGGATGTGAAGTTATTATCCACTGAAGTGCATCAGAGAAACACCGATTTTTTAACGTGAAGCTTCTTTACTCATCGTTTCAACAGTTTTAAACTCTGGTTTGTTTGTTTTATAAAGAAGGACACATCTGAGGATAATTTGGCTTTAGGAAAAAAAAATCCTGAATTTCCAGATGTACAGTTATCAGAGAAACACTGAACTGCATTTGAAAACACTGATTTTTAACGTTGAACTGTTTTTTAATCAGCAAGTATGTTTGTTTTTTAAAGGAGGAGACATCTGAGGATAATTTTGTTTCTGGAAAAAACCTGCAAGTGAAGTTATGACAGAAACAAGCCTAAGTATACTGTGTATCTGTTAGACTTTTCAACACTGATACACATTTTCACCATTTTATTGAGCAAACAACTGATTAATTAATTGTTAAAATAATCAAGAAATTAATTAACAATTAAAATAATCGTTAGTTGCCGCAGGAAAACTGACTTTCCTTTGAGGAAAAATCTCCCATGGTGTGAAATAAAATAATATTATGTTCATTCATTGACACCGTTGTTTAATTTGGAGAAAATGTGGCTTTTTAACTGAGCAGCAGCGTCGCATTTTTTCCAGATAAACAGCTTTTTACAGGACTTTATGGAGCTATTGTTGTTTTCTGCCTGTTTATTACATTCTCTGTGCTTTATTGTTGTTTAATTGGTTTTATTGTTGTATGTTTTTCATCATAAATCCCATCTAGAGACAAAGAAAACAAAATCCCTTCTGGGACAATAAAGTTTTAAATTAAAAGGGGAATGAAGGGAAATGAAAGGCGAGTGTGTGTGTGCACAGATGTATATTTATATATATATATATATATATATATATATACTGTATATGCCAAATATATTTATGTGTGTATAGTGTGTGTGCATGTTAATGTGTGTTTTTAATGGGCTCCATACAATCAGAATAAATGCTTCTTCTAATTGAAAGGAAAAGAAAACAGAGGTTGACCTCCACTGCCTTCATTTCACCAAATGCACCACTCAACTCTAATTGAAGAAACTATTATATTATATTATATTATATTATATTATATTATATTAGTGGACTGTTCTGGTCTTCTAGAGGGAAATAAGAATTTTATTAATTTATTGTGAAGACATCCAGACGTCCAGTCGTTGTTTTCGCTCAAAGCAGATGTAAAAAAGTCTCAACAAGTTTAGTTTGGTTTTTCTCTGTGAGGCTTAAAGTGATGAGTTCTTCTCAGGTCTGCTGCTTTGGCAAATGCTCTGTCTTTTGTTCATTTAATGGAAATTAGATGTAGGTCAAGAGCAGAATAACCCTTCCTCCTCTCTGCTGAGCAGGCAGACCTGCAGATATATATATATATATATATATATATATATATATATATATATATATATATATATATGACTAGAAGAAGTGACGGAGAGTATACAGGATAATGTTTATGTGTTTATAATCTGGAGAGGAAATAACAGATTTTATCCTGCTTCAATCCACTTAATAGAGGATGTTTTGGACAAAACCATCTGCTTAGTGTTAATGTGATGGTCTCTGCATCAATGCTGCATTTATTTTGTACATTTCAAGAAATATTCATATATATATATATATATATATATATATATATATATATATATATATATATATATATAAAACTACAAAGATGAGCAAAACGGCTGCAAAGAGATGCTAAATATCTGTTAGGAGACACAAAATGCCCATTAAAAGACACAAAATGGTTACAAAGAGATGTAAAATTACCACAGAGATACACTAAATGTCTACAAAGAGATGAAAAATAGTCATTAAGAGACCAAAAAAATACTTCAAAGAGACATAAAACACCTTTAAATATGAGTAATATGGCTTCAAAGAGATGCAAAACGGCCACAAAGAGACATAAAATGACCATAAAAATACACAAAATAGCTGAAAAAAGATGCTATATGACCATTAAGAGACACAAAATGCCCTTTAAAATACACAAATGACGATGAAGAAATGCAAAACACTGACAAAGATGCACAAAATGGCATCAAAAAGACGCAACACAGCTACAAATATTTGCAAAATTTCTACAAAGAGACACAAAACACCCATAACAATACACAAAATGGTTGCATAAAGAGACATACAATTACCATATAAATACATAAAATCATCATATTTGTACGTATTTCTTATTTGTATTATCTATCTGTGTATATTGTTGCATAATGTACTTTATTTTTTTTACATTTCACATCCTCCTTTGTCTCTATTTTTCTCATATTTAGAGATGTTATGTCCCCTCTGATCAATGCATTATTTCTGATTTGGTTCCTGATTAATAAATTAAATTTAATGTAAGAAAAGAGAGAAAAATAAGAAGCTGTTTCTGGTGGCAAAGCAAGTAAGTAGAGACACAATTTAGTCCTAATGTCATCAGAAAATATTCCCCCCCCAACCTGGCAACCTGTTGTTGTGTTCGTAGCCACGGTTACCTTAACGATGAAAGGAGGCAAAAAGAAATGAGTCACTCGCTAATAATATCTGAAAATATGTAAAGGTTCCTCAGATGGTTTTAACATTTTAATTACCAATAAGGAACGTGGCGAATGATTAAAATCTGAACAGACGGCGGATGAAGAATAAATGAAAAAAGGGCAGAGCGACATTTAGCAGATTTTCAGTCGTCAGTTTTTGATGATAATAATGTTCTGTTTATCACTAAAGGTTCACTGAGCAGATGGAGAGTCTGGCTGCTGGAGCTGGACTACAAAGACCTTCAGACTGGACTACAAAGACCTTCAGACCTTCAGACCGGACTACAAAGACCTTCAGACTGGACTATAAAGACCTTCAGACTGGACTATAAAGACCTTCAGACCTTCAGACTGGACTACAAAGACCTTCAGACCTTCAGACTGGACTATAAAGACCTTCAGACTGGACTACTACAAAGACCTTCAGACTGGACTACAAAGACCTTCAGACCTTCAGACCGGACTACAAAGACCTTCAGACTGGACTATAAAGACCTTCAGACTGGACTATAAAGACCTTCAGACCTTCAGACTGAACTACAAAGACCTTCAGACCTTCAGACTGGACTATAAAGACCTTCAGACTGGACTACTACAAAGACCTTCAGACTGGACTACAAAGACCTTCAGACTGGACTATAAAGACCTCCAGACTGGACTATAAAGACCTTCAGACTGGACTACAAAGACCTCCAGACTGGACTACAAAGACCTTCAGACTGGACTACAAAGACCTTCAGACCTTCAGACTGGACTACAAAGACCTTCAGACTGGACTATAAAGACCTTCAGACTGGACTATAAAGACCTTCAGACCTTCAGACTGGACTACAAAGACCTTCAGACTGGACTATAAAGACCTTCAGACTGGACTACAAAGACCTTCAGACCTTCAGACTGGACTATAAAGACCTTCAGACTGGACTACAAAGACCTTCAGACTGGACTATAAAGACCTTCAGACTGGACTATAAAGACCTCCAGACTGGAATATAAAGACCTTCAGACTGGACTATAAAGACCTTCAGACTGGACTACAAAGACCTTCAGACCTTCAGACTGGACTATAAAGACCTCCAGACTGGACTATAAAGACCTTCAGACTGGACTACAAAGACCTTCAGACTGGACTATAAAGACCTTCAGACTGGACTATAAAGACCTTCAGACTGGAATATAAAGACCTTCAGACTGGACTACAAAGACCTTCAGACTGGACTATGAAGACCTTCAGACCTTCAGACTGGACTATAAAGACCTCCAGACTGGACTATAAAGACCTTCAGACTGGCCTACAAAGACCTTCAGACTGGACTATAAAGACCTCCAGACTGGACTATAAAGACCTTCAGACTGGACTATAAAGACCTCCAGACTGGCCTACAAAGACCTTCAGACTGGACTATAAAGACATTCAGACTGGACTATAAAGACCTTCAGACTGGCCTACAAAGACCTTCAGACTGGACTATAAAGACCTTCAGACTGGCCTACAAAGACCTTCAGACTGGCCTACAAAGACCTTCAGACTGGACTATAAAGACCTCCAGACTGGACTATAAAGACCTTCAGACTGGCCTACAAAGACCTTCAGACTGGACTATAAAGACCTTCAGACTGGACTACAAAGACCTTCAGACTGGCCTACAAAGACCTTCAGACTGGACTATAAAGACCTTCAGACTGGACTATAAAGACCTTCAGACTGGCCTACAAAGACCTTCAGACTGGACTATAAAGACCTTCAGACTGGGCTATAAAGACCTCCAGACTGGACTATAAAGACCTTCAGACTGGCCTACAAAGACCTTCAGACTGGACTATAAAGACCTCCAGACTGGACTATAAAGACCTTCAGACTGGCCTACAAAGACCTTCAGACTGGACTATAAAGACCTTCAGACTGGACTACAAAGACCTTCAGACCTTCAGACTGGACTACAAAGACCTTCAGACTGGACTATAAAGACCTTCAGACTGGACTACAAAGACCTTCAGACTGGACTATAAAGACCTTCAGACTGGACTACAAAGACCTTCAGACTGGACTATAAAGACCTTCAGACTGGACTATAAAGACCTTCAGACTGGACTATAAAGACCTTCAGACCTTCAGACTGGACTATAAAGACCTTCAGACTGGACTATAAAGACCTTCAGACTGGACTACAAAGACCTTCAGACTGGACTATAAAGACCTTCAGACTGGACTATAAAGACCTTCAGACTGGCCTACAAAGACCTTCAGACTGGACTATAAAGACCTTCAGACTGGACTACAAAGACCTTTCTTTGCAGCCTTAGAGGGTTTATTTGTGAATACACTCAGTTCCACACGTCCTCACAGTTTCATCTCAGATAGACAGTCTCCTCGTATCCAGCACTGTTCCCCACCTCATCCCAAGAACTACGTCACCATTTGTGTGTGTGTGTGTGTGTGTGTGTGTGTGTGTGTGCAGGCCCTGTTAACCTGATATTCCAATTGGCAATAACACTGTGAGTTTTTGGCCAGATCACCAGGACTTCCCGAACCATTAGATAACAGAACAAAAACAACATTCCTTACTTTTGGCCAGACTTCCTGTCTCTGGCCTCTAGTGATCTCATTTAGTGGTTAGAGGATCTCCACACAACTCCATTTCACTTCCACAAGACCTTCAGACTGGACTACAAAGACCTTCAGACTGGACTATAAAGACCTTCAGACTGGACTACAAAGACCTTCAGACTGGACTACAAAGACCTTCAGACTGGACTACAAAGACCTTCAGACTGGACTATAAAGACCTATAAAGACCTTCAGACTGGACTATAAAGACCTTCAGACTGGACTACAAAGACCTTCAGACTGGACTATAAAGACCTTCAGACTGGACTATAAAGACCTTCAGACTGGACTACAAAGACCTTCAGACTGGGCTATAAAGACCTTCAGACTGGACTACAAAGACCTTCAGACTGGACTACAAAGACCTTCAGACTGGGCTATAAAGACCTTCAGACTGGACTACAAAGACCTTCAGACTGGACTATAAAGACCTTCAGACTTTCAGACTGGACTATAAAGACCTTCAGACTGGACTACAAAGACCTTCAGACTGGGCTATAAAGACCTTCAGACTGGACTATAAAGACCTTCAGACTGGACTACAAAGACCTTCAGACTGGACTATAAAGACCTTTTAATCAACTGGTTGATAGTTAACATTAGTTAATACAGGCCACTAAGGCTTGTTGTTATTTATTTACAGTAGTCATGACAAAATCCATTTTTTAAACTCTTCCACAGCAACATGAAGAAAAGTGAA
Source organism: Synanceia verrucosa (assembly GCA_029721515.1). Lineage (NCBI taxonomy): Eukaryota > Metazoa > Chordata > Actinopteri > Perciformes > Synanceiidae > Synanceia > Synanceia verrucosa. The sequence goes on from CM056562.1 coordinate 24,724,309, forward strand.
GATGTTTTGATCTGGTATAATTTGTCCCACAGTGAGTCCAGCATCAAAGATTCAAACAGAAGAATGTCTCACATGAAGTATATAACAAGAGTTTCTTCTTTCTTTGTGAGGATGGGTGGCTTCAGACCAGCTGCTGGATTCAGAGCCTGAAAGAAACACTGACCAACTACAAAGAGATGCTAAACAACTACAAAGAGATGTTAAACAACTACAAACACATGCTAAACAACTACAAAGATATGCTAAAGAACTACAAATATATGCTAAAGAACTACAAAGAAGGGCTAAAAATCTACGAAGAGATGCTAAACTACTACAAAGAAACAAGAAACAATTACAAAGAGATGCTAAACAACTACAAAGAGATGCTAAACAACTACAAAGATATGTTAAAGACACTACAAAGAGATGCTAAACAACTACAAAGATATGTTAAAGACACTACAAAGAGATGCTAAACAACTACAAAGATATGTTAAAGACACTACAAAGAGATGCTAAACAACTACAAAGAAAAGCTAACAACCAAGAGGAGATACTAAACATCTAAATGGAGACAGAGAGCGAAACAACAGACAAAGAGAGGCTAAACAACTACAAAAAGGCTAACAAGCTACAAAAATATGTTAAACAACTACAGAGAGCCACTAAACTACTATAAAGTATCATTACACAACGACGAGACGCTAAAAAAAACTACAGAGATGCTGGGCTCATTCACATAAAACTGAGGACAAACAGACAAATTGTTTTTACTAAAGTGTTTTTCAGCCATAACTTTCTCCCAGTTGAGTCGATCTTTGCAGGCTGTTTTCTGATCCTGTTTGTTTCCGATAAGCGTCCAGTGTTTCGTCTCCTGTGCGTCTGGTTAATTAGAACAATTTAACCTCGTTATCCTGATTGGACGTAACGTCATTCTGAACTTTGACTGACCTCTGTCAGGAACAGGTAATTGTTTCAAGATCACCAGTGTGGTTCAGTCTGCAGCAGCCATTAAAGGACGGCGATATGCCACCAAGCAATAATTCGATGATTTGCAGGTCAAAAGATGAGTAATGATCACATAAGTGATGCATCTAATAAATGAATATGAGGTGGGCTAACTGAGCAGCAAATGGCTGAACTGAAAATGGAAAAAACATTGAAGCTCACTAATTAATTCCACATTCCTTTCTTATTTTTGTTTTGAAACTTAGTGTCAACATTTTATGTGACGACTGGGTTGACCATACAGACTTTCATGGTTTATTCTGACTTTTGTTAAACATAATTACTATATAAATGCAGTCCAACCGTGACAGTGCTGAATTTGTACAATAAATGACTTCCTATCTATTGGCAGAATAACCCAGAGAGTCTTCCGGTCGGTTCATATCAGGTCAGCTGAAATGAGAAATTACCCTACAGGACGGCGAACAATTCGACATTTATGATTTATTAAGGAAGAAGTTTCCAGTAATAAATGAGCAAAGATTGAATATTTACATTATTTTAAATGAGCGCTTCTGTCGGGAAGCTTTCTTTTCCCTTTGGAGGAAATTAACCGGTAAAGTGAAGCAATATTTGACTCACTGGACGAATCCAGAGACTTTTTAAAATGACTTAAATATACATACACATCGTAACAATGGTATGGTTAAAATTAGGTAAATATTGTGGCGATAAAAACTATGGTTTGAATAAAACCTTAAATAGATGCAAAATGATTACAGAGAGATGCCAAATGGTCACAAATGGATCCAAAAGAACCCATAAATATATAATGGACACATAGACATTTTAAATGGCCGCAAATAAAAGCTAAAAGGTTACAACAAAATGATAAACAATTAATAAAACCTAAATAAGTAAGCTGAAAGGCGAAACAACTACAAAAAGATGCTACATAAGTACAACAAAAAGCTAAACAACTACAAATACATGCTAAATCAGAATGACAACATGCTAAACATCTTTAAAGAGATGCTAAACAACTGAAAATAAAAGCTAAATAACTAAAACAAAATGCTAAACAAGTACAAATGAATGCTAAATGACTACAAAGAAACAAACAGCTAAAAATAAAAGCTAAATAAGTAAGCTGAAATAATAAACAACTACAAGGAAATGCTGCACAAGTACGACAAAAAAGCTAAACAACTACAAAGAGATGCTAAACAACTACAATTAAAGCTAAATAAGCAAGCTGAAATGCTAAACAACTACAAATAAATGCTACATAGCTACAACAAAAAGCTAAACAACTACAAAGGCTACAACAAAATGCTAAACAACTTTAAAGAGATGCTAAACAAATGAAAACATAAGCTAAATAACTACAACGGAACACTAAACTAAGGCTAAATAACTACAACGGAACACTAAACTAAGGCTAAATAACTACAAAGACACGATAAACAATGAAATATAAATGCTAAATATTGACAACAACGTGCTAAACTACCAAGTGACACAAGTGACGACCATAAAGAGAAGCAAACGAGCATTTAAAGGCGAACATTTATTCAACGTAAAAGTCATGATTTTTAAGTGAAATAAATGTAGAAATCAGTCAATACGACTTTGTTTGTAAAACTGAGAGCTTCTCAGCAGACATGTTGGAAATCATCATCAGATTGCAGCGAACATTTGTGCCCATTTTTCAGCGTTTCTTTTTTTTTCTTTTTTGGTGAGATTTCTGGCCCAGATCTCCGTCAAACATCCTTCCTCCTTGGCTGGTCAGCTCTACAGCAGCCTCTGAATTCACTGAATCGCTCGCAGCCAATTTGATTTCTGCTCTGCCAGATTATTTTCTGGATGGCGAGCGTCGGATCGAACACAGGTGGGCTACCTGCCAGAGCGACTCGTGGACCCGACCCTCTTCAGCGCCAAAGCCAACACGCATTCATGAGCACAAAGCGCCACCCACATCCAGAAGCTTCTCTGAGTCTTGATGGAGAATATTTCACAGCTCATTTGTCTGAACAACAGAAAGAGAGATAAAAACTAATGATAGAGAGACAATGAATAATAGAAAGAAAAGATGAGAGGGAGAAGACGAGGCGGAGGGTGGAGGACTGGTGTTGGAGTAATGATGCAGGAATAACGTCCTCCTCATTGTTTCCTTCTGTCTCCTGCCTTTGTCCTGGTCCTCTGTCTCTTTGTGTCTCTCTGAGTTTATCTCCCATCTTTCAAGTCATTTCATCATCACAGCAGAGACAAGGCCGAGTCAGAAATCACTGGCTTTATTAAAAAAAAAAATCACTGGCTTTTATTCCCACTGGAGGCCACAGAGGATCTGCTGGTGGTGAAGATGGTACGAAAAGGGATGCAAAAGGCACACAGAGAGGCACAAAATGAGCACAAAGGGATGCAAAATGATCATGAAGAGATGTGAAATTACTGCAAAGAAATGCAAAATGAGCATGAATAGATGGAAAAAGGCTGCAAAGAGATGCAAAATGAGCGCAAAGAGATGCAAAATCACTGCAAAGAGATGCAAAATCACTTCAAAGAGATGCAACATCACTGCAAAGAGATGCAAAATGAGCACAAAGAGATGCAACATCACTGCAAAGAGATGCAAACTGAGCACAAAGAGATGCGAAATCACTGCAAAGAGATGCAAAATGAGCACAAAGAGATGCAAAATCACTGCAAAGAGATGCAAAATGAGCACAAAGAGATGCAAAATCACTGCGAAGAGATGAAAAATGATCACGAACAGATGTAAAAAAGGCTGCAAAGAGATGCAAAATGAGCACAAAGGCATGCAAAAAGACTGCAAAAAGATGCAGTATGATCACAGAGAGATGCAAAATGATCACAAAGAGATGTAAAATGATCACAAAAAGAGGTGAAATGGTGACAAAGGATCCAAAATGACCACAAATAGCAATCAAATGGCTACAGAGAGATGCCAAATGGTCACAGATTGAAAAAAGGATGCTGTATTGAGATGCAAATCAGACGTTAAAGGCTTCATGACCTCTGAGACCCTCAGAATAACTACATGAATACTCAAAATAAAGACAGTAAAGGACTACAAAGGGAAGCCAAATGATCACAAAGACACTCAACACGAGAACATGGTTCTTCCTTGATCCAGGATGATTTAATAATGAATCTGAGGTGTTCCCGCACCAGACATCTTCTCCTCTCTGGATTTAAAACCTCTGGATTCTGAAATGTTAATTAGCAGCCAGCAGGCTTCAGGACCGCCGATTCAAACACAGACGGCTTCATGATTCTGAATTAATCTGGATTAATCTGAATTATTCAAGAGCAAACAAGCAAACACAGAAGAGGACGAAGGTTCGGGGGAAGTTTCCTTTGATAGGAATGACATCCTCCAATCAGGACTGCTTCCTCCTCCTCCTCCTCCTCCTCGTTATGAGCTCCTCTAATTAGCTCGTCTGGAACTGGACTTCAGAGAGGAAGATGGAGAGATGGAGGAAGTGAGGAGGCTTTTTGAAGTCCTAGTTTATGGGTTGATAACACCGACTGTCCCTCCCTCTTTTTGCTTCAGTGAAAGAAAAATACATGAAGATTAATTTATGATAAAGGTTCCTTTCTCCCTTACTTCCTTCCTTCCTTCCTTCCTCCCTCTTCTCCTTCTTCCCTTCTTTCCTCCCTCTCCTCCTTCTTCCCTTCTTTCCTCCCTCCCTCTCTTCCCCCGTCACATTAGTGAGTGATAAATAATAGTGTACTCTGTGTGCTGCTGGTGTGAAAACATTAGTATCAGCTGTTCTGACACCTCGTGGGTTAAACTCCATTGTGTTGTTGTTGTTGATGTTGTTGTTGTTGTTGTTGTGACTCAGCACGCTACCACTCGGTCCAGATTGCCAAGTCGTGTTAAATGCCAGTGACTTTTTACTTCTCATAATGAAGCTGCCTCACTCTGTATTTCCTTTGTCTCCACATGAAAAACACAGTTTAAATGCACTGATTCTATTTTATTGACTCTAAAACAGTCATAATCTACATGATCAATACTTTTATTTAATAATGTGCAATACTTTCTTACACCAGTTGGTGCATTTTATTAATTTATGTGTATTTAATGACTTGCATACTGATTAGTTACTGATCTTTATTCATTATTAGTTCAGTGTACAGATTCATTTCTTCACTTTTTTTCCTTTGTTTTGCTTATTTTTACATATTTTTTTCTACTTTTTACTGATGACACTGTTTCTTATATTTTGATATTATTGTATTTTTAGCGTCCACTTTTTTTTGACTACGTTTCCTTTGTCTAAATGGTCACAATGTGGAATAACGCTTTTATAGTCTACATGTGCAATAATTGTATTTATTAATGTGTAATATCAGTATTTTTCATTTATCAGCATGTGCAATACTTCTCTTACCTTTATTACACCGTTTTATTCATTTATGTCATTTGTTTGCGACTTATTTAGCTGATTTAAACATTTAAAGTTTGCTTCTATATTAGTTAATAATCCTGCACATATGCTAAGATTATTAGAGTTATTATTAGTTTCCTTTTTATTTTTACATATTTTCTACTTATTCTACTTGGTCACCAATGTCTGAGGTTAACACAGATAATAGAGAAAAAAAGAGTTTTTTGTCTTGAAATAAAGTCGCGTTGGAAAGTTTTTAGGTGGCTCCATCCACCACAACGACCTCACTACGCAGCTTTTTATGCTTCCTGTTTCACGATTACGTGGTTTAGTGTGAAACTGTTGATGAGAGAAGCCTAAACTGACGCTGGTGGGATGCATTCGGACGTTTGCTTGTCCCAAAAAAAGTATGTTCATGATGCCCGTTGAACCTTTTCATGACTCCGTCACTTTAAGAAGCCGAACCGATCATCCAAATGAGACACGTTGACATTAATACTGCATCAGTGTTTGGTGAACACGACCCACATTCTGGACAAACAGTCTAATCCCATGAATAAACACTTCACATTAGAGCGTTTACAGGAAAAAAAAAAAGCTCCATCACTTCACCGCAGGACTTGTTTCATGTCAGACTTAATGTGCATGAAAGGATGAGTGAGTTGTGTCGACTGAAACCTTCCTGTCTCTAAACAAACGAGAGGCCAGGCGCTCCCTCTGCCGTCGCTTTACACTCAATATTAAAGGCTTTTATCCTGCAGACGACAGGACCTGCAAAATCATACCGGAGTTGATTGAAGATGCAGATTAAAACGTGTTGTGAGTGTCGGCTTTGATAAAAACGCTGTTTCAAGTGTGGAGGGTGAGGACCTTGGCGGCGGCGCATCGTGGGAATGCCGGCGATCACCGTCAGTAAATGTGAGTGTGTGATGTAGTAGGGGGGGGGTCTACAGCCGGAGGGCCAGATGGAGACAAATGGACGATTTATCAAGACAACAGCCCTCCAACTAACACACACCAACACTGATCACACATTTCACACACACACATCTACACACCAGGCACTGCTTCAGACTAGAACTTAGTTAAGTTAAGGGAAAACTTCATGGTTAGGCTTCAGAACTTAAAGTTAATAAAATACATGATGTGGTAACTACCCCTTATTATGAAAACAACACAACATAAAACTATTATTGTGACGCTCTTGTTTTGGAAAGCCATGCACTTCCTCTTTTAATTTGGCTTCCTATGAAAAAAAAAAAAAAACGCTCTCGTCTCTTTTGCGGCGAAGTAAAGCGAAGAATCTGAACCAAATTAAAGGTTGGTAAAATTAAACGTGGCTTCCTGCTTCCTGTTTATGATGAAGTGGAGCGTAAAGAACTGATGTGTTTAAATGTTCCCAAAACTCCATGAATAATTAACTGATAAATTCTGGTGAGGAAAATTAAAACAGCTTGTAAATTAAACAGAGATAATGTTTTTATGGATTTGTTGGGACGCTAACGCCGACCGATCAGGGTAACGATCCTGACAGGATAGCGCCGCTTGTAGCTTCACTGCCCCGTCTTTAACCTCCACCTCCTGCTTCCTCCGCCCGAGCAAAGACGCCGTGACCAGGAGCGGCTTAGTTTCACTCGCTAACCCTCCATCTTTTAATAAGTGACTTTTCGTTGAACCTGGACTCTCCGTCGGCCTCAGACTCAGATATCAGAGTCCGGCCTCACATCCTCAGGCTTAGTCAGGATTAGACCACACACGCACAAACAGATGCTTATTACGATGCACGATGGCGTGCACGGCCGCATCGATTTCCACTCTGTCTTAAACTGCGTGCACGTGCACGTGAATGTGTGCACGTGCGGTCAGCTTGGCAGAGCTCCTGCAGGCTGAATGAAGATTATAGCTCAGAGATTTTTCACTTTTTATTTTCCCCTCTCTGCTCTTTTCACTCTCACTTCCTCTGCAGTCGTCTCTCGTCTCTTTAATGCCGTCCACTCGATCAATCTCTGTCAAAACATATAGATTTATACATACATATATGTAAATCTATATGTTTCGATCTTCAAGCTCTGCTCAGTGTTGTTTATATTGTATTTTTCACATTGCTTCCTTATTTGCCTTTTAGCTGCCTCTGTTTATCTTTTTTATCGTTTTTACTCGTTGATTTATTGCGTTGTGTTCATTGTGGATAGCAGGAAGTATTTCATTGTGCAGGGAAACATGTTTCCTCACTGTTCACATGACACGAAACACTTTGAATCTTAAATCTTGAATATATATATATATATATATATATATATATATATATATATATATAAATACAGAGCTTAACAAATGTATTGTTCCTCCACCCAGTGTGAGGTGTTAAATTAACATTATTACTGATTACCAGAATATTTGTAATGTTTCTATAATGGTTATTCCACCAGTATGTAGCTCTTTAATCAAAATGATATCTTTAATGCTTTTCACATTTATTCATCGTCAAGGTCCATTTTTTTAAAAATACAAGGGGAAAAAAAACACTAACGTGTTTATTTATGTTTTCCACATATACTATTTTTACACTGCTGTTCATAGATACATTAAGAATTGTTTTCTTATCGTACCGTTTGTAAATTTTTCTAAAATTAAAAGGGTTTATCTTATTAACTATATTGTAGTCTGGCAAAAAGTTTCTTTGACTAAATACAGTAAAAACAAAAGTCACTATTTGAATAAATTTAAAATATGTGGTCATTTGTGCTCAGGCAAGTCGTTAATATAGTATGTTATAGTATATAATAAGTAAAATCCTGAAAATAGAGCTGATCATAAATAGGAAATAGTGAGAAAGAAAGAGTCCAGGTAAAGTTGTGAAATGAAGCTGGAGGATAGTTTATGACATTCTGTGTGTATATTATATAAATGAATGGAGAAAAGAAACAAAGATGGAGATGAATGGATGTGGAGAGAAAGAGCAGGAGGTAAATAATGAAGAAATGATTTTCCTAAAAAGAAAAATGTGATGAATGAAAGGCAGCTGGACGGAGGGAGGTCGCTCTCACGCTTACGGGGATATTATGGGATGTTGCTCTGCTCTAATTAACCACCTCACAGCGTCCACTTCCTGCAGACGCTCATTTAATGGTTCACAGCAAGGCGCGAGCCATCCGATACTGCAATTAGAAAGGTGTACTAACTTCTTAATTACTTAAAGCCTAAACCCATTATGGTGTGTTTTTTTTTCTAAGTGACAGATTTAGGTAATGAATTTCAGAGTGGAATAAATGTGGTTAATCCAACAAATCACTGTGAGCTGAGGCTGGAGAAACATGAAGAGAGAATGATGAATGAAATAGAGATTTAGTCTCTGAGCTGAGCGCTCCATCAATAAACTGTAAATAAACAGTTTGTTTTAGACAGAGCAGTTTCTGTTTCAGTTCTGGCTTAAAGAGAAGCAGATACTTTTAGCTGTTAGCTCCATTAGCTGTTAGCTCTGTTGGCTGTCAGCTCTGTTAGCTGTTAGCTCTGTTGGCTGTTAGCTCAATTAACTGTTAGCTCCATTAGCTGTTAGATCTGTTGGCTGTTAGCTCTGTTAACTGTTAGCTCTGTTAACTGTTAGCTCCATTAGCTGTTAGATCTGTTGGCTGTTAGCTCAGTTAGCTGTTAGCTCTGTTAACTGTTAGCTCTGTTAACTGTTAGCTCCATTAGCTGTTAGCTCTGTTGGCTGTTAGCTCTGTTAGCTGTTAGCTCAGTTAACTGTTATCTCTGTTAACTGTTAGCTCCATTAGCTGTTAGCTTTGTTAGCTGTTAGCTCAGTTAACTGTTAGCTCAGTTAGCTGTTAGCTCCATTAGCTGTTAGATCTGTTGGCTGTTAGCTCAGTTAGCTGTTAGCTCTGTTAACTGTTAGCTCTCTTAGATGTTAGATCTATTAGCTGTTAGCTCTGTTAACTGTTAGCTCTGTTAACTGTTAGCTCTGTTAGTTGTTGCCTCTGTTGGCTGTTAGCTCTGTTAGCTGTTAGATCTGTTGGCTGTTAGCTCAGTTAGCTGTTAGCTCCATTAGCTGTTAGATCTGTTGGCTGTTAGCTCAGTTAGCTGTTAGCTCTGTTAACTGTTAGCTCTCTTAGATGTTAGATCTATTAGCTGTTAGCTCCGTTAGCTGTTAGCTCTGTTATACATTACCTTAAATGCTGCTGTCTGTTCACGTTTTGCATTTTATGTACATCACTTTGAACACCCAGTTTATTTACAATATTAAAAACACAAACCAGATATATGTACAAACACACACACACACTCTCATATACACACATATATACACACACACACACACACACACACACACGTATGCAGTCAGAAACACAGGTAAGCTCATGTTAACTCATGAACTGTGAGGTGAATAAACGACACAAATCAAACTGTCATCTGAGAGGTTTTAGCTGTAAATAAACTGGTCTTTTTAGACCGACACCGGTTTATTTACAACATTTTTTTTAAATATATTTGCAGTAAAACAGAGATGAATTGATGATGACCTTCCTGCTCCTGACCTCCATCCCTGTTTCCTGCAGAGGCCATAACTAATCCTCCCACCCTTCCTCACCTAATCCCTGTACATCTTCTTTTATTCCCTCGGCCTCCATCGTTCATCCACCCTCTAATCTATACAGCGTCTCCGCTCCTCATATCAATCTCCCTCTCATCAGTTAAGGGAGACATGCCGACGCTCGCTAAGGCTTCCCGTTGACTCGCGGTGCGACGCCTCAGTCGGCGGCTGAGAAACTAGATGTTATGAAGTGCAACTGGTGCTGGAGGAGGAGGTGGAGGTGATGGTGGGGTAATAGAGAGAGAGGAGTGGGAGGTGGAGGCAGTGAATAGAAAAAGAGGCGAGGAAACAGGAATGAAACAGGAAGAGGTGAGGTGGAGGAGGAGGAGGGGAAGCAATCCTGTTGGCGCTGATAGATTTCTGGGAGAACAATGTTATCTCTGTCTCCTCCACACAAACACTCAGTAAATACACTCACACAAACACTCATGTTGTAACAGAGCGAGCCGACAAATCTTGGTGCAGAAGTGCATGAATCCACCGCCTTCATTCCACAGACCAAGAGACGCTCAAAAGACGTCGAACCCGAGTCAGAAATAGAAGCACAGTCGAACCCGCCGCCGCATACAAATCTGTGTTTGCGGTTTATTTACATTCGTCGCTGCATGAGGCCGAGTGGTGAGGAGGAAGTGTAACCGAAAAGAAATAAGAGACGGGAAGAGAGAGGGACGAGGAAGTGTTGATGTGTGCGTTTGAAACGGTTATTCCAACGTACCGTCGTCATGTCTGAAGAAGAAAATGTTCAAAGAATGGCAGAAAAGCGTCCCAGATGTTTGTGAGAAATGTCTAAAATAAATAAACCTGCGTGGAAAATGTCAGGAAACTGTCAGAAAAATGTGCTAAACGGTGTGAGGAATGCCTGATGTGAGTGATGTCTGAATATTTTTTTCTTTTTAAACGATGGAAATGCATCACAAAAATGTTTAAAAAAAATGAGGGATGTCTGAAAAATATATTTGACTGATGTCTAATATAATGATTTTGTTTGAAAAATATTAGGGGGAAATTGTCAGGAAAACAGCTTATGACAGAAAAATATAGAGCAATGCCTGAAAAATATACAAAAATTATATGGAAAATATAAGAAAAACGTCTGACAAACATTTGAGTAATGTCTGAAAAATATATGAAAGTTCAGAAAAAAAATTGCAAAAAAAACTGAAATATGTTACAGATTTTTCTCAAAAATGTGTGAGTAATGTGGTTAAAGGAATAAATCTGTCGTATCTTTTGAAATTCAAATACTCAGAATCACACAATTTAAAATTGAATTCATTAGTTTGGTGTGAAAACTGTCAACTCTCATTATGAAAAAGCACTTGTAAGTTGTATCTTAAATGTCGTATTTTAAATCAGTGGCAATGCCTGGTTAGGAATCACTACAATAATTATTGTATTTGCACAATAATCAATAATTCTTCAAATCTTTTCTACCACAGTAGTGATTATTCTTTATATCAGTGAGTCAGTCGTGTGTTTGGGAAAACTGACCCTGGATCTGAATCAAATGTCTTGATTAGAAGGCGCTCATCCAGTATCCATGTAGTTTTTGATGATGATGATGATGATGATGATGATGGTAGCAGGAAGCTGAAGGCCGACCTGTAACTGTTGTGATGGTGTGATAAACGCTGCCCTGCTGCTGCAGCTGCTTTCTGTTGGTGAACCCATGAATGAATTATCATATCTTTGGCTCAGAATAATAAACTCTGGGTTTGCTGCAGTCTGGATTTATGTGTTCAACTATTTACCCTGAAATGCATTAATCCTGATACTGAACGTACACAATAATGCTTGAGGTCAGATGTGAATCCCAAAAACCGACAACGGCTTCTAGTCCATCATGAAAGAGAAACATGAAGCTTATCTGAATAATGTCCCAAAAAAAGGTGTGAAAAATATATGGAAATCGTTTGGAAAATAACAAAAAAATCGGAAGAATGTTCCAAAAAGCTGTGAAAAATATCTGAGAAAATGATTTAAAAAATCTGAAAAATGGCCTAAAAAACATGAAAAATATCTTAAAAATATATGGAAATTGTTTGGAAAATAACAAAAAAATCGGAAGAATGTTCCAAAAAGCTGTGAAAAATATCTGTGAAAATGTATGAAAAAATCTGAAAAATGGCCCTAAAAAGTGTGACAAATGTCTGTAAAATGTATTAAAATTGTAAATTAGAATTGTTGGAAAAATTACCAAAAAATGTCCCTGAAATTTACAAGAAATATCTGAAAAAATATGAAAGTTGAATGAAAAATATTGAAAAGAATTACAGAAAAAAAGCCCCAAAAAATGTGTGAGAAATCATGGAAAATATATCCTGAAATATAAAAAAAAAAGACAAAATAAAAAAAAATAATGTGAAACACATGACAAAGTTAAAAAAAAATAAATCCTAAAATGTGAGAAACGTCCAAAGAATGTAAGAAAATGTCCCAGAAGGTATGAAAAATTAGCAGAAAATATTTGACACTGAAAAGAAATAATTCCTCAGGTGTCTATTTATTGTCCCCTCACACATCAGGATGAAACAGTGCAGGTCAGGTGAAGAGGAAAACTCTCAATTGTTGGTTAATTGTTTGTTTCTGAGCTGGAAGGTTCAGGTCAAACTGAAGGACGACAGTCCGACTCCTGGTTGAATACTAATGTGTGTGAACTCTCACTTCCTATTATTTACTAGTCTTCACTGTGATCTGCAAGACGGCTCCTGGTGGTTAAGAGACGACAGCTGAAGTCACCTTTAGATTCCTTCCCTGACTGTTTAAGAAGCTTTACAGTCATTTAATCGCTGTTTAAAGTCTGGTTATCAGCACCTGAACCTCCACTCAGCTCTTAGCTTCGCTCTCACCTTGACGTCCAGACGAGGTCGGACCTGCAGACCAGACCTGAGGTTAAGAGACGTCATCTGATCCGCCGAGTCGACCGCGACCAGACAGCAGGAAACAGAGACGCTTTTTTTTATTTTTCCACAACACGACCAATCATGTTGGGTTTTAACACTCGTCACAGACGGCCTTCAGAGCGGCGGCTGGCGTGTGAAACGCTCGAAGCTCAACGTGGCGTTTGGTGATTTCTCCCTTTTTTTTTTAATAAATGTGGCCTTTTGTCTGTGTGAAGCCGTCAGAATTAGTTTTCCACGGCGATGCTCAGCCTTTACACAGAAACACATAGACAGCTGGGCGCACACACACACACACACACACACACACACACACACACACACACAGAGTCGTGGACTTCCTGTTTGTGAGGCCAATTCATTTTGCCACAAGTGGTCTCAGATTGGATCTGGATCAGAGTCCCATTACGACTCACCTTGGCTGACTTTAACGCTCACACAGGTCAGCTCGTCACACTCAGGGTTATTGATTGAGTGTAACGTTATCTAGATAGGATCGTTTCTATTGATCTGCCCCTCCCCTGATCAATGCTATCTGCTCGTCTGCTGTGTCATTAGAGACGAGCCTGAGTGCCAAAATATCGCAGCATCTCCTGCTTCCTCTTTAGAAGACCAGGGATTACTCGTCTGATCTCGGGTATCGGCGACGCTGCCGACGTGCCCCGGAGCAAGGTCATCTCCGGGTGATCTGTGTTTCTACGACTTGTACTGAGAGTCAGCGAGCGACCGAGATAACAGGAAGTGGCTCAGACGAGTCCCGTAGGGTCGCCATGGAGCCGCTTCTGGTCATCAGAATTATTGAACTTGTATTTTTCCTGATTTTATTTTATGTTTTTAAAGAAAAAAAAACTTCTGAAATTATTTCCTGGTTTCTGTTCAGTAAACTGAATATTTGTTTTATTATATTTTTTCTATTTTTTTTGTTTGACCACCATTTTGTGACATTTTAGAAATCAAACACTTAATTGATCAACTGAGAAGACAAAAAACTGTGAAATTGGTAGTTGCAGCTATAATCAGATATTTATTATTTAACTCGTATTTTTCCAGATTTTTATTGAATTTATCACCAAATATTCTGATAACTGATTAATCAGTTTGAGTAATTTTAAAGAGAAAAAAATCCTATTAAATGTGATTATTTTCTTTCCTCTGTGGCAGCAAACTGAATATTTGTCTTTATTATATTTTTTTTTCTTTGCGTTAAGGACAAAACATTTGATCCACATTTTTCACCTTTTTGTGACATTTTCTAAACCAAACAATTAATTCATTGAGTACGTAAAGGAAAGATTTATATACAATGAAATTAATTTTAGTTACACCTATAATCGCATATTTATTATTATTATTATTTAATTATTTATGTTTTTCAAGATTTTTATTGAATTAATTTTTATAATAAATTCATCAGTTTGCTTTCATTTTTGGATCAAACAAAATAATTTGATCCAAATTTTTCACCATCCTTTGACATTTTATAAACCAAACTATTCTTGATTAACCCCAAAAAAAAAAAAAAAAGAATATAATCGTTAGCTGCAGCCCTAATTGACATAGTTTATTCTCTCCTGTTCATTGTTGTACATGAATGGAAAATTATAATTATTTTACTTGTTCCATTTGTTCTGTTTCTCATTAAATTTATCACTGACTATTTTATGAATTGATTAATCAGTTCTCACTATTAAATTAAGAAAAGAAAGCTTCTTCAGTGTGAATATTTTCTGGTTTCTTTCCTCCTTTATGACACTAAACTGAATATTGTTTCTCTCTTATATTTTATTATATTAAAAGAATATTTTTTTTTCTTTGAGTTTTGAGGTAAAATGAGACATTTGATCCATATTTGGAGGAAAGAATCAACAATAATCTGTGGTTGCATAAACTAATCAGTTTATCATGGCCATACACCAATAATAAATATGTGTTCTCACAGGTGAAATGCTATATTTTTATTTTTTACATGGTAAAATGTCTCAGAAAACAAACAGAATATCTGTTATTGATGTGACGTATGAAAAGTTTCCATTAAACCATCTGTGAAAAATTAATTTATCCAGATTCATCCATGGCTTTCCTTTTATTCTGCTTTAGACGCAAATAATTTCATTTATTTAAAGGTTTAATATCACAGTGTTACATAAATCTATATATAGAAATGTGTGTCCCTCAGGCTGATGTGTCCAGATGTGTCCCATCAGGTTTCACATCACTGCCACTCGTCTTCATCGAGCACACACATTTTTATTAATAAAAGGCCGAAATTAAAACTGAAATGATGGATATTCTAATCAGACTTTGCTGCCTGTTGCTATTTGTTTTATTTTTGCTATGAATTATGAATTATGGAATATAAAGCCAGTCGGTCTCTGAGATCTTTATTTTTTCCTCCTGCTTATGATTGAGCTCTTTTAAAGCATTTTAAAATATTTGTTTCATCTTTTTGCACTGTATGTTCTTTTAGCAATTGTATTAAATGTTTTGTGTTCTGTGATTTTAAATGCTTTTAAATGTTATATTTTTTTTATCATGTAAAGCACATTGAGCTATACAAATAAAGCTGCTTTGCCTTACGTCCAGACAAGAGAGGCACCAGAAAACAGCAGCTGGATAAACGTCTAATTATTTTATTAATTTACACATTTATTTATACAGCCAAATACGAGAAATTAGGAAGTTCTGGTCTGGTTCAGTCTGGTTCTGGTCTGGCTCTGGTCAAGTTTGGTCTAGTTCTACTCTAGTAGGCTACTGGTCTGGTTCTGGTCTGACATGTTCTGGTCTAGTTCAGTCTAGTTCTGGTCTAATACTGGTCTGGTTCTGGTCTAGTTCAGTCTAGTTCTGGTCTGGTTCAGCATTGGCATGCTAGTCAGTTAGCATGTATGCTACATATCAACAGCAGCTCATGCTAATGGTATTAGCTTCTCTGGGGGAGGAAGGAGGTGAGGAGGATGGAGAGGAAAGAGGAGAGGAGTGAGGGGGAAGGAGATGAAGTGGAGAGGGGATGAGGTGAAGAAACAAGGAGAGGAAATAGAGGAAGGGAAGGTGAGGAGGGAGGAGAGGAGCGACAGAAGGAGGACAAGACAAAGGAGGAAGGTTTGAAAGTTCTCACTGAAACAAAGAAATGAAAAATGAGGAGGAATAAACAGAATAAACAGGAGAGAAACAAATATGACAACAAGAACAAAGAGAGGAAACAGCTGAGAGAGGAGAGGAGATAAGAGGAAGAGGAGGACATGAGAGGAAGAAGAGATGAGGAGAGAGAGGAGGAGGAGATGAAAGGAAGAACAAAGAGGAGGAGAGAGCAGGAATGGACAGCAGAGAGGAGGAACAAAGAGGAGGAGGAGAGGAGATATGAGTGGAGGAGAAGTAGGAGGAACAAGGAGGAGAGGAGTGATGGATGAGTAGAAGCTATGAATGAATTAAAGATGGAGGGATGACAGAGGAAACAAGGAAAGGAGGAGAGAGGAGGAAAGGGGGAAACTTCTATCCAGGACTCACAACATGAAGTTTGTGTTTGTTCATGTTGTCGTTAAAGCTTTGAATCATTTGAATTATTTCTTTAAATGAGCTAAACTTCTTTCCTGACTTTTCTCCATCTGCTCTGTTTCCTCGTCACTCTCTCTCCATCCCACCATATCCAGGGTTCATCCAAGTCGCGTCGACGCCCACTCACCTCCGCCATGCTACCTCAGTTTCCATGGCGATGGAGTGGCTTCATAAATATACTTTAACATGCAGCCCTCCACAACTCATTAAGAACATCTCTTAAAGGGCCGACGCAGCACGAAACGCCGACGGCAAAGAACCTGTGAGGTCGTCGACGTCGTCGTGGAGACGAGCCGAGTGTGACATGGTGCTAAATGTGACCCCGAGGAGGATTACAGGAGTAGAAGAAAACATTTTTCTGGTCGAGGACTCATGAGAGAATCAGAGAATCAAGTGTTCCTGGGTTTAAAGGAAAAATTCACAGTTTAACCCCTCAGATCCTCTGATTGTTAGCATCTGTTAGCGTCTGATAACGTCTGTCAGCGTGTGATAGCACCTGCTAGCATCTGTCTGTTAGTATCTGTAAGTGTCAGTCAGTGTGTGATAGCACCTGCTAGCATGTGTTGGTTGCTGTTAGTGTCTACGAGTGTGTGCCAGTATCTCCTACTGTATGCTAGTGTCTGCTAGCATCTGGTAGCCTCTGCTAGCGTTTACTAGTGTCTGCTAGTACCTGTTTGCATCTGGTGGTGTTTATTAGCATCTAATAGTGTCCGCTAGCATCTGTCAGTACTAGTGTCTCTTAGTATATGCTAGTATCTGCTAGCATCTGTTAGTGTCTACTAGTGTCTGTTATTAGCTGCTAGTGTCTCGTAGTATATGCTAGTGTCTGCATCTGTTAGCATCTGGTAGCCTCTGATCGCATTTGATAACACCTGCCAGTGCCTTTTTGTGTCTGATTGCATCTGCTAACATCTACTATTTGTTTGTTAGCATCTGCTAGCGTGTGCTAGCATCTGGTTGCCTCTCATAGCACCTTCTCGTGCCTGTTTGCACCTGGTAGTGTCTATTGGTGTCTGCTAACGCCTGTTAGCATCTGATAGTGTCTGCTAGTGTTGCGTACTGTCTGCTCGTATCTCATATTGTCTGTTAGCATCTGCTATTAGACTGTAGAGGTCTGAGTAGGAGTCACAGAGGGCACAAAGTGTTGCATGATGTTCAGATTAAAGCCTCCTGGGCTAATTTGTGATTTGTGATATACGGCTGTTTAAATTAAATTCTGCACATTGTTTCACCAAAGATAAAACAGCAGAATTATTACAATAGCAGCAACAGTTAGCTTGTTGTGAAAGTCTAATGGGACTTTATGGAGACGCAGCAACATTATTTTACAAAATTAAACATTAAACATTTAAACTGACTAAAGGTAAAACATGTCTATTGTAAATTGATGCAATCTTTTCAAAATCAACTTCTAATTTTAATTAAAATTATAATTATGTGTTATCATCTATTATCATATTATTATATTAGCTGTGTTGTGTCTACCAGACAAAACACTGTATATGGATATTATTAGAGCCACAAAGGTTAATTGATTAGTTGCCAGCTATTAAATTAATGAACTGTTTTGATAATTGAGTGATCAGAAGTCAAAAATCGTCTTAAATTTGAATATTTTCGGCATTCAGTCCTCCTCTAGGACAGCATACAGAATATCTTTGAGAAATTTTATCCTCAAACAACTGATCAATAATTAAAATAATCAATTAAAATACTAACTCTTGCTCACTGTCTGCAGTGAGTCAACGACATTTGTGAGTGTGAACGTTGACGTGGAGACAGAAACTGAATGTCAGGAGATTTTTTAGCTTTGAAACTTCATGTTGTCTCACACACACACACACACACACACACACTGGAAACACACTCATGCGTGGAAAAGGGAAATTCACGCACACACAGGACCACACACACTCATGCACTCTATCCGTCCCTTTGGAGCAGATGGCACCACAGTCATAGCTGATGTTTCACACATCAATGAAGCACGCCATGTACTCACAACTACACACACACACACACACACACACACACGCCATGTAAGTCACAACCACTGAACACGCGCTGAGAAACATGCTTGCACACATGCGGAACTGCTCGAACCCAGATGGACTGGCCGCTAACGCTACTGCTAACACACACACACACACACACACACACACGCCCAGTCACATGCACAAATGCACACACACACATGCACAGAGTGTCCTCATTGGTGCTAATTTATGGAGTGAGGAGCCGCTGTTGTTTTGCCGGCTAGTTCAAACCTCACACACACATTAGCAGCTAAAGCAGCGGCGCTAATGGTGAATAGCCCTCATCGCTGAGCGAGGATCGTTGCCCCATAATGCCGCGGCTCGTGAGCGTCAGCAGCACCTGAGGTTTTAATGTAAAGTGTTTTAAATCATTAAATACAAAGCTAAACATAATAATAAACCGGTTAAGCGGACTGTGTCATACACCGCTAGCTCGTAGCGATAGCTTTGACAGTTTCTGTGCTTAAGTAACAGCACTTCTGTAGTTATTATAATTAAGAGGGCTGCCAGCGTTAATCATGATTAAAGTCAACGCATTATTTTTTTTTAATCTGGTGCTTTTATTTTGTGGCTTCAACACTCCCTCGCTATCAGCTTCCTGCTTCCTGCTGCGGTCATGGAGAAGAATAACAGCAATACACTTCAGAACTTTATTTTAAAAAAACCTCAAACATAGTATGCACCTTGTGTATAAACTGAATTAAAATATCAGAGAAGCGCTTCCAGTTTTAGCTAGCAGCTACTAGCTAAGCTAATGCTAGTGGAGCTAATCAGACAGAGGCTAGCAGGTTAAAGCTGTGTAACTTGTGCACTTAATATCACACCTCAATAACATGGATTTTTTTAATCCAAACATTAACTTAATTTGTCAGCAAACTTCTGTACTTAATATATTTTTATATTTAAGTAATACCAATTCAGAGTTTTTCTTACCCACACTTTGATTTTTGACTTAACTTTAACAAGAAAAAGAGATTGCTGCCTGTTGCTGGACATTGACAGGGAAACACATGAAAAAGAGGAATATCTTTTCAGAAGATATCATGCTTGTTTTTAAAATAAATTCTCCAGAGCAACACACCAAAAGCACCGCTCGAGTAACATCACTGCTGAGATAAAACAACATGCTCAGAGGAATTTCAACGTCAACACTTTCTGCCAAGTCGGGTGGTGAAGACGGTCGTTATTTACTGGAATCTCTGTTTCTACAGCAACACAACTCTGGCCTCACCGATGTTGGGAAAGGTGTGAAAAATTCCCTGACAGATGGTGGGCTGTCGTGAATTAATGTCACCGCGAACTACTTGATTTACAAAAAAACACCCATTTAAACATGAGCACAGGAAGCGCTGAATGAGTTTAAATGTTGTTTTAATAAATGTGAGAGTGTAGACCACCCAGCGAGGCGACAGCAGGAATAGTAACACAGACAGAACAACAGGCAACCTGCCCAAATATCTCTGGCACAGTCAAGCAATTAAGGTAGAGAGAAAAACAACATTTGACTCAGGGTGTTAAGAGTGATTCATCCTCCATTAAGCAGCAGAGAAGAGGGTGATGGCAGCATGCAGAGAAACGCTCACCTGTCCAATAACCACCTGTCAAACATGTCTGCTAATGAGCGTCAAGCCTGACATCATCAGTTTGAATTCAACCCTATCGTTTCCTCGCATGCTGGTGATTAGAAAAGTTTCATTTAAACAAGCAAAGTTAAAACAAGTTAATCACTTTCATCTAATCTTAACCAGTTCTTACTGTCACCATAACAACAAAGATCCTCTTATCTTAACGTTTTAACTCAAACCACTGTGATTCTCAAAGATTAACCAACTGTTGAAAAAAATCTGTAACTATTTTGATTATCGATGAATCACATTTTTTAAGAAGAAAAAAAGTTTAAATATCTGACAGCAGCTTCTTAAATGTGGATGTTTCCTGGTTTCTTCCATCCTCTGTGACAGTAAACTTTTCTGAAATCCAAACAACAGATGAATCAACAATGAAATTAACCGTCATCACTTTTCATATTTCAGATTTATTCTCTGTTTCAAATATCTCCCATCCAAACGCTGCTCCGTTCAGAGCCACCAGACTCCATTCACAAAAACAGTCATTTAACCTCTGGGGAGTTAACGCACAACTCCCACTTTAAAAACTTCTGAACTGTTTCAGTGATTTCCAAACTTAGCAAAGCTAACTAGCATTCACATTATTCACAACTGCACAGATTAGCTCACTGTGCTAACCTACGTCACCGTTTTCTGCTAATGGGTTTCTGTTTAAAACACAGAAAATAAGGCAGATTGATCCAACATTTAAGGTTTATTCATTTTTGCAGAAGTTAATTCATTGTTTTAAGAGTAATTAATTTATTTGTGACTTAAAATATGTTAATTCAAGCTCAAAAAACAAGCTGATTCCCAACAGTTCATGTTCAGTGTCAGCGTAGCATATAAGTCTTCATGCTACGCTAACAACACAGCCTGGAACAGAAGTAAACAAGCCCTCTTGTATTTGTAGTGGAGGATGTATTTAGGGTATGATGCTGCTCATGATTGAGGGAAAAAAATTTAAGAAAACTAAAAATGAAAACATCTTTGCATAAAGAGTGAAGTTGAGTCACTGGAGTTAAATCCATCCCACAGATCTCCAGCTCTCTGATTGTTTTGCTCTTTCTTGGCTTCAGACTTCATGTCGCTCTCATGCAAACATGCCACTCATTTCCCATGCACAGAGCATGTTATTTTAATTTTTAAGGCGCCATCGTTTCATGGAATTTCATCAGACCTGCCTGCCGAAGAAGCTGGAGATGAAATTATCTCTGGTGTACGAGGATCCAAGGTGGTGATCATCATGTGTGGTTGTTGGCAAATTAGCTCTCCTGATATAGCTTTCTATTCCTGGATATGAGGTGACGAACAGAGTTGAATAAGTTCCTTTGAGAACGCCTCTTTGTTTGAGTGAGTAATTAAAGAACATGTATTTATGGTGTTAGCCATGGAAACTTTACCTTGTTTCCAGCGTTTGATATCAGTTAACATGTTTTGAAGCTCCATCTTGTCAAAGGTGATATAATGGTTTGGTTAGTTTGTCGTCTGCTTAGTGAAGCACAATAATGAGACAAGAGGAGGAGGAAGTCTATTTTTGATTGTGCTTTGACAGTCCTTAATGAGGAATTCAACTGTCAAATTTGCCAGAGCAGAGTGGAAAAAGGTTTTAAACAAAAGAGAAGATGTTTGTCCTCCCAAGAAAAGCATCGTTGTTTCAGCAAAGTCCAAAAACAACAATTTCTTTATGTTCAAAGACATTTCATCTGTCGCCATCTTGGTTCATGGCTGACGCCATCTTGGTTCATGGCTGACGCCATCTTGGTTCATGGCCGTGAACTGAAAACACTGCTCTGACCTGTCTTTTCTGTTTTTCTGAATGTAAAGAAACCAAAGTAATCAGCGAACTATAATCGACTCATGACTGAAGTAATTGATTATGAGTGTAACCATGGCAACAAAGCTAACTTTGAGGACGTATTCATTTGAACCCAAATGACCTTTTCCTGACCCTCGGTTCATCGTCGTGGTCTAATGCAGTTTGAATGGTTTAAAATCCATTCAGTTTTATGGAGTCTAGCATCAGGCAGCTGATTTCAATTTATTGACCCAGAGAAACAATAAATTGATCATTTGACTGCTGCTTTGAAAGATTTCCTTAACTAAGATGATACAGAGCGACCAAAAGCAGAAACTAAGTACATTTACTCAAGTGTTCTACTAAGGTACTTTTACTTTACTTTACTTGAGTGTTTTAATTTGACTTCACTCTCTGACTCTGCTTTTTTACACCACTAAACAGCTATAGTCACTTCACACAGTTTTTTGTTGCTTTGCTGATTAAACTCCTCATTTTAGTGACGTTTGAAAGTTAAATTGAATTGAAAATAAACTCCAGGTCGCTCACTTCAGTCCATAAAAATAAAATAATCTTTTTTAGTAACTCTGATAAGTGCCTCAGCGCTTCATCAGAAGATCACAGTCAGCTTTTCTCAGCTCCACAAATCCACATCTCTGATTTATCCTCGTTCGGGTATATTTCAAGCCATAAATATGAGTACTATACAATGCCTTCATGCTTTTTGTTGAATAAAAACAAAAAATAAAACGCTCAGATGTTGATTTTCCCTCTCGTAGACCTCCAGCACCGTCCTTTTTCCCCCATCATTCCTGATCTATGGCCTTTATTAAAACTATCGACAGGCGTAAAGTGAAGTGAAATATGATTCGCAGGAGGCGACAGAGATGGAACAAAGACTGCATGCCTTTACAGCTTTTAATTTATTCCTGCGTGCCTCTAATTGTGATTCTTCTGGCCGAAGCATGTTTTAAACTTGTGTTTGACATAAGAGACAATAAGAAAATGTGGCTTTGTTTCAGTGAAGCTGGTGTTTTATGTGTAATGAGCTTATTTCTCTGCCCTCATGCTACCTCTTGACGTCTCATCTGATGTCTCTCTTTGAAGCCTGCAGGAATATCTTCATTTTTTTCCCTACAAGGACTCGCTGTAATTATGTTTGCCTGTAACGTTCGGCGAGAACGAGGCAGAAGGTTTAGTCGGAGTTTAGATGATAGAGGGAAAAGTAAAGAAGCCTCTGAGTCATCTGGCCGGCTCGACTCTTCCCACACAGCTCCATCTCTCATCTGGGCTCATTTTCATTCACATTTTCATTAATTAGTTATGTTTTTTAACGAGATGAGATGCAAACACTGGATCTGACTCGTGCCTCATCTATTGTGTGGCTGCTTAAGACGTTGAGGTTCAGATCTACGTTTGTAAAACTGAGTGGTGGTTTTAGAGAGTCCACGTTGAGCTAAAGGATGGATGTAAAGAGGCTTGTTCACTTAAAAGGGCAGAAACCAGGAGCCACAGGAGCTTTTAGTATAAGAAGGAAAAACCTTTTTACTCCAGCTTACCCCATCTGCATCCATCTGCCTCCCATACCGAGTCAATTAACCTAATGGAAGTGGCAATTAATTAACTGAGCAAACTCAGTGATTAAGGACCTGACAATCAACGGAGTGGGAGTGGTTCGATGTGGACGTGATGACTTTCTGCTGGAAGAAATTTCGACCATAAACGTTTATTTAATAGATGCAAAAACATAGCTTTAAATCAAGTCATGAAAACCACTAATCAATCAATTTAATTGACAGTTTCTCTACAAAGATTCACACAAAAGATAGAAGTCAAGAAAATTCATTGAAAAACAATCAACAAAATGAATCAGAGTCGACTAACTTATTGATTTAATTGACCGTTTTTCCGCAGAGAATTGCATAAAAAGCACCACTTCAAATTAACTCTTTTCATTAACTCGACAAATCTTAGTTAACAGAATTAGTGATTTAATAGACAGAATTTCTTCACAAGTAATCAGACAAAAGCATCACTTTAAATCTTCTTTTTCTAGGAAGTAAGTCATGAAAATGACTAATCAGCAAATCAAGTCTTAGTTGACTAATTTATTGACTAAAAGGACAGTTTCTCCATGAGAAACTCACAAAATCACAGGATTAAATCATAAAAAAACATAAAAAAAACTGATTAACCAAACAAATCTGACAAACCCTAGTCGACTACTTTATTGATTTATTCGTCTGTTTCTCTACAGAGAATCACACTAAAGCACCACTTTAAATCTAGTTTTCCTTGGAAATAAGTCATGAAAACAACCAATGAACTAAACGAATCTTAGCTGACTAATTTATTTCACCACAAATAATCACCACATAAGTTTCCTATAAATAAATCTTTAAAAAGTGTCAAATAAAATGACTAAACCAGTCTGACCAGAGCGACTGACCGACACTAACCCACAAACTTCCTGGCTTTCCTTCTCATGCAGATGGTAATAAAATAGTCACTGCAGCACACATCCACTCTGCATCAAACACCATTGACAGATGCCGGCTTTTCAAAATAAAAGCCCCTTAATGAGCCCCTCACCTTGCTGTGGCCGGAGGCTCCTATTGGTCCCCTGAAAACTCCCTTGATGCTCCTCAGCTGTCCTTCACGCAGGTGAGTGGAGCTGATCACTATGTAGTAGCACGCCATCAGGACTTCTACCTGAGCGCACTTTGAAGGGAATAAAAAGTCCTCCTCTTTTCGTCTGGAGGAGCAGAGGATTATATTCTAAGTTTGAGTGTTTCTCCCTCTGCACCTCCTCGCCTCCTTGCCGTTGTCTCCTCCTGGTCCTCCCTTGGTGAATATTCCTCCCCTTCAGTCACTTCCTGTCCAGATGTTTGGATCCATCATCCTGTCCAGATGTTTGGCTCCATCAGCTCCAACTCTCTCAGCCTTTGTCTCAGAGGACGGCAGGGATACTTTCCCAGCTCTGTGCTCGTCCTCTTGTTGCCTCCTTGTTAGTGAGGAGGAGATGGAGGAGGAGGAGGAGGAGGAGGAGAAGTGTCTCTGCAGCCTCCTCTCCTCTGCATGTGTTCGTCCTCCTCCCTCCTCTCCAGCAGACTGCTTTGCTCCTCAGTTACCCGCGGTTACCATCTGCCCTTTTAACGCATGGAGTGCTGACGCTGGCTCTCTCCTCCTCCAGCCCTCCTCCTCCTCCTCCACCTCCCTCTCCATCCTCTGCCTCTCCTCTCGGTGTCTTTCTTCTGTCTTTAATCATCTCCATCCTTCCTCCGAAGGAGAAACACTCCACCTGCTGGAGGGCAGCAGAAACTCACAAGAGGAAATAAAGAAGACACAGCTGATTTAATATTTTAATTTAATATTTACAGAGAAATATATGAGAGGAAATAAAAGAAGAAACAGATGATTTTTATTTAGTGTTTTAAATTAATGTTCATATAAAAATCTATGACAGGAAATAAAAAAGAAACGGCTGATTTTATTTCATATTTTAATTTAATATTGATGTAGAAATATACTGTATGAGAGGAAATAAAAGAAGAAACAGCTGATTTTTATTAAAATGTACATAGAAACTCATGAGAGCAGCTTTGTTTTAGATAATCCATCACCTAATTGTTAAGTTTTTGTAGATTTAATATAACAATAAAATCCAGTCAGTTACAGAAACAGTTTCAATCTAAGCATTGTCCTATTTCTGTATTTTACTTTTAGTACTTCCTGTATTTTATCTTTAATACTTCCTGTATTTTATTTTAATACTTCCTGTATTTTATTTTTAATACTTCCTGTATTTCTTGTCCACTGTTAAGATCAAAATGTTTTTTTCTTGTTGTTTTCTGCTGAATTTCAAGCAGTCAATAAGTTTCACATTTATTAAATTGAAACAAGCTCATGAGGTGCTTTAATTAATTTGACACAAGGCATAAATCCATAATTCATCTATTTTTTTTTTCCGGCATAAACCTCAGAAAAACAGTAATATTCATACGCGAAAAAGAAGAGAAACGCCTGAAAACACTTTTAAATATGAGGCAACAAAACTTTGCTGTAAAGGAAAGTTTTAATCCAGTTTTGAATAAATTTGTGATTGTTCTGAATAATAGAGACGACTCAGAATAGAAATATACTGACAAAACAGGATCACAAGAAGAGTCAGACTAGAAAGAGACTTTTAATTTATAATAGCTTATATTACAGAATATTTGATGTTGAACAAAAAAAAACTAAAATCTGTCCTTAAAGGATGAAAAACGACGCTGATGTACTGAAAGAATGAACTGAATGAAAAACATCACCAGACTCCATTCACTAAAGCTGTAATTTAAGCTCTCCTCTCACCAGACTCCATTCACTAAAGCTGTAATTTAAGCTCTCCTCTCACCAGACTCCATTCACTAAAGCTGTAATTTAAGCTCTCCTCTCACCAGACTCTATTCACTAAAGCTGTAATTTAAGCTCTCCTCTCACCAGACTCCATTCACTAAAGCAGTAATTTAAGCTCTCCTCTCACCAGACTCCATTCACTAAAGCTGTAATTTAAGCTCTCCTCTCACCAGACTCCATTCACTAAAGCTGTAATTTAAGCTCTCCTCTCACCAGACTCCATTCACTAAAGCTGTATTTTAAGCTCTCCTCTCACCAGACTCCATTCACTAAAGCAGTAATTTAAGCTCTCCTCTCACCAGACTCCATTCACAAAAGCTGTATTTTAAGCTCTCCTCTCACCAGACTCCATTCACTAAAGCTGTAATTTAAGCTCTCGTCTCACCAGACTCCATTCACTAAAGCAGTAATTTAAGCTCTCCTCTCACCAGACTCCATTCACTAAAGCTGTAATTTAAGATCTCCTCTCACCAGACTCCATTCACTAAAGCTGTAATTTAAGCTCTCCTCTCACCAGACTCCATTCACTAAAGCTGTAATTTAAGCTCTCCTCTCACCAGACTCCATTCACAAAAGCTGTATTTTAAGCTCTCCTCTCACCAGACTCCATTCACTAAAGCTGTAATTTAAGCTCTCGTCTCACCAGACTCCATTCACTAAAGCTGTAATTTAAGCTCTCCTCTCACCAGACTCCATTCACTAAAGTGGTAATTTAAGCTCTCCTCTCACCAGACTCCATTCACTAAAGCTGTAATTTAAGCTCTCCTCTCACCAGACTCCATTCACTAAAGCTGTAATTTAAGCTCTCCTCTCACCAGACTCCATTCACTAAAGCTGTAATTTAAGCTCTCCTCTCACCAGACTCCATTCACTAAAGCAGTAATTTAAGCTCTCCTCTCACCAGACTCCATTCGCTAAAGCTGTAATTTAAGCTCTCCTCTCACTAACCTGCATTAATCATTAACCTGCCTCCATCTTTAGATTGATTACTGTGTTCACAAGCCAAATAAACCTCACCAGGGTTTGTATGAAGTGGATTAAATATTGGTTTAAAGTTCAGTTTTAAATGTGAGACTTCTGTTGACTCTTTAGGTTCTCAGCATGGCGGCAGTTGAGCCTGTAACTAACAGAGCTAACAGAGCTAGCTCTGTTAACCTGAGGGTGGGCGCAAAAATATTTTTTTTTTCAGCTATTTGAGTACTCTGGATGTTGTCTGAATAGCTGCTGTTTCTCTTCTCATTTACTCAATTTTTCCTCCAGTTTTTCATCCACATATAGTTTTGCTGGAAATACAGAAAACAATAAAACATCTGATTTATATTGGCAAAAAAACCCAACATGATTTCGCTGTACAAATGCAGAGAAATATCACCACAGAAACATGGATATCCTTCACCAGGAAGCTGAAACAAACAATTCATTTGATCTTTTCTGAATGCAGATACATGCAGCTCATGTGCTCATAATGTTTTTTAAAAGAGAGAGAATAATTTTGCTTCTGTAGTTCATCAAATCTAATGAAAGCCAACAGGCCAGATAAAGCTGCCGCTGCTTCAGGGGAAAATTATTCCTGTTTGTAGCCCGCCGCTCGCTGCCTGCTGATCGGCCTGCATAGACCAAGATGGTGGTCAGACCCCTCGAGACCCTGCAGATGGGACAGCTGGTGCCACGCTGTGGGCCGCCACATCCAGACGGCGAAATGTCACCAAAATGTCAGGGGAAACCCGGCTGGCGTCGTTGCAGTGATACACCAAAGGAAAGGCCAAACACTCTCGAGTCTGTTCGTCACTCTATGTGGCTCAATACTTATTTATCTGACAAGCAGACTCACTTTAGATTCACTAAAGCTGTAATTTAAGATCTCCTCTCACCAGACTCCATTCACTAAAGCTGTAATTTAAGATCTCCTCTCACCAGACTGTTTTCTCAATTAATCAATTATTTATTTGATCTATAAAATATCAAACAGTTCTTATACATGTGGATCAAATGCACAACTCTTGAGACAAAATAAACAGTATAAACAGTATTTTCAAAGAAAGAAAAATTGCGACAAGCAGAGTATTCATCGGATGGCGGCAAGCATTGATTGTGGGGGAAAATGAAGCCTTGGATTTGTTATTAAGAGGCTTTATAATCAGTCTTCGGCTCTGAAGGCGTCTTAAATAATCTATGACCTTTATGGGTCGAGTAGGAATAGCAACCAGTTTGGCAGGACTTCCTCCTCCTCCGAGTCTCTGGCAGCGAACCATCCTACCACCCCCACCACCATCACTTTCCCCTGAGCGATAGCAACTGCATTGCATTTTGAAAAAAAGGGGACAAATAACACTGTATAATGACAGCGACAATCCAGCACAAATGGTTTATACTGCAGCAACCAGTGCAGCAGCTCACAAAAACTGTAGCTCTGAAAATATATAGTATATGAATTCAAAAAAGAGGTCATTCTAAGCCAAGTTAAAACTGCTGTTTTTGTGAATAGCGTCTGGTCTGGTGGCTATAAAGAGATCACTACCTGCTTCAGTTCCTGTCAGAAAATGTTTAATGCTGAGGTAAAGCTGTGAAAATATTCTAAATATAGTGTTCATTTAAACTGATATTGATGGTTTTTAGCTGTTACATTGCTGTCCAGACTCCATTCACAAAAACAGTAATTTAAGCTCTCAGATTACAGGAGTCAACAAACAGCCCCACTGTGACCTCACTGAGATATTCATAACTAGGGCCAGTGGAGATTAATCTGTTGATTATTATCTGGATTCATTGATAAATTGATTGATTTATAAAATGTCACAAATTGTGAAAAATGTGGATCAGTTTCAAATGGTTGGATAGATGGTAGATGGATGATAGATAGATGATTGATGATGGATGACTGATGATGGATGGATGATGGATGACAGATGGATAATGGATGGATGATTGATGGATGGATGATAGATGGCTGACAGATTGTATAATGGATGATAGATGATGATGATGGATGGATAGTGGATAGATAGATGGATAAGGGATGGATGACAGATGGGTGGAAGACAGATGACTGATGGATGGTAGATGGATGGATGATGATAGATGGATGGTTGGATGATAAATGGGTGATAGGTGATGATGGATGGATGACAGATGGATGACAGATGATGATTGATGGATAGTAGATGGATAGATGGATGATGGATGGATAATAGATGGTTAATAGATGGAGGATGGATGGATGATAGATGGGTGGAAGACAGATGGACTGATGGATGGTAGATGGATGGATGATGATTGTTGGATGATAGATGATAATGGAGGAATGGATGATAGATGAGTGATAGATGATGATGGATGTATGATAAATGGATGATTGATGATGGATGATAGATGAATGGTTAGATGATGATGGATGTATGATTGATGATGGATGGATGGATGATAAATGGATGGATGATAGGTGATGATAGATGATGATGGATGGATGATAGATGATGATTGATAGATGATAGATGGATGATAGATGATGGATGGATGATAGATGGATGATAGATGATGATGGATGATAGCTGATGATGGATGGATGATAGATGGATGATAGATGATGATGGATGGATGATAGATGATGATGGATGGATGATAGATAATGGAGAAATAATAGATGAATGATGGCTAGATGGATGGATGCTTGATGGATGGATGATGGATGGATGGATGGATGGATGATAGGTAGATGGAAGAATAATAGACGGATAATGGCTAGATGGATGGAAGATGGATGGATGGATGCTAGATGGATGGATGATGGATGGATGGATGGTCATAACTGCAGTTAAATGATGGTTATTTATAAACTTAATGCTCATATTTACTCAGTGAATCACCCAAAAACTTCCTGACCTCCAGTGTCACAGACACATGGACTGATGTCGGTCAGGTTTCGTGTCGTCCTCCATGGATCGGTCCGTTAACGAGGACAATAACGACCAGTAAACACACATCTGCCCTATAGACTAAACATCCATTCAGGCGGTGCAGACGAGGCCGTGATGCCTTTATGCGCCGTGAGTTTTTGTAGCGTTACGAGCTCGTTTCCCAGCGGTATTTGTTGATTAGCATGCGAGTCGAGCCGGATTCTCCCTCGTTATCCAACGAGCTAATTACAAGCTAATTATTTCAAGGGAGCGAGGTGAGCGAGTCAACTCTGCACAGTTGTGAAATTGATGGAGACAATGCAGCAGAGAGGGTGATCATTATAACTGATGGTGGATCTGCTGGTGCAGTTAAAACCTTCAAAACAAGAGCCTCCAAAACGAACCAATTTAACAGGGAAACACTTTTATTTTATTAACTCTGTTTTTAGACACATGAACACAGTTGGCTCACAAATGAGTTTGACTTCATGTTGACTTTTTATTATTATCACATTATTTCTGTGTTGTATTACCGGAAAAAAACAGTGTTCAGCAAGACATTCGAACATTTAGGCTGGGTCTTTTCAAACAGGAGTTAATTTAATCTGAAAATGGTTTTCAATCAGACAAAATCAGGTTTGAAAGTGAGTGAATCCAAACACAATTAAGCAGAGCTCTGCTGCACAATTAAAAGCTATAATACAGGTTTAAACTGATGTTTAAAGAGGGACTTTTTTCATTTTAAGTTAGTTTGGTGAAACATGATTTCAAATTAAAACATAATTATAATAATAAATAATACATTTTATTTCTAAAACATTTCTCTAGGCACTCAAAAGTGCCTTAAACCATGATTTAATTGGGTATAAAAATGAACAAATATTGTAAAAATAATCTGAGACTTACTACTTTTACTTTTTAATCAGACAAAATCAGGTGTAAAATTAGTAAGTCCAAATACAGTTCACAGAGCTCTGTTGCACAATTAAAAGCTAATCTAATATCCTAAAAATGGTTTTAAAGGTTTTAAATTGAAATTATGTTGAAATTTTTATTTTTTTTTCAAGCAAATGCCAAACAAACACTTTGAGGCTTTCTCACGTTAAAGAGCAGATTTATTTACTAGTATGCTGTATTTTTATATTCATATTGTCAGTTATGATTCAACAGAAAACAGTGAATGCAGCGTCATGGTTTGTAGGTCCGTAGTTGTCGGTAGAAACCCTCGTTGGGACGAGTCGAAGGCCTCGCCAGCTTCACCTGGCTGTACGCATCATCAAAGGACAACCCCTCCCTCAACATCAGATAGCCAATCACGATGGAGGAAGAGCGCGAGACGCCGGCGTTACAGTGGACCAGAACCACGCCATCCTAAAACGAACGGATAAACATTTAAACATGTACATATATAAAGTAAAAAAAACACTTTAGCCTCCTAGAGTGTTCATGGTGAGTGACACAGTTACACAAATGTAACTGTGTGCTAAAAAATTTCCAGTAAAATTTAAAATATACATACTTGTTTGTTTCTCATGAAAAATCTGCATTTTTCTGTGAAAGCAGCATCAGACGGAGCGTGAAGGATAAATCTGTGCCAAAATTTGCGAGGTGATTAATATTAATGTTGATGTAATTATTTTACCGCCTGGAGTGCCTGACTTTTTATTTTTTTTTAATTTCCAGCCACATCCTTAGACGAGGCGTTCGGGCCCTCGGCGGCGGACTGATGCTCGGCGCATTGACACCTCTTTTATTCAGCCTCCTTTCTGGCCGCAGAACAGAAGCTACAAAGCACATTTTTGATTCTGCATGTCAAGTGAAACCCACCGAGGGGTTTGGATTAACCTCGGCGGCTTCGGCGGCGCTTCGGTTGCTGTAATTGACATGTTATCGTTTCAGAATAAGACCTGATCGGGACGTTCCTCTGGGTGAAACACAATCACATGAAGCGCGTACAGAGAGAATGACATCAGTCTTTAATAAGTTTCAATCAATCAAAGAGGTTTCTCTGCTCCTTCACATTATTCGTGCCGGAGTCAGCGACGACATTTTCGTCTCTCAGAAGAAACAAAACAACTTCCACAAACTAGCGAGATAATCCATCACGGCAAAACACAGAGACTTAATTTGCTTTTTGTCAGAGTTTCTTGTTTTTGCTGTTATTTCATTGCCGCTCCAGCTGAGTGTTTTCATATCAGTGCTCGCATCACATTATGTTCTGCTTACGGTCAATCTCCAGACACACAGGAAATAATGCTCTGCCTGGAAATAATCCCCTGAAAAGTCTCACAAACAGAATAAAGGAAACTTTCTGCATTAAATGTCCTCAGCATGATGTTTTTTTTCCTTTTTTTCTACAGATAACCTACTGCTGCAGATGCATGTAAATAAAGCAGAACAGCTGCGTTTGTTTACTGACATCTTAAATTCTCCAGCGAGAATAAAAAGGCAACATTTTTAGGCTCCTGAGAAAAGGTAGATTTAGAATGTTTAAACCTGATGTAAATTTTATTCAGAAAGAAACACAAAACTCTGCGTCAGACAGTGATAAAAGATGCTTACTTAACTCCATTCACTAAAACAGTAATTTAAGATCTCCTCTCACCAGACTCCATTCAAAACGGTAATTTAAACTCTCCTCTCACCAGACTCCATTCACTAAAACAGTAATTTAAGCTCTCCTCTCACCAGACTCCATTCACTAAAACAGTAATTTAAGATCTCCTCTCACCAGACTCCATTCACTAAAACAGTAATTTAAGCTCTCCTCTCACCAGACTCCATTCATTAAGCTCTCCTCTCACCAGACTCCATTCACTAAAACAGTAATTTAAGCTCTCCTCTCACCAGACTCCATTCACTAAAACAGTAATTTAAGCTCTCCTCTCACCAGACTCCATTCACTAAAACAGTAATTTAAGATCTCCTCTCACCAGACTCCATTCACTAAAACAGTAATTTAAGCTCTCCTCTCACCAGACTCCATTCATTAAGCTCTCCTCTCACCAGACTCCATTCACTAAAACAGTAATTTAAGCTCTCCTCTCACCAGACTCCATTCACTAAAACAGTAATTTAAGCTCTCCTCTCACCAGACTCCATTCACTAAAACAGTAATTTAAGCTCTCCTCTCACCAGACTCCATTCACTAAAACAGTAATTTAAGCTCTCCTCTCACCAGACTCCATTCATTAAGCTCTCCTCTCACCAGACTCCATTCACTAAAACAGTAATTTAAGCTCTCCTCTCACCAGACTCCATTCACTAAAGCTGTAATTTAAGCTCTCCTCTCACCAGACTCCATTCACTAAAACGGTAATTTAAGCTCTCCTCTCACCAGACTCCATTCACTAAAGCTGTAATTTAAGCTCTCCTCTCACCAGACTCCACTCATTAAAGCAGTAATTTAAGCTCTCCTCTCACCAGACTCCATTCACTAAAGCTGTAATTTAAGCTCTCCTCTCACCAGACTCCATTCACTAAAGATGTAATTTAAGCTCTCCTCTCACCAGACTCCATTCACTAAAGCTGTAATTTAAGCTCTCCTCTCACCAGACTCCATTCATTAAAGCAGTAATTTAAGCTCTCCTCTCACCAGACTCCATTCACTAAAGCTGTAATTTAAGATCTCCTCTCACCAGACTCCATTCACTAAAGCTGTAATTTAAGCTCTCCTCTCACCAGACTCCATTCACTAAAGCTGTAATTTAAGCTCTCCTCTCACCAGACTCCATTCATTAAAGCAGTAATTTAAGCTCTCCTCTCACCAGACTCCATTCACTAAAGCTGTAATTTAAGCTCTCCTCTCACCAGACTCCATTCATTAAAGCAGTAATTTAAGCTCTCCTCTCACCAGACTCCATTCACTAAAGCTGCAATTTAAGCTCTCCTCTCACCAGACTCCATTCACTTAAGCAGTAATTTAAGCTCTCCTCTCACCAGACTCCATTCACTAAAGCTGTAATTTAAGCTCTCCTCTCACCAGACTCCATTCACTAAAGCAGTAATTTAAGCTCTCCTCTCACCAGACTC
The DNA here is from genome assembly GCA_029721515.1 of Synanceia verrucosa. NCBI lineage: Eukaryota > Metazoa > Chordata > Actinopteri > Perciformes > Synanceiidae > Synanceia > Synanceia verrucosa. The sequence continues at coordinate 24,758,458 of CM056562.1, forward strand.
CATTCACTAAAGCAGTAATTTAAGCTCTCCTCTCACCAGACTCCATTCACTAAAGCTGTAATTTAAGCTCTCCTCTCACCAGACTCCATTCACTAAAGCAGTAATTTAAGTTAATATTTAATAATATTTCCGTATTATGACAGAAGGCTAACTTAGCTTAGCATAAAGAATGGAAACGGGGGGAAACAGCTAGCCTAGCTCTACCCTGACGTGACGAAATCAGCCTCTCTAAAACAGCTCGGGTGGGTTATGAGTAGAAACACTACCGGTAGCAGAGGTGCATTGTATATTGAAGTATTTCCACTTTATTTAAGTTTAAACACTCGCTCTACATTTGTACAGCTGGACTATCACATGCTAACTACCTGCTCTCGAGCCTCATCGATGAAGGTGCTGCATTCACTCAGGTAGGAAGTGATGTCGGTGTCAGGGAGGTCCAGCATCTGGACCGTCTTATAGAGCAGCTGATCTGGGAAGAGGTTGGCGACGCCGTAGGCCACGTTCAGCACATGAGACACCTGACGGGGAGGAAAGAGACACATGACCCCTGAGTATCGACTGGTTTTAAAGGACACTGAGATATTCTGCCAATATTGAGACAGAGTGAGGAAGAGGAGGAAGACAGATGGCTTCAATTCATTTCAGTGTCTTAAATTAAGGCTAAACCCTCTCCTCCTCCACATCTGCTTCTGAAAACATCAGAATACATACAGAGCCGAACAGATTTATTATCCCACCTTAAGGTGTTTGCTGCCCTAAATTAACAGTATTACTGATCACCAAAATATTTTTTTATGTTTTTGTTATGGTTCATCCACCAGTATGTGCAAGCTCTTTAATCAAAGTTATATCTTTAATGCTAAAATATAATTACTGTCATTCCTGAACAGAAAGATGTGTTTTAGTGGTTGTTTGTTATTCTGGATTTATTTCTGACTTCTCAGAGAATTTTAAAAATTCAGCCTAAAATAGAATTAAAAACAGAAAACATAAATAATTCGTCCATGTTTCCAATAATCCTCTGCCGTGTTCACAGGCGCCTCTTTGAATGAAGTTATGCAGCAATTAGTCAGTGAAGCGAAGAAATATTAAGATTGATGTGATTTGCAGGTGGAAGCGTTATTTTTTTTCATCCAGGACTAAAGCTTAAAGCTGGGTTCATTAAATCTGTAGATATTATAATCCAGATATGATCAGACGAAAAAACACATTTTTTGTTCAGGAATGACAGCAAATAATTAATCAAAAAATCATTATAATGTGCTTTGATAATTTTTTTTTAATTTTTTTGGTAAAACAGTAAATTTTAAATTTCATGGATAACAACCACAATAATATTTTAGCATTAAAGATAATATATTTATTCAGCTCTGTATATAATCAGGTCTCTGTAAATATTATATCCCATATTTGACCAGAACAAGGCAGTGAATGTTTATTAAACTGGTGAGAAAAGATCCTTTTGGTAATAAATTATCCTCTGAGCCGCCTGTCCCGTCTGAGCTTTATTATCTACGAGGTGAACCCTGTCTGGTTTGGTTGTCAGGCAGTCGATGTTTCATCCCAGAAACAGGAAGTGAAGGCGTTTGTAATCCCTCCAATCCATCATCCTGAGGCTGCACAGGCAGCAGTCCTCTGGCAGCGACTTCCTGTTGTCATTTACTCCCTCTGCCGAGCTTTACCACCACTGCACGGCGAGCCGGCAGGTCGCCACCAACACGCCGTCCTCTAATCTGGTGCCATTGTGATCACAACAAACCAAGGACGCCATATTGATCCCACAGCACTGACCTTAAACCTCTGCAGGGTGTTGATGTCATGGGCTGAATCCTGAGAGGCTGAAAGAGACAGAAAACAGCTGGATGAGACACCAAAACAGGCGGATAGACTTCCCAGTTGTTTATTTTCTTATTTCCTTATTATTAATATTCAATCTCACTTGGCAACAAAGCTCTTCTTGCTTCTTGTTTCTTAGGCATAAGTTATTAATGCCATATTTCCATTTCTGTTGCTTTAAGTAAAAGATCTGAGTATTTCTTTTCCGCTGCCTTCGGGGAACTAGTGTCTCTATGCAAAGAAAGCATTGAGACATAAATACACAAAGAATATAGTAAAGCTTCAGCACCTATATCACTTAAAACATCCAGACAGAAAACAGCGAGGGGGAAGATATCAGTCAGCAGAAAACCAACAGTAAAAAAGGCTTACAGCGACAGAAATAAAAAGATGATTTGTACAGTAGCGCCGGGCTTAAAAGCTGCTGAGATAATATTATCTGCAGCTGCAGAATAGGAAGTTTATGGTTTTCATTTTCTTTCTTTGTTTGATAACAGCCAGACTTTGAATGCCGCAGAGGAAGCAGGTCAACAACTGATGGAGGAAATAAAATGACACAGCAAACCACCAAGGACAAAAAAGCAGATTATCTGTGAAGGAAAACAGAAAGAGCCACAGTCAGTTTCAGTTTGTCAAGAAACTCTTCAGGAAGAGCAGAAGAGCCGTAATTATGTGAAAGAGACGTCCAGGCAGGAAACAGAATGTGACGGCAGATCACTTCCCTTCTGTTTGCCAATCCACTTTCACACATAGCGTTAAATCTAAATCCAAAGGATGGAGCATCGATGGGAAATAAGCTCCGACCCGAACGCCTCGTCAGCGTCGATTCAAACTGACACATCTGTGGAAAGAGGCAGGACGCTAAGTCCAGTCTGCTGAAACAACAGAGGACAGATCTGAGTCGTCCTGAAAATGACATTAACGTTTTCTTTAATTTCAATATTTAAGAATAAAACTGAAAATCTCATCACCTCCAACAACCAGCTGCATCTGTCGTCCATGACAGAGTGAAAATGACGTGATTAATATTAAATAAAATTTACGTCAAAATGTGTTTCATGAGGTTGAAGTGACCTTTGACCTTTGACATCTGAGAAGTGACTAAAGTTTCATTCTTTCTAACGGACAACAGGTTGTGATGGACCAAAAAACCAAGATAGAAGTAAACAGATGGCGAGCAAAAAACAAGATGACGACCAAGACCACAGAATTAGTGACAATCAAGATGGCTGAAAAAAATCTATGATGGCGACTGCCAAATGCCAAGTAATGTAAGTAATAGTAATAGTAGTGACAGTAGTAGTGGTGGTAACAACAGTGGTACTAGTTGTGGTAGTAAATAATAGAGGTAGTATTAGTGGTAGTAGTATTGATAGCAGTAGTAGCAGTAGTAGTATTAGTATTAGTAGTGGTAGTAATAGTAGCAGTAGTAGTAGAAGTAATAGTAGTGGCAGTAGCAGTGTTACTAGTCATGGTAGTAAATAACAGAGGTGGTATTTGTGGTAGTAGTAGTAACAGCAGTAGTGGCAGCAGTAATACTTAATAAAAGTAGTAGTAGTAGCAGTAGTGGTAGTAGTAGTAGTAGTAGTTAATAACAGTAGTAGTAGTAGTAGTAGTAGTAGTACTTAATGACAGCAGTAGTTGTGGTAGTAGTAGTAACAGTAGTGGTAGTGGAAGTAGTAGTAGTGGCACTTAATAACAGTAGTTGCAGTGGTAGTACGTACTGCTACTTGTCAATAACAGTAGTAGCAGTAGTAGTACTAGTACTAGTGTCTAATACTAGTAGTACGTACTGCTACTTGTCAATAACAGTAGTAGCAGTAGTAGTACTAGTACTAGTGTCTAGTACTAGTAGTACGTACTGCTACTTGTCAATAACAGTAGTAGCAGTAGTAGTACTAGTACTAGTGTCTAGTACTAGTAGTACGTACTGCTACTTGTCAATAACAGTAGTAGCAGTAGTAGTACTAGTACTAGTGTCTAATACTAGTAGTACGTACTGCTACTTGTCAATAACAGTAGTAGCAGTAGTAGTACTAGTACTAGTGTCTAGTACTAGTAGTACGTACTGCTACTTGTCAATAACAGTAGTAGCAGTAGTAGTACTAGTACTAGTGTCTAGTACTGGTACTGTTTACTTGTTTATTACCCAGCAGCAGGAACGGTCTGACGACACCAACTTGGAGATCCAGACTTTTATCTTCTACAAATCCACATCCAGCCTCCTGCAGCTCCTCCACCTGCTCCTCTCCTCTTCCTTCTCCTCCATCCCTCCTCCTCTCCAGCAGCCTCCTGCCGGTTACCGTGGTAACACGCGTGTTCTGTTTCCTCAGACGAGTTTTGGAGAAGTCCTGGATCTCCTGAGCCAGTGAATGCATCACAGCTGGATGATAGAGGTAAATAAGTAAAATAAATGAAATAATATCATAAATACAGTGTGGACACTTTACTGTCTGGTGTCAAACAGCTAATATAATGTGCAAAATGTGAATGTTGGAATGAGAAGTGTGCAATCAGTGCAATCATGTGTATAAAGTGCAGATAAAGATGTGATTCTGATCAAAATCACGGAGCTTTTATCGTTTTAGTTTCTCTGCTTCCTGCACCCACCTGCTCTGGATGTCCTGTACTACACTAGAATCCCACAAAGAGTCATATCATCCTTATTACAGGCCTAAATATAACATTATTTCAGATATTGTGGGTTTATTATTGTGTTAAAAACGCAGCTCACGCAGCAGATGTGAAGGCTTGAGCTGAACTGACAGGAAGCTGCGTCAACAGTGTGATGCGTTCAAGTGTCCACAGTGAAATAATTAATAATAATGAGGTTGACGAACACTGCTCAGGGTGTGGCTGATTATGCAGTTAACATCTATCTATCAATCAGTAATTTCCCCTCACAATAACCAAATCATGATATATTATTTACAGTAATTTTATGATGTTTTATCACCAACTTTTTATATATATTTGTGAATTCCTTTACAACTGGAAAGTGCACTATGCAGTGATGGAATCTAAGTGCATTTAGTCTTACTCTGTACTGAAGATCAGTACTCACAGTAGTACCATTTCCAGCTAAATTTAGTTTCTATTGTATGTAACTTTCAACTTTTACTCCAAAACATTAAACTTTTTACGCAAATCAAGTAAATCATTATATATTTATTTTCATATCTCCACCTCTGCCAATTGCAACACATAAATGCATTAATAATTATAATTCAGTAACATAATATAATATTATATATGTAAAAAATGCTATATTTTTGAAGATATAATAAGTGATAATAATAATAAATATTTATAGCATGTACTAAAAAGTGAAAACCATAGGAATGGGAAATGAAATACAGTATTTAGACTGGGGATATAGTTGTGAAGTGCAACTATAAAGTAGTATGAATAAATGTAAATGTGACATTCAGGCATTCAGATGCATTTGCATCACACAAACATGCTACACTTTAGATGTTGGTTTAATCCGAAAAAGGTTTGTGAATCGGATCAATCAGAGTCCAGAAAACTCACCCACTAAGACCCCTCAAAGCCGTGCAATATTCAGTTTATGTGCAATATTTTTAATCCCATGTGCAAATTTTAATACACACCTAATTTCTCTCACTTATCTATTTATTGATCTATTCATCTGCAGTAACTGTTCAGCTGTACATAGTATTGGCATGTTTTTTATTATTATTTTTAATATCATTTTATGGTATTGTCTATTTTATGTTAGTACTGTAAGCTTTTGACATCAAAGCTCTTCTTGATTCTTGATAATAATAATAAAACATTTACAGGGTGTACTAAAAATTAATTACAACTACATTCAGGCATTCAAATGTATTTTCATATTTAGATGGTTTGATCCTCAGAAAAAAAATGCTTGTTGCGTGAACTGGCTGAATTAGGGTGCAGAGGACTGAGATGTAGTATTAACGAGGGTCCGTGAACTCAGCTGGAGCCTGGTTGTGGAAAGCAGGGCAGCTCCTCCTCCTCCTCCTGCTCCTCCTCCTGCTCCTCTCCCAGAGAAAAAAAGGAGAGACAGTGGGTGGAGTACAGGAAGCTGCTGTCCACGAATATCCGACCATGGGCGAATTCTTTTAACGCCATAAATCACAGCGTCTGTCCTTCTTTTCTTTTCACGATCCTGTGGAGATTTCTCTCATTTTGTTGTTTTTTTCTGGATTTGAATCGGACGGTTTTAACCGACGCGGTGGGAAGATGTCTCGGGGAGTGATCCAGCCCAGCCAGCAGAAACTGGCAGAGAAGCTCACCATCCTCAACGACCGAGGCATCGGGATGTTGACCCGTGTTTACAATATCAAAAAGGTCCGCACACACACACAGTTATATTCTCATTAACCACACAGTTTCATTATATCTGCACCTGAACCCCAAACGAGTGTCAGTGCTGGAGACGGTGTGAATGCTTGATTAGCTAGCTCACTTTTAGCCGGCTAGCTACACCAGTTCGCCCCTGATGTTTTGTATGTTAGCCTCTGTTAATGAGGTCCCCTTTGAAACAGCCAATTGTGCGACACTTTTCCTAAACGAGTCCCGTTAGCATCCCTGGAAGCAGCCGCTGCTAGCAAGCTGTCGCGTTAGCTTGCGGTAAAGTAGCCCATTAATTTTACGGCGTAAACTGGTTTTTCAGTCGGATTAAAAACAAACGTATACTTACTATAGACAGTATATCCAATGTTTATCAATTGCTGTGATCTCGTGTTGATCAATTTAACCTTCCCGAAGTATTCACAGCAAACCGACAGGCCCGCAGTGGCTTTAGCAGCCAGCTAACGTCGGCCGGTAATGGCGACGGCTAGCTAAACTAAGCTAAGCTAACCACGGCTAAGCTAGCAAACGGGCGTCGTCTCCGTTCTATGGAAAAGCCAAAACACGACACCAAAACACAGCCTGATGCTAACAGCTATTAGCTCAAACAAGACACCCGATCTGACAGCTAGCTACCTGTAGCTCGTTAAATAATGTAGAAAACGAGGCAAAAGTAACAGAGTAACGCTTCTTCATTGTCTCTTAAAAGATTAATCGTTGAAGTAGCTGGTCAATTGATATTACTATTTCACGGCACAACACCAGAGTCCAGTTTGGTGACTAAAAATTGCCTGATTTTTTTTTGTCCCAGCTGTCAAACCCTAATAATTCTCTTTACAGTAATCTGTTTAGATCATAGATATTAATCAGTTTGAGTCGTTTTAAATATAAATCGTCTAAATCCTCTGATTCCAGCTTTTATTAATTAATTGATTAATCAAGTGTGCTGCCCTAAATTCAGCATACTATATAAAATATAGCTTTGAACTCCCCAGAGAGGCAAGCTGTCTGTGTTTCAGGACACACAATGATTGACTTGATCGATTGACTAATTGTGTCGATACAAACATATATTTCAAGCCCCTCTTGATGACATTAACATGGCAGCTGCTACTTCGGTGTACACTATCACAGTGAGTGCAATAGATTAGATTTATAAAAATAAGACATTACTTGTTAATGTTTATTACGTATTAATGTTTCTTAAATGTGTTGCTCCAGTATTACAACAGTGTTGTGTGTGTGAGAGGGAAAGAGCAGTGGGTCTGTTTGAGTGAACGAGTTTTTGTGCTTCGGTATGAATGACGATTATGAAAGGATGAAATGAGAAAGAAAGAGGTCAGTCATATCCTTAGATAGTTCACACAGAGTAGATGCTAAACTATCTGAAAGCAAGTACGGTTTACTGTTTATTATTTACTACTACTGACTGGTGGTATATTATTGATCATCAACTAAAACACCAGATAGTTAACATGATAAAATGTAAAGTTTTTACTGAACATGGTGGACTTTTCTTTGACAGTATGAGCAGTCAGTCAGATTTTGCTGCTGTTTACTCTCCTATAGTTCGCCCTTCCTTTCCTTCCTCCCTTTTTTTTTAAGCCTGTCCATCATCTTCATATCTATCCTGATCTGCCTTTCCATAATACGTCTCCCAAATTATAGTCCATTTGTTGGTTTTACACCTTTTTTCACCCTTGAGATTTTAGAAAACTCTGCAGCATCACAGTAACAACGTAATCCCAAAAAGATAGAAATCAAAGAACCAGGAGGGTAATCTGTGACACCAACAGGTCATTCTGGAACACTCAAACCACAATTTAATCTTTTTATTTCTGATATTCCCAGTTTAAGTGCACTTTCGATATCTTAATTAAACTTTTTTTTTTTAATTTTTGGTTCTCCTGTTTCTACCTTTTTGGGAGAGAGTCATGCTCACTAACAGTAATATTGTCATCAAAGATCACAGCAATGTTCTTTTCCATTTTAAGCACTCATTATGCACCATGGCTCGCTGCAGAAAACCCTTAAAATCTGTTTCTTTAAATTTCCCTCAATTAACCTCAGTTAATCTTGTGGCGCGAACGTTTTCGTTTGCTGTGCTTGTCTGTTCAGCTTGCTGTGCTTGTCTGGACCTCCTAACATCATATTCTGTGTCAGGCTTTTCCTCATACTCTATTTTTATAGCCATAAACAAAAAGCAAATGCACCTTAATCTGTATGTATCCCACCAAATCAATTTGTATTTAATCCATGTAGTTATGAGGGAGGAAGTTTGGATGGCTTGGCCTTTATTTTTTGTGTGTTTAACCCAAACCTGAATATGCCATACCATGATATAAATCATTATCAAGGTAGGAAATTACCTATATTGTGATTAGAAAAGCAGTGAGGAAATATAAATCCTATTAAATTAATTGATTAAGTTTCAGTATTTTTTTTTTTAATACCATTTGAAACAAAATTCTCTCAGTCCAGCCTCTGAAATCCTCCTCTATGACAGTAAATGCACATCTTTGTGACATTTGAGGACATCGTCTTTGGGTTTTGGGAAACTGATCCACATTTTTCACGATGTATTTCCTTTTATAGACCGTGAAAATAATAGAGCAAACATTGGATATGTCACAGAAAGGACTCAAATGAGAGTAATTTTATTTTAAATTGTCAAATGCGTTCAGAGGAATAAAAAACATAATAACCAGAGTGGTTCATAATGTCTCGCTGTTTTACCTAAAACTCATCTAACGCTTCTTGTTCCTCTTTGACTTTGACTTCCCAAAAAAGAAGCTCAACAGAAACAAAAAACAGACCAGTCAACAGTGTAGTTACACTTTGTTGGAGTCATTGAATGTTATGATCAAACCACAGGTCTTTCTTCAACTACCTCGTTATGGGATGTAATCATCCGGGGATCCTGATTTACTGCCCAGCTGTAAACACAGTATATTTCTTTTCTCCCCGATACCAATTCAATGCATAAATGCTTCAAACAATAAGAGAAAAATTTTGTTCGACAGATCAAACAGTGGAGACACAAAATTTGTATGTGTGCTGTTTCAGCTAACCAGGAAGTTAGCATCACACTGGTTCACTCAACAAAAAGCTAATGGGATTTTTTCCAGTGGATTTTGGGTAATTGCAGAAAAATTACCTCTATTTATGGTACTTTTGTCCAGTGCAGTAATGTCCACACATTAACATCACTTCTATGATTAATTTGAAGCCATGATGATGTCACCAGAAGAAAAAAAACAATACATCACAAGATGTCACTACACTAAGTTAAAGGCAGACTAGCGTATGGCATGATGTTGTTTCGTCATCTTATTTAGCCACTTTTCACAAGCACTACATAGAGTACATTATTAACTATGTGATTAAACTCAACCAGATCCTTCTAATATGTGCCGTCACAGTGCAAAACACAGAAAATACACAACTCATGTTGCTGTCATTTTAACTATGACAGGACGAATCCATCCCAACAATGAGGCACTGCATTGTCAGTTACCAAGCAACACGCGAGATGAAAGAAATAAAAACTGCAGCCATATTGTTATTATTACAAAATTTAGCTTCAAGTCGTTATTGTCATTATACCTCATATATTGAAACATGATACGTGTTATTTCCAAGGAGTGCGTAGGCAATGAAGCGTTAACAGGGGTTTTTCTAGAAAAAAGAATACGAGGGCAACTTGCTTTAGCTTTGTGCTGCGGGACGACATTTTTAAATGCCGAAAAGTGACGAAAACATCTCACCTGATGCAGTATATCAGGATGTAGATCAGATGGCAGATAAATAATAGTGCTGCCTTGAAGCTACGTGAAATCAGCGCTGGTGAAGCTGTCTGTCTATTCATCTGGATTTAGTTAGAGAAGAATGTTGTTTTCCAGTTCAATTTCAATATTGTATCCACGAATAAAATTGTGTTTGTCCGACTTAACTGTAACAACCGGCACTAAATCGTCATTTTGGTGAGAGGACGCAGCGCCCCAGTTTAGAAAAACCCCTGGTTAATATATTTATTTTTTGAATGTGTTGGCTGTCCTTAACTGAACCCTCAGGTATGCAGGAAACACCTGTTTGAGCAGCTGTTCCAGATGTGTGTGACTGTGTGTGCAGACCAGTGATCAGCACTTTGTCTGGGTGGGCTCTTTGTTTTTGATTTCTTCTCTTTTTCTCTCCGTTCCAATGCTTCCCCCCTCTCCTATGCAGCAAGGACAAGTTTGGAAGGTTTGCAAAGTTTATCACCTTCCACTGATGAAACCCCTTCACCCTTCCTCCTCCTCCTCCTCCTGGCTACCTGTACTGATCTGTCGGTCCTCCCCTTTGTGCCTCACTCCTCCTCATGTCTGAATCTGTGATGCTGAGAGTAAAGCTGGGCTCCATTCACCGTCACCTTTAACAACCCTCAATGGAAACTCATTTGCTTTATTGATTTTTCCGTGATTTAATTAGGGAAAACTTACGTTAAAAATAAAGTTTTTTTTGTTACTTTGCTGCAAATCGAAAGCTGCCAAAAGCTAAATTTAATTTGAGTATTAATTATTTACCAATTTGACCCATAGTAACTGACAATGACCATCACAGATTAGGAGAATAGTCACTTGACTAACCATTATTTATGTTATGCACAGATTCATGAATCTGCAATATAAAATATACACAATGCACTGTTTAGAAACAACACAGTACTTCTCTGACTTCTGTCCATGTCTGAACATTCATGAATTAAACTGATATGGCAGCAGTGGTGGAATTATTCAGATGTTTTATTTCAGTAAAATTACAGAAGTATTGGCATTAAAATTAACCAAATAGAGCACTGATAAGTCCACTGTATATTTCAGTGATGTGTATTTTTAATTCTGTATTCTGTATCTAATTCTTAATTACTGTGCCGAGTAAATCCAACAAAATTTTCTTCAGTGTGCACTTGTTGCACGCCTGAATTACAGCAAATTTAACAAAACATACAGATTATGCATTATTCCCATTTCATTATCACATATTATTATATCATAATAAATTATGCTTTAATGTGTTCATCACTTAAACAATGTGGCGCGGGTAGCTTAACTGGCAGTAAATGACAATTTATGTTTTGATTTGTCATCTGTTGTGTGTAAAAACCCTAAATCAGCAAAAGGCTGGGAGAAATTTCCACCATCTTCCATCCCAATATATTTGATTTTATCGCTTGATAATGACATTTAATACAACGCACCATGTTGAAATAAGAAATAATTGAACAGGGTGAAACCTATTTCTGTGAGTTAAATACTTAAAGTATTTTCTCATGTATTTAAGCACCAAAAATAGTTTCAAATGACTTTCAATTCAATGATATACACATTTTAATGACATTGAACTTCATGCTAATTTTTTGATATATTATAATGGGATATCTTTGCTTGTCTCAGCAGTTTAGATTACTCAGTTGTAATCTAACAACAACTATAACTTAATCACAATATGATTCCTAAATTATCACCCAGCCCTTAACTAAAACTGTCAAATAAATGTAATATTTGCCTCGAAAATGTAGTGCAGTAGAAGTATAAGGGAGTAGAAAATGGGGGAAAAAGTTTTTAGTTAGATTCTACCACTACCTGATGGTCGGTTCATCACTGACATGCCAACAAATGTGTTTTTAAAGTGTTCAGGTCCAGAGCAAAGTGCTGACTGAAGCAGCTCTCCAGCAGGCAGTCGTCCAGCTCTTAGCCCTTTGTAGTGCCTCTCCAGCACCTCTGGAGCTCATCCTTTCTTTGGAGAGCCACTCGTTTTCTATGCAGCAGCAACTTAATCCCCCCCCCAAAAAAAAAACAAAAAAAAACAAAATCATCCCAGTGAGGGCGCTCTGCGTTTTAACAGGGACTCTGAAGGACTGCCATAAAGGTGCTATGGGGTGTTGTAATATTTCATCCAGTAATTAGCAGGCGTAATTAGTTTTCAGATGTAGGTTTTCCCCCAGCCTAGCGCTATCTAGTCCAGGGTCCCCCTCCGTACGTCGCAGCCCTTTTGAGGAGCTCAGCTCAGCTAATTGGTACCTGGAGTGGAGCAACGATGGTGGGGGCGAGACCCAGGTCTGTTCTGGTATCCAGGCAACAGTCTCTACTGATCCTCAGCTTATTCCCTTCATTCACTGCTCCCTTTCCATCCATCCCATCAACTCCCCCCCCACCTCCCCACCACCGACCCAACCCCACCCGAAACCCAGCCAGCCAGCTTATTGCACTAGCAAACCACCAGCACTAATAGACAACGCCATGTCAATGTGATGCCAGTTTGATGAATAGTAGACAAGTTGAGCTGCTGTGGTGTGGCTGTATATACTAAACATGTTGTCAAGTTAGTCCTTGTGTAATGGAAAGAATGGTTTGCATGCTTTAGCCCATTAATACAATACAACTCATGTATTTTACATTCCTGCCAACCATTATCCAAAGTCAGTCATATCACTATCACCTATTGTTTTCTGCGATCAGATAGAATGCTAATTCAAATCAGCCTAGAGGCATGTCATTTTATGTGTACAGTCAGCAGCCTAAAACTATGTAAACCAAATTAATTTAAGGGATGTCACAGATTAAGGTGATGTTTTCCAGTCATGAGTAAAAACAGTCACTGAGAGACAGTGAATTAGTCAAATGCTTGATCCACAGACTCGCTTCACTTACATTTCCTGTGACTAATATAGCATTAAAATATGGTGGAATTAGCAGCTAACTAGCTAACTGCACTGCTCTCCGTTTGCTTGCTAATTCCACCACGTTTAAGCTAATTAGCTCATGGCCGTGTGTTGTCACTAGCAGTGTACTTTTTCTTTTGTTCGGATCAAACGACTACAGAGAACCGTTCAATGTCCGTACATCATCGCGTCCATATCAAATCAAACGAGTTGATTAGGACAATTGCATCATAAAATGGTCGCTATTGGTAGCTTACCACTGACATCTTGGATGTTGGAGCTTCCTTCAGTCATGTGAGTGCACCAACAAGTAAGTAAATAAATCTGTTTATTTACAAAGTGTTCAAGTTTCTCACTTAAAACTACAAACTACTGACATTAAAATTTACTTTCTAGCTCTGGCTAATTTTTGCGGAAAAGCACTGGAACGCCTCATAATGTACATCAATGGTGCCTTCCATTAGCATTAGCTGTTAGCAGCTGATATGCTCCACAGTCCTGCAGGCAGCTAATAGCCAAGCTAACTAGTTCTCATCCTGCTGATTGTTGACAATGTAGAATTCTCAAATTTGCGTCAGTCATGAGTTTACCCAAACAAATTTTCTATCGTCACCAAAAAATACCATAACGTTTTAATATTTCAATCTTTTTTCCACCAAAGTTTTGGTGCTTGTGACCTCCCTAGCAAGTACAAACTAACAAAGAGAGTATATATGTGCACAGATAATCAGTGCAGTCATGTTTGTAAAACATTTTCACAATCAAATTTTTAAAGTTTACAATGTTGACCAACCTTAACGTCTAAAACAGCTGTTCCAGAGTCATGACAGACAAATATAAAGTTTAGAGTTTGGGCTAAAACATGGAAAACAGTCCTGTTAGTCTGCATACCAATGTTATGGAATAACTGGACAGTGTTTTTTTTTTTTTTTTTTTAAACTCTGCAGTTCCCCGGCGTGAGTCAAAGGGTAAATACATTTTAGAGGCCATCGTAGAGGAGACTAGTCTGTTGTGTAGGACGAAGCTAACGGTTGTTGTAGTTGTCATCAGAAAAATCTAGTCTTGTGCTTTTGCAACTGCATGGATTTAACAGTCACATCTTGATTCCTTGCTTCTCATTTTACACAGTTAAAATCCAGCCTGCCTCTCACACACCTAAACAGATTTTCTTTGACTGATTTACAATGACGACAACTGCGAGCGTCGTTGGCAATTTAAAATGGGAATCTGGTCAGGCGTGAGGGATTTGGGCACAAGGAAACAAGCTGAGACTGGAGGTCCAGTCTTGTGTTATTGATGGGTGTTGTTTGTTTTTATGTGTCAACCCCCCCAAAGTGTCCCAAGTGTTTTGTGTGCGAGACCCTGCAGTAGTGGGTTTGTTCAGGACCTTAGCATGCCTGTTTCTGGTGTGTTTGTGCGAGAAGTAGCTTTAGCTAATAGGCTAAACACACAAACTGAACTGGCAAAGTAGCAAGCACAATACACATATGTTGCTCATGGAGTAGGTTATCCTTTTTCTTTTTCTTCTTTTTTTTCAAGATGTCAGGATATTTCTACTAACTTAAACCTGTATTGCCTCCTATTATTGAAGATGCAAAAGTGCCAGTAGATGCTGATTTATTTTTCTCGACACTTTTTTTTTTTTTTTTTTTTTTTTTTTTGACTAGTTAGGATCATTTTTGTAGTCAGCTAAACCTGTTTTACACCTGTACCATTTTGCATCCAGTTTTAAAAATTGCTGGTGCAAAGTGGCAGCAGATGCTGGATGATGTTGCTTGCTAGGTGGACAATCTTTTTGCACCATTTTCCATCCCATGTTGAATGAAAGCAGATGCAAAATGTTGCTGCTGCTCTGACTACATGTTGTCAGCAGTGCAGCTTCACGTTTTACAATCCGTGTCGTCCGTTAACCTTCCTCCTTGTGTGAACTAGCATGTGCTGCTCTTTCGGTGGTTTCATTTTGTACTGGCGGATGCTGGAAACGGTTCAGTGCCATGCAAACTGAAGTCTGGGTTTATGGTCATGTTGTTCCATTTAGCTGGTTGAAACATTACATTTTTGGCATTTATAGTGTTTTGTGTTGCATTTTGGGAACTCCATGTTGTACTATTTATGGCCTTTTTCTAAATGTGTTCTTCCACTTCCTGAACCTTTAAAGTGCCACGAGGAACCGACTCCTCAGAACGACCTCTTCTGGGATCGTTCCTCTTTGTTGGCAGCCAGCAAACTTTTATAAACTTTCACTCTGTTTTATGGCACATGCATGGACTACATCTTCCTCGCCATTCGCAACTACACGACCCATAATGCATGAGTGCTGTTGCTTCCTGCCAGAGTGAGATGAGAATATTAATTAGAAAGAAAAAGAGTGCAGGTGTAGTGAAATAATTAAAATTTTGCTGCCTTAAACAGGACTTTCTCTCTTCCTCTGGACTCATTTCTCTGTACTTAAGTTCCCCCTCTTTCTCTTTTGTTTTCTCTTCTTTCATTGAACCCCTTTTCCATCTTACCATCACTCTGCCCATCATGCAGTGGTACTAACCAGCGACCAGTTGCTCGGTTTCAAACTGAAACCTTCTCATTTCCTGGGACTCTCCGGTGGTTCTCATCCTCTCTGTGTTGTGGATTTTCTCTTATTATTAAATTATTAGATGCATCAAACATTTTTCTCCAGACTTGAAGCTTTCATATTGAAGGACAATAAACACAATATGTACAAAAAGTGTTGTTTAAAATGAACATTTCAGTATCTTAGTCCACAGTGCAGCAGCTGAGAACCACTGATGACTGATTCAGGCAGAAACTGGTTCATCCAAATATGAAAACCACAAACTTTATTCAGCAAATCCTACCCTGTTGGGTGTTTTTGTCTTTGTCTTGTGTCTTAATGGTGAATCAGACCGAACCACAGTCAAGTTTGGGTGCGTTTGTTTTCATGTTTTTGAATATGGGGATGTCACGATAACTGATGCATGAAGTCGACGCCAAACTTCTAAAAGACAAAAATGTGACACTACTTGTTTTTCCTAAGGTACCAAGGTTGACAATAGAAAACGTCCTTGATAATGATACAGTACTTGTGTTGTACACATTTTTAGTCATATTGTGTCACATTGGAAAAGCCATGATTTGATAAAACAGAAAGGTTTTTACACTTGTTTGAGATTTTTCCTTTTTTGAAAATTAGCTGCTGGGCTGAATGAGATACAAAAGCAAACATTTAACAGTAAACCAGCCAATTCTAGTTGACATGAATCTAATTTTGGGTCTCAACCTCTTCTAAAATTCTCCATACCGGTGGATTGCGACCCTGAACCAGTCGATGTAAACATGCGTAGTTGGAGTTTTCTTTGGCGACTGTTTAAAGACAAATAAATGAAAACACGGTACATCAAACACAATCATCAAACCTGTGTTAAAATTGGGGGGAGGAGAGCTAGTTAACGTTAGCTGTTAGCAGCCAGATAATCGAGCTAATGTACATAGAGCAATGCGTTCAGTCTCTATCCAATAAAAATGGAATGATTAATTCATGATAAATAACTTATGATAAATGTATTAATGATACATTTGCAAAAACTAGTCAAGAATCTTGAACTGTCACCGGTGTTGGTGTTGACCTTCATGTTTCCGATATTGTGACATTCCTATTTAAATATTCCTCTGGTCTGGAAACTTCCCTAAAGTCAGAAATGTGAATATTTTATCCTCCTGAACCTCCTCTCACATCCCGGGCCGGATAAACCAGTTTCTAAATGTTTCCCTGGTGATGACGAGTCTGAGGAAAGAACACGTTAGATTAATAGAAATGAGAAAATGTTGGATTGATAGAAGTGAAAGTTAACATGGAGAGTAGGTGTTACTGGTCATAGTTTTGTTTCTCCTCACCTCTTTTCTCCTCTCCTTCTCCAGGCATGTGGCGATCCCAAGGCGAAGCCCTCGTATCTCGTCGATAAGAACTTGGAGTCGGCTGTTAAATTTATCGTCAGGAAGTTTCCTGCCGTCGAGACGAGGAATAATAACGTAAGTGTGCCTGCATGTGTGTCTGCACTGCTTGTTTGTGATGAAGAGGAATGAAAGTGTTGAGCAGTGTGATTGATTCAGCACTAATAGACTGAAAAATCAGGTGGACAGATTGTCATTTTGCCAGTAATTTCTTCACAGTGAGATCATTTTCCTCATTTTTTAAAAATTTTCATTTTAACTTTTTGTCCCACAAACAGGGACTTTCCACTGTTAATAATGTATTATTATTATCATCATTGTTATATGAATAAAATCTATTTTAATGTATTATAAAAATTATTGAAAATAAATACATTAAATTAAAATGCAAATATAATATATAATACTATACTTAATAGTAATATGTTACTAATAATGCTGAAATTGCAGCAAAATTCCTAAACACAAATTTCATAACGTGATTGGTTGAGATTTTATTTGTGGAGAAATTTGCATTGTGATATTCACATTCTGTGTGGAAGTATTCATGAAAAAAATATGAAAAAATGTTGAAAATCCAGCAGCAAAGTGGACAGAGCAACATCTCAATAAGGACCTATAAAAATAGGAAGCAGTGTCATCAGTAAACAAGTATAATAAGTAGAAAAATGTCAAAATAAGCCGGAAACAAAATGCGTAAACAATGTACCTCAAAAATATGTGCAGGACTAATGACTACTAAAGATCAGAAAAAAACATTATAAATGTTGAAATGGCAATACAGCAAATAGCAACGTAAGTGAACAATAATAAGACAACATAAGTATTGCACATTAATAAATAAGATATTAATAATAAGATCAGATACTCAAAAGTGTGACGTATCCTACCCAAATATGTTGATACCGATAATGACAGTATCTTGTCGTCAAGCAACTTCATTTTTTTATTTATCAATTAAATTAAGTATTTTTACAATTTCCCTTTAATTTTAGTAACTGTGTGTCTGAAAATAAAACGAGTCATTGCTCATCAGATATTGCTTTATTTGTTAGCTTAGCTTGTAGCTTTTGTGTAGTTGTTATTTAGCTGTGTGTGTGTGTGTTTGTGTAGCTAACTGCTTTATTTAGTATAACTGTGCAAATAATTGTCTCTTACGTTGTTTTCTGCTTTGTTTCTGTGTTTGTTTGTGTTTTGCATGCTAAACTTGGCTTATTCCGGACTTGTGCTTTTTGGTAAGTTTTGTATTTTGGTTCATGTTTTGTAATGTCCATTTTTTTGTGTGCCTGTTTTTTTTTTTAAGCTATATTTTGGAGGGTTTTTTGCGTTGCTCTATTTATTTTGCTCTTCTCTGCTGCCAGAGTTTTTTACTTTCTATCATTCATCCACTGAGTGACTGTAGCTGGTTAACTGGGGGGTTAGGTCGCTGGTTGTGTAGTTAACTAGCTGGTTGGCTGGTTAAAAAGCTGGTCGGCTGCTAGTTTTGTTAAATGGCTGGACTGTGTGTTAAAGTGACAGGCTGAATGGAGGACTGTTTCTGAGCACATATTCTGATTTTTGGTCATGCTTCCCATTCAAAGTTGTGAATAAAGGACATAAAAAACTCTAATCACTGATTGAAATCTACTAAAAACTTTTCAGCTAAGAGCTGGACTTGAGTGGTTTTACCTCCTCGGTGCAGCAGCAGCAGCAGCGTCACTTTTTTCTCCACTTTATCTCGTTTTTACAGTTCTGACTTGAAATAAATAAGTTTACATGCAGTACGATGTGATGTCTGTCATATAAATAGAAACAGCCTCTTAAGGCTTTTACACACTGGAGGCACAACAACTAAAAGGCACAAAATGCTAAATATTACATGTCTAGGGCTTTTATTGTGATATTATTTCTACAAAACATTACTTAAAATAAATAATAGACACATTTTCTGATTAATAATAACATATTATTATAGCAGTAATTCTATATTATTATGATATATATTGTTATCTTTTTTATTTTAATATAATATATTTGAGTGTTTTATAAAATTATAGAAAATAATACATTAAATCAAAATTGAATTAATATTAAATAAAAGAACCAAAATGTTACTATTAGGGATAACATTTAAGCAAAAAACAAAAAAGGAACTATCACGTGATTGGTTGTTTTTGCATGAACGCCCTCAGTGTGTAAAGGCCTTCACTAGCTCAATATATTGCTTTTCTTTTACACTGGTGTGAGCGTATGTTCCAGCTTGCCAAAAGATTGTTGTGACAATCTTTTTATGCTTCTGAAAACACATTGCTGAGTTTTTCCTGACATAAAGGAGCACAGAGGAAGGTTTCGTCTGTCGGTGCTTCGTTCTTCGTCGTCTTTGATCGAGGAAGAGCCAGCTTTGTTTTGATAGTCGGATATTTTACTTTGTTCAGACATTTTTCATTCTTTTGTACCTTCTTTGAACTTCAAACACAGACTTTTAAAGTCTGTGCATCACCAGACAAAAAAATCAAATGAAGCAAATGAAAATCTCAATTAAACATAACTGAATTATGTCTTAACAAATATTCAAATGAAGGAAATGTCCTACCAAAGTAAAATGACCTCATATACATCAATGTGTTTTTAAGGTGGTGTGTTTCTTTATATCTGGTTATCTATTCTGTTTCTCTGTTTCTCTTAATGAAAGAAAAGCTCCAGTATCACTGAATTATTCACCAACAGAGTGTCATTTATAGCAGCTTGCTGTTAATTTAAACCAAATGAAGAGAAACTGTAATTAATCTGTCCAAGATACGATAAACTGTATTGATCCCTGAAGGGAAATTCTGTAATTGGATTTTTTTTTTGGAGAGAATAGCAGATATGCAGATGTTTTCTTTTATTATTATTATTATTATTCCATTATTTAAATAATTGAGTTAAACTCAATGAAGAAAATAAGATTTGATGCATTAAAACACAGAAATACAACCTTAAACTTCCATAAAGAGAGACGCAGTAAATAACAGATATATAATCAGGTTTTACTGATTGATATATATATATATATATGTCATATTTATATATAACTGTGTTTACGCTGCTGTTTTTACAGCAACAGCTGGCTCAGCTGCAGAAGGAAAAGTCAGAGATCCTGAAGAACTTGGCTCTTTACTATTTTACCTTTGTAGACGTCATGGAGTTCAAGGTAGGGAAACACACCGACAGCAATAATGAGAAGGATTATATATGTATGATGAGTCTAACGAAGGTATTTATTCATCTACAGGATCATGTGTGCGAGCTGCTGAACACCATCGACGCCTGCCAGGTTTTCTTTGACATTGTGAGTCCATAAAAAGATGTTTTTATTTATAATGGACATAAATATTCCCCTCATATATCTGTTTGTTCGATTTTTCTCAGTACTTACCCAGAATAATGTGTGTTTTGTTTCCCGCCAGACGGTGAACTTTGACCTCACCAAGAACTACCTGGACCTGGTGGTGACCTACACCACCCTGATGACCATACTGTCTCGCATCGAGGAGAGGAAGGCCATCATAGGGCTGTACAACTACGCCCACGAGATGACGCATGGAGCCAGGTGAGCTCTTTAACTGCACCAGCCAGGTGAGTCGAGGCCATGGTTTCTATGGTAACCGTGGTTGTGTGCGTCGCAGTGATCGGGAATACCCCAGGCTGGGCCAGATGATTGTGGACTACGAGAACCCTCTGAAGAAGCTGATGGAGGAGTTTGTTCCACATGGAAAGGTAGGAGAGTCTTTTGTAAACTTTCATGTTTAATATGCACCGTTAAAACATTAAAATGTGTTGAGATGTGATTTACATCAACCCAGATGATTTCAGTCATTTTAAAACCTGTGAAATCTCTACTTTCATTTACATTTGGTCATCTGACAGAAGCTGATATATTTTTTTGGACTGCTTTATTAAGTACTTCTGAATAATCCATGAAAAGATATCAATAAATAAAAATAGAAAATAAAGCAGTGGTGTCAGACATGAGAGTGAGAAAGCTCACTGTGCACAATAATTATAATAAATATTATTTGGGAAATAAGTCACAAAAATTTCCATATTTCAAAAACAAAAATACGTACATTGTTACTAACTTATACTTATGTATAAATTATGATATTGTTTGTTTAGCTAGTAACATATAATGAAATAACATTTTATTCATTATTTATGAAACAGTGTCAATATTTTACCATTTTTACAGTTTAATCAATTACTGTATTTTATTGACTCCTATTAGCTTTTAGCTGAGTTTGTACATGTTTTAGGGATATTAAACATTTGAAAGTTCTCAAAGAAATGACAACACAATAAGCTAAAATATTTAATTGTATTTATTTGTATGGGATGTATTTCTTTTGCTTATTTTTTTCCTTACACAAATTTTCCATTTTTTTCCGATGGAAAATGGCACCTTTGTGAAATTTCTGGATTGTGAAATTTGCTTATGTATTATATATTGCAATATATTTCATGTTAAATTTTGTTTGTAAAGCACTTCTCTTGAAGTGTAAACATACAACTATAAAACCACAAGAATGTTTTTTTTCCATTTATTTCTGTTCGGTACAGAATCTGGAATGTGATATTTTGCAGATTTCATGTTTTTGTTGGTTGAATATCTTTAGATTTTTGGACAAAACGTGATTTGAAGGTGTTTTCACACTAAAATTAATTCTCAGAAGACCTCAGCACAGACATGCAGTATTAAACACTTTACGTTTTTAACACTTCCTGTTTTCTTCCACTTCCTGCCTCTCCTCCAGTCGCTGTCGGACGCTCTGATCAGTCTGCAGATGGTTTATCCTCGGAGGAATCTGTCTGCCGACCAGTGGAGGAACGCCCAGCTGCTGTCGCTCATCTCCGCTCCCTCCACCATGCTCAACCCCGCTCAGTCGGATACGGTCAGTACGAAGCGCCTTCACATCCAACCTAACTGAGCTTCACAAGAGAGCAGATATGTGACGTTTCACACCAATGATATGAAAAACCTCAAGCGCTCAAAGACGGCAGTGGTGAAGATTTAGGAACTGATGATGCACAGTCATGTTTCAAAGGTGTGGAGATTTTGCAAGATAACAATGAAACTACAGAAATATTTATTGAATATATAGATGAATATGATACTCTTGATATAATGTATAATACTTATTAACATTATATTTGTATGTATGTTATGATAAGACTATTTTGTTGTATTAGACAAAAGATATTTTCAGTTTCAGTCGTACGAAGTAAAGCAAATAATTCTCAGAAATAAATAAAAATAATCTTTAATTCTTTAATTTGAAAAGAGAAAATACATTTTGGTAGATTTTTGTCTGATTAAAAAAAAATATTTAACCTAATCTCATTAAAAAAAAAAGTGAAGATCATAAGTGGATCATGAGTTGACCGTAACATTCCTACAAGGTAAATGTTTTTATCTCGTGCTTTTATTTTATGGCTTTGATGCTCCCTCACTATCAGCTTCCTGCTGCAGTCATGGAGAAGAACAACGATGGGAAATGATCAGTAATAGGATTTTAAACGTACAATAAGGGATGTGATTAGATGATGTTTACTGAGTTATCTAATGTGGTTCTGCCTCTAGATGCCGTGTGAATATCTGTCGCTGGACGCCATGGAGAAGTGGATCGTTTGTAAGTGAAGCACTTTGTTCATGTTAGTCGTGGCCTCCTAAGTTTCGCTCTGTCGTCACAGTTTCGTCTCCGTTGTCTCTCCAGTCGGGTTCATCTTGTGTCACTCGGTGTTGAACAGCGATGCAGCAGCGTTGTCGCTATGGAAACTGGCTCTGCAGAGCTCCACCTGCCTCTGTCTGTTCAGGGACGAAGTCTTCCACATCCACAAGGCTGCCGAGGATCTGTTTGTGAACATCAGAGGGTGAGAGCGAGAAGGAAATATTTACAGCGTATATTTCTGCATTCAGAATTGTTCAGGGAAAATATTAGTCTCCAAGAAATGATTTAATTACTATTTATTAACAAAAACAACTTAAAGAGGTTTTTTTTTTTTTTCCTACATTTAGAAATATTTTTGATCAATCTTTTGTTTATTTAGTAACATGTAATCAAATAACCTTTTTATTTTTTATAAAATAATTTCATTATTTGTTTGAATCAATTATTATGTTTTATTGGCTCACATAACTTTTTAGCTGAGCCTTTTAGCTTTACACATTTTTATAGAGCACTATTTCATTAAACTCAGACACCTTACAAAACTATACATAATATTAAAACAGTCGATGATAATAACATAACAATTTAAAGCAATCGAGTTAAAGAAATTACAACACAGTAACCAAATATTTTCTTTACAATATTTATCTTATAGTTTGTTTTTTTTCTGTACGATAAAGACTGGGGAATGTGAAATTTACCTTTTTTCATTTGTCAGTTGAATACATTAAAATTTTCCAATTCTCCTTTTTTTGTTTTCTAGATACAACAAACGTATCAATGACATCAGAGAGTGCAAAGAACAGGCGCTGTCTCATGCGTATGTATTTAAAACATCATTTAATCATCACCTTCTTCTACTCTTTTTGCTTTATTCTCCCCTCTTTATATCTGCTTTTATCCTCGTTCACTTTATTCCATCTTCCTCTTTCATTTCCATTCTTTTCACTTGCTTTAATCCTCTCTCTGGATTATACCAACAGTGTCAAAATACCATTTAATCGTGATGATTGTGTTGTTTCGATGCCCTGACTTCCTTTGTCTCTGCAGAGGTTCGATGCACAGAGAAAGACGTAAGTTCCTCCGATCGGCTCTGAAGGAACTGGCCACCGTTTTAGCCGATCAGCCTGGACTACTGGGTCCTAAGGTAGTACAAAATACCGCCTTAAATAGTGGAATAACACTTTAAATGACCCCAGGGTTTCTTTTTAACACCTGTCCTGAGAGTTTTTGACCTTTCTGTTTTTTTCTCTCCACCAGGCATTGTTTGTTTTCATGGCGTTGTCATTTGCCCGCGACGAGATCATCTGGCTGCTTCGACATGCCGACAACATTCAGAAGAAAAGCACAGATGACTTTATAGACAAGTGCGCACACCTGCTCACACCTGGTCACACCATCATTGTGTTCCTGTCGTCTTCCCGTGTTGCTTTAGCCTTAAAACTGTCTGGTTTTGTCTTGCAGACACATAGCGGAGTTGATCTTCTACATGGAGGAGCTCAGAGCTCATGTCAGGAAGTACGGCCCGGTGATGCAGCGGTACTACGTCCAGTACCTGTCCGGGTTCGATGCCGTGGTGCTGAATGAACTGGTGCAGGTGTGAACACAACCTGGACACAGGACAGGAAGCAGGGTTCCTACTGACCTGCTTTATATCCTCCATGAGTTAACACAGTCAAACTGACAAGATTATGTAGTGTATAGTGTTTATGTCATGTAAGATAATAATTATATTTTATATATAGATAAATATTATCCAATCTAATTATCTAAAAGTCCTTTCATTAATTTTACTTTTAAAATATTTTAGATTGATGCATCTATCCTGAAAATTTAGGATGAATATTCCTTTTTTTATCACAGAAAATATATTGCATATTCATTTTTTTGGGCCTCACTTTAAAGTCCAGAAGACTCATTTTTCTTGTTTTTCTGATCAGATTTGTTTTCCTTGTCTCCATCTGGTAGAACCTGTCTGTGTGTCCAGAGGACGAGTCCATCATCATGTCTTCATTCGTCAACACTATGACCTCTCTGAGCGTCAAGCAAGGTACAGTTTAGAAGAGGAGTAGTTATACTAGATGTTAAGTCAACATTTTAATGTTAATATTTTTATATTATATTCTGTGTTTTCCAGTGGAGGATGGAGAGGTGTTTGACTTCAGAGGCATGAGGCTAGACTGGTTCAGACTGCAGGTCTGCTCACAACTCTGCTAATTATCAGCATCTATTAAATGTCTGCGTTTTCCACCAAACGTTTTAAATGTTGTCCCCTCTGCAGGCCTACACCAGCGTCTCTAAAGCCAGCCTCGGAATCGCCGACCACAAGGAGCTCGGTAAGATGATGAACACCATCATCTTCCACACCAAGATGGTGGACTCTCTGGTGGAGATGTTGGTGGAGACGTCAGACCTGTCCATTTTCTGGTGAGAGACTGCAGACATGTTAAAGTAGGAACTGTACGTGTTAAATTTGTTGTTTCACGGTGTTTCTCTGTGTGGTTTCAGCTTCTACAGCCGAGCGTTTGAGAAGATGTTCCAGCAGTGTTTGGAGCTTCCCTCTCAGAGCCGACACTCCATCTGCTTCCCTCTGCTGTGCACCCACTTCATGTCCTGCACCCATGAGCTCTGTCCTGAGGAGGTAAACATCCACTAATATACATATATATTAATATATAGCAACATATAGAGATAGATGGTTCTGTCCTGCGGAGGTAAACATCCACTAATATACATATATATTAATATATAGCAACATATAGAGATAGATGGTTCTGTCCTGAGGAGGTAAACATCCACTAATATACATATATATTAATATATAGCAACATATAGAGATAGATGGTTCTGTCCTGAGGAGGTAAACATCCTCTAATATACATATATATTAATATATAGCAACATAAAGAGATGGATAGCTCTGTCCTGAGGAGGTAAACATCCTCTAATATACATATATATTAATATATAGAAACATATAGAGATGGATAGCTCTGTCCTGTGGAGGTAAACATCCTCTAATATACATATATATTAATATATAGAAACATATAGAGATGGATAGCTCTGTCCTGAGGAGGTAAACATCCACTAATATACATATATATTAATATATAGCAACATATAGAGATAGATGGTTCTGTCCTGCGGAGGTAAACATCCTCTAATATACATATATATTAATATATAGAAACATATAGAGATGGATAGCTCTGTCCTGTGGAGGTAAACCTCATATAATACTGTGTATCTTATTGATTTATCTTTCTGCTGTTTAGGGATGTTTTAAAAGGTTTTAGCTTAATTTACAGAAATATATACCTCACATCATCTTGCCTCTATAGATTCAAATTAGAAACCAGGGTTCCCATGGCTCCTTAAAGTCTTAAAATGTCTCAGATTTACCGTTAATTTGCTGTAGGCATTAAATTTTCAGATGGTGCATTTAATGACAATAGGAAAACACAGTCTTCAGAGATTTACTGACATTTTTCACGTTATTTTCTACACAAAGTTCACTTCTTTGTCCTTGAAAGTTGCAAAATTAAAGTTGTAGAAAATATAA
Source organism: Synanceia verrucosa (assembly GCA_029721515.1). Classification (NCBI taxonomy): domain Eukaryota; kingdom Metazoa; phylum Chordata; class Actinopteri; order Perciformes; family Synanceiidae; genus Synanceia; species Synanceia verrucosa. The sequence goes on from CM056562.1 coordinate 24,784,532, forward strand.
GTGTTATGCCTTCACTTTGTGGTTGTTGTAAGTGTTAAAGGGCTGAAAAAAAATTACAAAAAATGTTATCAGAGATTATTATGGGAATTTTTTACCTGCTAAATATCAATATCAGCCTCTGCCTAACAAACTCCATAATCATCAGGCCCTATAGTAAATTGACTATTTTCTACCAAAGAAATTCGTAAGACATTTTTGGGTCTTAAATTATTTGTTGAGGTCTTAAAAAGTATTAAATGTGACTTTTAAAATGGAAGAACCCTGGAATCCTGTAAAACAACAACATCAAGTGTTTATTGCTGTTAAATGAAGCTAGCTGACGACATCATTGACTTTCTTCCTCTTCCTCCACAGCGTCACCACATAGGCGACCGAAGCCTGTCGCTGTGCAACATGTTTCTGGATGAGATGGCCAAACAGGCCAGAAACCTGATCACTGACATCTGCACCGAACAGTGCACGCTCAGCGACCAGGTACTGGTTTGTAGTGACACTCTGGGAGATGCTCTTATTATCTTTATTGCCTCTGTCGTGCTTTAAAACTCTGAAGAAGTCTTTAAAAGTTTCTAATGTCTCAGTATTTAGGAGAAAAAACTGTCCATTTGCATAATGTGACACGCTGTCACGTTAATGCTGTGAGTCCTGAGTTGATGTCGTTAAAATCTTCTTAAAATGATCCCCCTCGCTAGTTTTAGTTTTAACAGCGACGAAACAGCTCCTCTCTTTCTCCAGCTGTTGTTCATCCGTCTGTCTGATCTTCCTCCTCCAGCTGCTTCCTAAACACTGCGCCAAAACCATAAGCCAGGCGGTGAACAAGAAGAGCAAGAAGGCGACGGGGAAGAAGGGCGAGCCGGAGCGAGAGAAGCCTGGAGTGGAGAGCATGAGGAAGAACCGCCTGCTGGTCACCAAGTCAGTTCAATAACACTTTGTTTTCTGTCATTAGTGGGGTTAGACACTAGGTTAGCCTTGTTTCTATTTGTTTTTATTGGCAATAAAAGTTACACAAAATGCAATAAATCACAGATAAAGTTGGGTTGATGCTGCTCCAGCAGAGCCCCATCACTACTGCAGTATCACTGAAGTAAGATATTAGATAATAAAGCCAGATAATCCTTTATTTGTCCCACTGAGAGTTAAAGCTCCAGCAGAAAACAGGATAGAGCAACACTGCAATAAAAGACAAGGTGCTGTGACATCAGTAAATAAGTAGAAAAATATGTCAGAATAAGAAGGAAACAAAGGTGAAGACGTAAATACGTTTATTTAAGGAAAAAAATGATGTACAGGATAAATAAAGATTGTTTAAGTATCTAAATAAGTAAAAGACTAGATGAAAAACTCCCCAAAAAGTGAGACACAAAATATAAATAAATTATAATAAAAGAAATACAAATGATAGGGCTTAAATAAAAGTTAGGAAACAGAGTGACGTGAAAGGTGAGGATGTAAATAAATGGATAAATAACATTTATATATCAGTCATTAATACATGTCTAAATAAGCAAAGAATTCAGATTCAGTTAAAGAAGTTAGACACAAAATATAAATAATAAAAAAAAATAGAATAAGTGATAAATAAGTAACTTCTATTTATATAAAAGAGGTCAGTCGTACAAAACTGCCAATACAATATCTCTTTTGTATGTATATAGAGAGGTTAAAAACGGTTGTAATAGCATCAAATTTCTTTAAGGACCTATTTAAAAACAATATACCTATATATATAGATAGATATATACATAGATATATAGATATATATATAGCATCAAATTTCTTTAAGGACCTATTTAAAAACAATATACCTATATATATAGATATATATATACATATACCTATATATACATATATATATATATACGTATATATATATATATATATATATATATATATATACGTATATACGTATATATATATACACGTGTATATACGTATATAAAACAATAGGAAGCAGTGACATCAGTAAATAAGGTGAAAAACGAAAAATGTCAAAATAAGGAGGAACATTGAGGAAGTAAACAATAGATAGACATAGAAATTAATAAATGTCTAAATAATAAAAAATCACTGACAAAAATTTTAGGTGGGACAAAATATGAATAGAATAAAAAAAACAATAAGTGATGAATAAATGAGCAAGCTGTATATACAAAAGGGGTCTGTCATTTTTTAATATTTGTGTTTAAAGACTGTTGTAGTTGTAACTGTTGTATTTGTTTTTAATTGGCAGCATCTTGTTTCTGTCTTTGATTTTTGTTCACACTTCCTGCTTTTATCAACAGTTTCCTTCAGGATAAACTGATCTTATCTTTCTGTAGTAGCATACCTCTCTGTAAGGCACTTAATAAAACCTGGAAAGGTTTTGATTTATGTCGTAATACTTTGTTAAAAGTTTCTTTGTGTCTTACTGAGCCTGCTTTGACTTTTCTTTCTTTGTTTCCTCTCAGTCTGGATAAACTCCACACAGCCTTATCCGAACTCTGCTTCTCCATCAACTACGTTCCTAACCTGGCGGTGTGGGAGCACACCTTCACACCCAGAGAGTACCTCACCTCACACCTGGAGATCCGCTTCACCAAGTAAACCTTTAACACACCTGCAGATCAAATCAAGATCATTATTTGATCTGAATTCAGACTCAAAAACAACAGCAGCACCTAATTATCCAGCAGACACTTAGCCTTTTCTATGGTCAGAGTTTGTGTGTTTAGTGTCTTTAAAAGCAGATTAAAGGATAAATATATTTCACTTAACATTTGCTGTTTGGTTTTCTGGAGCTCTTCTCGTAGATCTTTGTGGTTATGTTATAGAGAACACAACATCTCACTCTTCAGATCAGATAAACCTTTATTCATCCCTAAAACAGTGACATTTCCAGTGTTACAGCAGCAAAGAGGATAGAGCAACGTTACAATAAAAAATAAGAAGCAGTGAACAAGCTGAATAAGCACAAAAAAACAACAGAATAAATAGGAAACCAATGTATCTGTGCACGACTGAGAGCAGTGGAATAAAGTAAAACCAGTGTCTTGCAACTAAAAAATAGAAAAAATAAAAGGTAAAATAAAATAAAAATAAGGCAAATAAATGTTACTGTGTTTACATTTAAGAATATACCCCAGGTGGTATTAAATAGTACTATTAATAGCATAATACTTAATATATATAAAGAAGGTGCAGCTGTATTTAAATATGTTCAAATATAATAAACTGTTTAAATCCAGTGTTGTCATGTTTGGTTTTTTTTTTTTTTTTAAATTAATCATGTCTGCAGGTCTATAGTGGGGATGACCATGTACAACCAGGCCACCCAGGAAATAGCCAAGCCCAGCGAGCTGCTGACCAGCGTCCGGGCCTACATGACGGTGCTGCAGTCCATAGAGAACTACGTCACCATCGACATCACCCGGGTCTTCAACAACGTCCTCCTGCAGCAGACGCAGCACCTGGACAGCCACGGGGAGCCCACCATCACCAGTCTGTACACAAACTGGTACGATGGCTTTTATTTGTTCAGCCGCCAGAAGTAAAATAATGTTTCAGACGTCCCTCTGGGAGGCACAGATTGCCAGTTAGAAACTCTTTTATCACGACCACCAATAAAAATAATTACTCTTGTTTTTAGTGCCGCACAGAAGGAGAACAGTGTTTATAATAAATACCAAAAGTTAAAGTTTAGATGCTTCATGACTGCGTGTTTATTTGTGTTTTTGGATATCAGTGGAAACACTCATCTGTTCTCTGGAGTTAAACTTGACATAAATAAAACCCACACAGATTTGGATAATTATTATAATTTATTAACAGACAGCTAATATGCTCTCCTCATAGGAAAAACAGTAATTTTACCTCATTGATTGTCATAAACCAAACTGATTCAAGCCAAATAATTAAGTAGGTCATTATTTTCTTTGGTTTTGCAGCTCTTTGCATTGGCAGCAATGAAACCCTAAATATGCATAATATAGACATAAATAAATTATAAGTAAGAAAAATAAATTAAAAAAAACTACAATAATGAAATAAAACAAGAATTAATAAATATATACAATATGTGCAAAAATAGTTTTTTTAATGACAAAAGAAATGAAGTATAATATTTAAACTATGGATGTGACTTTTTAAATTATTAAGGATTAAATACAAACAGATGATTAAAAATAAGTAACCATGGTAACAATAACACTGTTTATTCTATCGGCTATTTTTAGCAGGTTTATCTGTGTTTTGCTCCAACTTTGGTGGAAGAAAAGTAAAAGCACATTTGTGCAAACAAACTTCATGAAGGACGAATAGAAGATGGCAAAAAAAAAAAAAAAATTGTCCGAAAAACATGAAAATTTCCACGACGGCATAATTCAGGTGTCTCATATTTATTCGCGGCCTCATAGAAACTCTCTCTGGATTCCCTACGGTCAAATTCATGAAGTTAATTAGTTCCTGACATGAAAGAGCAGAGAGTAAATCTCGTATCATCACTGTCTTTATTGTTGACAGGTACCTGGAGACGTTGCTCCGCCAGGTGAGTAACGGTCACATCGCCTACTTCCCGGCCATGAAGGCCTTCGTCAACCTGCCGACGGAGAACGAGCTGACCTTCAACGCCGAGGAATACTCCGACATCTCAGGTACGAACTTTCCTTTTGTCAGCGGCACGTTTTAGATTCTCTAAAAAAATATACATCATGACAGGAGGAGGAATATTTTTTATCTGATCTGATTTAAAAACATTTCTCCAGTCCAAGTTCATTCACAAATTAGATAAATTCTGTCATCAAGCATGAAACCTTAATTATTTTATGAAAAGGTGGGAAAGCCGGATCTAGTCTTATTTTTTTAGTATTTCGTAGATAGACCCAATTATTTATTATTACTCATGTTATTATTTTGTTTTATGGTTTATTATTTTATTGGGGTTTATTATAATTATCTTAATTGAGTAATCTTAAATAATTACTTCCAGTAGATACAAACATTCATACAGGAGGATTTAATATAATGATATAATGCATTTATTTAGTCTTGGAGGCAGTTATTTATTATTATTTATGTTATTATTTGTGTGTTTTCTCAGAGATGCGCTCGCTGTCGGAGCTGTTGGGGCCGTACGGCATGAAGTTCCTCAGCGAGAGTCTGATGTGGCACATTTCATCTCAGGTCGCAGAGCTGAAGGTATTTATTATATTTATTATTGATATGTGCATTATTTTTATCTGCTTTCATCGCTGATCTTTTAATAAGGAGTCATTTAAATTAATTAAAAATGGGCTTACAATAAAATGACAAGAAAATTAAAATTCAATTACAAGATAATTAAATAAAAATAGAAAATCACTAAAATTACATTTGGGAAAAAAAAAAAAAATAATAATAATTATTAACAAATCAAATTAAAATACATTTCAATAAAATAGCAAGAACATTAAATTGAATTAAAATGTATCAAAAGTAAAATAAAATTAATTAAAAATTAGAATTAAAGTATACAAACGGTGTGTCCTAAGGTGCTCCTTTACACAGTACAGATGGAAATATATATTGCACGTTGTCAAAGTGAAATTAAATCTACATGAACCTACAAGTCAGTGCATTCACTGAGCTATGAAAACTGAATAAAATAACAAGGCAAAATAAAGTAAAAAATGAAACAAGTGTACACAAACTGTGAACTGAAGTGCTCCTGTACTCAGTACAGATAGAAATATATTGTCAATGAAAATTAAGTGAACTGATTTTATTGGAGCTACAAGGTATTATAACTGAATAAATGTACATAAAATGGCCTTGATACTAAGTTCAGAATCTGTAATATAAGAGAGAGGGATAAACATGCTGTTTAAACTCAAATTTTCTAATAATAATGAGTATCAATTCTGTTTGTGTCCATGTAGAAACTGGTGGTGGAGAACATGGAGGTGTTGACCCAGATGAGGACGAGCTTCGACAAACCGGACCACATGGCCGCCCTCTTCAAGAAGCTCACCTGTAATCACACCGGCTCACCTGCTCAGCACCGTTTAATACGACTCATTCATTTTGTTCATTTAGGGCTGCCTCTAACGATTATTTACTCACAATTAATCAGTTAACTGTGCGATCAATAAAATGAAAAAGATATTTAGTGTCACAGAAGAGGAAAGAAACCAGGAAATATTCACATTTAAGAAGCTGGAATCAGAGAATTTAGACTTTTTGTAGTCGTGATCAATGACATTTCTTATTGTGCGTTTAAAACTCTCTTATTGATCACCGCTGACAGCCCTAACTATTATTAGTTATTAGCTACCGAATTCCTGTTGATTAAGATGTGATAAATACACTGTTGTTTACTGATTTACTAGCCTATTTGTCAGACTGCTAATTGAAGCTTATTGACACAGTTTTCTGTTTGTTTGTTTGTTTGTTTGTTTGTAGCTGTGGACAGTGTGTTGAAGCGAATGACCATCATCGGAGTCATCTTGTCCTTCCGCTCTCTGGCTCAGGAGGCTCTCAGAGACGTAAGACACGCTAATAATGATGCACATTAACGGGAAATGCAAAAAGAAAAATAACTTCAAAATGTTTGTTAAAGTTCATGACTGTGTGTTGTTGGAAAAAAGAACAAAAGCTCACTTTTCAGCCAAACTATTGATCTAAATTTTAAAAAATGTGGTTACATTTGTGCTCAGACAAGTCGTTAATAAAAAGTTGTTCTATAACACACAGTTGATATAAATATATACCCTCATAAATGTCATAATTGGCATTATTTTGAATATTTATCTGTTTCTCCAGGTGTTGTCTTGTCACATTCCTTTCCTGGTCAGCTCAGTCGAAGACTTCAAGGACCACATTCCCAGAGAGACGGACATGAAGGTGAAAGGCTTTTTAAAAATGAAATAAAAACACACCCGACGTCAGCGTTAACGCCTCACGATGGATCTTTCCAGGTGGCCATGAACGTCTACGAGCTGTCGTCAGCGGCAGGTCTGCCCTGTGAGATCGACCCGGCCCTGGTGGTGGCGCTGTCCTCTCAAAAGAGCGGTGAGTCCCACAGACGTGAAAACTGAACCTGATCTTTGTCTCTATGGCGACGCACGAGTTCAGCATTTCACCGGAAAAACAACAGAATATTCCAGATTAAATGGCTTTAATTTGTCTTTTTTTTGTGAGTTTCATGTCGCTGGATTTTCCACGTTTACGCCGAGTCATAGACGGCGAGTCATGAGTTGTTTCTGAAATCCGGCGCTGACCGCTCTCATCGAGTCATCACGCCTCAGAAGTTTGGTTTTCTTTTAATTAAACGTGTCTTAATCCAGCGATACGTCTCATCAATTTGAACCGATGGTTTTAAAACAGTGCAAATAAAGAGCAAACATCCCTGATGTCCAACAAGACAGCAAATTAATTCAGATACTAACGTTTGAATTTCCACATGAGTTGATTTAATATAAAAACAGCACTGTTTTCTTTCAAGTCACAGAATCACTTTTAATCCAAACACCATATTTTAATCTATTCAATGAACCACCAGGAGGCGCTCTACCCTTTGAAAAGGCTGTAAGACGGTCATTGTGGGTTTACAAAAACAAATAATAAAAGTCATAATATTCAGAGAAAAATCATATTTATACGAAAAATATACAAATTCAAGCGTTTATGAAGTCATGAATTTAAAAGGAAGAAAAAACAGGTGAATAACTGTTAAAAATAAATAAAGTTTTATTCCTGTTAAGGAACCAAATCGCTTCATTTTGCCAGGTTGGATCAACCTCATCAAGAACTTACTGTAATATGAACCACCACATACATATGTAATGCTGTATTATACTTTATTATATTTTATATTATAATATGTTGTATTTTATTGTAGTGGCCTCTAGACACACTTCACCTTCATATACTTCTTTACTGTATTCCTGACTTTTTTTTTATTTCCAATATTTTTATCTTCATGATCTCACAGATTTGTGAGTTATTACTCTGCAGTTATTTATTTATTTTTTTAATGTTTCGGTTTTTTTTTTTTCTTTTTATGTAAAAGTCACAGCAGGAATCTCACCTAGTTGAGGATGGAACCTGAGTTAGCATCACTGACAAGATGGCAGTGGCCAAAATGCAGAGTCGTCGCGGCAACCACCTATTTCTTATAAACAGAGATAAAATTCACATCTTTTACCAGGAGTACAGTTATGTTATCTCTTCTGATAAACTACTGAATAAAAAAGGAATCATTGTGAGACAGAGGTTGTTCATTTGTGCTGAGAGCCTGAAGAAATGAGCTTTTACTAATTAAACAATTTACTGTCATTGAATAAAATCACCTGCTGTCCACCTTGATGACAAAGAGACGGAGAGATGGTAAACGATGTTAAACGATGTTAAACGATGTCAACGTCTTGAATGTTTGTGCAGAGAACATCAGTCCAGAGGAGGAGTATAAGATCGCCTGCCTGCTGATGGTTTTCGTCGCCGTTTCCTTGCCGACGCTGGCTAGCAACGTGATGTCACAGTACAGCCCCGCCATCGAAGGTGAGAAACAGACATGCTGCAGTTTATACCGGTTATTGTATAATTATCTTGCCTGAGTGAGGAATTTAAACTGAATTCACCTTTTTATTCCCAAATTTGAGCCAGAAGTCAGAAAAATAAAAGTAAAATAAGTAAATAAGTAATTTAGCATCTCAATCAAAAAATGTGTAGAAATATTATAAATATATTATATATGAAAATGTAAATAAACACAATGTTATTTTTTTCCCTTAATTTACAATAAATCTGAACTTTCAGTAAAATAAGTAAATAACTAATTTAGCATCTCAGTCAGAAATAATATTTTGATATTTGATATTTTTACTTTGGTATTTTTTGCTGTAAATTTTAAAATCCCTGGAAAACAACAATAATTCTATTTTATCATTAAATTATTGATGAAAGAACTTACACATACTTGTGGATTAACCAGTGTAGAAATATTCAAAATAATCTGGTAGTCAGTGATGTTAATTTAGAGCAGCAGACTCTGGGAGGAGGATAATAAATGTATTGACAGGAAAATGATGGGAATCAGTTCTGCTCTGCCTCCTGATGAGGTCGACTTCCTGCCCTCAGATTGACTCCTTTCAGCTAAACTGTGCATTAATCTATTAAGTCATGAATACCTTCTTAAAGCCTCCATGTGTTGCTTTATTTCAGTAAAGAGGAGGTTTGTTTAACAGGATGAGGTTAAGTAAACCTGAGTGCAGCAGTGAAATGAGTCTTCTGATGAGGCGTCGCCTCTTTAACAGCCTTGAAATGAGAAGCGCTGTTGTTAATAAGGAGATAATGAGTCGTAATAATGAGGATAATAATGAGGACGGGCTCAGACGTGTTAGTATGCAGACAGTTTGTGGACGACTCGTCTGGAGAAGAGTTCAGATTTTATAGTCAGTTTATGAAAGATCAGAAATCAAACTGGAGTTAATTTCCTTCTTCTTCTTCCTCAGAGATCTCAAACTGCAGCTTTTTAAATTTTAACTTTGGTGTCATTTCCTCATTTTTATCTGAGGATGAACAAACAGGAAAAGGTTCAGAGCTGAATGATTTAAATGGAGAAGAAACATGGTGACCAGGCTGGAGGTCAGGCTGGAGGTCAGGCTGGAGGTCAGTCTGGAGGTCAGTCTGAAGGTCAGGCTGGAGGTCAGTCTGGAGGTCAGGCTGGAGGTCAGGGTGAAGGTCAGTCTGGAGGTCAGGCTGGAGGTCAGGCTGGAGGTCAGGCTGAAGGTCAGTCTGGAGGTCAGGCTGGAGGTCAGGCTGGAGGTCAGGCTGGAGGTCAGTCTGGAGGTCAGGCTGGAGGTCAGTCTGAAGGTCAGTCTGGAGGTCAGGCTGGAGGTCAGGCTGGAGGTCAGGCTGGAGGTCAGGCTGGAGGTCAGGCTGAAGGTCAGGCTGGAGGTCAGGCTGGAGGTCAGTCTGGAGGTCAGGCTGGAGGTCAGGCTGGAGGTCAGGCTGAAGGTCAGGCTGGAGGTCAGGCTGGAGGTCAGGCTGAAGGTCAGGCTGGAGGTCAGGCTGGAGGTCAGGCTGGAGGTCAGGCTGAAGGTCAGGGTGGAGGTCAGGGTGGAGGTCAGGGTGAAAGACAAACTCAAGGTCTCCTCTCTTGCTCTCCTCTTCCTTTCTTCTTACCCTCCCCTCATCCTCTCCTCTCCCTCTCTCACTTTATATCTCTCTCTTTTACTCTTCCTCTCTTTTTTCTCTCTCAACTTACTCTTCCCTCTTCCCTAACCCCTCTCTTCCACCTCCTCCTCTCTTCTCTAACTCCATCTCTCTGCTGCCCCCTACAGGTCACTGTAATAACATCCACTGTTTGGCTAAAGCCATCAACCAGATCGCTGCTGCTCTCTTCACCATTCACAAAGGAAGCATCGAGGATCGCCTCAAAGAGTTTCTGGCTGTGAGATCACCTCTTATTTATTGTTTTATCACCTCTTATTGATTGTTTTATCATCTTTTATTTATTATTTTATGACTTTTTATTTATTATTTTATCACCTACCCTATGAGGATAAGCAGTATAAAATGGATGGATGGATTTTATCACCTCTTATTTATGACTTTATCACTTCTTATTTGATATTTAACCCCACATGGCTGCAGTAGTTCATCAACTAATAAGAGAAGGTCAAATAATCATTAATATTCAGCTAAACAAATAGACATTAGACTCAGTGACATCAGTGAACAAGTAGATTAAGTATAAAAAATTGTCAAAGAAGGAGACAAATGTGTGGTACGGGACTAATAACTAGTATAGATCGGTGAACAATGTATAAATGTCTAAAATAAAAATATATGCAATAAATGAGTAGATGACAAAGACAATTCTGTTAATAAAATAATGGTTCGTTTTAGACGATAAAACATCAGTTTTTTTTTGATAATTGATTGTTAAAGTATTCTTGAAATGTTAGAGAAATGTTTTCATATTTTTATATCATCTTAAACTAATATAAAAATAACGATCATGATGTTAAAACACTGGGATGGATTTTTTTTCACTGTTTTCTGATGTTTTACAGACGAAGACCATCGGTTTATTAAAAACATGACAGAAATAAAACAGGTGATTTTAAGGCAGCAAAAGGCAATAAAACATAATTATGGAGTCATATCCTCTTTAATCCAACTTAACACTCTGAAAAAAAAAACTGAAAAAAAAAACATGTTTCTGTTTATTAAGTCATATTAAGGAGAAATCACATTATGGTTTATTATTTATCAGTTATTTATTGACTCACTTGACCTTTTTAAGCTGAGGTTGAAGCAGAGAAACCAAGTTGTTGTTTTTTTCCATAGATTTCCTTTTTATTTTTCAAAATAAAACTGTGTGCAATGAAAAGGTGACGTGAAGCTTGTTTGTGTGCAGCTGGCCTCGTCCAGCCTGTTGAAGATCGGACAGGAGACGGACAAGATGACGACACGCAACAGAGAGTCAGTTTACCTGCTGCTGGACATGGTGAGACACTTATTCATCCATTCATTCACTCACTCACTCACTCACTCACTCACTCATCCATTCATTCACTCATTCATTCATCCATTCATTCACTCATTAGTACACCTGTAGTTCTGTTCTCTGCAGACTGTCAGCTTTGATACAATAACCATCATTAGAATAAAGTCAGAGAATAACAAGTTGTTTTTTATTTTTTAGGGGAGCTTTATTTCCTTCAGCCCATCAACCTGCTTTAGACAAAAAAATTATAATAATATATAAATAATAATAAATTAAATTTTTATGTATTTGTTTCCCAGTCAAGATCCACTGATTGTAATTGATTTGCATTTCTAATGAGCTAAAAATCTCCTGCTAAAAAACATTATTTTTTAATGCAAATGTGATTATCTGAACAATTTATGTGTTTTTATTACATTCCCAGTCAAAATGCACTGATACTTATTGAGCTGCATTTCTAATAAGAGCTTAAAAACTGTTATAAAATACTAAATAATGGATTTTGATATGCAAATGTTATTTGCAATAAAAAAAATTAACATTCGTTTGACAGCCTTAAAATACACATTATTGTATTTTAGTTCTGGTCAAGCTGCTTCTCTCACTAGTTAACAAACCAGTTAATTCTCTGTTTTGAGGATTTGAGGGAAAAGAAGGAAATTGTGTCTCTCAGTTTGATTAAAGCCGGGTTAATAATCAGAACTGTGTGGCGTCTCATGTTTCTGTGGTTGTGTTGCAGATCGTGCAGGAGTCTCCCTTCCTGACCATGGACCTGCTGGAGTCCTGCTTCCCCTACGTCCTGCTGCGAAACGCCTACCACGCCGTCTACAAACAGAGCATCAGCGCTAACGCATAAACACGCTAAACTACACCTCAACCATTCAGACAGTGAAGACACAGAAGGAACACTAAACGCCACAAAAACAGAACAAAAAAAAATAAAAAATTCAGACGGCAAGAAAACGAAACACTGAATTTTAAAAAAAAAAAAAATAACCACACATTAGCTGGATGAAGTTTGGGGATCAGTGTCTCAATTTTAATCATTGTACTTTTTTCCATGATGTTGCCGAGGACCGTAACCATAGCAACGCCTAATATACCATATGTTTTGGTTGGTATAAAAGAACAAAAATATAAATATATAGTATATATATAGTTGACACTAAAATAATATTTTCTTTTTCTTTGTTTTTTTCGTTGAGATTTTTAGTGACGGCTTCTACGTGGTGACGGATTTGGATGCTTATTTTGGGAATGCAAATGATGTGATGATTATTATTATTTTTACGGAGGACGATGAACGACTCGTTGCTTGTTAATGTACATTTCTACACACTCTTCTGACAGATTATACACACTAATATGACAACATTTCATAGTGAACACTCTCTTGTATAACATGGTGATGTTTTCTTTATTTCCTTTTATTTTATTCAAGCTAGTCGTAACTTGAACTTTTCTGTGGGTAAAGATATATGATGTCTGTATTCTACTTTGATGTGAACTGAACTCGTCTGTTTTCTAATGTTTTTGTTATTTTTAAGATATGACGACAATTTGCCAAATGTGTTGACACTAAAAGTTGTGTATGAGGCCGTGGTGAGTTTGGGTGTTAATAATAACGACACGACTCTGCTGACTTGACAGAAATAAAACACACTTTTACAGCGGGAACAAACTTTAAAACAAAATACTGCAGTAATACTACGGCATCTGAAATATTCCTCTGATTTAATAAAAGGTCCAGTAGGTGCTACTTGTTTTTATTTCCTGTAAATGAACGAGCAAAATATTATTTATATGATCTCTTGCAAGGATTTCACAGTTTTTGTCGTCTTACGATAAAATTCCTCCTCAAGAAAAATCTAGTCTAGGAAAACCTGCAGCTGCAATAAGACAGAAAATAAAAGTGTAAATCTGTTTTCCCTTAACTTGTAACCTTTCAGGACAGACAGACCTTTTTATTTTTTATTTTGTCAGTTAAAGCTGATCGATCACTAACTCCTGGACGCTCTCGTCGCTCACTGATCATTTAAAATCTGAACGGTCGTGTTTCTGCTGTCGGTCTGGAGCTTTGTGAGCGTCCATGGACACATTTGATGTGGAATGATTGCTGTTTTCTTTCTAACCTCTTTTTATTTTTGTGTCCCTGATGCCACCGTGTAACTTAAAATGACATGAACTAAATAAACTTTAGGGCTGAGACCTGAGCTGTGAGTGTGGCGCTGCTTCATGTCCGACCTCCTCGGGTGGAAAACTGGTAAGTTGTGACCCTCGTTAATATAATAATCATAATAATTCTCTTACACACTTATTCCATAAATTACAACAGAAACAAAACAACCAATCAATAAAAGAAAAAAATGACAACTTTAGTGTCATTCAAAAAAAATTACAGTTAAATGCCTCACAGCAGAGGTTCATTAGCATAACTCCGCCCTGAAAACCATATAAGGTTTGAAGGTGGCTGAAACATCGTCTTCAAGTGTCTGCAGGTTAGCCTATGCATTATCTTATACATTAGTCTGCGTTAGCGTACACATTACCCATTAGCCTACACTTTAGCTTACACATTACCCATTAGCCTACACTTTAGCTTACACATTACCCATTAGCCTACACTTTAGCTTACACATTACCCATTAGCCTACACTTTAGCCTGCACATTACCCATTAGCTTACACATTACCAATTAGCCTACACTTTAGCTTACACATTACCCATTAGCCTACACTTTAGCCTACACATTACCCATGAGCTTACACATTACCCATTAGCCTACACTTTAACTTACACATTACCCATTAGCCTACACTTTAGCTTACACATTACCCATTAGCCTACACCTTAGCTTACACATTACCCATTAGCCTACACTTTAGCTTACACATTACCCATTAGCCTACACTTTAGCTTACACATTACCCATTAGCTTACACATTACCCATTAGCCTACACTTTAGCTTACACATTACCCATTAGCTTACACATTACCCATTAGCCTACACTTTAGCTTACACATTACCCATTAGCTTACACATTACCCATTAGCCTACACTTAAGCTTACACATTACCCATTAGCCTACACTTTAGCTTACACATTACCCATTAGCTTACACATTACCCATTAGCCTACACTTTAGCTTACACATTACCCATTAGCCTACACTTAAGCTTACACATTACCCATTAGCCTACACTTAAGCTTACACATTACCCATTAGCCTACACTTTAGCTTACACATTACCCACTAGCCTACACTTTAGCTTACACATTACCCATTAGCCTACACTTTAGCTTACACATTACCCACTAGCCTACACTTTAGCTTACACATTACCCACTAGCTTACACATTACACATTAGCCTACACTTTAGCCCACACATTACTTTATCCATCAAATCTTGATGATTTAAATTTGACTTAAACTCTTATTTCACCCGGTGCAGATTGTCGACATCTAGTTGGTACAGGTAAATACATTTTACCTATTCAGTTTTTTTAAATGTCAAACATCAAAACTTGTGTGGGAGTATTTTAGTTTTCTTCACATTAATTTCATTTATTTATTCTGTCTGTTTGTGGTCAACAATGAGGTGGACAGCAGAGGCCGTCTGGAGGAGGAGGAGCTGATCCAAAAGGAGGCTTTCTCATATTTTGGGAAGTTCAGCAGGTAAACATGTCAGTACTTTTTATATCCTCCAAACCTCCAGTGTCAGCCACAGTAAAGAGAAACACCTGCAGTATAAAACATCATGTCAAATATGATCCTTACCTGGTTTCATCCTTCCTGTTGGCTTTTCATTTCAATAAAGAATTAAACCTGTAAACCTTTTATAAAACACTTTTATAAGTGTTTGCGTGCCTGATGTGACATGAGGATAAATATAAAGTGGATCCTCTTTTATAAGGTTTGACTTTGTTAGAAAGGTCTTAAATTAAATGGCAGGTTTTACAGAAAAACAGCCCATTAAAACTGTTTTTATTTTAAGAATACAAGATCAGTTTCTCTCTGTTATGGATGTATATATATGTGTATGTATATATATATATATATATATATATATATATATATATATATATGTATATCAACAAGAAAAGATCAACATTTTATTACCATTACTGAGACAAACACAAACACACTGCAAGTACAGAGTAACAGAAAAAAATAGGCTGAAGTAAGTAATGATCTATGATGATTATATTTAATAGTCAAATAAAGCAGACAGTTTGACGTATGAAAAACTGTTAATGTTAATTACCTTGATGAAAATATGTATACAGTCCTTCAGAATCAGCATTAGTGAGCTAAATGCTAACATGCTGTTTATTGCATTAGTTTTTCAATATTATTTGATATTAATTGTAATTAATTAATTTTATCTGGCAATATTTATGACACCATCTTCCAGTTTTTCTGTCCAAAATGAGAAGACATCGGTTGGTTTGAACTGTTTTTATATCAGTCTGCCGCTTCAGACCTGAAATCCTGCTTTTCTCTGTATTTATGAGCTCCTGCAGCTGAAAGAGCTGATCCCAGACCAGTGTGAATCCTTTCTTTTCCTTCTTTATCTGTTTTCTCTCAGGAAACTCTGATCCACGTCTCGTTTCCATGGATACGTCAAGATGGACGCCAGAGTCCGTTGGTTCGTCCAGATCATCGGAGATGAGCTCAGTCGTCCTGAAGGTTGTCTTCCTCCTCGTCCTCCTCCGGTACAGAACTTTTCAGTTTACCTACAAACACAAATGTGACTCCGATTAATGATTTTAAAACACATTGAAATGTCAATTTAAAGGAGCTACACCAGATGGTTTTGAGCTCCATCCCATCCAGCCACCAAACACTTTCATAAAAATCAAACTAAAGCTGTCATAATAAATCCTCTTTCCAGCATCATGTCATTAAATCCAAGGCGTTGCTTCATATTCTAGGTTCTAGGTATAATAGTAGTAATATGATTTATTACAACATCCCACCCGTCTACTTTGATCTTATTCTCTTAATAATTTAATCTCTTAATATTTGTCCCACTAACTATCAAACTATTACTACTTCTGTGTCCTCTCATGTTTATTAATCGCCCACATTTTTGTTTTTGACTGTGAAGAAATAAGATTGACACATTCAGGACGTCACAAATACACATTTTACTGTCTGTTTCTTTAATACTCACCAAAACATCCAAGGTTTTCTGAACATTTTCCTCTCGATCAAATGAAAAGATCAACAATCGACAATCTTTCGACACAGTCCGGACATTATTGCTATTATTAGTGTCAATAGTTTCTCTAATAAATAGATTGTTCAGACGTTCTTTACCCACGAAGTCTGTTTTTTTTGTCTGAAATTGTTTTAAGATAAATTCTAATAAAAGTTGGGTCAAATTACAACAAAATACACAACAGAGTAAAACGTGTTTTCGCTGAGTTTTTCAAATTAAAACAATCCGTTCTTCGCCGTTCTGATTTTTTTTTTTTTTTTTTAAAAATGGCCCTAAACGATGAAGAACACTCAGACATTTGAGTAAATGTTTCAATATAATACATCTTTATTAACAACCATTTCTACACAAGCAGAACACTTTGAAGTCTGGACGGTTTCTTTACGTGTTAATTGTTAACGTGAAGCAGAGAGTTAGAGATGAACAGGAAACGTTGGTTAATGAGGAGGAAAGGTGGTTATCGAGAGACGGAGTCCGGACTGGACACTTCCTGTTTGTGGTCACATGACAAATCTGAAAATTAAAAATACCACGAAAGCCAGAAGAGAGAGGAGTTAGTGCTGTTAGTAAGAGCTAATAACAGACAGTTAGAATTAATAAACCATCATTTATAAATTCATGGTTATTTTACTGTAAACAAACAACATGATGATCAATAATGTTTACAAATTATCACTAATTAATGCTTTAAGGTCTGTTATTTTCAGTTTATTATTGCACATATTATATGATTTAAACCTTGAGAAATGAAAATTGACTTTCATTGACTTTATCCTACTTCCATAATTTAATATCCTTAAACATGTTTTTTAATTGAGGCACCACTGTAAAATCTGACAACACTAAATTAAAAGCGATAAAAATATTTATTTTATAGTATAATGGAGGCTGAAGTGTGAACATATTTCCACTTTAAAAACCCTTTACCCCCTGAACTGCTGCTCTCCGCCACTCCTCTCTCCTGATTGGCTAACAGCAGACCCGCCTCGTTCCCGTTGGCTTCCTCAGGTCCGTTGTGATTGGCCCACAGAGAGGAGGCGGCACAGAGCTGCGCCGTGATTGGACTGAGCTGGCCATCAGTGTCACAAAGCCCCGCCCCCAGAAGGTGATGCTCCACCCCCTGCTGGAGCTCTGAGGAGAGAAGAGCACCTGCTGCTGTTTCTACTGTTTCGACTGTTTCTACTGTCTCTCCTGTTTCTACTGGTTCTGTTTCTACTGTTTCTACTGTTTCTACTGTCTCTGCTGTTTCTACTGGTTCTGTTTGTACTGTTTGTACTGTTTCTACTGTCTCTGCTGTTTCTACTGTTTCTACTGTCTCTGCTGTTTCTACTGGTTCTGTTTCTACTGTTTCTACTGGTTCTGTTTCTACTGTTTCTACTGTCTCTGCTGTTTCTACTGGTTCTGTTTCTACTGGTTCTGTTTCTACTGTTTCTACTGTCTCTGCTGTTTCTACTGGTTCTGTTTCTACTGTTTCTACTGTGTCTACTGTCTCTGCTGTTTCTACTGGTTCTGTTTGTACTGTTTCTGCTGTTTGTACTGTTTCTGCTGTTTGTACTGTTTCTACTGGTTCTGTTTCTACTGTTTCTGCTGTTTGTACTGTTTCTACTGTTTCTACTGTTTCTGCTGTTTGTACTGTTTCTACTGGTTCTGTTTCTACTGTTTCTGCTGTTTCTACTGTTTCTACTGTTTCTGCTGTTTGTACTGTTTCTACTGGTTCTGTTTCTACTGTTTCTACTGTTTCTGCTGTTTCTACTGTTTCTACTGTTTCTGCTGTTTGTACTGTTTCTACTGGTTCTGTTTCTACTGTTTCTACTGTTTCTGCTGTTTCTACTGTTTCTGCTGTTTCTACTGGTTTTGTTTCTGCTGTTTCTGCTGTTTCTACTGGTTCTGTTTCTGCTGTTTCTGCTGTTTCTACTGTCTCTGCTCTTTCTATTTCTACTGTTTCTATTGTTTACAGGTGCATTAGGCCGGATCCTACTGTTTTTGGCTCATTAAATGTCATCAGTCATTATCAGCCCATAGAGATGGGTCAGTAGGAGCCTGCTGCACCTGCTACATTGTTAAAGTGACACCTAAGCAAATAGTTTTAACTCTAAAACTGAATAAAACATTTTGAACACAACAGCTTTTTAAGGTTCAGGCAACAAAAGTACTTAATTAAGTTTTGGGAAAAAAGAGTTTGCTTAGGCTTAAAATAACATTTGCAAAATTGAACTGAAATTTAAAGGTGTCATCGTGAGATTTTCATGTTTTTTTTATTATAGATCATGTTTCAGTGCTGTATAAATACTGTGAAAATATCTAAACTGTCACACCCTGCTCATCAGTTAACAGGAAGTAAACATGGACCCAAGCTGTTGTCTAGCAACACGGAAAAGATATTTTTGAAATAATACATTAAAGAAATAAACATGTAATTTAACACTTCATACTTGACACTAATGCTCCTGCTGTAATTGCTACTGTCACTAGAGGTCGCTGTTATCTTCTTTTATTCCAGCTTTCAGTGATCGATCAAGTGAATCATCGTTTAAACCTACTAGCTGGTGCAGCAGGCTCCGTCAGACCCACACCTATGATGCTGATAACATCCATTTGATGATCTGATTAACAGGAAAAGCCTAAATTAACAAAAATATATTAATATGTAATTAAAATAATTGGAACTGAAATTAAACTTGAAACTGAAAAAGAAAACTATAAAACTGAAGATCAGCGAAACAGTTCAGCAGCTTTCCCTGATCGAACTTTATCATCCTTTAAAGCTTGACAATGATCCACTCCTTCCCCTCCCACCTTTTATTGTGAAAGGTAAGAAAAAATACCGAACATTCACAGCCGAGTATTTCACATTTTCATGTTCCCAGTGTTTAAAAGCCTGTTAATATAAAATATTTCATGCTACCAAACCACAAAGTTGTTTCCGTGTTAAATAACCATAAATATCACCAAACTGTGACCAAAAAATAAAACTCTACTCTTTTAACAATCTTTGAGTTTAAGGCAGTATTTTCTTACAGAACTATTTCTTCTTAGACTCAGTTTAACATTCAGTCTGATTTGTAAACATCCACCCAGGACTAAATATTCACACAAATGCTTCCAAAGTCTGCTTAAAAATGAAACCTTTCACAGTCCGTTTAAAAAAAAACAGCTAATTAAAAATGCAAAGTGTGAGAATAAAAACTATTTACAGTGACAGTGATTTTATACTTCAACTGTTTTGCTGCTGTCTTCTTACTTTCGTCTGCTTCATAGCACATTAAACTGAATATATTTTAAAGTGACAAAACCAAACATTTCACTGTTTTCTGACATTTTATTGACATAACGATTGATCTAAAGAAATATCCGCAGATTTAATCAATAATGACAACAAATGCTGGTTGATCAGATAATAAATAAAATATGTATTGATATTTGTTTTAATCCTACAGTATGTAAATGTAAGCATTTGGTGCATTTCGGCAGTAAGCCTCGAGGCTCTTAGCTAACTGGCCTTCACACTCAGACAGATCAATAAAATAAAAGCTTTTACTGTCTCAACTTCCTGGAAATCAGTGCTGCACTCAGAGCGCTCTGCACACTCATATGAACCATCTTTCTCTTTCTATTTATCTTGTTTCCTCTCCTTTAAAGAAAGCAGCATAGAAATAAATATTTTAATTTTTTTTACAGTTGTGGTTTTATGTTTGGTCATCTGAACGACTGCTTGCCTCCCTGACTTTAAACAGGAAGTGACACTCTAACTTTAGACGTCTCTTGTTTGGATTGTAAGTCTCATATTTGCTGCAGTGAATATTAAAGCCTCTCTGAACTGGAGCAGCACTGCTTCCTCTAATAGTTTCATAAATTATTCAGTTCAGGCGATGATAACAACATGACAGCTGATCACAACAAAGTCTTTTAGGACCAAGTAGCTTAAGTCAAACAGCACGCTCACCTCTACTGCTGCTGCATCTACCATTAAAATATTAATAATAATAACAGATATATAGCTAATGATACTAATAAACTAATCTACTGCTGCCGCATCTACCATTAAAATATTAATAATAATAACAGATATATAGCTAATGATACTAATAAACTAATCTACTGCTGCCGCATCTACCATTAAAATATTAATAATAGCAACAACAGATATATAGCTAGTAATACTAATAAACTAATCTACTGCTGTCATCTACCATTAAAATACTAATAATAACAACAGATATATAGCTAATAATACTAATAAACTAATCTACTGCTGCCGCATCTACCATTAAAATACTAATAATAACAACAGATATATAGCTAATAATACTAATAAACTAATCTACTGCTGCCGCATCTACCATTAAAATACTAATAATAACAACAACAGATATATAGCTAATAATACTAATAAACTAATCTACTGCTGCCGCATCTACCATTAAAATACTAATAATAACAACAGATATATAGCTAATAATACTAATAAACTAATCTACTGCTGTCATCTACCATTAAAATACTAATAATAACAACAGATATATAGCTAATAATACTAATAAACTAATCTACTGCTGCCGCATCTACCATTAAAATACTAATAATAACAACAGATATATAGCTAATAATACTAATAAACTAATCTACTGCTGCATCTACCATTAAAATACTAATAATAACAACAGATATATAGCTAATAATACTAATAAACTAATCTACTGCTGCATCTACCATTAAAATACTAATAATAACAACAGATATATAGCTAATAATACTAATAAACTAATCTACTGCTGCATCTACCATTAAAATACTAATAATAACAACAGATATATAGCTAATAATACTAATAAACTAATCTACTGCTGCTGCATCTACCATTAAAATACTAATAACAACAGATATATAGCTAATGATACTAATAAACTAATCTACTGCCGTCATATCTACCATTAAAATACTAATAATAACAACAGATATATAGCTAATAATACTAATAAACTAATCTACTGCCGTCATCTACCATTAAAATACTAATAATAACAACAGATATATAGCTAATAATACTAATAAACTAATCTACTGCTGCATCTACCATTAAAATATTAATAACAACACCAGATATATAGCTAATAATACTAATAAACTCTTCTCCTGCCGCATCAACTACTAAAATACTAATAATAACAACAACAGATATATAGCTAATAATACTAATAAACTAATCTACTGCTGCCGCATCTACCATTAAAATACTAATAATAACAACAGATATATAGCTAATAATACTAATAAACTAATCTACTGCTGCATCTACCATTAAAATATTAATAATAACAACAGATATATAGCTAATAATACTAATAAACTAATCTACTGCTGCTGCATCTACCATTAAAACACTAATAATAACAACAGATATATAGCTAATAATACTAATAAACTAATCTACTGCTGTCATGATCTACCATTAAAATACTACTAATAACAACAGATATATAGCTAATAATACTAATAAACTAATCTACTGCTGCCGCATCTACCATTAAAATACTAATAATAACAACAGATATATAGCTAATAATACTAATAAACTAATCTACTGCTGCCGCATCTACCATTAAAATACTAATAATAACAACAGATATATAGCTAATGATACTAATAAACTAATCTACTGCTGCCGCATCTACCATTAAAATACTAATAATAACAACAACAGATATATAGCTAATGATACTAATAAACTAATCTACTGCTGCCGCATCTACCATTAAAATACTAATAATAACAACAGATATATAGCTAATAATACTAATAAACTAATCTACTGCTGCATCTACCATTAAAATATTAATAATAACAACAGATATATAGCTAATGATACTAATAAACTAATCTACTGCCGTCGCATCTACCATTAAAATACTAATAATAACAACAACAGATATATAGCTAATGATACTAATAAACTAATCTACTGCTGTCGCATCTACCATTAAAATACTAATAATAACAACAACAGATATATAGCTAATGATACTAATAAACTAATCTACTGCTGCATCTACCATTAAAATACTAATAATAACAACAGATATATAGCTAATAATACTAATAAACTAATCTACTGCCGTCGCATCTACCATTAAAATACTAATAATAACAACAGATATATAGCTAATAATACTAATAAACTAATCTACTGCTGAAGCATCTACCATTAAAATACTAATAATAACAACAGATATATAGCTAATAATACTAATAAACTAATCTACTGCTGCCGCATCTACCATTAAAATACTAATAATAACAACAGATATATAGCTAATAATACTAATAAACTAATCTACTGCTGCCGCATCTACCATTAAAATAATAATAATAACAACAGATATATAGCTAATAATACTAATAAACTAATCTACTGCTGCAGCATCTACCATTAAAATAATAATAATAACAACAGATATATAGCTAATAATACTAATAAACTAATCTACTGCTGCAGCATCTACCATTAAAATACTAATAATAACAACAGATATATAGCTAATAATACTAATAAACTAATCTACTGCTGCAGCATCTACCATTAAAATACTAATAATAACAACAACAGATATATAGCTAATAATACTAATAAACTAATCTACTGCTGCATCTACCATTAAAATACTAATAATAACAACAACAGATATATAGCTAATAATACTAATAAACTAATCTACTGCTGCATCATCTACCATTAAAATACTAATAATAACAACAACAGATATATAGCTAATAATACTAATAAACTAATCTACTGCTGAAGCATCTACCATTAAAATACTAATAATAACAACAGATATATAGCTAATAATACTAATAAACTAATCTACTGCTGAAGCATCTACCATTAAAATACTAATAATAACAACAGATATATAGCTAATAATACTAATAAACTAATCTACTGCTGTCATGATCTACCATTAAAATATTAATAATAACAACAGATATATAGCTAATAATACTAATAAACTAATCTACTGCTGCCGCATCTACCATTAAAATATTAATAATAACAACAGATATATAGCTAATAATACTAATAAACTAATCTACTGCTGTCATCTCTACCATTAAAATATTAATAATAACAACAGATATATAGCTAATAATACTAATAAACTAATCTACTGCTGCCGCATCTACCATTAAAATACTAATAATAACAACAGATATATAGCTAATAATACTAATAAACTAATCTACTGCTGCCGCATCTACCATTAAAACACTAATAATAACAACAGATATATAGCTAATAAGACTAATAAACTAATCTACTGCTGCCGCATCTACCATTAAAATACTACTAATAACAACAGATATATAGCTAATAATACTAATAAACTAATCTACTGCTGCCGCATCTACCATTAAAATACTACTAATAACAACAGATATATAGCTAATAATACTAATAAACTAATCTACTGCTGATCTACCATTAAAATACTACTAATAACAACAGATATATAGCTAATAATACTAATAAACTAATCTACTGCTGCATCTACCATTAAAATACTAATAATAACAACAACAGATATATAGCTAATAATACTAATAAACTAATCTACTGCGTCACATCTACCATTAAAATACTAATAATAACAACAGATATATAGCTAATAATACTAATAAACTAATCTACTGCTGCATCTACCATTAAAATACTAATAATAACAACAGATATATAGCTAATAATACTAATAAACTAATCTACTGCTGCATATCTCTACCATTAAAATACTAATAATAACAACAGATATATAGCTAATAATACTAATAAACTAATCTACTGCTGCCGCATCTACCATTAAAATATTAATAATAACAACAGATATATAGCTAATAATACTAATAAACTAATCTACTGCTGCAGCATCTACCATTAAAATACTAATAATAACAACAACAGATATATAGCTAATAATACTAATAAACTAATCTACTGCTGCCGCATCTACCATTAAAATACTAATAATAACAACAACAGATATATAGCTAATAATACTAATAAACTAATCTACTGCTGCCATCTACCATTAAAATACTAATAATAACAACAGATATATAGCTAATGATACTAATAAACTAATCTACTGCTGATCTACCATTAAAATACTAATAATAACAACAACAGATATATAGCTAATAATACTAATAAACTAATCTACTGCTGCATCTACCATTAAAATACTAATAATAACAACAGATATATAGCTAATAATACTAATAAACTAATCTACTGCCGTCAAAGATCTACCATTAAAATACTAATAATAACAACAGATATATAGCTAATAATACTAATAAACTAATCTACTGCTGCATCATCTACCATTAAAATACTAATAATAACAACAGATATATAGCTAATAATACTAATAAACTAATCTACTGCTGCTGCATCTACCATTAAAATACTAATAATAACAACAGATATATAGCTAATAATACCAATAAACTAATCTACTGCTGCAGCATCTACCATTAAAATACTACTAATAACAACAGATATATAGCTAATAATACTAATAAACTAATCTACTGCTGCAGCATCTACCATTAAAATACTAATAATAACAACAGATATATAGCTAATAATACTAATAAACTAATCTACTGCTGTCAGCATCTACCATTAAAATACTAATAATAACAACAACAGATATATAGCTAATAATACCAATAAACTAATCTACTGCTGCAGATCTACCATTAAAATACTAATAATAACAACAGATATATAGCTAATAATACCAATAAACTAATCTACTGCTTATATCTACCATTAAAATACTAATAATAACAACAGATATATAGCTAATGATACCAATAAACTAATCTACTGCATACATCTACCATTAAAATACTAATAATAACAACAGATATATAGCTAATGATACTAATAAACTAATCTACTGCTGCATCATCTACCATTAAAATACTAATAATAACAACAGATATATAGCTAATAATACTAATAAACTAATCTACTGCTGCATCTACCATTAAAATACTAATAATAACAACAGATATATAGCTAATAATACTAATAAACTAATCTACTGCTGCATCTACCATTAAAATACTAATAATAACAACAGATATATATATAATAATACTAATAAACTAATCTACTGCTGCAGATCTACCATTAAAATACTAATAATAACAACAGATATATATATAATAATACCAATAAACTAATCTACTGCTGCCGCATCTACCATTAAAATACTAATAATAACAACAGATATATAGCTAATGATACCAATAAACTAATCTACTGCTGCCGCATCTACCATTAAAATACTAATAATAACAACAGATATATAGCTAATGATACTAATAAACTAATCTACTGCTGCAGCATCTACCATTAAAACACTAATAATAACAACAGATATATAGCTAATGATACTAATAAACTAATCTACTGCTGCCGCATCTACCATTAAAATACTAATAATAACAACAGATATATAGCTAATGATACTAATAAACTAATCTACTGCTGAAGCATCTACCATTAAAATACTAATAATAACAACAGATATATAGCTAATGATACTAATAAACTAATCTACTGCTGCAGCATCTACCATTAAAAAACTAATAATAACAACAGATATATAGCTAATGATACTAATAAACTAATCTACTGCTGTCATCTACCATTAAAATACTAATAATAACAACAGATATATAGCTAATGATACTAATAAACTAATCTACTGCTGCCGCATCTACCATTAAAATACTAATAATAACAACAGATATATAGCTAATGATACTAATAAACTAATCTACTGCTGCCGCATCTACCATTAAAATACTAATAATAACAACAGATATATAGCTAATGATACTAATAAACTAATCTACTGCTGCCGCATCTACCATTAAAATATTAATAATAACAACAGATATATAGCTAATAATACTAATAAACTAATCTACTGCTGCCGCATCTACCATTAAAATACTAATAATAACAGATATATAGCTAATAATACTAATAAACTAATCTACTGCTGCTGCATCTACCATTAAAATACTAATAAGAACAACAAATATATAAATAATACTAATAAACTAATCTACTGCTGCAGCATCTACCATTAAAATACTAATAATAACAACAGATATATAGCTAATGATACTAATAAACTAATCTACTGCTGCACATCTACCATTAAAATACTAATAATAACAACAGATATATAGCTAATGATACTAATAAACTAATCTACTGCTGCATCTACCATTAAAATACTAATAATAACAACAGATATATAGCTAATGATACTAATAAACTAATCTACTGCTGCATCTACCATTAAAATACTAATAATAACAACAGATATATATATAATAATACTAATAAACTAATCTACTGCTGCATGATCTACCATTAAAATACTAATAATAACAACAGATATATATATAATAATACTAATAAACTAATCTACTGCTGCATCTACCATTAAAATACTAATAATAACAACAGATATATATATAATAATACTAATAAACTAATCTACTGCTGCATCTACCATTAAAATACTAATAATAACAACAGATATATAGCTAATAATACCAATAAACTAATCTACTGCTGCAGCATCTACCATTAAAATACTAATAATAACAACAGATATATAGCTAATAATACTAATAAACTAATCTACTGCTGCCATCTACCATTAAAATACTAATAATAACAACAGATATATAGCTAATAATACTAATAAACTAATCTACTGCTGGCATCTACCATTAAAATACTAATAATAACAACAGATATATAGCTAATAATACTAATAAACTAATCTACTGCCGTCGCATCTACCATTAAAATACTAATAATAACAACAGATATATAGCTAATAATACTAATAAACTAATCTACTGCTGCTGCATCTACCATTAAAATACTAATAACAACAGATATATAGCTAATGATACTAATAAACTAATCTACTGCTGCATCTACCATTAAAATACTAATAATAACAACAGATATATAGCTAATAATACTAATAAACTAATCTACTGCCGTCAAAGATCTACCATTAAAATACTAATAATAACAACAGATATATAGCTAATAATACTAATAAACTAATCTACTGCTGATCTACCATTAAAATATTAATAATAACAACAGATATATAGCTAATAATACTAATAAACTAATCTACTGCTGCATCTACCATTAAAATACTAATAATAACAACAGATATATATATAATAATACTAATAAACTAATCTACTGCTGCATCTACCATTAAAATATTAATAATAACAACAGATATATAGCTAATAATACTAATAAACTAATCTACTGCTGCCGCATCTACCATTAAAACACTAATAATAACAACAACAGATATATAGCTAATAATACTAATAAACTAATCTACTGCTGCAGCATCTACCATTAAAATACTAATAATAACAACAGATATATAGCTAATAATACTAATAAACTAATCTACTGCTGCTGCATCTACCATTAAAATACTAATAATAACAACAGATATATAGCTAATGATACTAATAAACTAATCTACTGCCGTATCTACCATTAAAATATTAATAATAACAACAGATATATAGCTAATAATACTAATAAACTAATCTACTGCTGCCGCATCTACCATTAAAACACTAATAATAACAACAGATATATAGCTAATAATACTAATAAACTAATCTACTGCTGCATCTACCATTAAAATATTAATAATAACAACAGATATATAGCTAATAATACTAATAAACTAATCTACTGCCGCATCTACCATTAAAATACTAATAATAACAACAGATATATAGCTAATAATACTAATAAACTAATCTACTGCTGCATCTACCATTAAAATACTAATAATAACAACAGATATATAGCTAATGATACTAATAAACTAATCTACTGCTGCATCTACCATTAAAATACTAATAATAACAACAGATATATAGCTAATGATACTAATAAACTAATCTACTGCTGCATCTACCATTAAAATACTAATAATAACAACAGATATATAGCTAATGATACTAATAAACTAATCTACTGCTGCATCTACCATTAAAATATTAATAATAACAACAGATATATAGCTAATGATACTAATAAACTAATCTACTGCTGCATCTACCATTAAAATACTAATAATAACAACAACAGATATATAGCTAATGATACTAATAAACTAATCTACTGCTGCATCTACCATTAAAATACTAATAATAACAACAGATATATAGCTAATAATACTAATAAACTAATCTACTGCTGTCGCATCTACCATTAAAATACTAATAATAACAACAGATATATAGCTAATAATACTAATAAACTAATCTACTGCTGCAGATCTACCATTAAAATACTAATAATAACAACAGATATATAGCTAATAATACTAATAAACTAATCTACTGCTGCATCATCTACCATTAAAATACTAATAATAACAACAGATATATAGCTAATAATACTAATAAACTAATCTACTGCTGAAGCATCTACCATTAAAATACTAATAATAACAACAGATATATAGCTAATAATACTAATAAACTAATCTACTGCTGAAGCATCTACCATTAAAATACTAATAATAACAACAGATATATAGCTAATAATACTAATAAACTAATCTACTGCTGAAGCATCTACCATTAAAATACTAATAATAACAACAGATATATAGCTAATAATACTAATAAACTAATCTACTGCCGTCAGATCTACCATTAAAATACTAATAATAACAACAACAGATATATAGCTAATAATACTAATAAACTAATCTACTGCTGCATCTACCATTAAAATACTAATAATAACAACAGATATATAGCTAATAATACTAATAAACTAATCTACTGCTGCATCTCTACCATTAAAATACTAATAATAACAACAACAGATATATAGCTAATAATACTAATAAACTAATCTACTGCTGCATCTACCATTAAAATACTAATAATAACAACAGATATATAGCTAATAATACTAATAAACTAATCTACTGCTGCCATCTACCATTAAAATACTAATAATAACAACAGATATATAGCTAATAATACCAATAAACTAATCTACTGCTGTCACATCTACCATTAAAATATTAATAATAACAACAGATATATAGCTAATAATACTAATAAACTAATCTACTGCTGCATCTACCATTAAAATATTAATAATAACAACAGATATATAGCTAATAATACTAATAAACTAATCTACTGCTGCCGCATCTACCATTAAAATATTAATAATAACAACAGATATATAGCTAATAATACTAATAAACTAATCTACTGCTGCATCTACCATTAAAATATTAATAATAACAACAGATATATAGCTAATAATACTAATAAACTAATCTACTGCCGCATCTACCATTAAAATATTAATAATAACAACAGATATATAGCTAATAATACTAATAAACTAATCTACTGCTGCAGCATCTACCATTAAAATACTAATAATAACAACAGATATATAGCTAATAATACTAATAAACTAATCTACTGCTGCATCTACCATTAAAACACTAATAATAACAACAGATATATAGCTAATAAGACTAATAAACTAATCTACTGCTGCATCTACCATTAAAACACTACTAATAACAACAGATATATAGCTAATAATACTAATAAACTAATCTACTGCATCTACCATTAAAATACTACTAATAACAACAGATATATAGCTAATAATACTAATAAACTAATCTACTGCTGCATCTACCATTAAAATACTAATAATAACAACAGATATATAGCTAATAATACTAATAAACTAATCTACTGCCGTCAAAGATCTACCATTAAAATACTAATAATAACAACAACAGATATATAGCTAATAATACTAATAAACTAATCTACTGCTGCATCTACCATTAAAATACTAATAATAACAACAGATATATAGCTAATAATACTAATAAACTAATCTACTGCTGCCGCATCTACCATTAAAATACTAATAATAACAACAGATATATAGCTAATAATACTAATAAACTAATCTACTGCTGCATCTACCATTAAAATACTAATAATAACAACAGATATATAGCTAATAATACTAATAAACTAATCTACTGCTATCTACCATTAAAATATTAATAATAACAACAGATATATAGCTAATAATACTAATAAACTAATCTACTGCTGCAGCATCTACCATTAAAATACTAATAATAACAACAACAGATATATAGCTAATAATACTAATAAACTAATCTACTGCTGCATCTACCATTAAAATACTAATAATAACAACAACAGATATATAGCTAATAATACTAATAAACTAATCTACTGCCGTCAAAGATCTACCATTAAAATACTAATAATAACAACAACAGATATATAGCTAATAATACTAATAAACTAATCTACTGCCGCCGCATCTACCATTAAAATACTAATAATAACAACAGATATATAGCTAATAATACTAATAAACTAATCTACTGCTGCATCATCTACCATTAAAATACTAATAATAACAACAGATATATAGCTAATAATACTAATAAACTAATCTATCTGCCGTCAGATCTACCATTAAAATACTAATAATAACAACAGATATATAGCTAATAATACTAATAAACTAATCTACTGCTGTCATCATCTACCATTAAAATACTAATAATAACAACAGATATATATATAATAATACTAATAAACTAATCTACTGCTGCTGCATCTACCATTAAAATACTAATAATAACAACAGATATATAGCTAATAATACCAATAAACTAATCTACTGCTGCAGCATCTACCATTAAAATACTACTAATAACAACAGATATATAGCTAATAATACTAATAAACTAATCTACTGCTGTCGATCTACCATTAAAATACTAATAATAACAACAGATATATAGCTAATAATACTAATAAACTAATCTACTGCTGCATCATCTACCATTAAAATACTAATAATAACAACAACAGATATATAGCTAATAATACCAATAAACTAATCTACTGCCGTCATGATCTACCATTAAAATACTAATAATAACAACAGATATATAGCTAATAATACCAATAAACTAATCTACTGCTCATGATCTACCATTAAAATACTAATAATAACAACAGATATATAGCTAATGATACCAATAAACTAATCTACTGCTGCATCTACCATTAAAATACTAATAATAACAACAGATATATAGCTAATGATACCAATAAACTAATCTACTGCCGTCATGATCTACCATTAAAATACTAATAATAACAACAGATATATAGCTAATGATACTAATAAACTAATCTACTGCTGCAGCATCTACCATTAAAATACTAATAATAACAACAACAGATATATAGCTAATAATACTAATAAACTAATCTACTGCCGCTGCATCTACCATTAAAATACTAATAATAACAACAGATATATAGCTAATAATTCTAATAAACTAATCTACTGCTGCCATCTACCATTAAAATACTAATAATAACAACAGATATATATATAATAATACTAATAAACTAATCTACTGCCGTCAATCTACCATTAAAATACTAATAATAACAACAGATATATATATAATAATACTAATAAACTAATCTACTGCCGTCAGATCTACCATTAAAATACTAATAATAACAACAGATATATAGCTAATAATACCAATAAACTAATCTACTGCTGCATCTACCATTAAAATACTAATAATAACAACAGATATATAGCTAATAATACTAATAAACTAATCTACTGCTGCCGCATCTACCATTAAAACACTAATAATAACAACAGATATATAGCTAATAATACTAATAAACTAATCTACTGCTGCCGCATCTACCATTAAAACACTAATAATAACAACAGATATATAGCTAATAATACTAATAAACTAATCTACTGCTGAAGCATCTACCATTAAAACACTAATAATAACAACAGATATATAGCTAATGATACTCATAAACTAATCTACTGCTGCAGCATCTACCATTAAAACACTAATAATAACAACAGATATATAGCTAATGATACTAATAAACTAATCTACTGCTGCATCTACCATTAAAATACTAATAATAACAACAGATATATAGCTAATGATACTAATAAACTAATCTACTGCTCGCATCTACCATTAAAATACTAATAATAACAACAGATATATAGCTAATAATACTAATAAACTAATCTACTGCTGCCGCATCTACCATTAAAATACTAATAATAACAACAGATATATAGCTAATGATACTAATAAACTAATCTACTGCTGCCGCATCTACCATTAAAATACTAATAATAACAACAGATATATAGCTAATAATACTAATAAACTAATCTACTGCTGCCGCATCTACCATTAAAACACTAATAATAACAACAGATATATAGCTAATAATACTAATAAACTAATCTACTGCTGCTGCATCTACCATTAAAATACTAATAATAACAACAGATATATAGCTAATAATACTAATAAACTAATCTACTGCTGCATATCTACCATTAAAATACTAATAATAACAACAGATATATAGCTAATGATACTAATAAACTAATCTACTGCTGCATCTACCATTAAAATACTAATAATAACAACAGATATATAGCTAATGATACTAATAAACTAATCTACTGCATCTACCATTAAAATACTAATAATAACAACAGATATATAGCTAATGATACTAATAAACTAATCTACTGCATCTACCATTAAAATACTAATAATAACAACAGATATATATATAATAATACTAATAAACTAATCTACTGCTGCCGTGATCTACCATTAAAATACTAATAATAACAACAGATATATATATAATAATACTAATAAACTAATCTACTGCTGTCAGATCTACCATTAAAATACTAATAATAACAACAGATATATATATAATAATACTAATAAACTAATCTACTGCTGCAGCATCTACCATTAAAATACTAATAATAACAACAGATATATAGCTAATAATACCAATAAACTAATCTACTGCTGCAGCATCTACCATTAAAATACTACTAATAACAACAGATATATAGCTAATAATACCAATAAACTAATCTACTGCTGCAGCATCTACCATTAAAATACTACTAATAACAACAGATATATAGCTAATAATACTAATAAACTAATCTACTGCCGTGCATCTACCATTAAAATACTACTAATAACAACAGATATATATATAATAATACTAATAAACTAATCTACTGCTGTCATATCTACCATTAAAATACTAATAATAACAACAGATATATATATAATAATACTAATAAACTAATCTACTGCTGCTGCATCTACCATTAAAATACTAATAATAACAACAGATATATATATAATAATACTAATAAACTAATCTACTGCTGTATCTACCATTAAAATACTAATAATAACAACAGATATATAGCTAATAATACTAATAAACTAATCTACTGCTGCCATATCTACCATTAAAATACTAATAATAACAACAGATATATATATAATAATACTAATAAACTAATCTACTGCTGTCATGATCTACCATTAAAATACTAATAATAACAACAGATATATAGCTAATAATACTAATAAACTAATCTACTGCTGCCGCATCTACCATTAAAATACTAATAATAACAACAGATATATAGCTAATAATACTAATAAACTAATCTACTGCTGCAGCATCTACCATTAAAATACTAATAATAACAACAGATATATAGCTAATAATACTAATAAACTAATCTACTGCTGTCATATCTACCATTAAAACACTAATAATAACAACAGATATATAGCTAATAATACTAATAAACTAATCTACTGCTGCATCTACCATTAAAACACTAATAATAACAACAGATATATAGCTAATAATACTAATAAACTAATCTACTGCTGCCGCATCTACCATTAAAACACTAATAATAACAACAGATATATAGCTAATAATACTAATAAACTAATCTACTGCTGTCGCATCTACCATTAAAATATTAATAATAACAACAGATATATAGCTAATGATACTAATAAACTAATCTACTGCTGCATCTACCATTAAAATACTAATAATAACAACAGATATATAGCTAATAATACTAATAAACTAATCTACTGCTGTCGCATCTACCATTAAAATACTAATAATAACAACAGATATATAGCTAATGATACTAATAAACTAATCTACTGCCGCAGATCTACCATTAAAATACTAATAATAACAACAGATATATATATAATAATACTAATAAACTAATCTACTGCTGCTGCATCTACCATTAAAATACTAATAATAACAACAGATATATATATAATAATACTAATAAACTAATCTACTGCCGTCATATCTACCATTAAAATACTAATAATAACAACAGATATATATATAATAATACTAATAAACTAATCTACTGCCGTCGCATCTACCATTAAAATACTAATAATAACAACAGATATATATATAATAATACTAATAAACTAATCTACTGCCGCATCTACCATTAAAATACTAATAATAACAACAGATATATATATAATAATACTAATAAACTAATCTACTGCTGTCATCTACCATTAAAATACTAATAATAACAACAGATATATAGCTAATAATACTAATAAACTAATCTACTGCTGATCTACCATTAAAATACTAATAATAACAACAGATATATAGCTAATAATACTAATAAACTAATCTACTGCCGCATCTACCATTAAAATACTAATAATAACAACAGATATATAGCTAATAATACTAATAAACTAATCTACTGCTGCCGCATCTACCATTAAAATACTAATAATAACAACAGATATATAGCTAATAATACTAATAAACTAATCTACTGCTGCCACATCTACCATTAAAATACTAATAATAACAACAACAGATATATAGCTAATAATACTAATAAACTAATCTACTGCTGCTGCATCTACCGTTAAAATACTAATAATAACCAACAAAACAAAATCATCCCCCTCACCACCACCACTACGATCTCCATCACCATCCCCATCATCAACATCACGCTTGTCACCCTCACCACCACCCTTACTACCACTACCATCACCACCACTATCCCAGTCATCTCCACCATCATCCCCGCCACCACTACTACCACTACCCTCACCACCACCACTACTACCACTACCCTCACCACCACCACTACTACCACTACCCTCACCACCACCACTACTACCACTACCCTCACCACCACCACCACCATGCCTGTCACACTGCCCGCTGAACCTACAGATAATGATAAAGACTGAACCCATAAACAGAAATGGAGTAAAACCAAAAATAGTTCCAGATAACAGAGGAAAAACAAACAACGTTAAAAGAAACAAAACAAATAGAACTTCCATTCCAAAAGCAAACGTATGGATGTTTCCACAGCTGAAACAAAGCCAGCAGTACATGACATCTCTGACCTTAAAGAAAGCTGAGATACTCTGTGACTTCATGGGATTTATGGCTCTAGACAAATAACATATACATATACTTTATGAAGAATGATGAAGCAGCTGTAAAGAAATGATCTATTTGGTATTTATCTCATTGAATAATGTTTTTTCCAATAAGATGCTGACTGTTGGTTCGGTCAGACATGTTTTTTAAAAAAACACAGTGGACAGATTGTTTCTGCCTCTGTGCTCTCAAAGACATTTTCTCAAACATTCACAGGGATCTCTGCAGGGATTTGTTGATTTGACAGCAAATATTCATCATTTTACTGTAAGAACAGCAGATTACTGATGGACAGTTTTCAACCCTATTTCTTAAAAATTACATTCCCATAGAACTAAGTGTGTTCTCAAAAATGTGGCTAACGCTGTAAATTCAAAGCCAACTAAAAACACAACGAAACTGGTTGCGTTTAGACAACACTACTTTTTGGTTATGTTTGGAATACTTGGTTAGGTTTAGACAGCACAACTACTTGCTGCAAAAAGACTTTGTTAGTATTTAGACAGAAAAGCTATCTTAGTATTGAAACTAGTTGGTTAGGTTTAGAAAACATGAAATGACGCTACAAAACACAACAAAAACTACTTAAACATCATAGTTTGTTATTCGTCGACAATTAAAATAAGTAAATGTTGGTCTGCGAAATTTGTGACACGTAAATGACGAAATACTTTTGCCTTAAAATGTAATTCACAGTGCAGCTCGTTTGCATGGGAATGTAGGTTTTAGGAGACAGCTCCTCATAATCATCTCATCCATCTTTCACTGCTGTTCACTCATCGTTGCACATTTTCAGGGAGAAACAGCTGAAAAGTACCCGGTGTTTACCTTTCATGGTTGGGGGGGCGAAGGGGCTCTGCTTCCTCTGAGAGGAATCTGAAGCCTGCAGAAAAGAAGAAGTAGAAACACGTTAAAATATGATTTAAAACAGTGCATCACAAAACGTAGACTCAGTTAACATTCACTAAATGATGATTTCAACACTGGATCC
Organism: Synanceia verrucosa; assembly: GCA_029721515.1. Lineage (NCBI taxonomy): Eukaryota > Metazoa > Chordata > Actinopteri > Perciformes > Synanceiidae > Synanceia > Synanceia verrucosa. Next base: position 24,821,793 of record CM056562.1, read on the forward strand.
TCTCTGTGATGTATGAATAAAAACTAGGAGACAGAACATGTTGTCCTTCCTGATCTCATTATAGTGAAGCAACATCGATCTTTCAGCTAATCCTTCATTTATCTGTCTGCTGTGACCTTTTACTGTGCAACAAATACTGATATAATATCGAGGAATTGGACTTTTAATTTCATTATTGTTAATGTTGATAATGTGTAACTTTAAATTATGAGTTTATCCCCTTCTAAATTACTATAAAATGAGCACAAACTGGCAGATTGTGTGATGTTTTGTACAAACCTGTGCGTCTCCACTGGCGTTGTGTTGATCTCCGACATCTGCAGAGAGATGAGACGGCAGCATTTAGCTCTTCCTCCTCTTATTGATTTATCAGCTGCTCAGTTTTATAACTTGATGGATCTTCCGAATCTTTTTGGCCTCACAAGCTCGGGGATCTAACAGTGTCATCATTAAAATTTAAAAGCAGGACATTCAGGAAGCAGCACAATGCTGGCAATATTCTGCTTTTCTATTCTCAACAAATCCAGTGAAAAATAAAAAAAGTCTTAATGCTTTCCAACTTAGCTTCTTTTATCTAATTTATTATCTGATAAAATTTCCCTTAAATATCCCCTTAATCGTGGTAAAAATATCAGCATTTGTTGAAGGTTTTCTTATTATTTCAGTGACATGCTGGAAATAGCCCAACAACTGAACATCTGCTCTTTTAGTTCATGGTGACCTTGCTTGTTTCGAGGCTACGCCGGGGTCACGTCATGTTTTTACAGCTGCCAGCTGCTTTCCACGTCACAGACTGTCTGTGCCGAAAATAAGAAAATTCTCTGAACATAATAACTATTAAATTATTAGAGAGCTAGACAAGTGCTGGTTGCATAGCCATGATAAATCTCTGAACATGTTAGCATGTTAGCTAATTTCTGGCTACTGACTTTTGTAGGCTCATTTGTTTTAAACAATGGCTGAATAGAAAAATATCAGTTTTAGTAAATATTTACAGATAGAGAGATATTTACACGCTTTTTCATTTCCACAGTTCAGCATTTTTGCAGCAGTTTGACCTCATACCTCTAAGTTAGCAGAAGGCTAAACTATTAGCAACAGTTTGGTCTGTTAGCAACATTTTCTCTCCATCTCTTTAATAATTTAGCCTGATAGCAACATGCTCCTTCATCTTATTTATAATGTAGCCTTTTAGCAATATCATTTCTCCATCTCTACAGTAATTTATCCTGTTAGCAACATGTTCTATCCATCCCTCTACTAGTTTAGCCTGTTAGCAACTTTTTCTCTCCATCCCTTTGATAATTTAGCCTGTTAGCAACATGTTCTATCCATCCCTCTACTAGTTTAGCCTGTTAGCAACTTTTTCTCTCCATCCCTTTGATAATTTAGCCTGTTAGCAACATGTTCTATCCATCCCTCTACTAGTTTAGCCTGTTAGCAACTTTTTCTCTCCATCCCTTTGATAATTTAGCCTGTTAGCAACATGTTCTATCCATCCCTCTACTAGTTTAGCCTGTTAGCAACTTTTTCTCTCCATCTCTTTGATAATTTAGCCTATTAGCAACATGTTTTCTCCATCCTTCTCCTAGTTTAGCCTGTTAGCAACTTTTTCTCTCCATCTCTTTGATAATTTAGCCTGTTAGCAACATGTTTTCTCCATCCTTCTCCTAGTTTAGCCTGTTAGCAACTTTTTCTCTCCATCTCTTTGATAATTTAGCCTATTAGCAACATGTTTTCTCCATCCTTCTCCTAGTTTAGCCTGTTAGCAACTTTTTCTCTCCATCCCTTTGATAATTTAGCCTGTTAGCGACATGTTCTCTCCAGCCTTCTCCTAGTTTAGTCTGTTAGCAGTGTTTTGTTTTCTCATTTTGTTCTCCCCGTTTAGCATATTAGCTACATTGCTAACATGATGTTAGTAACATTTTCTCTCCATCGCTTCAGTAATGTAGCCTGTTATCAACATTTTGTTTCCACATCTTAGCAAAATGCTCCGTCTTACTTATAATTTAGCCTGGTTAGCAACATTTTCCTATCTAACAGCGATGTTTTCTCTTCATCTCTTCACTGATACTACCTCTTGATGAAACTATACGTCAGACTGGTGATTCATGTTTTTCCTCCCGTCTTTCGTGATCGTGTAATGTGTGAAAGTGTATATCCGACCATGTTGGAACCAGCCTCAAAGAGCTGAGCTCACAAAATGGAACCTGGAGGGTTTTTATAAGAGCTGAGAGCTGACGCACACTTTAGGCATCCATCAGTCCAGTCTGAACACTGAGATCACTTACCAAAAGCTGCAGCACAAATCTAATAAAGCTTCCATTACAGCTGCTGCTTTTCATCTCTCATCTTTCTCTCCTTCCCTTGTTTCCTTCCCTCATTTCCTTCCTTCCTCTCACCTGTGCCAGGTTGTCTGTAGATCTGCAGAGTGGCAGGAGTTGGTCTTCTGCGACGGATCTGAGGTAAAACACACAAAAACAACTTTATTGTCATGACACATAAGGTAAGATAACGAAATGCAGATTGCCTCTAACCAAAAGTGCATCAGCGTTAAATATGATGGTATGTAAATACTTTCAGTATACAGAATGTAAATTATGAAAACAGTCTTATTTACATTTCAACTGTATGGTTAGGAAAAATAACCATCCATGTAACAGCCAGCACCGTTGCGCTATTTTGAGCGGACAAGCTGAAGTTGATCTTTGTATTTAAATCATTAATTAAAAATTAATTCAGCATAAAAAAGAACTAATATCGCAATATTTGATATTTCTAATTTCTAATTTGATATTTAGTGTTTCATCTCTACGTGTTTTAATTTGTGTTTCTGAACAATCAACTGTATTTTTTCTTATAATGCATGATAATACCCTTTGGTTATGCTTTAAAAGCACAAAAAATTGTCCAAATAAAATTCATTATATATACCAACTGGAGCTAATTATCCCACTGTTCAAAACAAACAGCTCATTCACGCTGTAAAAGGATATTATGAATGACAAATATCACCTGTAAAGACAAGATTTAACCCACCAATCTTTAAAGAAAACTGCAGAAAGAGGAAAGAACACTGTCGCCATCCTTGATTTACAAGATGGTATCTCATAAAACCATCTCTGAAATTTGTCTTAAATGTTTACACAGGGGCCCGAATCATCGCTGTTCATCACCAGCTTCCTCACATATGAACAACTTCCTGTTTCCATTGAGCAAAATCTTCATGAATACATCAGAAATGATTTAGAGAAAGCAGTTTAAAGTCACTGATTCAAGCTTCTGATTATTTTTTACTGTATTCAGATACTCCTCTAGATATTCTTCTGAGGTGTTTTGTACATTTTTTTTTTAATGGAAACGTCTATTCAACCATTTGTAAAAAGCAATGACCTAGGTAACCAAATTACACTAAAGTTGTAATTTAAGCTCTCCTCTCACCAGACTCCATTCACCAAAGCTGTAATTTAAGCTCTCCTCTCACCAGACTCCATTTAAGCTCTCCTCTCAACAGACTCCATTCACTAAAACGGTAATTTAAGCTCTCCTCTCAACAGACTCCATTCACTAAAACGGTAATTTAAGCTCTCCTCTCACCAGACTCCATTCACTAAAACGGTAATTTAAGCTCTCCTCTCACCAGACTCCATTCACTAAAGCTGTAATTTAAGCTCTCTTCTCACCAGACTCCATTCACTAAAGCTGTAATTTAAGCTCTCCTCTCACCAGACTCCATTCACTAAAGCTGTAATTTAAGCTCTCCTCTCACCAGACTCCATTCACTAAAGCTGTAATTTAAGCTCTCCTCTCACCAGACTCCATTCACTAAAGCTGTAATTTAAGCTCTCCTCTCACCAGACTCCATTCACTAAAGCTGTAATTTAAGCTCTCCTCTCACCAGACTCCATTCACTAAAGCTGTAATTTAAGCTCTCCTCTCACCAGACTCCATTCACTAAAGCTGTAATTTAAGCTCTCCTCTCACCAGACTCCATTCGCTAAAGCTGTAATTTAAGCTCTCCTCTCACCAGACTCCATTCGCTAAAGCTGTAATTTCAGCTCTCCTCTCACCAGACTCCATTCGCTAAAGCTGTAATTTCAGCTCTCCTCTCACCAGACTCCATTCGCTAAAGCTGTAATTTCAGCTCTCCTCTCACCAGACTCCATTCGCTAAAGCTGTAATTTCAGCTCTCCTCTCACCAGACTCCATTCGCTAAAGCTGTAATTTAAGCTCTCCTCTCACCAGACTCCATTCACTAAAGCTGTAATTTAAGCTCTCCTCTCACCAGACTCCATTCACTAAAGCTGTAATTTAAGCTCTCCTCTCACCAGACTCCATTCGCTAAAGCTGTAATTTCAGCTCTCCTCTCACCAGACTCCATTCGCTAAAGCTGTAATTTCAGCTCTCCTTTCACCAGACTCCATTCACTAAAGCTGTAATTTCAGCTCTCCTCTCACCAGACTCCATTCACTAAAGCTGTAATTTAAGCTCTCCTCTCACCAGACTCCATTCACTAAAGCTGTAATTTCAGCTCTCCTCTCACCAGACTCCATTCACTAAAGCTGTAATTTCAGCTCTCCTCTCACCAGACTCCATTCGCTAAAGCTGTAATTTCAGCTCTCCTCTCACCAGACTCCATTCGCTAAAGCTGTAATTTCAGCTCTCCTCTCACCAGACTCCATTCGCTAAAGCTGTAATTTCAGCTCTCCTCTCACCAGACTCCATTCACTAAAGCTGTAATTTAAGCTCTCCTCTCACCAGACTCCATTCACTAAAGCTGTAATTTCAGCTCTCCGTTCATCACACAGATGCCTACGTCAGAGTTTTGATGAAACAGAAGCACTTTAACCAAAATTTGAATGTTCCAAAAATAACGGACTCGCCCTTTAACAAAGATCAGTTTGTTAGTAATTCCCAGAGAAACAGGCGTAAACTTTGTTGCAGCAGATCGTCCGTGACGGGAGTAAATTTAACTCTGATCATATTGCGTGGCATTTCTGGTTGGTCACATTTACATCATCAGCTAATTATGAAGTAAACAAGGAACGTTTGTGAATATTAATAGACATTTTTTATAATATCTGATTGATATTTGATCACTGAAACTACAGTAAACATGTCATGTGGTTTTTAACTCTGCTATCTGCACACATAAATATCAAACTGTTTCAAATGCAAATCTGACCCATTAAACACACAAAGCAGATGCACAAACAAAAGCAGTTTTCAGTGGACTGATGCACACATGCTGGTCTGAACCCACACAGAACGTTCCAGACATGGTAAGACATAGAAGCCTCATTCAGCCTGAACCCACTCACATATATTCACTTTAATTCAGATTTAACTCACATGTTCGGCGGCCTGTGGGTCCAGCTGTCCCTGCAGAGGAGGCACAGCAAACTGGATCTTCTTTGGACTGCTGGGCTCCATTATTACTGACTGAGAGGTAGAAAGAAAGACGAACAGGAAGAGAGCGAGAGAGAGAGAGAGAGAGAGAGAGAGTGTGTGTGTGTGTGTGTGTGTGTGAGACGGAGGGAGTGGCCTCCTCTCAGCCGGCGGCGTCCATTATCACTAATTGACAGACTTAGAGAAAGAAGAGCAGCCCAGTCATTACGTCATTTTCCAACAACAGACTCTCTGATAATATTTTATTTAATATTATTGTTTAAAAATCATCTTATCCTGCAACAAAAAGCAGCAGTGCAAAACAGGGGTGTCTAAAAATTCAAAACACTAAATCTGAGGGAAACAAGTGAAATTATCTGTCCATGCAGCAAGATAATTTCACTTAACAAGACTCCTTGATTTAAGTTGAACACTTAAAATAAGATATTAACTCTTAAAACAAGATAAATTATCAAACACATCTTTTTTTTTATCTTGATAAGGAGTAAATAATTTGCAGTGAGGAAGAAGTGTTCAGTATGTCAGAGTGGATGAAAGAGGTAAGGAAGTAAACTATTAATAACATGTAGATCAGTAATATAATATAGAAAATTACAAATTTACTCCATACTAGTGTTTAGTGAGTGTGAGGTGAAATAAATCAGGTTTCAGTCTTTGGAACAATCTGTCAGGACGTCATTAATCTGCAATATTTAGAACACTTCCTTCCTTCCTTCCTTCCTTCTGTCCTCACTCCCATCTTTCCTCCATTCCTTCCTTGCTTCCTTCCTTCCAAATTTCTTTCCTCCATCCCTCCCTTCCATCCTCCCTCTCATTTCCTTCCTCCCTTTCTTCCTTGCTTCCTTCCTTCCATCTTTCATTCCTCCCTTCCTTCCTTGCTTCCTTCCTTCCATCTTTCCTCCCTCCCATCTTTCCTACCTTCCTTCCTCCCTCCTTTCCTCCCTTCCATCTTTCCGTCCTCCCTCCCTCCCTTCCTTCTTTCCTCCCTTTCTCCCTCCCACCCTTCCATATTTCCTCCCTCTCTCCTCTCGTCTGTCACTTATCTATATTATTTAGTCCATTTCACAGTCTTAGATGCTCTAAATGTTCCCAGTTTATTTCCTGTTAGCAACTGACAGGAAGTAACAATGGACCCAAGCTGTTGCTTAGCAACGCTTGTGAACACAAAGACAAACACATCAGTGTCAGTGTTGCTTTTTTTTTATTGCTTGTCCCAGTGATTGATCATGTGAAACATTGATTAAACTTAATCACCCCACATCTATGAGGCTGATGACATCATCTGACAGGAAGCAGCAGCACAAATCTGTTGAAATGTAGTAAAAAAAAAAGTAGGAAAACAGTGTTTCAGACGGTAAATACAGGTATATTCAGGCAGTATCAGGAGAATGAAGTTTTTACATGTTCTAGCAGAAACACTAAGTACAAGTTAAAGTATGAATTTATTGTCCTTCAGGTCGTCGAATAAATGAACTGAACTTATAAAATCAGTTTATAAAATACTGTAAGCTCCCCTAAGGTTGATAAAACTGCTGAATTCCCGGAATGACTACAGAGCTCATATATTTAATGTTATTTCCAAATATTTTTATTTTACAGCAATTTAATGAACATCTTGGTCGTCACAGAAAAAAAATGAACAGTGTGTTCTGACGTGGAGATTCATGTGCATGGATTAACAAATCGGTTTTAAGGATAAACTGTGTGCAGTTTGAACAATTGATGTGCATCAATTAATTACATCAAATGTGAGGGGAAAAAAACAAATTTTACAGAATGAAAGTTTCACTATGGACCAAATGAATTCCAAGAAAAGATGATTTATGATTTAATCTTAGACAACAGATTAATAATTTGTCAGAAAACGTGTCTAATGTGTCATTATTTTGAGATGTAACTTTATGAATGAAAGAGGAAAATGTGCAGTGACTTCATGTTATTATGTGCAGCATACAGGACATTAATTCTGCATTATGGGGGTGTAATGGTTTCAATATTATTATTATTATAGAGTGCATGCAAAAAAACAAAAGATACTGGCTTTTAGTTTGAATCAATGATTATAAAGAGTTTTTAACTGCATGTTAATACCATTTTATCACTTTGTCTTCAAATGAAAACAGTTCTTCTGACAGGTTTCTAATTTCTAACTTTAAAGTTGAATTTTCAGATGGAATAAAGTTTTTTTGATGAATAAAGTCAGGTTTTGTAGCATGAATTGTTAAAGAAACCTGCATTATATGATTAAAGATTAAAATGCAGACAGAAATGTAAAGAAAGCCGTCCACTTTATGTGCTCTGTGTGTTTATCTGTCGTATGTTAGGAACCAGTGACATGTTTGAGTGTTGGCAGCTGCAGTGGAAACATCTGGAGACGCTCAGAGGATTCGTAGGTGGAACAAAACCACAAGAACGCTTCGACAAAGAGCCTCTTTGTGTTTGTCGTGTGGATGGAAACTGTCCATCTCTGTGACGGAGAGGCAGGAAAAATCATCAGTGGCTGTAATGTTTCTTCATGAATACTGAGTGTTGTAAAGCTTTAATAGAGTTTATGCTGTGCTGGTTCATAACAATTTGAAGTTAAAAACCAGAGTGTCTCTGACGTACGGATAACGGTAATTTATTTGTCATTTCACTTTTAGTTGCTTTATGTACTCTGTACTGATGGCACGCTCAGAGATAATCTGTTTATTGCATTTCATACAGTAGACAGAAATTTATTTATTCACCTTCATGAGCCTCCTCTCCTCTCACCAGACTCCATTCACTAAAGCTGTAATTTGAGCTCTCCTCTCACCAGACTCCATTCACTAAAGCTGTAATTTAAGCTCTCCTCTCACCAGACTCCATTCACTAAAGCTGTAATTTAAGCTCTCCTCTCACCAGACTCCATTCACTAAAGCTGTAATTTAAGCTCTCCTCTCACCAGACTCCATTCACTAAAGCAGTAATTTAAGCTCTCCTCTCACCAGACTCCATTCACTAAAGCTGTAATTTAAGCTCTCCTCTCACCAGACTCCATTCACTGAAGCTGTAATTTAAGCTCTCCTCTCACCAGACTCCATTCATTAAAGCTGTAATTTAAGCTCTCCTCTCACCAGACTCCATTCACTAAAGCAGTAATTTAAGCTCTCCTCTCACCAGACTCCATTCACTAAAGCTGTAATTTAAGCTCTCCTCTCACCAGACTCCATTCACTAAAGCAGTAATTTAAGCTCTCCTCTCACCAGACTCCATTCACTAAAGCAGTAATTTAAGCTCTCCTCTCACCAGACTCCATTCACTAAAGCTGTAATTTAAGCTCTCCTCTCACCAGACTCCATTCACTAAAGCAGTAATTTAAGCTCTCCTCTCACCAGACTCCATTCACTAAAGCTGTAATTTAAGCTCTCCTCTCACCAGACTCCATTCACTAAAGCAGTAATTTAAGCTCTCCTCTCACCAGACTCCATTCACTAAAGCTGTAATTTAAGCTCTCCTCTCACCAGACTCCATTCACTAAAGCTGTAATTTAAGCTCTCCTCTCACCAGACTCCATACACTAAAGCTGCAATTTAAGCTCTCCTCTCACCAGACTCCACTAAAACTGTGATTTAAGCTCTCCTCTCACCAGACTCCATTCACTAAAGCTGTAATTTAAGCTCTCCTCTCACCAGACTCCATTCACTAAAGCTGTAATTTAAGCTCTCCTCTCACCAGACTCCATTCACTAAAGCTGTAATTTAAGCTCTCCTCTCACCAGACTCCATTCACTAAAGCAGTAATTCAAGCTCTCCTCTCACCAGACTCCATTCACTAAAGCAGTAATTTAAGCTCTCCTCTCACCAGACTCCATTCACTAAAGCTGTAATTTAAGCTCTCCTCTCACCAGACTCCATACACTAAAGCTGCAATTTAAGCTCTCCTCTCACCAGACTCCACTAAAACTGTGATTTAAGCTCTCCTCTCACCAGACTCCATTCACTAAAGCTGTAATTTAAGCTCTCCTCTCACCAGACTCCATTCACTAAAGCTGTAATTTAAGCTCTCCTCTCACCAGACTCCACTAAAGCAGTAATTTAAGCTCTCCTCTCACCAGACTCCATTCACTAAAGCTGTAATTTAAGCTCTCCTCTCACCAGACTCCATTCACTAAAGCTGTAATTTAAGCTCTCCTCTCACCAGACTCCATTCACTAAAGCTGTAATTTAAGCTCTCCTCTCACCAGACTCCATTCAATAAAGCAGTAATTTAAGCTCTCCTCTCACCAGACTCCATTCACTAAAGCTGTAATTTAAGCTCTCCTCTCACCAGACTCCATTCACTAAAGCTGTAATTTAAGCTCTCCTCTCACCAGACTCCGCTAAAACTGTAATTTAAGCTCTCCTCTCACCAGACTCCATTCACTAAAGCAGTAATTTAAGCTCTCCTCTCACCAGATTCCATTCACTAAAGCAGTAATTTAAGCTCTCCTCTCACCAGACTCCATTGAAATAAACTGATAATTTAGCTCTGCTCTCAGGGAGGTGTTGGGTTACGCTGCATTGATTAGTTAGTTTGTTGTGTTGTGAATCCAAACTATGACCCACTTTAGTGAATGGAGTCTGGTGACAAACATTTCATTAAACTTGTTTTCATTGCGTTTAAAGTATATTTAATGGTTGTAAATGTGAGGATAGTGCACTGTGTAGCAGCACCAGCATGGAGGAGGATTGGTCATGGCGGTGTGGACTGTTGGGGAGTAATGAACAGGAAGTGATTGCAGGGGTGGAGTTGACCTTTGACCCTGATCTGAAGCAGGAGAAAAGTGTTGTTGTTGTTGTTGGTACAGTAGCTGGTGTTGCCGTGTTAACCACACCTGTTGCCACTGAGTTCGCTGTGGAGTCGCTATGCCGTTCATGCCTTCTTGCCCTCCTCCACTACTCAGCCATGTTTCCTCCTCCGCCCTCCCAGACTGCTGCTGTTTAACAACATGGACGGCGGTGGCGTCATGTTCCTGGTTCACCTGCAGGTGGAGGGTGGAGACGACCGTACGAGGGCGTGGCAGACAGGACGGAGGGGCGAGGTGAGGCGTCGGGGAGGAGGACTTGACAGCTGGAGCCCTTCGAGTCACCTCTGCTGGCCCACCACCATCTTTTCCTTTGGCGTCGGCATCTCCAGGTACAGGTGAGGGCATCTCAGGTGTTTCTGGAGCCTCCTCAGAGCAGCTGCTGCTGCTGTTAGACTCTGCCTCTGACTCCGCCTCCGACTCCAGCTCTGGTCCAGAATCTCCATCAGAGGAGCTGGAGTCACCGTTGATCCCCAAGTAGGCCATGTAGTGCGCCTTATGGTTATAGCAGGCAGCACAGCGAGACAGATTCAGCTGTCGAACACAAAGATGGGTTATTCAGACCCCTGTCACCAGACTCCATTCACTAAAGCTGTAATTTAAGCTCTCCTCTCACCAGACTCCATTCACTAAAGCTGTAATTTAAGCTCTCCTCTCACCAGACTCCATTCGCTAAAGCTGTAATTTAAGCTCTCCTCTCACCAGACTCCATTCACTAAAGCTGTAATTTAAGCTCTCCTCTCACCAGACTCCATTCGCTAAAGCTGTAATTTAAGCTCTCCTCTCACCAGACTCCATTCGCTAAAGCTGTAATTTAAGCTCTCCTCTCACCAGACTCCATTCACTAAAGCTGTAATTTAAGCTCTCCTCTCACCAGACTCCATTCACTAAAGCAGTAATTTAAGATCTCCTCTCACCAGACTCCATTCACTAAAGCTGTAATTTAAGCTCTCCTCTCACCAGACTCCATTCACTAAAGCTGTAATTTAAGCTCTCCTCTCACCAGACTGCATAGCTAAAGTTGGCTATGAACATTAAATATCATTTGTGCTCATCTACTGTAGGTAAGACATGACTTTGGACACCCAAACTGTCCCTTTAATCACAGCTGTGTGAGATTATAAAGCTTATGAATCAGTTTTAAATGGAGTGGAGTTTTGTTGCCCCCTCAGGGAGTTCAGGAAACCGATGTCAAGCTGTTCGGGTTGAGAGGACGGTCACTGCTGACAGAATGTCAACAGGACGATTGTTCGGAAAAATAAAATATTTTATGTTTATCAGCTAAAAAATCAGCTGTCTTGTCAGGCTAATTATTGGGTCCTTCAGGTGAGTAATTAACAGGACCTCCTGTGTTTGTCTCCTAACATATAATCTGATCTGCAAACAGCGCCTCCTGATGTTTTTTGTTTACTGTTTACTTAGCCTACATTCTTCTTTTGTCAACATGAAAAACAAAACAAAAGTAGAGCACCACATTTTGAATGATCGTCAGGTTTCTATTAAAAAACTGCCCTGATGTCCACTAAAAAAAACATTTCAGGTCCGTTTAAGTCCAGCTTTGAGGTAATGTTCTTTTTTTCTGTCTCTTTATGTTTCTACTTTTGAGTGTTAGCGTTCAGATTTAATGACAAGAAAATATAAATCAACTAATTATTAAACAATTTAAATGTCAAATTCAAATAAATTAATCCACTTTCTCATAGCAGATTGATTAGCTTATCATTAAACCAATTAAATCTTAAACACAGATTACACATTAATTAAAAGACAAATACGACAGCACACATTAATTATTCCTTTTAAAGATGGACGTGATTCAATCATTCTTTAAAAGATGCTTAATTAAATTATTTTACAGGATTTATTCTAAATAGATGGATTATTATTCTTATTATAATTTAATTTTTTATTATTATTTATTTAGATCACCAGTTGATGAGCACATTAATGCATAAATAAATATTGAATCATATAACATATTATTCTGCTTTTATTTTCCATATTTTCAGTATATTTGTACTTAAATTAGATTTTTACTTTTAGTGAAGTGAAATATGTGAATATTTATGTTCAGGCTTCAACATTAAATCTTTTCAGTCTGAGCTGCAGTGCAGGGTTATTCAGAGAAATAGTATTTATTTTTTACTAATAAGACTAAACAACTTTGTAAATAGTCAGCATTATATTAATATAATAATAATATATTCTATATTCATGTTTTAGTCGCCACCTTTGGGAGTTTTGAACCGTCTTTCTTCTGGTCCTCAGAGGGTTGAAGTTCTCCAGACTCCATTTGTTCCTTTTTCTGCAAACGAGAGAAATTAATAACCTTTAGTGTTTTTTTTTATTATTTCTGGATATTCTTACACATCTTTCTCTGAACAGCAGCTTTAAAAATCTGCATTTCAAAGTCAGTTATTTCAGTGACGACTCCAGAAGAAAAACAGGAATGCATTTTTTTTAAAAATCTTTTTTATTTATTTAATGTCTCACAGTTATAATCTGGTTTATTATCAAGTTCAGTTTGCTTTGGTCTGTTTGGTGTGAATATTTCCTGGTTTATATGAAGTGAATTTCTTTGAGACATTTTTAGGGATGTTTGACATCTGGAACGAAGAGAGAAGATTAGAGTGAAAACACTTTCAACTATTTAATTATATTTTTAAGACAAAAAGTGTAATTTCTCTGATTCCAGCTTCTCAAATGTGAACACTTCTTTCCTGATACTAAAGTGAATATTTTTTTGTGGACACTATCTTGGACTTTTATCTCAATTTTTCACCATTTTCTAACATTTTAGAGAAGTCAGTTTTATTTTTATTTTTTTTAGCCCAATATTCCAAATTACAAATTTACCTCAGGGTGTTTTTTAATCTGTGATCGATGCAGCAAAAAAAAAAAAAAATCTGTTTCCAGCTTCTTAAATGTGAATATTTCCTGTTTTTTTCCTCCTCTTTGACAGTAAACTGAGCATTTTGAGACATTTATAGACCAAAGAGCTGACTGTAAGCTGAACATTTATTGGACTTTAGATATTCACTCAGACATAAAAAGACATTTAAAGACATTTTTTCACATTCGTGCACTAAAAAAGTATGTGATGCTTTATAATCTGTTATGTAAAATAAGCGTCCTTGCTCACCGTCTTGTGTCTCGTGTCGTCCTCAGGTCCAGGATGCAGCTGAACTGTCAGGTTTTTATTTTGTCCTGCATTTGTTTATGTAAAGGTTCAACACCCAGGTGAGTCCACAGGTAGATGCACACCTTCAGTCAACACAGCAGCGTCATTCTGCCTGATGTATGAAACATAACAAAATAACACTCAACACTTAAAATATTTACACTTTATTCAGACAGTGAAAACCACTCATGTTATTTGTTTTTGTGTCTCCGCTGGTTAAACAGGCCGTCACTGATCGGCAGGTGAATTAATTATTTCTCATCTTCAGGAGGAGCAGAGCCACAGTTTGGCCTGAAGGAGGAGTTTGACGGATTAAATGTCAAAACAAAGAAATTAATCCACTTTCTCAGATGAGCAGATTGATGAAACTCATGTCTGAACTGCAAACATGAAGCGCTTAGCTTAGCTTAGCTTAGTTTAGCACAAAGACTGGAAACAGTAGGCTGATCAAACGTTCTCTTTTCCCCCGACCTGTCCACTTCTTACGTCCCGTCCGGGGTTTTTTTTTTATTGATGATATTCTGTGTGTGTGTGTGTGTGTGTGTGTGAACAAAGCTAACAACATGTCAGTGTAAAATTTAATTTGTTTAATTCATACAAAAGAAAACACAGATTACAGATTAATTAGCAGACAAATAAGAGATCAATCATCAATCTTCTAACTCCGAAAAATGTCAAACTATTTCTCATCATGAAGAACTTCCTGGTGAGAAAAGATTCAATAAAGTGATTCATTCATTGGTTTAAAAAAAAGTAATCTTAATTAATTCATTTGGGGATATATTTGACAGGAAATGCTCATTCTTAATAGCTGAATAATTATGACAAAATATGTATTATTTTTTACTGTTCTGAAGTGCTTCAATGATAAAATCCACCATTGAATCATAAATAAAATGAAGTAAAAAAAAATAAATGATCATTTGGAGATAAAATATAGGACTACCATGCTGTTATAAATGATTCTAAAATCACAAGTTATTCGACGTCAGAAGCCAACATGCGCAAGAAATGAGCTTAAACTGCACTATGTTGTTTTACTGGACAAACAGAAGGAAGTCTTTTAAATAAGGCAGCTCCAAAACACCCTTTCAAAATAAGACACTGACTAGAAATAAGCATTAACATCAGTTTGACGATCATCTTCCACCACAGTACCTTCATTTGTCAGAGAACAAACATTCAAAAAAAGACATTTTCTTTGTCTAAAGTGCAAAACGACAAACACTGAACAGCCACGTCGTGTCGTGATTAATGAATTAATTTAACTGTTTTAATGTGAAAATACGTGACTGGTGTCTTAAAAGGAGAATACAGCGTTGTACAGATTGATTGATTGATTGATTGATCTGAAACCAGGAGTTGTTTTTATTTTAGAGTTTAAAGCTGATCTTCATGTCACTAAGAGCTGATAATGTAACGACACTTGTACTAAAACTCACAACAGTGTAATAATTTTATTACATTATAGAGCGACTCAACAATTTATTGATTTATGGGGTCATTGATTAACATAGAGTGTAATTTGATATAAAATATCAATTTAATTTACTGTAATTCAAGGCTCAAAAGCCACAAACCTTCTAAATTAAGTCAATTATGGACCAATTAAGCTTTTATTTGTGTCAACTGGTCGACTAATATTAAGACGATATTCAGCATTTTCAGACTTTGGATCTCCCTGTTTGTTGTTATTATTATTAACCAGTTATTACTGTATGAGTTTCATTACTTTTTTTGTAATATTACCAGCTCTTAAGGCAGTTTGAGAAATAACACAATAACAACACAACGCTGTTTGCTTTGGCAGGAGGAAGTGCAGCTAAAAAACAACAATCTGTTGACCCTCTTCGCTTGGCTGGAATTCATCAACAACAACAACAACAACAACAAAAGGAAAAAGGCAACAAAACAGAAGCATTAAAAGGCAGGAAGTGGTTCGGTGACGTACAGACTGATCTGGTGCTGCTTTGGCCTCTGAAGATGCTCTTTGTGAGTTTTAGAAAATACTGGAATATTGACTCTGAAAACTGAACATGAGTTTTACTTTAAGCAGATGAGTTACTGTGGTTAACTGAAGTAATCACATTACAGTTACTGATCAATAAATCAACTATCTTTATATCAGGAGGACAGAGAAACAAATTAAACGTCTCTTTTCCTGTTTGATCGATCATGACTTTGACTTCAGGAACAAAGATGGAGGACAAGTGGAAATATGAACATTAGTGAGGGACAAGAATGAGAAGACTTTTACTGTGAAGGGCTGTTTGGACTGATGTTCACTACTTCCTGTCAGCTTTGTCCTCCTTTTATTACAAAAAGGAGCTTTATTTTGAAACCATCGAGCATCTTTCCTCCTTTTATACAATCATTGTATAACTCATTACTTCCAGCAGTGAGTACTTTAGTAAAGTAAGGGATTACTTGTTACATGTTCAGTTTTCAGACTCGTCTGTATTTCATTAACGAGGAGACGGAGACGATCTGTTTTAAAACGTTTTTAACTGCTGCCGTCGCCACAAGCAACCACGATGTATGTGAGTCACCAGGTAAAACGGCCGCTCGTCAAACTGGATCAACAACAAGCAAGAATGTTGGTAGCGGCCTTTTTAAATCTCGTTTATAGTGCAGGCTTCTGCAGATAAAAGAGCTGTCAGGATGCAGTATCCACCTGGAGTTTAATAAATATTATCAGAGCCTGCAGCATCTTCTCCACTTTGAACAGGAGTGAGGAATTTAAACTGAATTCACCTTTTTGAACAAAATTTGAGCCAAAACACTGGAATTAATCCAGATAAAAACAACCAATAAAACACATTTTTCTGTTCAGGAATGACAGGAAATAACTGAAGAATTTAACATCTCAATCAACTAATATTGATGTGCTTTGATATTTTAAAGACTTTGCACAGACGGGTGGATGAACCATCACAGAAACGGTAAAATATTTTGGTAATCAGCAGTACTGTTACTTTAGAGCAGCAGTGATGAAGACCTGACACTGGTGGTGGAATAATACATTAATTTAAACACTGTGAATGTTGCTATAGTCAGTTATTTCAGGTTGTGTTTACTTCCATTGTTTAAAGTGTCTCCATGGTAACAAGAGTGTATCATTCAAAGACAAGACAGACAAGAAGGAGAATGAAGAGGATGCTTCACCAAGGAAAGAAAAAGACCGAAAACACAAGAAGAAGCTTCTGATTTCAGTCCTGCACATTCTCATGTCAGTTTAAAGCAACAACCCGTCCAGTTTTCAGTAACGTCTTTCACTTTGTTCACAGAATGTTCCAGAAGTTCAGCTCCATGACTTCTTGGTGTGAAAGCAGCTTCAAGACAAAACAACATCACAGCTCCAAAGTGCAGGAAGGACGATCTGTCCAGCAGAGTTCAGGTGGACCTCAGGTGATCAGGTGGACAGGTGGACAGGTGGACGTCAGGTGATCAGATGGACGTCAGGTGATCAAGTGGACGTCAGGTGATCAGATGGACGTCAGGTGATCAGGTGGACAGGTGGACGTCAGGTGTTCCATTGGATGTCAGGTGATCAGGTGGACAGGTGGACGTCAGGTGTTCCATTGGATGTCAGGTGATCAGGTGGACAGGTGGACGTCAGGTGATCAGGTGGACGTCAGGTGATCAGGTGGACGTCAGGTGATCAGGTGGACGTCAGGTGATCAAGTGGACGTCAGGTGATCAAGTGGACGTCAGGTGATCAGGTGGACAGGTGGACGTCAGGTGTTCCATTGGATGTCAGGTGATCAGGTGGACAGGTGGACGTCAGGTGATCAGGTGGACGTCAGGTGATCAGGTGGACGTCAGGTGATCAGATGGACAGGTGGACGTCAGGTGATCAGGTGGACGTCAGGTGATCAGGTGGACAGGTGGACGTCAGGTGTTCTGTTGGACGTCAGGTGATCAGATGGACAGGTCGGTGTCTGTATCGGTGGGTGTGGTCTTTGGGCTCATGCGGTCTCCTCTCTCCTCAGGGATGGACAACGATTCACCGTTGATGCTGGACGGAATACCTGGAATACCTGGAAGACACAGCATGCAGGAAGTGAAGACACGTGTCCTCCAGGTGAGTTTCTGCAGTTACTGAGCAGAAGGCGGTGAATCTGACAGTATATGACATTTTAATGTCACTGCAGGACATTTTGTTTTATTCTGACCCAAAGTTGGTAAAGTATATTTCAATGGACCACGCTAATACAGTATTACTATATGATGAGCTTTTTTTTTTTAATTTTTTTGTACCTATACTGTGACATGTTTGATGCCATAATATGACTTTTTTTAATCACTGTTTTTGACAGATTTTATTATGAATTCATTAAAGATACCATAATTTGTCTATTTGATGACTTTTTTGCACATTTTATATTTTGACATTTTTTGACTTTTTCGACATACTATACTATGACTTTTTTTTATTTAACAATTTTTTTCAACATGCTGGAACATGACTTTTTTATCACGTTTTTCACCAGATTTTACCACGAAATCATTAACGATACAATAATTTGTCTATTTGATGACTTTTTTGTACATTTTATATTTTGACATTTTTTGACTTTTTCGACATACTACACTATGACTGTTTTTTATTTAACAATTTTTTTCAACATGTAAGAATATGACTTTTTTTACCATGTTTTTCAACAGATTTTACCACGAAATCATTAAAGATACAATAGTTTGTCTATTTGATGACTTTTTTGGACATTTTATATTTTGACATTTTTTGACTTTTTCGACATACTATACTATGACTTTTTTTTTTTCATTTAACAATTTTTTTTCAACATGCTAGAATATGACTTTTTTACCATGTTTTTCACCAGATTTTACCACGAAATCGTTAAAGATACCATAATTTGTCTATTTGATGACTTTTTTGTACATTTTATATTTTGACATTTTTTTTACTTTTTCGACATACTTTTCTTTTTTTTTTTACAATTTTTTTCAACATGCTAGAATATGACTTTTTTATCACGTTTTTCACCAGATTTTACCAGAAAATCATTAAAGATACCCTAATTTGTCTATTTGATGACTTTTTTGGACATTTTATATTTTGACATTTTTTGACTTTTTCGACATACTATACTATGACTGTTTTTTTTTACAATTTTTTTCAACATGCCAGAATATGACTATTTTACCATGTTTTTCAACAGATTTTACCACGAAATCATGAAAGATACCATAATTTGTCTATTTGATGACTTTTTTGTACATTTTATATTTTGACATTTTTTGACTTTTTCGACATACTATACTATGACTTTTTTTTAGATTTTTTTTCAACATGCCAGAATATGACTTTTTTATCATGTTTTTCACCAGATTTTACCACGAAATCATTAAAGATACCATAATTTGTCTATTTGATAACTTTTTTCTAAATTTTATATTTTGACATTTTTTGACTTTTTCGACATACTATACCATGACTTTTTTTAACAACTTTTTTCAACATGCTGGAATATGACTTTTTTATCATGTTTTTCACCAGATTTTACCACGAAATCGTTAAAGATACCATAATTTGTCTATTTGATGACTTTTTTGTACATTTTATATTTTGACATTTTTTGACTTTTTCGACATACTATACTATGACTTTTTTTTAGATTTTTTTTTCAACATGTAAGAATATGACTTTTTTATCACGTTTTTCACCAGATTTTACCACGAAATCATTAAAGATACAATAGTTTGTCTATTTGATGACTTTTTTGGACATTTTATATTTTGACATTTTTTGACTTTTTCGACATACTATACTATGACTTTTTTCTTTTTTACAATTTTTTTCAACATGCTGGAATATGACTTTTTTATCACGTTTTTCACCAGATTTTACCACAAAATCAATTAAGACACCATAATTTGTCTATTTGATGACTTTTTTGTACATTTTATATTTTGACATTTTTTGACTTTTTCGACATACTATACTATGACTTTTTTTTTCATTTAACAATTTTTTTTCAACATGCTGGAATATGACTTTTTTATCATGTTTTTCACCAGATTTTACCAGAAAATCATCAAAGACACCCTAATTTGTCTATTTGATGACTTTTTTGTACATTTTATATTTTGACATTTTTTGACTTTTTCGACATACTACACTATGACTTTTTTTTTTTACAATTTTTTTCAACATGTAAGAATATTACTTTTTTATCATGTTTTTCACCAGATTTTACCAGAAAATCATTAAAGATACCATAATTTGTCTATTTGATAACTTTTTTCTAAATTTTATATTTTGACATTTTTTGACTTTTTCGACATACTATACCATGACTTTTTTTAACAACTTTTTTCAACATGCTGGAATATTACTTTTTTTTTATCATGTTTTTCACCAGATTTTACCACGAAATCATTAAAGATACCATAATTTGTCTATTTGATGACTTTTTTGTACATTTTATATTTTGACATTTTTTGACTTTTTCGACATACTATACTATGACTTTTTTTTTTGACAACTTTTTTCAACATGCTAGAATATGACTTTTTTTTTAGCATGTTTTTCACGAGATTTTACCACGAAATCATTAAAGATACCATAATTTGTCTATTTGATGACTTTTTTGTACATTTTATATTTTGACATTTTTTGACTTTTTCGACATACTATACTAAGACTTTTATTTAACAATTTTTTTCAACGTGCTGGAATATGACTATTTTATCATGTTTTTCACCAGATTTTACCACGAAATCGTTCAAGATACCATAATTTGTCTATTTGATGACTTTTTTGTACATTTTATATTTTGACATTTTTTGACTTTTTCGACATACTATACTATGACTTTTTTTTAGATTTTTTTTTCAACATGTAAGAATATGACTTTTTTATCACGTTTTTCACCAGATTTTACCAGAAAATCATTAAATATACCCTAATTTGTATATTTGATGACTTTTTTGTACATTTTATTTTTTGACTTTTTCGACATACTATACTATGACTTTTTTTTTTTTACAATTTTTTTCAACATGTAAGAATATGACTTTTTTATCACGTTTTGCACCAGATTTTACCAGAAAATCATTAAAGATACAATAATTTGTCTATTTGATGACTTTTTCTACATTTTATATTTTTACATTTTTTGACTTTTTCTACATACTATACTATGACTTTTTTCTTTTTTACAATTTTTTTCAACATGCTGGAATATGACTTTTTTATCATGTTTTTCACCAGATTTTACCACGAAATCATTAAAGATACCATAATTTGTCTATTTGATGACTTTTTTGTACATTTTATATTTTGACATTTTTTGACTTTTTCGACATACTATACTATGACTTTTTTTTTCATTTAACAATTTTTTTTCAACATGCTGGAATATGACTTTTTTATCATGTTTTTCACCAGATTTTACCACGAAATCATTAAAGATACCATAATTTGTCTATTTGATGACTTTTTTGGACATTTTATATTTTGACATTTTTTTTACTTTTTCGACATACTATACTATGACTTTTTTTTATTTAACAGTTTTTTTCAACATGTAAGAATATGACTTTTTTTACCATGTTTTTCAACAGATTTTACCACGAAATCATTAAAGATACAATAGTTTGTCTATTTGATGACTTTTTTGGACATTTTATATTTTGACATTTTTTGACTTTTTCGACATACTATACTATGACTTTTTTTTTTTTTTAAAATTTTTTTAAACATGCTGGAATATGACTTTTTTATCACGTTTTTCACCAGATTTTATCACGAAATCATTAAAGATACCATAATTTGTCTATTTGATGACTTTTTTGTACATTTTATATTTTGACATTTTTTGACTTTTTCAACATACTATACTATGACTTTTTTTTTTTTTACAATTTTTTTCAACATGCTGGAATATGACTTTTTTATCACGTTTTTCACCAGATTTTACCACAAAATCAATTAAGACACCATAATTTGTCTATTTGATGACTTTTTTGTACATTTTATATTTTGACATTTTTTGACTTTTTCGACATACTATACTATGACTTTTTTTTTATTTAACAATTTTTTTCAACATGCTGGAATATGACTTTTTTATCATGTTTTTCACCAGATTTTACCACGAAATCATTAAAGATACCATAATTTGTCTAGTTGATGACTTTTTTGTACATATTATATTTTGACATTTTTTGACTTTTTCGACATACTATACTATGACTTTTTTTTTAATTTAACAATTTTTTTCAACATGCTGGAATATGACTTTTTTATCATGTTTTTCACCAGATTTTACCAGAAAATCATTAATGATACCATAATTTGTCTATTTGATGACTTTTTTGGACATTTTATATTTTGACATTTTTTGACTTTTTCAACATACTTTTTTTTTTTTTACAATTTTTTTCAACATGTAAGAATATGACTACTTTATCATGTTTTTCACCAGATTTTACCACGAAATCATTAAAGATACCATAATTTGTCTATTTGATGACTTTTTTCTAAATTTTATATTTTGACATTTTTTGACTTTTTCGACATACTATTCTATTTCTGTTTCTTTTTACAATTTTTTTCAACATGCCAGAATATGACTATTTTATCATGTTTTTCACCAGATTTTACCACAAAATCATTAAAGACACCATAATTTGTCTATTTGATGACTTTTTTCTAAATTTTATATTTTGACATTTTTTGACTTTTTCGACATACTATACTATGACTTTTTTTTTGACAACTTTTTTCAACATGCTGGAATATGACTTTTTTATCATGTTTTTCAACAGATTTTACCACGAAATCATTAAAGATACCATAATTTGTCTATTTGATGACTTTTTTGTACATTTTATATTTTGACATTTTTTGACTTTTTCGACATACTATACTAAGACTTTTATTTAACAATTTTTTTCAACGTGCTGGAATATGACTATTTTATCATGTTTTTCACCAGATTTTACCACGAAATCATTAAAGATACCCTAATTTGTCTATTTGATGACTTTTTTGTACATTTTATATTTTGACATTTTTTGACTTTTTCGACATACTATACTATGACTTTTTTTTTTTTACAATTTTTTTCAACATGTAAGAATATGACTTTTTTATCACGTTTTTCACCAGATTTTACCAGAAAATCATTAAAGATACCCTAATTTGTCTATTTGATGACTTTTTTGTACATTTTATTTTTTGACTTTTTCGACATACTATACTATGACTTTTTTTTTTTTACAATTTTTTTCAACATGTAAGAATATGACTTTTTTATCACGTTTTGCACCAGATTTTACCAGAAAATCATTAAAGATACCATAATTTGTCTATTTGATAACTTTTTTCTAAATTTTATATTTTGACATTTTTTGACTTTTTCGACATACTATACCATGACTTTTTTTAACAACTTTTTTCAACATGCTGGAATATGACTTTTTTTTATCATGTTTTTCACCAGATTTTACCACGAAATCATTAAAGATACCATAATTTGTCTATTTGATGACTTTTTTGTACATTTTATATTTTGACATTTTTTGACTTTTTCGACATACTATACTATGACTTTTTTTTTTTTTTTACAATTTTTTTCAACATGCTAGAATATGACTTTTTTATCACGTTTTTCACCAGATTTTACCAGAAAATCATTAAAGATACCCTAATTTGTCTATTTGATGACTTTTTTGGACATTTTATATTTTGACATTTTTTGACTTTTTCAACATACTTTTTTTTTTTCAATTTTTTTCAACATGTAAGAATATGACTATTTTATCATGTTTTTCACCAGATTTTACCACGAAATCATTAAAGATACCATAATTTGTCTATTTGATGACTTTTTTGGACATTTTATATTTTGACATTTTTTGACTTTTTTGACATACTATATACTATGACTGTTTTTTTTTACAATTTTTTTCAACATGTAAGAATATGACTTTTTTTTAATCATGTTTTTCACCAGATTTTACCACGAAATCATTAAAGATACCATAATTTGTCTATTTGATGACTTTTTTGGACATTTTATATTTTGACATTTTTTGACTTTTTCGACATACTATACTATGACTTTTTTTTTATTTAACAATTTTTTTCAACATGCTGGAATATGACTTTTTTATCATGTTTTTCACCAGATTTTACCACGAAATCATTAAAGATACCATAATTTGTCTAGTTGATGACTTTTTTGTACATATTATATTTTGACATTTTTTGACTTTTTCGACATACTATACTATGACTTTTTTTTTAATTTAACAATTTTTTTCAACATGCTGGAATATGACTTTTTTATCATGTTTTTCACCAGATTTTACCAGAAAATCATTAATGATACCATAATTTGTCTATTTGATGACTTTTTTGGACATTTTATATTTTGACATTTTTTGACTTTTTCAACATACTATACTATGACTTTTTTTTTAATTTTACAATTTTTTTCAACATGTAAGAATATGACTTTTTTATCATGTTTTTCACCAGATTTTACCAGAAAATCATTAATGATACCATAATTTGTCTATTTGATGACTTTTTCTACATTTTATATTTTGACATTTTTGACTTTTTCGACATACTATTCTATTTCTGTTTCTTTTTACAATTTTTTTCAACATGCCAGAATATGACTATTTTATCATGTTTTTCACCAGATTTTACCACAAAATCATTAAAGACACCATAATCTGTCTATTTGATGACTTTTTTGGACATTTTATATTTTGACATTTTTTGACTTTTTCGACATACTATTCTATTTCTGTTTCTTAAACAACTTTTTCAACATGCCAGAATATGACTATTTTATCATGTTTTTCACCAGATTTTACCACAAAATCATTAAAGACACCATAATCTGTCTATTTGATGACTTTTTTGGACATTTTATATTTTGACATTTTTTGACCTTTTCGACATACTATACTATGACTTTTTTTTTTAACAATTTTTTTCAACATGCTGGAATATGACTTTTTTTTACCATGTTTTTCACCAGATTTTACCAGAAAATCATCAAAGATACCCTAATTTGTCTATTTGATGACTTTTTTGGACATTTTATATTTTGACATTTTTTGACGTTTTCAACATACTTTTTTTTTTTTTTAATTTAATTTTTTTCAACATGTAAGAATATGACTATTTTATCATGTTTTTTACCAGATTTTACCACGAAATCATTCAATCAATCAATTTGTCTATTTGATGACTTTTTTGTACATTTTATATTTTGACATTTTTTGACTCTTTCGACATACTATACTATGACTTTTTTTTTTTTCCAATTTTTTTCAACATGCTAGAACATGACTTTTTTACCATGTTTTTCACCAGATTTTACCACGAAATCATTAAAGATACCATAATTTGTCCATTTGATGACTTTTTGGACATTTTATATTTTGACATTTTTGACTTTTTCGACATACTATACTATGACCTTTTTTTTTTAACAATTTTTTTCAACATGCTAGAATATGACTGTTTTTATCATGTTTTTCACCAGATTTTACCACTAAATCATTAAAGATACCATAATTTGTCTATTTGATGACTTTTATGGACATTTTATATTTTGACATTTTTTGACTTTTTCGACATACTATACTATGACTTTTTTTTTAACAATTTTTTTAAACATGATGGAATATGACTTTTTTTTACCATGTTTTTCACCAGATTTTACCAGAAAATCATCAAAGATACCATAATTTGTCTATTTGATGACTTTTTTGGACATTTTATATTTTGACATTTTTTGACGTTTTCAACATACTTTTTTTTTTTTTTATTTTTTTCAACATGTAAGAATATGACTATTTTATCATGTTTTTTACCAGATTTTACCACGAAATCATTCAATCAATTTGTCTATTTGATGACTTTTTTGGACATTTTA
Organism: Synanceia verrucosa; assembly: GCA_029721515.1. Taxonomy (NCBI): domain Eukaryota; kingdom Metazoa; phylum Chordata; class Actinopteri; order Perciformes; family Synanceiidae; genus Synanceia; species Synanceia verrucosa. The sequence goes on from CM056562.1 coordinate 24,847,123, forward strand.
TATTTTGACATTTTTTGACTTTTTCGACATACTATACTATGACTTTTTTTTTTTTTACAATTTTTTTCAACATGCTAGAACATGACTTTTTTACCATGTTTTTCATTTTACCACGAAATAATTAAAGATACAATAATTTGTCCATTTGATGACTTTTTTGGACATTTTATATTTTGACATTTTTTGACTTTTTCGACATACTATACTATGACTTTTTTTTTTTTTTTTTTTACAATTTTTTTCAACATGCTAGAACATGACTTTTTTACCATGTTTTTCAACAGATTTTACCACGAAATCATTAAAGATACCATAATTTGTCTATTTGATGACTTTTTTGGACATTTTATATTTTGACATTTTTTGACTTTTTCGACATACTATACTATGACTGTTTTTTTTTTACAATTTTTTTCAACATGCCAGAATATGACTATTTCATCATGTTTTTCACCAGATTTTACCACAAAATCATTAAAGACACCATAATTTGTCTATTTGATGACTTTTTTGGACATTTTATATTTTGACATTTTTTGACTTTTTCGACATACTATACTATGACTTTTTTTTTTTAACAATTTTTTTCAACATGCTGGAATATGACTTTTTTATCACGTTTTTCACCAGATTTTACCACGAAATCATTAAAGATACCATAATTTGTCTATTTGATGACTTTTTTGTACATTTTATATTTTGACATTTTTTTACTTTTTCGACATACTATACTATGACTTTTTTTTTTTAACAATTTTTTTCAACATGCTGGAATATGACTTTTTTATCACGTTTTTCACCAGATTTTACCACGAAATCATTAAAGATACCATAATTTGTCTATTTGATGACTTTTTTGGACATTTTATATTTTGACATTTTTTGACTTTTTCGACATACTATACTATGACTTTTTTTTTTGACAACTTTTTTCAACATGCTAGAATATGACTTTTTTTTTAGCATGTTTTTCACGAGATTTTACCACGAAATCATTAAAGATACCATAATTTGTCTATTTGATGACTTTTTTGTACATTTTATATTTTGACATTTTTTGACTTTTTCGACATACTATACCATGACTTTTTTTTTAATTTAACAATTTTTTTCAACATGCTGGAATATGACTTTTTTATCATGTTTTTCACCAGATTTTACCAGAAAATCATTAATGATACCATAATTTGTCTATTTGATGACTTTTTTGGACATTTTATATTTTGACATTTTTTGACTTTTTCAACATACTTTTTTTTTTTTTTTACAATTTTTTTTCAACATGTAAGAATATGACTACTTTATCATGTTTTTCACCAGATTTTACCACGAAATCGTTAAAGATACCATAATTTGTCTATTTGATGACTTTTTTGTACATTTTATATTTTGACATTTTTTGACTTTTTCGACATACTATACTAAGACTTTTATTTAACAATTTTTTTCAACATGCCAGAATATGACTTTTTTATCATGTTTTTCACCAGATTTTACCACGAAATCATTAAAGATACCATAATTTGTCTATTTGGTGACTTTTTTTGACATTTTATATTTTGACATTTTTTGACTTTTTCGACATACTATACTATGACTTTTTTCTTTTTTACAATTTTTTTCAACATGCTGGAATATGACTTTTTTATCACGTTTTTCACCAGATTTTACCACGAAATCATTAAAGATACAATAGTTTGTCTATTTGATGACTTTTTTGGACATTTTATATTTTGACATTTTTTGACTTTTTCGACATACTATACTATGACTTTTTTTTTTTTTTTTTTTTTACAATTTTTTTAAACATGCTGGAATATGACTTTTTTACCATGTTTTTCAACAGATTTTACCACGAAATCATTAAAGATACCATAATTTGTCTATTTGATGACTTTTTTGGACATTTTATATTTTGACATTTTTTGACTTTTTCGACATACTATACTATGACTGTTTTTTTTTTACAATTTTTTTCAACATGCCAGAATATGACTATTTCATCATGTTTTTCACCAGATTTTACCACAAAATCATTAAAGATACCATAATTTGTCTATTTGATGACTTTTTTGGACATTTTATATTTTGACATTTTTTGACTTTTTCGACATACTATACTATGACTTTTTTTTTTAACAATTTTTTTCAACATGCTGGAATATGACTTTTTTATCACGTTTTTCACCAGATTTTACCACGAAATCATTAAAGATACCATAATTTGTCTATTTGATGACTTTTTTGTACATTTTATATTTTGACATTTTTTGACTTTTTCGACATACTATACTATGACTTTTTTTTAGATTTTTTTTCAACATGTAAGAATATGACTTTTTTATCATGTTTTTCACCAGATTTTACCACGAAATCATTAAAGATACCATAATTTGTCTATTTGATAACTTTTTTCTAAATTTTATATTTTGACATTTTTTGACCTTTTCGACATACTATACTATGACTTTTTTTTTTAACAACTTTTTTCAACATGCTAGAATATGACTTTTTTTTAATCATGTTTTTCACCAGATTTTACCACGAAATCATTAAAGATACCATAATTTGTCTATTTGATGACTTTTTTGGACATTTTATATTTTGACATTTTTTGACTTTTTCGACATACTATATACTATGACTGTTTTTTTTTACAATTTTTTTCAACATGCCAGAATATGACTATTTTACCATGTTTTTCACCAGATTTTACCACGAAATCATTAAAGATACCATAATTTGTCTATTTGATGACTTTTTTGTACATTTTATATTTTGACATTTTGACTTTTTCGACATACTATACTATGACTTTTTTCTTTTTTACAATTTTTTTCAACATGCTGGAATATGACTTTTTTATCACGTTTTTCACCAGATTTTACCACGAAATCATTAAAGATACAATAGTTTGTCTATTTGATGACTTTTTTGTACATTTTATATTTTGACATTTTTTGACTTTTTGCGACATACTATACTATGACTTTTTTCATTTAACAATTTTTTCAACATGCTGGAATATGACTTTTTTATCATGTTTTTCACCAGATTTTACCAGAAAATCATCAAAGACACCCTAATTTGTCTATTTGATGACTTTTTTGTACATTTTATATTTTGACATTTTTTGACTTTTTCGACATACTATACTATGACTTTTTTTAACAACTTTTTTCAACATGTAAGAATATGACTTTTTTATCACGTTTTTCACCAGATTTTACCAGAAAATCATTAAAGATACCATAATTTGTCTATTTGATGACTTTTTTGTACATTTTATATTTTGACATTTTTTGACTTTTTCGACATACTATACTATGACTTTTTTTTTCATTTAACAATTTTTTTTCAACATGCTGGAATATGACTTTTTTATCATGTTTTTCACCAGATTTTACCACGAAATCATTAAAGATACCATAATTTGTCTATTTGATGACTTTTTTGTACATTTTATATTTTGACATTTTTTGACTTTTTCGACATACTATACTATGACTTTTTTTTTTTTTTTACAATTTTTTTCAACATGCTAGAATATGACTTTTTTATCACGTTTTTCACCAGATTTTACCAGAAAATCATTAAAGATACCCTAATTTGTCTATTTGATGACTTTTTTGGACATTTTATATTTTGACATTTTTTGACTTTTTCAACATACTTTTTTTTTTTCAATTTTTTTCAACATGTAAGAATATGACTATTTTATCATGTTTTTCACCAGATTTTACCACGAAATCATTAAAGATACCATAATTTGTCTATTTGATGACTTTTTTGGACATTTTATATTTTGACATTTTTTGACCTTTTTGACATACTATACTATGACTTTTTTTTTTTTTACAATTTTTTTCAACATGTAAGAATATGACTTTTTTTTTATCACGTTTTTCACCAGATTTTACCAGAAAATCATTAAAGATACCCTAATTTGTCTATTTGATGACTTTTTTGGACATTTTATATTTTGACATTTTTTGACTTTTTTGACATACTATATACTATGACTGTTTTTTTTTACAATTTTTTTCAACATGCCAGAATATGACTATTTTACCATGTTTTTCAACAGATTTTATCACGAAATCATTAAAGATACCATAATTTGTCTATTTGATGACTTTTTTGTACATTTTATATTTTGACATTTTTTGACTTTTTCAACATACTATACTATGACTTTTTTTTTTTTTACAATTTTTTTCAACATGCTGGAATATGACTTTTTTATCACGTTTTTCACCAGATTTTACCACAAAATCAATTAAGACACCATAATTTGTCTATTTGATGACTTTTTTGTACATTTTATATTTTGACATTTTTTGACTTTTTCGACATACTATTCTATTTCTGTTTCTTTTTACAATTTTTTTCAACATGCCAGAATATGACTATTTTATCATGTTTTTCACCAGATTTTACCACAAAATCATTAAAGACACCATAATTTGTCTATTTGATGACTTTTTTCTAAATTTTATATTTTGACATTTTTTGACTTTTTCGACATACTATACTAAGACTTTTTTTAAACAACTTTTTTCAACATGCTAGAATATGACTTTTTTTTTTATCATGTTTTTCACCAGATTTTACCACGAAATCATTAAAGATACCATAATCTGTCTATTTGATGACTTTTTTGGACATTTTATATTTTGACATTTTTTGACCTTTTCGACATACTATACTATGACTTTTTTTTTTAACAATTTTTTTCAACATGCTGGAATATGACTTTTTTTTACCATGTTTTTCACCAGATTTTACCAGAAAATCATCAAAGATACCCTAATTTGTCTATTTGATGACTTTTTTGGACATTTTATATTTTGACATTTTTTGACGTTTTCAACATACTTTTTTTTTTTTTAATTTAATTTTTTTCAACATGTAAGAATATGACTATTTTATCATGTTTTTTACCAGATTTTACCACGAAATCATTCAATCAATCAATTTGTCTATTTGATGACTTTTTTGTACATTTTATATTTTGACATTTTTTGACTTTTTCGACATACTATACTATGACTTTTTTTTTTTTCCAATTTTTTTCAACATGCTAGAACATGACTTTTTTACCATGTTTTTCACCAGATTTTACCACGAAATCATTAAAGATACCATAATTTGTCCATTTGATGACTTTTTTGGACATTTTATATTTTGACATTTTTTGACTTTTTCGACATACTATACTATGACCTTTTTTTTTTAACAATTTTTTTCAACATGCTAGAATATGACTGTTTTTATCATGTTTTTCACCAGATTTTACCACGAAATCATTAAAGATACCATAATTTGTCTATTTGATGACTTTTATGGACATTTTATATTTTGACATTTTTTGACTTTTTCGACATACTATACTATGACTTTTTTTTAACAATTTTTTTCAACATGCTGGAATATGACTTTTTTTTACCATGTTTTTCACCAGATTTTACCAGAAAATCATCAAAGATACCATAATTTGTCTATTTGATGACTTTTTTGGACATTTTATATTTTGACATTTTTTGACGTTTTCAACATACTTTTTTTTTTTTATTTTTTTCAACATGTAAGAATATGACTATTTTATCATGTTTTTTACCAGATTTTACCACGAAATCATTCAATCAATTTGTCTATTTGATGACTTTTTTGGACATTTTATATTTTGACATTTTTTGACTTTTTCGACATACTATACTATGACTTTTTTTTTTTTTTACAATTTTTTTCAACATGCTAGAACATGACTTTTTTACCATGTTTTTCATTTTACCACGAAATAATTAAAGATACAATAATTTGTCCATTTGATGACTTTTTTGGACATTTTATATTTTGACATTTTTTGACTTTTTCGACATACTATACTATGACTTTTTTTTTTTTTTACAATTTTTTTCAACATGCTAGAACATGACTTTTTTACCATGTTTTTCAACAGATTTTACCACGAAATCATTAAAGATACCATAATTTGTCTATTTGATGACTTTTTTGTACATTTTATATTTTGACATTTTTTGACTTTTTCGACATACTATACTATGACTGTTTTTTTTTTACAATTTTTTTCAACATGCCAGAAGATGACTATTTCATCATGTTTTTCACCAGATTTTACCACAAAATCATTAAAGACACCATAATTTGTCTATTTGATGACTTTTTTGGACATTTTATATTTTGACATTTTTTGACTTTTTCGACATACTATACTATGACTTTTTTTTTTTTTTACAATTTTTTTCAACATGCTGGAATATGACTTTTTTATCATGTTTTTCACCAGATTTTACCACGAAATCATTAAAGATACCATAATTTGTCTATTTGATGACTTTTTTGTACATTTTATATTTTGACATTTTTTTACTTTTTCGACATACTATACTATGACTTTTTTTTTTTAACAATTTTTTTCAACATGCTGGAATATGACTTTTTTATCACGTTTTTCACCAGATTTTACCACGAAATCATTAAAGATACCATAATTTGTCTATTTGATGACTTTTTTGTACATTTTATATTTTGACATTTTTTTACTTTTTCGACATACTATACTATGACTTTTTTTTATTTAACAATTTTTTTCAACATGCTAGAATATGACTTTTTTTTACCATGTTTTTCACCAGATTTTACCACGAAATCATTAAAGATACCATAATTTGTCTATTTGATGACTTTTTTGGACATTTTATATTTTGACATTTTTTGACTTTTTCGACATACTATACTATACTATGACTTTTTTTTTAATTTAACAATTTTTTTTCAACATGCTGGAATATGACTTTTTTTATCACGTTTTTCACCAGATTTTACCAGAAAATCATTACAGATACCAAAATTTGTCTATTTGATGACTTTTTTGGACATTTTATATTTTGACATTTTTTGACTTTTTCAACATACTTTTTTTTTTAGAATTTTTTTCAACATGTAAGAACATGACTTTTTTAATAATGTTTTTCACCAGATTTTACCACGAAATCATTAAAGATACCATAATTTGTCTATTTGATGACTTTTTTGGACATTTTATATTTTGACATTTTTTGACCTTTTCGACATACTATACTATGACTTTTTTTTTTTTTACAATTTTTTTCAACATGCTAGAATATGACTTTTTTACCATGTTTTTCAACAGATTTTACCACGAAATAATTAAAGATACAATAATTTGTCCATTTGATGACTTTTTTGGACATTTTATATTTTGACATTTTTTGACTTTTTCGACATACTATACTATGACTTTTTTTTTTTTTTTTTTTTACAATTTTTTTCAACATGCTGGAATATGACTTTTTTACCATGTTTTTCAACAGATTTTACCACGAAATCATTAAAGATACCATAATTTGTCTATTTGATGACTTTTTTGGACATTTTATATTTTGACATTTTTTGACTTTTTCGACATACTATACTATGACTGTTTTTTTTTTACAATTTTTTCAACATGCCAGAATATGACTATTTCATCATGTTTTTCACCAGATTTTACCACAAAATCATTAAAGACACCATAATTTGTCTATTTGATGACTTTTTGGACATTTTATATTTTGACATTTTTTGACTTTTAGACATACTATACTATGACTTTTTTTTTAACAATTTTTTCAACATGCTGGAATATGACTTTTTATCTTTTTCACCAGATTTTACCACTAAATCATTAAAGATACCATAATTTGTCTATTTGATGACTTTTTTGGACATTTTATATTTTGACATTTTTTGACTTTTTCGACATACTATACTATGACTGTTTTTTTTTTACAATTTTTTTCAACATGCCAGAATATGACTATTTCATCATGTTTTTCACCAGATTTTACCACAAAATCATTAAAGACACCATAATTTGTCTATTTGATGACTTTTTTGGACATTTTATATTTTGACATTTTTTGACTTTTTCGACATACTATACTATGACTTTTTTTTTTTAACAATTTTTTTCAACATGCTGGAATATGACTTTTTTATCACGTTTTTCACCAGATTTTACCACGAAATCGTTAAAGATACCATAATTTGTCTATTTGATGACTTTTTTGTACATTTTATATTTTGACATTTTTTGACTTTTTCGACATACTATACTATGACTTTTTTTTATTTAACAATTTTTTTCAACATGCTAGAATATGACTTTTTTTTACCATGTTTTTCACCAGATTTTACCACGAAATCATTAAAAATACCATAATTTGTCTATTTGATGACTTTTTTGGACATTGACATTTTTTTACTTTTTCGACATACTATAGTATGACTCTTTTATTAGAATTATTTTCAACATGCTAGAATATGACTTTTTCATCATGTTTTTCCACCAGATTTTACCACAAAATCATTAAAGATACCATAATTTGTGTATTTGATGACTTGTGACATTTTTTGACTTTTTCTACATACTATACTATGACTTTTTTCATTTTTTTTTCAAAATGCAATAATTACTTTTTTATCACTTTTGCAGCAGATTTTACTATGATTTCATTCCACATACCTTAACCTGGAAATTTGATGACTTTTCTCTGACATTTTAAAATTTGACTTTTTTTTTTTTTTTTTTACTTTTTCGACATACTATACTATGACTTCAACCAAAAAGTGATTTCTAGAGGACTGGTTCAGAGCATCTCCAGAACTGCAGCTCTGGTGGGCTGTTCCTGGTCTAAAGTAGTCAGGATTTATCAAAAGTGGTCCAAGGAAGGACCAGTGGTGAACCAGAGACAGGGTCATGAGAGGACTAGGATCACTGATGCAGGTGGGGAGTGAAGGCTGGTCCTGGTGGTCTGATCCAACACACCAGAGGAGTTAATGCTGCTGAAAATAGAAAGGAGTCAGGATCCAGAGCAGAGCGGTTTGGTGGGTTTGGGCTCAGTCAGTCAGTTTGTCCATGATGGCCTCTGTACACAACCTGAAGCTCCAATAATGAGCATCAGAACTGGACCAGGGACTAATGGAAGAAGTTGGTTTGGTCTGATGGATCAGGTTTTCTACATATTTTACATCACCTGGATGGCCAGATGTGTGGGGAACACCTGGCACCAGAATGCTCGAAAGGAAGGCAGTGATACTTTCGGCAGTGGTCTGCTGGGAAAACTTGGGTCCATCGATGTGATGTTCCTTTGACTTGTACCACCTACTGCTGCATCTCTGCAGACCATGTTCACCCTTTCATAGAAACCATGTTGATGGCCTCAAAGCAGAAATGATATAATCTACTGGATCGCTGTATATCCTGCTAAAATAAGGCAGTGTGACTTACGTTCTGTATCATAAACAGAGCTGTCGGAGCACGTCCGGTTCCTCCGTTGAGTTGACCTTTGACCTCCACCCATGTACTCCTTAAGCACACCTGATCTGAGAAAAAAGGAAAGAATGGTTAAAGCTCTAACAGGAAACTTACTCGACTTGATTTCCATTAATTATTAGCATGGGCTTTTTTCCTTTTCCTATATATAAATGACACCCTCTCCAGCATAGATCAGGTTTCAAAAGACACACGCGAGAAGAAACAGTAATTCTGACATCAATTAGTGATATCCTGTATATCCATGTGAAAGACAAAAATCACCTTTTATCTTCTTTCCAAGAGATTAACTTTATCAGTGATGAATGGAAAAAGCTTTGACTGATAAAACTTTTAATAAATGTATTTTACAGGTGAAACAAGAGCAGCTATCGTGGCTTGGTTGTAAATATAAATATCAATAAAAATGTTCCTTTCCAGACTTGTTCACTGTTCATTTTGCCAGCTTTACTCCATAACATCATGGCTCTAAAGACCTAAATTACCACAACATGGAACCACAAAAGGTCAAGAGGCAGTGTTTCAGAGTGGAAAGGTCATCTGTCAGTCAAAAGTGCATTTAAAATGAACTCTGTGAGACTCCTACATGTAAACACATTTAGCTCCTGTGACATTAAAGCTCACCATGGTAACATTAATGTCCTTTAGTCTGTTTTATAACAATATTCAGGTGTAATTTTGAACATAGTGGCTTTGCTCGCTGTTTTCGCTCCTGCTGTCTCTAAAATGTCAATATTAAAAACTTTCTCGTACAGGACAGTGTTTCCTTGCTGAGCTGTCCTTTTAGAGGATGCTACACTGATTTAGTAAAAAAGTTCTTAATCCGGTGTTAACTTGTTTTTATAAATAACTGACGGTGGTTTTAAGGATGGTCATGTCATGTGCAATGCTTCCTCCTGGAGGCCATAACTCATACTGTCAAAGTATATAACATTTATTATTTGGCTTTATCATCAATGAAGATTATTTTTTCAGGCATTTCTTTCTCCTTCCCTGCATGTTTTTGTTTTTGCCTGATTTGTTAAATTTAAATGTTTTTTTTCTCTTCTGTACCTTTATCAATATGTTATTTTAATTTAAAAATATATATAAATATATGTATTTCTGTATTTTATCTGTTCTGTTCTCTATTTTTAACTTTCATTTTTCTTATTTTTGCTGGTGTTGTGAGCTACTTTGGTCAATTCCATCTGTCTGATCACCCGTCAATAAACACAATTAATAAATGGTCAGGTTGTTTTTATTAAACAAATCAATTTAATCCTGATGACCTGATCAGCTGTTTCTAAATAATGCCTTTCATTTCATGTTTACATTTTTGTTTGCTGATTGTTATTTGATACCGTCAAGTATTACTATAATAATATAAAGTTATTATTATAGCAACAAGGAAGGTTTTATACCCCATTTTTACCGTTTTAAGCGTTGAATTAAATGTACTTTAAATGTAGAGCATCTTTGAGTATTTAGAAAAGCGCTATTGAAATAAAATCTATTATTGTCATCATTATTAGTATTATTATCATCATTATTACTGTATGTTGTATTACGGTTTTAACTGACCTGTCGAAGCTGTAGGTTCCAGGGTGACTGATTGACCTCTTAGTCTGGGAAAGAAACATATTTTTGTTAGAATAAAGAGTATACTGTTCACTCCTGCAATGATAAAATAACTGCATTTAATAAAAAAAAGATAAATGAGTTTCAGCTACAATCAAAACAACCATCACTGATTTCTCCTTAACTGTAGTTTCATTTAAATATCTTAAATACCACTAACAGAGGAGCAATAAATGTCTTTTTTTCAACCTTATTTATGACTGACTGATGATTTAACAAAGCTTGTTTATTCACTTTAATTTCTTTTCATCATTGTCAGGATAGTTTTCTTGCAGAGACCTTCATTTCAGCCCTGCAGGCGTTGTGTCATTGATGGTGAGCAGAGCGTAACTTAACGTGTGCAGCTTTATGAGAAACAAACAAACAAAACAGAAATCATATTGAACAGTTTGGCTGATTTTCAGGTCTGTGGAAAATGTTTTTCATTAATAAATGAGTCTGTTCAGCTGCCACAAACAAAAAATATTATTTTTAGCATCATAAATACCCGTTCAGGGGGTCGGAGGTCAGGGGTCAAACTCTGGTTGGCGAGGGTCATGCACTCCTCTAAAGTCCTGATGAACGTCGCACATGTGGCGCTGAGGAGAGACGCCTGGAGAACAACAACATCAATAAAGACAAACATCCTGCAGTAAACCGAATAAAATATGGCATTAAGAGCGTCACTTTGTGGCAATAAAGACAAAATAAAGTTAAGTGAATAAGTGAGGCATCACCTCAGAAGTGGGCGTTTCCTCCGTATCGGCGCTGTGCTGTGATTGGACGGTTTGGACCTGCTGGACGAGGAGGTCGCAGTACAGACGAAGTTCAGACATCTTCGTCTTCAGACACTCTGGGCCTGATAAATAACATGTTTGATTAATAAACATCTTGACTTTCATTTTCTACTGGATTTAATCAGAATTGTTTGTATTTTCACATTTGAAAGGCAGTTTTTTTATTGTTAATATCTGTTTTTTGTTTTTTAAAATCACAAACGATGCAGCACCTTACAAAAGAAAAATAACAGTATTTTAATTTGTCCCCTGACTCTCTGGAGGACATGATGAATAACTTTTTATAGCTTTCCTAACTAGCCTGAAAACTTATTTTTCTTTCATTTTACAGTCTGGAAATTCGGATTGACAATAATGGATGAATTACATTTATTTTTTTAGTTGTTTAATGTACTTTATTTTGAAAAATAAGTCATGGAAAACTGTTAAAAGAACACCATTATGAATTTCTATTCCTATTTCTTATGTTTTTCAATATCAAATGGCATAAAAAGTGATGTGGCTGAATAATTTCAGTGAATATAGTATAATAAATTTTGCTTAAATTTGAAACAATAACTCTCTTTTTTAAATTTTTATTATTACAGCACACTAAAATGGGTCTTATGTTTTATTTTATTTAAATGATGTTTACTTGGTCAATTTTATTACAAAAACAGTGTTACAAACAAAGGTGAAGGGCCTTTATGACAAGGCACACAAAAGAGAAAAATATCCTCTCACAATTAAAAACAATATTATGAGGATGAATTCAAAGAGAAGTCAGAAGTTGAAACTCTGTTTAAAAGTACTTTTTCAGACAGATTTACTTGTCGTACCTTTGTGTTTGTGGCTCTCCAGCGTTCCAGCTTTAGACGAGCCCAAAGCCACCAGCCACCTCTGCCTCTCAGCGGCGTTCACGGCTCGGACGTAGAAATGCTGCTCGCCAGGGATGATCAGCTCCAGACGAGTGAGATCTGTCGGATGAACTGGAACAAATTTAAAACCACCAGTGAGAAGAGGAGAGGCGTGACGGGTAAATTAAAATAAATGTAACATGTCTTAGTGATACCTGAGCTGTCAGTCAATACCAAGTACTGATCAGATAACTGATTAATAATCTGTGCGTCACTGTGTGGATGGGACTGGGATCATAAGATAAGATAAGATAATTAATCCCACAGTGTCACAACAGCAAAGGTGACAACAATAAAGAGCAACTTAAGAGCAGCAACAGTGGAAGAAACCCTATACAAAATAATAAAATATATGAAAGACAAAAAAATAGAACAAATAAAATAAAACATATAAAATATAAAAAATACAATGAAAATATAAATATATATAAAATAAACAAAAATCTAAATAATTAAAAAAACTATACAACTTTTTTTTTTACTCTTGACTGTTTCTATATTTGTATTAAGCATTGAGTGACGCAGCGCTCCTAATTTTGTTGTATAAACTTACATACAATGAAAATAGGGATTTGATTCCATTTGAATAATGAATATTAATATTTTGCCAGTTTATATGTCGTATTGTTGGATGTGTGCAGCCAGGCTTAACTTAAACACGGTTTTCGCTATATAAAACAAAGTGTGACAAATAAATGCAGAGACATATATTTACTATTATTAAAGTAATAAGCCAGTAATATACCAGCAACTTGGCAAAACAAAATAAAATGACAGTTACATTTTTTTCATGTGGCAATAAAATTGGTCAAAACTTTTGAATTCCCAGAATATAATATACATAATATATAAAAATCGAACTCAACTGAGTAGACAAACAGCTTTTGGAGTTAGAACCCGAGGCATCTCTGACCTTTAATGTCACACACAGACATCTTGATGGATCCTTTGCTTCCCTTCCCAACGTCGTCTTCGCTGTCGTAGTAAGAGATGACTCCATTCTCTAAGACGAACCAGCGGGGCTGCCAGCCTGCGGACAGGAAACAATAAAAACAACAAACATGTACATTTCAATATGAATTCATTAGGTGGTGAAGTACAGCTCTTATTGAGACTAACATTGATGTGGAAGAAGCTGATATACTGTGGAAAAAAACTGGATCCTTCCACTGCAATTTGTGATTACATTGGTTGTTTAATGAGCACTTTATTTTCACTTTCTGGATTTTTCCCCCTCATTTATTGAAATTTTAGTGCATGTTTACAACTGATCATATGATGCATGACACTTCATATGATGTGCCGTCATTACAGTCACAAGCAAATGTCTATTTCATCCGCTGACATTATTATTTATAGACGTGCTGTGCTGCCATCTTTAACACCACTATAGTCCCTGTTTCTGTGAGCTGTCTTGTATTTCTATCGCTACACAGTCCATAGTTGTTATTGTATTTTCCCACTTTATAGCCTTTAAATTGAATTTTAGGCTGCCTTTATTTATCAGTCTTTATATATATATATATATATATATATATATATATATATATATATATATTTTTTTTTTTATCTATTGTACTCTTTGATTTATTGTTCGGCGTTCCCTGTGGATAAAGACAGCATTTCTTTGTACAGGGAAACAATCCTGAATAATGCTACACTATTAGCAGCAGCTGCAAGTGCTATAAACAGTGAAGCAGTGAAATGACAACTGTCTGATTCATTCTAATTATTATTATTATCTTTGTGGATAATAATCAAATTACAACATGCGCGAATACAACGCGAAATATTAAGTAAATACGTTAAGTTCCGTCAAGTGACAGCAGTGTTGTGGCGTCTTTTAATACTAGTATTAGCTTGTTAGCTGCGGTGCTAACGGTTACAGTTGACTGTTAAAGAGAACTAGCAGACAGGCTATTAGCATCGTTAACTAACACTGTGGAGAGACAGCTAGACAGACAGTGAGCTAAAACAGACAGAGAGACAGACCTGTCATGTAGTTCGTCCATTTGTACAGAATCCCCTCCATGGCTGCACTTTACATTAGCTAATTTAGCCTGTTAGCTTCTCAATGTTTATCTGAAACGAGCTAGCTAACAGCTAACGCTTTTCTCTCTCTCTCTCTCTCTATCAGGTTAGAAAACGGGCCCCATCCTGAGCTGCTGGTTATCTAAAAACGTGAGATCTGTCTGTGGTTTGTGGGATGACAGGCGGTGTTGGCAGGATAGTGTCATGCTGGAGCGGTTTGTTAGAGCTAAGTTAAGCTAACTGAGCAGCTAACTGCAGAAAGTCAGCTGGACGAAAAAATGTCAACAATACGGCTGCGTTTTCTACGGAGGAGTAGAGGGGACATTTTACTGGCAGTACGAGAAAATTTGACAGTTTTACAAAACATTAGTGGGGGAGAGTATTGAAATCCATGGCTAATAAACAGAAAATGTAATATATGGCAAGTAAAATATTGTATTAACAGCAAATTATTAAAACTTACTATTACTGCAACTATTAAATATTTAAACTATACTCCCAAAGTAATTTTCCAGGTTGGGATCAATAAAGTAACTCTATGCAGTTCTGTTCTATTATGTGTGGTGTTTTTGTATGAATGAATCCACCCAGGTTTTTTTTTGTCTTAAAAAGAACATTTTAATCCTTCAGTTTAGTGGAGAAAAACTACATCACCAGCTTTAGACAAAAAGATAAGATGACAAAACAAAAACAACCAAAGCTGTCAGATGAATATTGTTGAGTAAAAAGTGCAACATTTAACTCAATATCGAAATTGTGATTATTTTAAGACAGGCTGATGTAATTTGATTAAATTGTAATTGTAATTTGAATGGATTTTATTATATTTTGCTAACTGAATATTCATGAGTGTTATTGTCAAATAAAGTTTACAAAGGTGAGTGTGGTTTATATTGCAGTACTGAATTTTGCCAACATATCCAGACAATTTAGTTGACAATAAACTGGAATCACTTCATTCTGTTAGATATTTGTGTGAAATATGTCAAATTTCATAATTAGCTCATTCATTCTTGAGTTGTGTTCAGATCACAGCGACCTTTGACCAAAAATCAAATCAGTTCATCTTTGAGTCCAACTGGAGATTTGTGCCAAATACAAAATAATTCTAGAGCTGCAACGATTAATCAATAATTTTGATTATAGAAGGAAAAAATAAATGTGAATATTTTAAACTGAATATCTTTAATTTGTGGACAAAATAATACATTTGAGGATTTTATTTTGTGCTTTTGGAAACATTGATCAGTGTTTTATTACAAAAAATACTATGTTATACGTATAGAACATATACTGTACATTAGCAGACTATTTTCCAATGTGAGGACAAAACAATTCAAGGGTTCACAAAATGTTTCCTCTAAATTAATGATATTTCGTGTTTTTTTTTTTTTCCCAAACCAAGAAAATCGACTCATCATCTACATTCTGCCTGTTTTTTTTGGTGGCTAGTCATAGATATGTCAGAGTGGGAGTTGAGCTTTTTATCACTGTGGTAATTTTAATAATTTAGATTTTTTTTTAAATATTATTAAGTTTTCATTTCAGGTCGGCGGCTACAGAGACAGCTCCGCCTCGGACAGCTCCCCCCCAGTCGAACCAGTGGACCGCCGTGAATCCCATGATCAACCCTCGCTTCAGCTTCGGCATCGCCGTGCTGGACGACCAGCTGTACGTGGTCGGAGGCTTCGGCAACTATGGCAGCATCAGGAAGGTGGAGCGCTACAACGCCGTGGCCGACAGGTGGCGCTCCGTGCGGGACATGAAGGCACCGCGAAGTGGCCTCAGCTACTGCGTGGTGGAGCGACACGCCTACCGAGCATCATAAACCATCATTTATGAGCTGATTTACTCTCAGTAATAAAAGCTGTTGTTGAGTTGATTAGAAACATCAAGTAAAATAGAAAAACTGTAGTAGAGTACACGTTAAACAGGAAGTAGCCACCATTTCACACAATATTAAAAAAACAATGAAAAAAACTAAATAATTGTATCAAAATAATCAGATCCAATATTCATAATTCTTAATCTCTCTTTATTGCATTAGAACATACATTTCTCATATATATCTATATATATATTTTATAAATGTGAATTTGTACACTACAATCTTTTATTGTAACATGTTAGAAAATACTCGTAACGCTCCAAAAACATAGCACTAAAAACAGTTACCAAACAATGATTATTACATTTCCTCGTTTTTGTTTTTGGCCACCGAAAAGAGAAAAAAAAAAAAAAACGAATAAACAAACAAACAAACAACAAAAAAAGGCGATTTTTTCCATTGGGAGGAGAGGAGAGGACCACGTCTTGGAGATGGACGGTTGGACCATTGTGGGTTCATTTTGTAATGGATGGGGATTGGGTGGGATTTATGGCAACAGGTACAGATGTGAAGGGGGGAGGAGCAAAGCATGAAGACAGGTGAGCATCAAGCACATCTGGAAGTTGGATTATTGTTTGACCATCTAAAAAAACTGGAGTTAATCGCTTTACTTGGCAACAATTTTCACGTTACTTCCTTAGACCTTTATTGTGAAAGGGCAGCAGCTGTTTTAGCTCCTTAAAGGTCCCATATTGTTTCTGGTCCTCAGGTTTGTTCTTGTATTTAATGTTTCTACTAGAACATGATTACAAAAAAAACAAAAAAAAACCCAACACTTTATTTTCTTCACACCGTCCATCTGAAACACTCCGTTTTAGCTTGGGTCCATGTTTACTTCCTGTCAGCTTCTAACAGGAAATAAACTGGGACACATTTAGAGTGCTTTTTAAAAATGTGAAAAGGTCTAAATATTGTAGATTAGTGATGTCACAAATATTATTTGTACAACATTTAAACCTGATTTATGATAAAGACTTTCTAAAAAAAACAAAAAATAAATAAAAAATAGATATAGGACCTGCACTCCAAACGTGCAACTGGGTTTAGAAAATTGCAAATTGACTAAACTGCAAGAAGAGTAAATTGTAATTTGACTCTGTGAAAGAAAGCAGAGTTTAGAGTGGAGATAAGAGGCGTCTGGCAGAGACAGGAAGGAAGTCGGTACGTTTTAACCATCATAACACAGAGAGCGAGGCGACGGGTTAAAAACTAAAACTACAGACATGACGGCACACTGCAGGGAGGCGGATAAATCTGTTCAGCAACGCTGCGTAACACCAGAATGATTGTCCTCTTGAACGCACCTCACCTCCCCTCATTTCTTTTTCTGTTCAACCCTCCATCTTTTCAGGACTTTGCTTTCATTTCTCACATAAAATAACCCTGTGGCCATAAGAGGACATTCACATAGACACTCACACTCTGACGGACACGACAGGTAGACACACCTTGAGCCAATGAGACGGCAGACTGGTTCGTTAGCAGGAGCTTAAAGCTGCTCGTTAATGATATGACAACCAGCGACTCGACAGAACAAAAATCCATATCAACTACTGCAACTTTAATTAATCCAAGAGGAACAAAAGGAAAATAATCATTTGCTCTGCTGCTTTTCTCTCTTTTACAAGTTGACTTATCTTTGGGGGTTTCTGGGGGAAATTGTGACACTGACTTTTTATTTTATTTTATTTTATTTTTTTACATATTCAAACAGAAACTCTGAACATATGCAACCTCAATTCTCACATTTTAAAAAAGGGACATATGAAAAACTCACTTTCTCCATGTCTCTATTCATTCAGTCATTTTTTTGATATCCTGTTTCCTAGATAAAAAAAAAAAAAAAAAAACATGTTCCCGAACAACTAAGTAGTTGAAATACAATCAGTAACAACCATGATTTTTTTTAATTAAAAAATAACCCTGTAGTTTTGTTGCCTAAACCTAACTTTTTTGTTTCAATTTACACCATATAAGTGTTCAAACTGTTTAACTGTTCTTTGTGTACTCATAACAATCTGTATACTTGTCCTAAGGGTAAAAAGATGACCTTCATTAAACCTCTAAAAGACTGATTAAAATTCTAACCCCAAATCATTTTCCCCCTCTAAACGCGCCATTTAATCACTGGACACCATTTGTTTTTATTACATCATTTTAAACTAAATTAAAGAAGAAATTATAAATATTAGTATCGATAATTTTTAGTCAGGGCTAGTACAGCCTAAGATTCCTTCCTTTGAACCACAAAGTCCATCTATTGCACTGCTTCAGTTTACTGTTTTTAACATATTGTATATTTTCTGTTTATATTTATTTTATTGTTTTGTATGGTGTCTTTGAGTGGTGAGAAACAAAATGTATTATTATTATTATTATTATTAAAATAGTTTAAAACGGTCCTTGCAACGTAGTTGAGAATCATTTTCGATGTCTGGGAACATTATTTTGTAGGAGACAGGGTTCATATTTTTTTGGTTCCTCTTCATGTGTCACATGATTATTAGCATACAGCATCAGCCAATCAGAGGGCTTCTTCCTCTTAAAGAGACAGGTGCCGTTTCAGACTGAGGGTGAATTCAGGCATATTCAGGCTGACACTACGAGGAAAATAAAGTGTTTTTTGACCCAGGATACGAGCTGGAAATGACCAGGACATGTCCCCTTGTCTCCTGTTTCCTTCCTCCCTCAGTGTTGTGGTGTTCGGTTCCTAAGGCAGCGTCACAGTTCAGTCCACAGAGAAACAACAGCAGTGCAGCATTACACTGGCCTGCCCAGAACCGTACATCCAGCTGACCACATCTGGATCAGTTTTTAGTTTCAAAGCCTCCAGAACTGGATGTTTCTATTTTGTTTGTCGTTTGCTGAACGTTCAGAAACAAAACAGGAAGCGATGAGTGAAGGAAACAGATTGTGAGGGAAGGTAAAGGTGTTAAAATCTCCTGGTAGCTCAGCGGGCTTAAGGCACATGCCAAGTTGAAGCCACGTCACTGGATCAGGACGTCCGTCTCTTTCCACACTCCACTGTGGGAAACTGATTATCTGTCTGTCTAGACGTCATGGTGACCATTTATAATTATTTAAAGCACCATAAAGACTTTAAATTGATGGGAATATCAAAATAAATATGAAAAATATCAGCCAGGAACCTCAGTATTGCTTCAAAGTTATTAGTTTAGTACAATCTGATTTTCTTAAACCAAAACTAAAGTTATCGTCGTGATAAAACGTTTTTTGGGGGAAGTTATTTGACAGATATCAGTGATAGTAAAGCAGATGACAGCATATTCATGCAGTTCTGTACTGCAGATATCATTTATCTTGCAGGACTTGCTGTCTCGTAAATTGAATATATTTTGTTTTTGGTGCTCTGGTCTTTTGGGAAACAGCGAAACACTGATGATATTTCACAATAACAGATCAGGCAATAATAAAATCAGGTTACAGATATTCTGTGTTTTATCAACACCTTGGCGGGTAAAGATGACGATTATGAGCTGAAGTGTGAGCATTTCAGTTACCATGGAAACGGGAGGTTTAGTTGAGAGGGGCGTTAAGAGGATATAGGAGAAACTCCAGATCAATTTCCTTGAATAAAGATTAAACCTTGTTGTCTGATAATGAGTCTTAAACTACTTAGTAAAGGTGGACGTAGACTTGTGAGCTGCTTGCCTGATCAGACCTGGACAGACAGGTTCTGGTCCTGGTCTTGAGACCTCAGTGGAGTGTGAAGTAGACTGAGAAGACATGAACACAGCTCAGATGTAGGGTTCTGGGCCAGATCTGGGCCGGGATCCGCCCGGCAGTGATGTGGTTTGGTTCTGGCACAGTGGCAGCCACGGTTCTGATTGGCTCTGACAGCTCCCTTTGTTTTCAGATTAAAAGACGAATAAACTAAGACTATCAGACAGTTACCTAGAGCTAGCTAACAAAGTGACGACGCCTGGAGCCTCCAGGAGTGCCAGAACCGGCCCAGACGCCTCTGGTTGTGGTGATATCGTCGTGATCTATAGTACAGTAGCATCAACACAATGGTCCAAGAGACAGATCAGATAGAAGATATCATACAGATGGTCCAATACAGTTATAGTACAACATCTATACATCAACTATACATTGTGCGTTTTTTTTTCCTTTGTTATATTTTCAGGGTTAGACTTGGTCACCATTACATCACTGCTGTAAGACGGGGGGGTGGAGGAGCCATTGATAGACAGCATCTGATCGTTACCATGCCAACGGGCTACCTGGTTAAGCATAGAGCTTAACAAAAATATTATTTTTATGTTTCTGTAACAGTTAACCCACCAGTATGTGCAAGATATTTGATCAATATGATATCTATAATGATGAAATATAATTATTGTTCTTATCCAGGATGTTTTTAATTCACTGTTTAAAGCATCAAAGCATATTATTATTATTATTTTTTGATTGAGATGCTATATTGCAGTATTTCCTGTCATTCCTGAACATAAAAATGTGATAATATTTGATAAGCTCTGTATCTGAGTGGAGCGGCAGTAATCAAGCAGTAAAGTTATGTCCCGCCCCTTCCTGTGACCACCATGGGACCACATCACATTTTATAAAAAATAAGAACAGCAGTCAACGACGAGACACAAACATCATTTCAATCCTGTTTGAATCACACACAATGTTTGTCAAATTAAAAGTTAATTTCACAAGTCAAGAAAGTGGAGTAAAACTGTTGAACTGATAAAAACATCTGGTAACGATTCATCTGAGCGAACAAAGCTGAGCTAGTTAGTGTTGGTGGTCAGTTCACTGGAAACACAACAACAAACCTTCTTGACTTGAATTTTAAATTGGCAAACATCACGTGTGTGATTAACAGAGCAATTAAAACAGGATCAAACTAATATTTTGTCCGTCAGTATGAGCAGTGAGTGTTTTTTTATAAATGGTAAGTGTAGCGCTACAGCTTCCTGTCTGAGGAGAAAACGACCAAACGCTGCGTCTATCCACGGCTCTGTTCCATTTAAAGGTAGGAGTTACAGGTCTAAGGGGTTCTGGACACTGAGGACTTAAAGGGGTCAAAGGGTTTAAGGGTGAGAGGACTACAGGGCTTACAATACTAAGGGTGTTTTTAAGGAGTCTGGATGATGAGGCGCTGAAGGTTTACAGTGATGAGAGATTCACCGAGATACTGGATCTGAGAGATTTATGAGTGAGGAGGAGGTTAGTGTGAGTCTCATGGCTGCTAATGTTAGGATATGACCGTGGCCTCCGTCACTATAGCAGGATCCTCTATGTCCGCTTTACTCTGGACCATCCTCAGCTCCAGCTGGGGCGGACTGGGCCTCCGACCAGGACCTGCCAGCTCTGAGGGACCAGAAGAGGAAGAAATTATCAAAAGTAACACTAGTCTGACACACTTCCTCTTTCTTTTACCCAATGTAGAGGAAAGGAAGGGAGGGAGGAAGGAAGGATGGAAGTAAGGGAGGGAGGGAGGGATGGAGGAGGAAGGAAGGAAGGAAGGAAGGGAGGGAGGGAGGAAGGGAGGATGGAAGGAAGGGTGGGATGAAGGGGGGAAGGAAGGAGGGAGGGAGGGAGGAAGAATGGAATGAAGGAATGAAGAAAGGGAGGGAAGAAAGAAGGAAGGACGGAAGGAAGGAAGGGAGGGGGAAAGGAAGGGAGGGGGAAAGGAAGAAAGGAAGGGAAAGAGGAAGGAAGGGAATTTTTTAAACTGGCTACAGGAGTTTATTTAGTGTTTCAAACCTTTTTATCCTTTTCTTTTTGATTTAATCAGCTGTCATCAGCTGAACATTGAAACAGGTCAGAATATTGACTTCCTGTCGTCTCCAGGTGGATTGCAGGTATTTTTCTTACCGTGAGCGTACGAAATGGTCCTCTGGATAACATGGTGCATCACTGAAAAAGTCTTCTCACAGGCCGTCTGCGAAGAGTGAAAGTCAGCTCTTCACTCTGACGTCCTGTTGTTGGTACTTTTATGTTTTTAGAAATGTGTTTTTGGTACCTTCAGGTCGTTGGGGTAGTGGTGCGTCCACGCTAGCAGCATAGCAGCAAACAAGTCTCCAGTTCCTACGAAGACGGCGTCCACTTTTGGAACTTCTATTCGGACTCTCTGTGTCGTCCTGCTGCCGTCGGGACGAACTGGAGAACCACAGACACATGGTGAAGGGCTTGTTTATCGAGATTCACTGATAACTAAACACACACACACACACACACACACACACACACACACACACACGTAACGTACCGTGGCGCTGGCTGCCCAGCGACACCAGGAAGCGATCTCCCAGTCTGGAGGGCAGGTCAGAGGAGGTGATGACCACCGTGTCTGGACCCATGGCGTGGAGGAGGTCCATGACCTGCAGACAGGAAGCAGGAAGTGAGTCACACACTGGGGCGTGTCCAGTTTAATTTAACTACTGATAATTAACTGAAGCCAGGTCCAACATTAGATAGATGGACACTTCATTAATCCAGAGGAAATTCAAGATTATTATTGTTTCATTCTGTTGACATATTACTAGCTAAATCAGAAAATACTGCCATGTTTTCAGGGTTAAAATGTTGTAGAAATCAGGCTGTGAAATATAAATGAGCAAAAAACTAAACCAAAAAATAAACTTTAAAGATCTGGAGTGTCAAATTCAATACATTAAGATGCTGCAGTAAGCACAATAAAAGCTTTTCATTTGATTTTTTTTTATCTTGGTTTATCAGATGTCTGGAAAGCTGTTTTTAAATATGGTAACTTTTGGGGAATTTTGGAGAAATCTACAAACAACTTATTTTCAGTTTGTATTTTCTTCCCACTGGTCTGAAAAAAGACGTGTTGTTGATGAGTGAAGGTTTCTGTTCAAGTCAAAAGCAGTTTTACTCAGTAAACAAAGCACTACTTACCTCGACAGCATCTTTTTCTGTGCTGATGTTTTTCCCCGTCAATAATCTAAAACACCAGCAAAAAAAAAAAACCAGCACTCAACAGAAAGTCACACTCTCATTAACAGTCGACAAAACTACAAAAAAACCTGACTGTGATCCTGCAGATGTACAGAAACACCACTAGGTGGCGAACAGAAAACTGAGTATGACATCTTAAATAGTGCTTTAATGTTATTGCTTTTTATAAAAGCGGACATTTATTCAGGCAAATCAAGCAAAAAAAACATCTTATATCTGTTTGTTTCCCAACAGAAATCAGTGAAATGTTTCTTTTTGATCTCAATGTGCAAATCTGCTTTTTCACGCTGTGCAGTTTAAAAGAGTAAAACATAAAGGACAGCTATTTTTAATTTGAATTCTTCCATAAAATGAAGGCATTAGATAACACAGGAGTGGTGTTACATAAAGATGGTGTTCTGCTATTAGATTTATTGAGCTTATATCAATAAAAATGTGTACTCACTCAGCCTCAAACTGGTTAGGAGTGATGATGTCAGCGACAGGAACCACCTTGTTCTTATAGACCGGATACAGATTCTGAGGAACGTACTGAGGAACAAAAACACATCAATAACTCTGATCTTTGTGTTCATGGCTTCACATGATGAGCTCTGACGGACAGAAAGATCTTTAATCTGTGAAACATACAGACGCAGGGTGAGTCACTGCGTTCATGTAGTTCTGTCACAATAATCCACCCGTCACTGGGAAATGAGCCTCGTAGCTAAAATCTAGAACCCTCCCACACACTTTAAAGGCACAAGACGCCTCGTTGAAACATCTAATAACAACAGACAGGAGGTGGAGGATCGTCTCACCATAGATCCGTGATCACCGAGGACGGGGTCGCACACTGAAATGAGATAAAACATAAAATAAAAATGTAAGCTCAGCATCAGACCAGAGCAAACTACATGACATCACATGAACGCTGCAGCGAGGAGGCAGCAGTAATGAGAGTGAACTGAAACTGTACAATAATTATGTGAAAGACGCTTAAATCCTCCGTAGAGTTGGCTGATAATCCTTGTATATAGATATAGATTATTTTTTATTGATCACCTATTGTGCGAAATTCACTTGTTACAGCAAAAACAGTAGAACAACAATAATGAAATAAAATAATAATAATAAGTAACAATAAACTATAATATCTACAGTATGTGCTAAAAAAGATTTTCCAAAAGCAAATAAAATTTAATAAAATATAATATTTAAACTGTGGATATGATTTACAATGTACAGAAACTGAAGACACTGAACAGTGCAACAGCAAAGCACTTCCTGTCCACAGCACACAGTACTACTGCTAAAAAACACATAATGCATGTCACCCTGTGGCTGCTCATTATTTTGAAGTAGGTCTTCACTACATCCTCCAACACTGTGTCTACAAGATGAAAGTCCTCGTGGCTGGAAACACTGAGTCCTCTACAGTTCAGTTCAGTCTATCTGAGCATTAAACGGTATAAAAGTGCCAGAGTAAGAGTATTCCTAATCCAAATCAAACAAAAACAGGTGGTAGAAAGGAGTCAGGAGATAAATATAGACACAGTGATAAAATAAAAATAAACAATGACTACAGGCTGGTTATAGTTTTACAAGAATTAAAGCTCCTGTAAATTCACATTGTGTGATAACAATGGATCAAATGGAAGCTGCCACTCAGAGTGACAAACTCATAGTGAAGTACTGACTGACCAAAAGTTTATGAGCCTTGTTTAGCTCATAGTAAAATGTCCAAACAGCAGACTGATGTTGGTGAGTGCTGAACATGATGGAGATGATGAAGTAAAGTTTTCAGCCTCTATTACTGACAGAAAACTTATTAGCCTTAGCATTAACAGCAGTGACCACATATATTTGCTAAACGTTATGCTAAAATACATTATAATCACATTTACATCTTGTTATGGAAGCTTTTAGAGGACAGCAGGATCCCAGCAGTTATAGCTCCATTAATGTAACATTATCCAAACTGCATCAGTTAACCTTTAGGAAATATTACCCCGAAGAACTAACAACAGAAGATGCTTTTATGTCTTCCAGTACATCAAACACAGTAAATAAAAGCTGTGTTTTTTCTCAATTTCTAGAATAAATCCTACTCACCATAGACTAGGTTGGGATTGGCTCTCTTCAGCTCCTGAACGATGTCCACCACCATCTCCAAGAAGGACGTGTCTCTGGTGTACCCTGAAGACAACGTTATCACAGTCATTATTCTCAGCCAGTGTAACAGTGTAGCTTAAATTACCGCTTTAGTGAATGGAGTCTGGTGAGAGGAGAGTTTAAATTACAGCTTTAGTGAATGGAGTCTGGTGAGAGGAGAGCTTAAATTACAGCTTTAGTGAATGGAGTCTGGTGAGAGGAGAGTTTAAATTACAGCTGTAGTGAATGGAGTCTGGTGAGAGGAGAGCTTAAATTACTGCTTTAGTGAATGGAGTCTGGTGAGAGGAGAGCTTAAATTACAGCTTTAATGAATGGAGTCTGGTGAGAGGAGAGCATAAATTACTGCTTTAGTGAATGGAGTCTGGTGAGAGGAGAGCTTAAATTACTGCTTTAGTGAATGAAGTCTGGTGAGAGGAGAGCTTAAATTACAGCTTTAGTAAATGGAGTCTGGTGAGAGGAGAGCTCTCAACATAACACCATCACCTTTAGACCTTTTACCTTTACAGTTCCACTTACAGCAGTGTGGTGAAGTGAAGGATAAAATAAAGGTATATTCACCTGTTAAAACGTAGTCATACTGATGAACGTTGTTCAGTTTGATTCCTTCATAAAGGACGTGGAGCTCGTCTGCTGTCAACACCTGGCCTTTCCAATGAGAGTAACCTGCAGAGAGGGGTTATCATGATTAATTTACAGACTAAACCATTGCAATGTTGTATTTTTCCCACTCTGAAACACAAATAGACACATACATACTGTATATGTGCATGTTAACATCCCTACAGATGTTGAGGCACAAATTAAAACCCTTGTGCACCACTAACCCATAACACTTTGAAACATTTTAAGATTTAAAAAAAGTTAAAAGAAGTACAAAAAAGTAAAATAATTTACATACTAAACATATGATAGCTTTATAAAACTATGAGGTTTGCTTCCCAGCATGATTTTAAGTAGATAAAAATGTCTCCACAGCAGAACATTTGAAAATCATTTAATGGAGAATGAAGTCTGGTGAGAGGAGAGCTTAAATTACTGCATTAGTGAATGGAGTCTGGTGAGAGGAGAGCTTAAATTACAGCTTTAGTGAATGGAGTCTGGTGAGAGGAGAGCTTAAATTACAGCTTTAGTGAATGGAGTCTGGTGAGAGGAGAGCTCAAATTACAGCTTTAGTAATGGAGTCTGGTGAGAGGAGAGCTTAAATTACAGCTTTAGTGAATGGAGTCTGGTGAGAGGAGAGCTTAAATTACAGCTTTAGTGAATGGAGTCTGGTGAGAGGAGAGCTTAAATTACAGCTTTAGTGAATGGAGTCTGGTGAGAGGAGAGCTTAAATTACAGCTTTAGTGAATGAAGTCTGGTGAGAGGAGAGCTCAAATTACAGCTTTAGTAATGGAGTCTGGTGAGAGGAGAGCTTAAATTACAGCTTTAGTGAATGGAGTCTGGTGAGAGGAGAGCTTAAATTACAGCTTTAATGAATGGAGTCTGGTGAGAGGAGAGCTTAAATTACAGCTTTAATGAATGGAGTCTGGTGAGAGGAGAGCTTAAATTACAGCTTTAATGAATGGAGTCTGGTGAGAGGAGAGCTTAAATTACAGCTTTAGTGAATGGAGTTTTGCACCACGGCTCAGATCAAAGAAAATAAACCACGGGTGAACTTAAAACTATTCAAACACACAGCAGGTCTCAGATCAGTCAAGGACAGACAACGAGGACACAACTTACAAACACACCGGTGTGTGCATTCATTGATACTGTGTGTTTGTGTGTGTGTGTGTTTGTGTGTTTGTGTGTATATTTCTACATCTGTGTGTGTTTAAATGCTGCATGCAGCGCTCTGGATGTACATGGCTGTGACGAGAATGCTAATGTGAGCATGCGTCTGTCTGCGTGTGACATGTTTGCTGCAGGCCGATGATGTCGCAGCTCCAGGTGAGTCACAGCCAGGTCACGTGGTTGGGGGTTGGGGGGAGGCTCTGGTTGCTAGGCAACAAGCCGATAGAAAGCGAAAGGGATTCGGAAAAAGAGAGACGAGCAGTCTGAGCAGCTGTTAGAGACAGAGAGGCCCACAGACAAGAGCTGCCTCTGTCGTCATCATTCGCTGCTGTCGCCGTTCACGACGTTCTGCCGCCATCTCTCTCTCTCTCTGTCAGATGCACACATCATCTTCAATATGTCACACTAAATTATTTCAAATTGTCTCCTTCAAAAAATGGAAAATGTTAAATCCAATACAGGAGGTGTGATTAAACAGGCAGCAGAGGCTCAGGCGCTTCCATGTTAAGGTCATTGAAACAAACAGGATTTACACCATGGATGTGTGGATTCACTCTTTGTGCAGCCTGTAGTCATTGTCATTACAGTCTAACTGGTCTCTAAAGATGTAAAATTAACAGAGACAGATTAGAGCTCTGTGAGTCAGGGATGTGACGAGTAAATGACATTAAAATGCAAAATACTCTCCTGAGAATTATCCTGTTGACCCACAGCTAAATGGTTGTTGTATTTTTTGGTGAATTTCCTTTTGAGTACATTTTCGGTTGTGTAGTGTATACGTCGAGGGCTTTTATTGTGAGAGAAAAGGACAGACAAGTGCATGGTGCACATTCATTCATAGACAGAGGCTCTGGGCCAAGTTTGCATGTAAATAAGTTCAAATAGCTGTCATGTTTAACTACGCCCTGAATATTCGTGAGCATATACAGTGTATATTTTAAATGCCATACATTGTCTATTTCGCCTTAGTTATTTTTATCTCTTTAATGTTGTGTTGATGTGTCCTCGGCTGCAGAGGCTTTTTCCAGGCACATCCATCTTGAAAGAAGTTCCAGGATAGACCCAGATTAACCTGTAACCCCTGAGACCCGGACAAGAAGAAGACAACAGATGGATACAAAATCAATTCCAAGTTTTTTGAGCCATAATGTCCGTTTACATCCATTCAAATCTGTCCTTTACAGTCCTCAAGCTCAAGACGACTTTCTGCAACAAGGCTGATGATTTAACTTATCCTGGCATCTTTGCTTCTTCTGAATGAGACCGTCAGCGTCCCACAGAAAGCCTGTATGAAGCGTGAATGGTTGCCTGCAGCGAGGGAAGTCAACGACCTCCCCGAAAAACACACACACACACACACACACACACACACAGTCAGCTGTCGACTCGTCAGGCGTCTCTCTAGAGCTCACCAACACCTCATCATGATGCCGCGGGGTCGCACTGACTCATGCACACCCACACATTCACAAAAGACTCATGTTATTTTATCTGTCCTACCTGTATGGTTGGAGAACTGGACGGAGTTGATGGAGTCCACCTCAAAGCCTAAAACCTGGAGGACAAAAGACAGCAGACAGATTAATTGGATTTGACAGGTTTACAAATATACTGGTTTAAGGTGTTTAAAACAGAGATTAATGATGCATCAACTGATTTTTGGCTATTTGAAGGCAACAGAAAGAAGCAAGTTAGATCAAACAGAAAGGAAGAAATGTGAAGGTAGTGATGGAGTTTCTGTCCAGCTGATTAATATCAGTCTGATATTCAGTCTCCTTTTAGCTCCTGAGGGGGAATATGACTGGTTAGCTGCTAAACACTCTAGAACTTTCTCTTTGTTTACATCCAAAACACTGAGCTGAAAACAGGTGATTGGAATAAAATAGGTTGAGTCAAACGCTGTGACACTTTGTCCATGTAGTCTTGTTATTTGGTTTCATTTAATAGTGGAGATAAGCAAAAAAAAAAGTTCTTCTTAATTACAGAAGAAAGCGAGTGACAGAGGTGAACACATGACCTGTCCATGTGCACAGTCAGTTCTTATCTGAATGACTTTATTTAATTGAGGCAGGAAGCTGAATGAGCTCTTTGTTCTTTTCAATTTGCTGCAACTTTGAGATACAAGAATGTGCTTTCAGAGCGCCGAGGAGGCGATTCACCTCCTCTGACCTTGAGCTCCTCCTGTTGCTGTCTGACCGATGAACACCGTTTTCTGAAAGGTGTATCAGTGTCATTGTTCAGCTAGAAGTGGAGTACTAGAGCTATTTAAACAAAGACTGGTGACCTTCCTGTTATTTCCTATTAAAAGTGATGTGGCAGTAGAGAAGATGGAAAATGACAAATATTTGCTGAAAACAGGTTCCCAGTGTAAATATGAAATGACAACAGCATGTATGCCAGTTTATTAAGCTACTGCAGTCTAACCCAAAAACCCTGCAGTGAAGGTTTTAAAAACAAGTTCAGTCTTTAAGAAGGAATATGAGAGTTTACAGTTCATGACTGCATCTCATTTTAATACTAATGCCTCTATATGACGCACACATCAGAGGAGATATTTCTCTAAAAACAGAATATATTTCTGGTCCTGCTGTGTTGTATTGTGTTATATTACACACTAAATATAAATGATTAAATATTAGACAACATTTTCAGTATGATACAAGTGAACAGCACCAAATCTACAGGACATTATAGCCTCTCCAAAGGATCTTTGGTTTACCTAAGAAACTAGCAGCTCAGAGTAAAACCACTTTACAAAAAGTCTTCACACTGACTTGCAGTTGAATTTAGATTAAATGTTGATGTTTTGATGCTTGAGGATATGTTATTTAGTCACACCCTTTAATATTCATGAGCCTCGAGTCAGTGACACAGAAAGACAGAAAGACGTTTTACAGTCATTAGAGGAGGAGAAATTAGAAACATTTTCAGGAAACACTTCAACACTTGAGGTGATTCCCTGACGAGGAAGACTTTCTTTAATTCTCCACAGTACAGTCTGATCATGTGAGTCAACACTAACGCTGTATCTACAGGCAAGACGCATCTGCACTGCAACCATTAACATAGAATATATATTTTTATTCTGTTAAATTAAATGACAAAATGAAATTACATTAACTGCCTGTTTATGGTCTTTATGCTGCTGTAACAAGTGACTCTGAGTCATTTCTTAAATCTGTGTTTCCAGCTTCTTAAATGTGAACGTGAATATTTCCTGGTTTCTTTCCTCTATTAGATCCACATTTTTTGATATTTTATCAACAAAACAAGTGATCGATCAGTCAAGAAAGAAATAATCAACAAAGAAAGTAATCATTAGTATGTCTTGTTATTTGGACATAAACCAATGTATGGGACGATCAGAACGATCAACAGTCAATGTAATTATATTTACTAAGCTAGTGATTAATCAACTAATCATGTTATCTTTAGCCAACAGTTGAATTAAATAGAAATAAGCATTAAATTCAGGCTTGTCTGACCAATGAAGAACTTCTGGAGAGTAGTTCAGGCATTAACAACTAAAAGTGAATTAATAAGGTAGAGGTACAAGGTGAAGATCATCACAGTTTTTTTGTACTGATTTAAAAGCATCAAGATTTGCTCTTAGGGCAGCAGGGTGGCATCATTAATAACTGCTGTCAGCAAATATCCAACAGGCTGAAGAAAAAACCTGAATCCCTGCTGGATTACTTCACCTAAAGGGTGAGAAGAGGCAAAAAGAATCCATATATAATCATTCAGGTGTTATAGTCTCTTGATAAAATGTCCAAAACTATTTTTAAATGATGCAAACTCAGCTCAGTATGCTCATCTCAAGGATGCTGGAGGACAGCGCTGGTCTAGGATGGCGTTTCTACATGAAGGCTGAATCTATGCAGTGCAGATCTACGGCAGCCTGTCTCCATCTTCAGTGATGTCACCAAGAGGAATCCTGTGGCAGCCAATCAGAGTGCAGCTTTCCCTCACCGGCTGCTGAAGTTGAGGGATGCCCTGCACGCTCGCTGACGTCACCACCGCCGTCTTAAAACACCAACTCAATCCCAGTTAAAGCCACCAGCCAGCTGGCTTCCTTCCTGTTTATTAGTCTAAATATATATTCTAAATATACACACACACACACAAAGAGAGAGAGAAATACTGTCACTGCAAAGTTTTACCTCTCCGACTCACAACTATACTCATTATTATTATTATTCCTGAAGCAACTGAAAGATACTCTGCACGACTGGTTTAATTTCTCATCAACAACTGGGAGGCTGATAATGCTTCATTTAAATTGTAAAATATGTTTTCAAGACGACCAGAGGTCTTGAATTTAAATAACACAACTTGCGGACACCCTGCAAAAAAAGACTAAAAAGATTTGTGAAAGCACACAAATGAAGTACTGTGATGATATTTTACCTTATCAACACTTGTGCACACTTATATTAGCTGTGTTATATAACTAGCACCGTTAAAATGCCACATACATGCATTGGGCCTACATAATAATGCTGACCTACTTTGGTGAAGCTGTGCACATTAATAATACTCTTAAATATCTAGTGTGAGCATCATCCTGGTACAAACTGGCCTTAATGGCAGCTGAATATTAGTGGCTGCACTGAAACCTGCTGACATGCATGAAAGCCCAGCAGCCATTAGGATAACCACAAAATACATCCTGGAGCGCAGCGGCTAAAAATAGACTTCTCACAACAAGTGACTGTTTCTTTCAGGATGATGGGAGATGTAGGCCTTTAGACAGTAGCTTCAGCATCACTGCCGCTGCTGCAAAATATGAAGCTATAACAATAATAACAATCACCAGCATCAATTACAGACCCAACGCAATCACTGTTATCGTCCCACTGTCAGCATCAGGGATCATAAAGGGAAATGACTTCACTTTCACAGCCCGCAGGATGAGCTAACAACCTCTGAGTCCTTTCATGTAATATCACATAAACGGTTTTCAGTGCTTAGTCTGGTAGCTATTGTAGTATGCTTTGCCTCTAGGTGAAGGGCTTTATCACAACTGGTAATGTATGGAATAAACCAACAGGAAGTTCAGATGATTAAAATAAAGAACAAGACAAAGCTGCAGCTTTATAATCCACTTTGTTGTTATGGATAATTCTTGAGATGCAGAGGCTCTGAGTCACATTATTGATAATTTACAAAGAAAACAAATTCACGACTACATCATAGCTCCTGTTAATGATGTGTTGAGATTAACCATTAACATAATTCAAAGAAACAGAGGCCACTTGCAATGCATAACCAATGCATAAGCTAAGGACTGGCTCTGAACTATGTTTGAAACATCTTAGTACACAATATTACCAGGAAATCAATTCAAATCAGAAAATGAATGAAGCACAACACTGCAATACACTTCCCAGTATGACCTGAAATCCATATTAAGTTTAATTTACACCAATAATGACTTTATATTCATGCAGTTCCTTTATCATATTGACTCACTGTCTTGATTAACTATCACTTAGCTAATTGGTTGGCTGACCTTTTATTAAAATAGTTATTTATAACTGCTTATAGACATTTACATAAACATACAATATATCATCTTCTGCTGCTAGGTGTCTCAATCAAAAACATTAATTTATGATTCTGCAAATGCAAAAGTAAACTGTACGGCTGCTCATTAATAAAACATCTTTCACTATCATACATGCTTTATAACTTCAACACCTTGACACACAATGTGTGCAAGAACAACAGCTATGACCGTGGTAAAGGAATAAACATCCAGGATAACCTGTTTTATCAGAAACCAAATAGCCGTATTGATTGTTTGTCGCTCCTGTGGAGTGCAGGTTATCACTGCAGGGAGGCAGATGTTCCCACACACATCATGATGACCATTACAGCTGTCTGAGAGCAGATAATGGCAACCTGAGGCACCAAACACCTGAGATTATCATTAGCCAGACGTTTTGCCACCCCACTGGCTGGACTATAACTTTCAGTGACAGGCTAACTGAGGACTGAGCAGTCTGCTTCCCCTGTTCATCCTCATCCATCAGGGGTCATTTGACTCACACCATTTTCAGACTCAACCCTGCCACCACCACTGGCTTTTATCATTAGATTACATCCCAATGATGACAGGCGTCCTGTCACATTTCCATCCTCAAAATAAACACAAAGATAAAATCCATATTCCTTCATGTAAACGGTTTGAGGGGTAGGTCACATTTAGTCAGGGGGAGACACACAGCGTCACGTTTATTGGTTAAGATCTAACCTTTGGCGATTGATAATACTGTAGTTTTGGAATTATTTCTATGCAGTCACGTCGTTTGTTGCTTATTATATTACAAAACAGAAAGAAAATACAAGTAACGTACATATTAACTCATCGACGGTTAGAGGCGGATGGTCGATTTTTGTTAGCAAAGACCGAACGAACTTTCCACGATGAAAAACAGCGTTTATGGTCACAAGGATGTGTATTTATGTTCGTCGGTTAAGTGTCGATGGAGAGTCGGGGTTGGATGTTGAGGGCAAGCGTGTCAGGACGGGTCGTGTCCTCTGTCCGATAATGGGTGCAGGCGAGTTGCACTTACCTGTAACGGGAAAGAGGCGCTCTTGTTGCCCACATATCCCCGGACTACATGGCTCTGTATGGACAGAACGCGGCACTCCATGGCGGCTCCCGGTCAGCCGAGGAGGGATCCAGATAATCCGTTCACTTCGGCGTCAGTCACCTCAACGCATGCTAGTAACCCCACAGTCACCAAAAACAAAAAAATAATTAAAACACGGCGCCGCCAAGCTCGAACGTTAGCTAGCTAAGCCAAGCTAAGCTAAGCTAGGCTAAGCTAACCTGCGTCTGGCTGAGTGTGAGAGCGCGTGCGGTGGCGGTTGGTGTGCAGTGAGTGTGCAACGGGAGAGAGAGAGGACCAGACAACGTTTGCTCACAATCATGATGTGCCGATTCTTTGTAACGAACGAGAAGAGTCGACTCCGATCGAGGGGAGCCGAATCTTCGGCAGAGGTGGGACTTTATTTTAATGAGCACAGCGAGGACAGACTAGGATCATACCATTATGTGGGAAGGAGGACAGACAGAGAGTGAACATGCCAGGGACAAAGCGACAAGGGCCTCAGATTTAAATACTAAAACACTGGAAAAAGTAAAAAAAAGAGCAGAAACTGAAGAAGCAGCATCTGGCTGCATTTCAATGATATTGGAAACTACAAATCTGAGTGCAGAATCTGGAAAATGAAAATATCCATCAGAGCAGGTCAACAACAAACCTGCACTAAAGAATATTAATTTGATTTGTTTTGTGTTCAAAAGTTCATTTAAAAGTTTGCTTAAAATGCCCAACAATAGTAATTGGATATTACTTTTCGTTAAACAACAAAATAAGGCGTTAATGGAAACCTTGAATTAAAGTAATTGTTAAAGTGGGCTAAGACAGAAGGCTCTGCATAATTTCAAGCAGTTTGGGAGCCGAAAGAGTCGGCTCCTCATAGGGAGCCAAAACAGACGACTCTCTGAAAAGAGCCGGACTTCCCATCACTAGTTCACAAACATTGAAGGGCAAAACGCGCGCGCACGCACGCCGGTATTCTGCGCAGGCAATCGGAGTGGCCGCCTAACACCTGTGACGTCACCACAGGACCCCGCCTCCCCATCCACGATCCTTATCAACACAGCTGGAGCTGAATGAGTGTGAATTATTCTTCTATTATATTTGATTCTATCACTCTATTTTACACAGCCGAATTGTTTGAGAGCGTTTTTTTTTTACAATGGAGTGAGACTCAAATGTGTCTTTTGATGTTTTTTTTCTTGGCAAAACAAAGGACAAACATTTCTTGTACCTCTTTTTTGGGTGTAGTTTGGTGCTGCACTGACTTTTTTTCTTCTTTTCAGTATGTGTGCTAGCGGTTGTGACTCACACCATCTCTGTCAGAGTCGTGACTGGGGGGAGGATTTCCTCTGTCACCACACACTCTGCAGTGATGCTGAGCGACACAGAACGTGCATGCACAGATAAATACATAGCCAAGTGTAGGTGAGAGATAACAGAAATAGAGCGTGAGAGGCAAAGAAACAGAGATAAAGAGCTCCACCTGCTGTTCATGCAGACCTTAACAGCTCCGTGACACGCTTCAACAGCATTTCACACATTACAACACACATCCTGACTTGTTTCAAAGTACTGCTTTAATAAAATATCATATAAAATTTGTCTCTATGATTATTGCATAAACAGACAGGAGCACATTTCCATTTATTTCAGTGGCAGCACTTGATGTGCTTCCTCCTCTTTCTGTTCTCCCAGGCAGACGGAGAGAGACGAGGTTAAGGAGGAGGAGGAAGACGTCATGGATCATTTGGAGTTCTGGTCCATTTTCAGCTCTAAACAGAAAACAGCAGAAGCAATTGATGGTACATCTGAGAATATATGTATTCTCATATTTAGTGAAAAATGCCTTTAAATCAGCTGCTGTGGAGCTGAAACATCATGTTCCAGAGGTAAAAATAACATTCATAATCTCCATAAGGAATTGGATTATCATGTCATTGTGATGTCTTTATGTTTTTGTGCTTTTTCTTGCTTCCCTACTGAAAAACTACACTGATCGAAAAGCAAATTCACTATGTTGCCATGGTGATCTTACTTGCTCTTTATTCATGTGCAATATCAATATTTCAAATGTGCAAATGTGAACACAAACCCTCAGTTTGTATATTATGTATATGCATGTATATAAACATATTTCTTCTTACAGTTTTACTTAATTACTGTTTATATTTATATATTATTTTATTCATCCCACAGCAAAAAACTAAATACAAACAATAAACAGTATATCATTTTATAATTAATTATTGTGGCCAATCAATATTAATTTACAACACAAAATAACAATTATCTTCTTGTTTGACAAAGATTCCACAATAAATGAAATTAAATTCAGTGCTCTGTGTTTATAATTTTTCATTTATGGAAACATTTTTGTGTTCTCTCGTTACTTACTGGCCGACATACAGCAACAAACATAAACCTGTTGTAAGATAATTATCCACAATTATGCACATTTTTTATTGTTATGACTTTTTACTGGTACGAGTGCATTTACTTCCTGACTCAGCTCTAATGTACAGAGTCGTGGTTTCTCTCACCTGTGAAGGTGAACTGAGGGAAGTTGCTCAGGTCTCCTCCTCCATAAAGTCTCTGCAGCTTCGCCGTCTCCTCTGAAACATATTTTTCATAACCTGGATCTGTCACCAACTGTCCGCCATTCAACCTGAGAGAGGAAATTAAAATCAGTACACCTCAACATCACAGTTTCTAAACAACACAACATGTGCAATAAAGAAATAAACCATGTGTGATATTAATAACCATACTACCATGACTTTTCTGCTGAGAGAGCTGTAACTCTCTCATTATCTAAATGTTCAATATTTTTTAATCTATTCATGTTTTTGTTAATTTCTTTAGAATAGAATATTTCTTTATTCATCTCCCATTGGGGGAAGTTCACCTGTTACAGCAGCGTAAATAAATTATAGTTGAAACAATCCATAAACAACAGTAAGGAAATAATAAATAATAATAAATATTTACAGAATGCCCTATACAAAGAAAATAAATTGTTTTTTTAATGGAAATTAAATGTACTATTACTGTTAGGACTAACTCTGATAAAATGATGACAGTGTTTTCCACCTGGTTTGTTGCATATTTATAAATTTATATATAGTTTACTGAGGTTTTCCCCATCTGTGGAACTAATAAATGATCTTATCTTACTGTGTACATAAATTAATTTAACCTTTTACAAGACAAATGTTAACATTCTCATTCATCATAATAAAGTAAACCCTAAAAGACACAACAGAAACTGTACTCTTATACATGTTCCTACAATAGCAATAGATTTTTAATAATTTTGTTCTGTTCTGGAACTTTACCTGCGCATGTCTTTATATTCTCTGATCTTGTCCAGGAAGAGTCTCTGTATCGGATCTAAATCTGAAGAACACATGAAAACACCATTAAAACCAACCTGATGCTGATGTCAGACAATACTGCAAAGCTCTAGATCATGTTTCACTTAAAATGATTTATTATAGGGACTCTAAATAAGCTAGACACCCTCTAGCAGTTATCTCCTATCCATCTATCTTATAATTGTCTCACTTTAATCATGATGTCTCTATATGACAGAATAAACCTAAACAAGACCGTCAGTAGAAAGAAAGGGAGGCGCAGCAGAACCAGAACCAGACCAAGCAGGGCAGACTGCTGCAGTAAAATTGCAGGTTTTTTAAATGGAGTCTGGCAGCTGCAGATCTTTACGACTCATTACTAATTTCTCTGCAAACTTACCATCTAAACTATCCTCTCTTTTAACCTCTTCTGTTCGGTGTCCAGGAACCTCGACCTCCATCTTCTTCTCTCCAGAAACAGCCTCAGCTCTGGTTTGACTCACGGACTCCAGACTTTCCAGAGAGGGCTGGACCTCCAGACTCACAGCCTTCAGGACTTGCTGGTCTCCAGACTCGTCTCTGGGCTCATTTCCTGCTTTCTGGTCAGTGGCTTCGAGGGCCTGTCTCCATCTTTGATCAGAAACCAAGATGGCCGCCTGCATAACAGCCTCTACTGTGTCCGTGGCTTCAGAGACAGAACCAGTCATTTCTTCTGACCCGTTCACTCCAACATTTACTGTGGATTCTAGTCTAG
The DNA here is from genome assembly GCA_029721515.1 of Synanceia verrucosa. Classification (NCBI taxonomy): domain Eukaryota; kingdom Metazoa; phylum Chordata; class Actinopteri; order Perciformes; family Synanceiidae; genus Synanceia; species Synanceia verrucosa. The sequence continues at coordinate 24,885,303 of CM056562.1, forward strand.
ATTCATTTTCTAAAGGAAGCGATCCAGATCCAGTCCTGGCTTCTACTGCTGGTTCTACTGTAGTTTCTATTAAAGGTTCCTCTGTGTGCCAAAGGTTAACAAGTCCTGAGTCTGCACTGTTGGTTTCTACTTCCTGTACTGCTGACTCTATTGTGGTTTCTACTGTAGGCTCTACTGGACCCTCAACAACAGCAGCTTTAGTTTCTAGTGTTTCCACAGGAAAATGGCTGGTTTCTATTGGATATTCTACTGTAGTTTCTATTAAAGATTCCTCTGCAATGTGTGAGAGGTTAACAAGACCTAAATCTGTGCTGCTGGTTTCTACTTCCTGGGCTGTTGCATCTACTGTGATGTCTACTGTAGGTTCTACTGGACCCTCACCAGCAGCAGCTCTAACTTCCAGTGTTTCCACATGGGACAGGAAAGGCTCTACTGGTGATTCTATTGTAGGTTCTACTGTAGCAGCTGGAGAAGATGATGGATCAGCTGTTTCTGCTTTGGTTTCTATTATTCCAGCTGAGGGTTCTGTTGTAGTCGGAGAGGAAGCTGAGGTCGTGGAAACATTTGAGGAGGAGAGGTTCACTGAGGAGGTGGAAGGAGGTTTGGTGGGTCGAGCTGAAGGAGACAAAAGAGGATATGAGGACGTAGGAGAGAAGGAGAAATTAAAGTGTTTGAGGGATTCAGGTTATCAGCAGTTACTTTTTTTTACATTACAATCTTCTATTGAGGTCTCCTAATTCTATTTTCACGACAACATCAGCATATAAAATTATTTATGGTGCAGGAGAGTGCCTCACTTTGTGTGTGGTGTTGGTTTGGAAAAGCTAAATGCCAACAAATACTAACCATGTGAGGGAGAATGTGCACTATTGTACGTGATGTTCCTGTGTGTTATAACAAAGCTTAAAACTATTTGGTACATCTCTACAATTTACATAACCTGATCCAACATAGTCTGATAACAGGATGGAAAGGAGGGAATTAAATCTCCTTAATCTTGATTTCTAGACTACTTCCAGGGGGAAAACAATCAAGTAAAAAATCCAAAAGCGCTCTTTGTGTGTTGAAACGTGTTGGTCATCGTCTGTGAGCGTTATATTTATTCTGACCTTTACCAGCAGGCCTGCGCTGAGAGAACAGCTGCTCCAGCAGTTTGGAGACGTCCAACACCGGCTGAGGCTTCACTTTCTCTGCCGATAAAAAAAAAAATAACAGAGACAGAATAAAAAGCACTGCACTGGAAAATGGTGATTAACTGTTTAATTTGCAGACAGAAACTCTTGTTTTGTTTTTTTTGAGTACTTTATTTATTCATTTACAAAACATCCAGGTACATAACAACCCAAACAATTACCCTTCTTTCCCACCCCCCTCCCCCAAAGCAGGTTAGGAAAAAAAAAAAAAAAAAAGCTGTACTCTGCAGTATAACAGTTTCTATGGGCATCCGTGACTGTATAAAATTATACTTATTTATATAAATTATGGACAAATAAATGTTCAAACATAATCAGGATATCGAGGTGTCATGAAGGTCCTCTCCGCTGTGTGATGTGATCAAGAAATGGTTGCCATATCTGATGGAATCGGTCTGATTTTCCTAATAACTCAAATCAAATTTTTTCCATATATAAAGTATTTGAGAACTCAGTTAGCCAGGCTTCAAAACATGGGGATATTTCTTTGTTCCAGACTTTAAGAATAATTTTCTTCGCAATAACCATCCCATACTGTATTGACAGAGCCTTCCAGTGACTAAGAGTATCAAAGAAACTCTTGTTTGATGCCCACTTCTATAATACATAATAAACATAGCTGCAGACTGCAGTGCTACAAGAAGATCATAACACAATATAAGTATGTTTATGGAAAGTATTGGCCAATTAAAGTAACTTTGTGTACCATGATTCACTTTATAATTTATAAGTCATATCCATAGTTTAAATGTAATGTAGATATGTCATTGAATTTAATTTGTTATTATTTTTTCTTCATTATTGTTGTTTTATTGCATGTCTTACTCATAACTTGTTCAGCTTTTTTTCACTATTCTGCACTGTATGTACATTTTTAGAATCTGTTTAAACTTCTTACTTTGTATTTCAACTGTTGCACAGTAGTTTTATTATCTGATCTCATAGTGCATGTGGATGTTACAATACAGAATTCCATTGAGTATGTTGTGATGGAGCTCTTACCACAAACCTTTTGTGTTTGTTAGAAGAACCTGATAAATCTCTTTGTCTTCAGATGGTGTAGGAGGAATATCATGAGAATAAATTACAGCGACAGCAGTGTGTTTGTCTCACTGATGTGTGTCCTGCGTGGCTGCTTCCTGTCTGATGCTTTGGAGCTGAACGGGGCAGCTTGAGGCCTCCATACGACTCTGCACAGCTCCCTGTGAAGACACTGGACACACAAACAGTTAATACTGGTGTCAAACCACTTTGACTAGTCACACTTTCTGTTAAACTCCATGCATACAGTAGAAATGTGTTAGAGCATCATCTCACTTACTTTAACTGGACTCTTTCTTCCTCATAATATTGTTTAAACAACAGTTAAATTTTAGTGTTAAAGATATAATTTCGATGACAGAGCTTGCACATACTGGTGGATTAATGAAAAGCATTTTTTTTTATCTATTAATGTGAAATAATATCACTCATCACTTCTTATTTTGTAAACATGCTGACTTTGTATTTTATTTAGACACGTATATGTTGCTTACTGTTCTATATTAGTTGTTAGTCGCGTACATACAGTATTTTAAGGTACGTTGTTTACTTATTTTTCTACTTGTTTACTGATGTCACTTGTTTTTATTTAGGTCCTCACTGAGAAGTTGCTCTGTCCACTTTGCTGAAGGACCTGGTGAATTTGAGACAAATAAAGGATCATGTTGTTTTTTATTCTGTAGCTGCAAAGCAATGTCGTTCTTTTCAGTTACTTTGAGAGGAATGCACATTTACATTTATTCACATAGAGGGTTTTAGTGTGAGTGAACAAGTAATGCAACAACAAGCTGAAATACATCGATAATAATCATCTATGATAATCAGCTATTGATCGGTCACCTTTAGTTATGTTGACTACAGACAGAAAAACAAGGACTTAACTTACACCCGATCCTGTGGTTCTCCTGAACAATGAAGCAGCCATGATGGTTTAAATTAAAAACATATCATCTTTGGTGAGGGCAGCACTACATGTCCTGAAGCTCTCCGTCTTCCATGACAGCGTCACTGAGTTTTTATCGATCTGGACCCACAGAGGAGGATTTACAAAGGTGACAAAAACTCACCTAAATAAGAACTGAGAGTGAGGAGATTCGGCTAACAACGCTAAGCTAAACTAAGCTAAGCTAAGCTATCGATAAGCGTTAAACTCCGACTTCCTGTGTCGACCTGACGCTATTTATTTGATCAACTTCTAACCTTGTCTTTGTTTATTTTTGTTTGTCTGATTGTTTGTTAGCTAATCGACATGTTTTCGTGTAGCCTCCCTGAGTGCTTTGAAAGCCTTAAAGTTAAGTTTTCTACTTTAAAGCCTGCAAGCTAGGTGTTTCCGGCCACGCTTATCAAAATAAAAGCATCAATGACAACCTTTGAAAGTGAATTTTGTCACTTTCACTAACATGTATTTGATGATTGTGGAGATCATCACCAATAAAACATTCTTACATCAGCATCACTGGCTAATGTTAACACAACTGGACTCTTTACTATTGTAATACTATTGTATTGTATTGTCACCTCAACACAATAAATATTTAATTTATTTTTTGCACAGCAAACTTGCACTGTAAATAAAATCCATCGTCTAAATACTATAAGTAATTTATTTGCTATTAAAAACATTGTAATGCATACTGTAAATATTTATTTTATTAGTACAATTATTATTTTGTTACTACATAATGTTACTGTTGTTTTACTTTATTTTGTACTTCAAACTTGTTTATGCTGCTGTAACAAGTGAATTTTCCCCAAAGGGATATCAATATGAAAATACTGTATTGTACTATACCAACGGTTTTATTTTGAAGGGGGTGTTTGCTGACTTCTGGTGTCCTCGTGGCTGAATGTGTCACATTTGACGCTGATTGGTTGAACTAAAGACAACGCCCCCTTAGAGCTGCACTGCAGCCTGGATGTAAAGAAAACTGGACAGGCTGTGGTTCACTATGGCTCCATATATTTACCTTCTCAAACCTTTATTATACTGTAAATATTTACACAGCATTCTTTATCTACTTACTCTTTATTTATTTTCTGCTTTCACACTTTTGGTCGGACACCATCTGCATTTTGTTACCCTGTACTTGGGACAACAATAATGACAATAACATCTAATCTGATCTAATTTAGACATATTTTAAGATGTCTTAAAGACTTCCTGCGAAAACACCAACTAGAAAAAAATCAGACGACATAAATCTGATGAGAAAGAAATATGTTTTCTCTCTTGTTTCGTTATTAACCTTTAAGTTAAGCACCCCGTTTTATAACTCTGTTATACCATCAAACCAGAAGGCTGCACTCAGTTGGTCCAACTGAAGTTTATTCTGAATATTGAAAGACAACAACGTACATCATCTTCTACAGTGATAATTAACAGCAGGCCGTCTCTGTCGCCCTCGCAGCGCTCATATATTAACTCTCACATAGCAGTAGTATTATACACAACCTGGAACAGTAAGAACGGGTTCAAACTGGATTCATTTCAGTCAGTACAGTGTGGACAGGAGGAGGAGGGGAGGACTGACTGGGATCATCATCATCATCATCATATTCAGGGGAAACACAAGCATTCGTTCAAACTGCGACTGGCTGAGCCTCGCTGACTTCTGATTGGACAGTGGCTGGTCACTAAGGTAACTATCGGTTGTAATTCAGTAACCGTGGCTTTAAATTAAAATGACTAACTAATAGTACTAACTGGCCAAGTAGCTGGCTGATTAACATACCTACTGAGCGAACACATCGGCTACTAACTAGCCTAGCTAATGCAGCGGCCATTTTGAATTCTTGTAATGCCTGAGTTTTATGTTTCTTCCACAAAGGAAAGGAATGATATGTCTGAAAATTAAATGGTTGAATTAGCTTGATACGTTATCTTCATCGCCCTTTAAAAAATGGTGAATGGTTGTTTTCTCTTTGATTTGGCACCTTCTCATGAACTAAGAAGCTAACACAACAAACATTTAGTATTTATTTTTTTTAACTACTCCACCTTTCTAAACAAATACAAAACTTAAAAACTACAGGGGGAATTAGTTCATGCTTTAATGATGTCAATTATTTGGACCACTGAATTACAATAGGAGTAGAATTCAGCAGGGTGGCCGTTGCAACTGTTGTTGTGGGCTGGAGGAGTTTGTGGAGTTTGACAGGATTGCTAACGCTAGATGAGCGGCTAGATGAGCGGCAGCTGTGTTCGGCTTGTTTTCTGTAACCAGTGTTGCATTAAAACATGGTGGGACTAGCTTCCTTGCCAGTGTAGTTTTGATGCTACACTGGTGACAGTATTAAATCATGGTGAAATTAAACAAATTGATTAAACAAATTAAACAAAACTTTAACACTGGTTAGAACATTAAATCATTGTGTAATTAGTGATAGTTAGCTTGCTAATTAAACAAAGATGTAATGCTACACTGGTTAGAGAGAGCTAGTTAGCTTGCTAATTTTATAAAGCTTCAATGCTACACTGGTTAGAGCATTAAATCATGGTAGAATTAGCAAGCTAGTTAGCTTGCTGATTAAACTAAGCTTTTGACAGCACTGGGGCTCACTTCCTGCTGCTCCATAGAAGGATGAGCTAACTGGCTAACTAGCTACCTAGCCAGCCATCAGTCTCTGGAGGTGCGTCTGCTCTCTTCCCCACATAAACTGTCCAATGTCCAGCCTGTAGCAGGCTAAGCTAACTAGCTAGCTAGCCATTTTCCTTGCTCAAAATTGGCAGATAATCTGAATTTGTATTTGCTGAAGCAAACAGAACCTGTTGCTCCATCACTGTGAACACACAGTGTGATTTATTTTTTAGCGGAAGCTGTTAAAAATTGAACATACAGTAAATTCATGAAGCATTGAACATTAAATATCATCAGGTTTCCTTCTTTGACTATTCAAAATGGCCACTGTGTAACAGTCGAGTCCTGCTCTGCTATAATATCAGTGACAGTGTGTTTTAAAAGTGCTGGGAGTGCTGACGCACAGTAACTTCATTTTGTTTTTTACAGCTTTCTCTGGGTTAAGAGCGTGGAAATGGCCTAAAAGGCTGTTCCTATCAAATACAGTAGTACCTATGACTGAGGGCCCCTATCCAGCCTGGGGCCCCTATCCAGCCTGGGGCCCCTTGATTCCTTCAGGGTTTTCCTCCCTGCATAGTGACGCCACAAACAGAGGTTAGATGTGTGACATGAACCACCTGAAACTACGACCCCCGTGTGCGCCCCGGCATGACAAAAATAACAAAAATGACGACATTCGTCTTTACAGTACCTCAGCTTCAAATACCTGTTTCAGCAACATTTTTATCAGCATTATCGTATGTGAAAGAGACATCTTGATATTAATGAACACTGGACACTTGTCATCATGGGATAAAATATTGTTCTATATCTTCAGCTTATTAGCATCGTTATCATTAAACCTGTACATATTTCTGAGCCAATGTGGCAAGTGTTCAGTGGAGGTCCCTTTACATGAAGACACCAGCTTCAGTTCAGCTTAAGACTCTGAGCTGTAAGACTTGAAAACAATATAAAAATGTACCTTTAATTAGCCTGTCCACCTTGACACTCACACAGTCATTCAGACACACAGGGGTTCATTAGGACTGGGATTGTCTGTGAGACCCGGCAGAACTCCAAGAGGACTGGACTGGACTAAACAGAACCAGACTGGACTAAACACTGACCTAGACGTGGACTGGGCTGGACTGGAACAGAACCAGGCCATGGTAGTACACCATCATTCAACTCAGTTCAAGGAATTCTGCATTTTAAGACCAGTAAAATGAAATGTAAGACATTAAAATGTGTTTAAGACTTCTGAAGAGTTTTGGTTCAAGTCATGTTTGGAAAAATAATTTAAATGACAGTCAACATAAATCAACATAGCAGTGAGGCTAATTATGGATGATGGAAACTGCCAAAAATAAATAAATATGCCATTAAATGCACCAGAAATAATACTGAAGATAAATCTAGGCATTAATTAATGGATAAAATATGACATAAATTGATATTTCTGTTTTAATTTGCTTCTATATTTTCATTACTTCTCCTATCTATACACTCTTTTTTATTTGATTTTCCATTGACATTTATACATTTAAAAGGAATTTCTAAATGTGCCTACTTATGAATGATATGTATTAAAATAAATGAATCTAAAAATAATTAATTATAATAATACTAATACTACTGATAATAATGTAAAACATTAATAGAAATAAATAATGAAAAAAGGGACGTTGATTTGAAGACTGGATAGATACCAGAGGTAAAGAAATACAAAAGTAGATTAAAACCGAAAATCAAAATTTATGTCATAGTTTAACAATTAATTGATGCCTGCATGTATTTTTTATGCTATTTGTAGTGTAATACTGGCACATGAAAGAGCAAAAACCAGCTGATTAAGACTAATTTACTCAAAATTGTGATTTCCCCTCAGCTCCTTAAACATAAATAGTCTGTAAGCACTCAGAAAATAAACCAGTCCAGTCTAGTCCATCCCAGCTGTTGGATCCACATCTCTTCTTTTTAAATCCCATCCAGTCCAGCAGGATCCTGTCCAGGTTTTGTTTTACGGTTCTTCAAACAGCTGGAGGTCCAGTCGGACCACGATCTCTCCTGTGGGAACCTCGTGGAGCAGCAAACGCTTCGTAATTGGTCCTTTAGAGCCCTGGTCCTTCTTTATTTCAGCCAACCGGATCTCTGTCCTGCCCAGGAAGTCTGTAAGGGGGGACAGGAAGTCAAAGAGTGTGTGATGAAAATGTAAAATAGAGTCATATATAAGTGTTGTGGTTATTGTGACTGACCGTCAGGTGAGAACTGGTCTCGTTCAAACACAGTGACACAGAGGACGTCCTGCTCCAGGTCCTTTATAAAAAACTGACAGTTGGAGTTCCACTTTGGATTCAACGTGTCCTGAACAGAGACAGGAAGCAGCAAAATGATGCACATAATTATGAAATATGTTTGTGAGCTCATAAATGAATTATTGTCTCAGCAGATTTGGATCTACACACAGCTTGGTGAAGGACTGAAAACAGTCAGTATATATTTTAAAATAGTTTTAATTCAGAAATTAAACCTACAGCACTTGTAAGTCATTTTATAATGACATAATATCTGCATTTAACTTAAAAATCTAAAAATAAAACTGGCTTATCAGTCTCTGATGGAGGATCACAGGAAGTGATGGAAGATAAACAATAACAAACTCTTTCAAATGTCGCTTAATGAAATTAAAAAACATTAACATGTTGTAAAGACATCATCCTACCTGTAATGTTTTTGTGATATGACACTGTGAACCCATGGTGACCTCACAATATGGGTTACTTTTTCCTGCAAAGACACACAAAGAGATGTTCATGTATTTATTTACACACAAACACAAACTGCTGCTGCAGGTGCTGGTTGTTTTTGAGAGGTATGATGAGGGATGGGCTAAACAGGGAGGGAATTATGTAAATTATTGCAGTTATAGAAAGAGTCAGGAGCTGGGGGAGAAATATGTGAACGTGGTACCAATAATAAAGAAGCATGAACATAATAAACATAATTAAATGCAGAGTGTACGTACCATGAGAACGACAGGGTTTGAGCTCAATTCCCTCCACAATGTTGACCATCAGCCTGCCGATACCGGTCGCTCTCTGAGAACGCACTGAGACAAAGACACACCAGACATGAGTGAGATAATTAGACAGATGATTAGTATTATTAGTGAGTAGAAACCATTAACCCTTTCAAAATAGCCCACGACTAGCTGATGCTAATCGCTAGGATGCAAATAGCTAGCTAGAGCTGACACAAAACATGAGCTCACACAAAGCTAATGTGTTAATGTGCTAATTACTAGCATACACACAGCTAGTGCTGATATCAATCACTAGCATACACACCTAGTAACAATACTAAGCATTAGCACACACACAGCTAGCACTGATATTAATACTGCTCTCATACTCATAGTTAATACTGATAAAAATCGCTAACATACACATAGCTGGTGCTGATAAAAATCGCTAGCATACACTTAGCTAGTATTGACACTAATCACTAGCATACACTTAGCTAGTATTGACACTAACTGTAACATACACTTAGCTAGTATTGACACTAACTGTAACATGCACATAGCTAGTACTGACTCTAATAACTAGCATACACTTAGCTAGTACTGACTCTAATAACTAGCATACACATAGCTAGTACTGACTCTAATAACTAGCATACACTTAGCTAGTACTGACACTAATCACTAGCATACACTTAGCTAGTACTGACACTAATCACTAGCATACACACAGCTAGTATTGACACTAATCACTAGCATACACACAGCTAATACTGACACTAACTGTAACATACACATAGCTAGTACTGACTCTAATAACTAGCATACACATAGCTAGTACTGACTCTAATAACTAGCATACACTTAGCTAGTACTGACACTAATAACTAGCATACACACAGCTAGTATTGACACTAATCACTAGCATACACACAGCTAGGACTGACAATAATCGCTAGCTTACATACAAATATCACTGATGCTAATCGCTAGCATCACATATCCCAGCCTTGCATGTAAGCTGAAATTTATAAATGTTTATTTACGTTTTGCTGTATTTTGTCACTATAACAGACAGTTAACAGTTTACCTCTGACCTCTAAAGATAATCATTACGTTAGCGATTAGTGCTATCCATTAGCTTTGAATATTCCAATGCTATCCAATGGATAGCACTAATCGCTAACACGCTGACACTATCATGACGACTGGAACTTTAAAAAGTGTAAAGTGAGGTTAAATGTTAGTATGCTGTGTAACTGTAGCAGGAAAACATGGTGGAATTAGCGAGCTAGCTCGTGGAGGTTCAATGTGTGGTGGGAACACTTCTTAGAAGGAGATACAGCAGATTCAGAAGAGATTAACTCCCTTAAGGATGCTGTAACTTTGTACATAGCTAATTACACAACAAATTAGAACATCATACTGTCTGAATGAACTTGTAACTCTGACACTAGCTGGTAGATTTTTCTTTCTAAATTCTCAGGATGGGCAGAGAAAGAGAGATACCTAGATACGCCTTCTCCCTTTTCTTTTTCTCCGTCTCAATGAAGAGTTCTGACGCTGCTTTAATCTTCTGAACCCATGCCGTCCTGCAGAAAAACACAAATCACACAAAAAAACCACATGCTTCTTTAAGTAGTTACAGACATTTTGAGGCCAGAGACTCAAATACAACATATGATGGTCCAAAATTACTAAGACAGGTGGAGGTGATGGTACTGTACGTCTTTATGTCACCTTTCATTGATACTCTCAGCTCTGAGTGTGTAAACTCGGTCTATGTGAGAGATGTGGAACAGAGGTTCATCTCCTGACGGGTCTGTTGGCAGCTTCACTAACACTTCGTTTAGGAAGATTGGCTGAAAAAGACAAGAAAAGATCATTTATTAATATAGTGTGACTATTAACTCCATCCCCCTCAAGTAAAAACACACAGATCTGCAGGATGCTGTAGTTTTTCTGAGTACTGCAAGTATGAAACCATACACACAACATGATGAATCAATCATTTAATCTGTTTATATTATGTAATATTAACACTGCTTTGAACACTTAGATGCATCTTAATACATCTTTTATATGCTAAATAATGTCTATTTTATGTGTTTAACAACAATGTTCCATTCTGTTCTATTATGTTCTTTACCCTCTGCAAGTTCCTAAAATAAATACTTTTACTAAGTGTGTGTGTGTGTGTGTGTGTGTGTGTGTGTGTGTGATCTTACCGTCTTGTACATGCGGTACTGCAGGTGTGTTTTCGAGGAGAAAACTTTATCGGAGCCTGACGAGCCCAGAGGTTTGGTCACCTGTGAGAGAAAGGTGGGTTTACAAACAGGAAATAAAGATGCTTCAGGAAGTGAGCAGAGGAAATAAAAACACAGTCACCAGCTCTGGAAGGAGTAGAAGTACAAATACTCTTCACTGACACCTGACAATGCAGGCACTAAATCTTTAACAATAATAATAATAAATATATATAAATAAAAGGGAAATTTAAATAGGAGGAATTACAGGGAAATATATACAAAAGTCAATAAAGATATATAATGACATTGGAAGCGCTGCAGTTAAGAGTAAAAAAAACAAAAACAAAAGTAGGTATAAAATACAGTAAGTGATAGTATTTTTCAGTAAGGTACATATACAGGTATTGCAGGTTTATAAGAATTCAATTATCACAGTTACTGATTTACGGCCTGTTTTAATGGGCATGTTTTTGACACAGCAGAGTGAGGTAATAATAATAATAATAACTGATCATATGTTTTAAAAATCCTGATCTCTAGTATCTGCAGCTGTCACATACATGTAGGAGTGCAGTAAAAACTAAACACTACTCTGTGAGGTGTGTGGTGGAGTAAGGAGGAGAAATCACCTGAGTCAGCAGCAGGAAGTCGTTGAACAGGAAGCCATAGAGCTCCTTGCTGCTCTTGGCTTTGAACAGCTTCCCGCTGTGGAGGAACTTCCTGGGACCCAGACAGTTGGTGACGGAGTTAAACACCAGTTGCTGGAGGACGGAAGCAGACATGATGGTGATTTACGGTGTTTGAATACGACCTGTCAGGCAGCAGGCAGCAGCCTCTGCTCTGTGGTCTGTTTGACTCTAAATGGACAGAAAGACTGGAAACTACAGACTGAGACCATAAACTACTGTTTACAATGTTTACTGAGCGAATAAATCAAATCCTTTTCTATTAGACTTCTACACAGCTGCTACACAGAAGGTGTTGGATTGACTGTTCAGAGCTGATTTTACCTCCGACAGGCCTTCACACTGGACGTGAGCCTGAATCCACTCCAGACGATCTGAGTTCTCCTTCTCCCTGACGCCCTCGTTCACCTGAACACACACATTTATTTTTACATGATCAAAAAAGATATACTTTCATCTGTTATTATTATTGTTTTTTATTATTGTTATCATTTTATTTTTTCATTTATTAATATACAATAATAAAATATTGTTTTGTGAAAAATGTTTAAAACTAATAAAAATAAAAATGACAAAACAAAATCAAAAACAATTACCCTCTAATCAATAATTGTATAAATTCATTTTACTAATTATTATTATTTTACTAATTTATTTATTTCCATTAATGTTTTGTTTTAAAGAAATTAGTAGTTTGTTATTTTGTTATTATTTCATTTATTAATTTGCATTTTTATGTTTTGTTAAAAATGTTAAAAACTAATGATTATTATATGATTGCTTTATATGATTATTTTAAGACTTAATGTATTTTTGAATAAATTAGTACTGTATTTTGTAATGATATTGAAATTTATTTGAAAAACACAAATTATTATCATTAATAATAACTGAATTATTTTATTCTGTCTTGTTTTTATACTCTTATGTTCAATTAAAGTTTTGTTTTGAATAAATTAGTACTATGTTTTCTAATAAGTTAAAATCTATTATTTTTATTATTAAATATTTCCCAATGCATATGCTTCAAATCAATACAAATTACTATTAATAATAATAACTGAATTATTTTGTATTTACATTTTTTTAATGTTCAATTAATGTTTTGTTTTTGAATTCAGTATTATTACGTTTTAATTATTTCCAATACATATGTTTTCAAACCAACAAACGACTTATCTTTCTTTTATTGATTGTGTGTGTGTGTGTGTGTGTGTGTGTGTGTGTGTGTGTTCACCTGTGAGCACAGCTCCTCAGCTTTCTCCAGAGCAGCTTTCAGGTGGCTGTGGTCTGGATGTGACTCTGGAGTGTTTTCTAAAATCTATGATCAATAACAACAAAAAGGAACATGAGACAGAGGAAATCCACAGAGAGGCGTGTCTGAGGTGCGTTTGAGGTGCGTTTGAGGCGTGTCTGAGGTGCGTTTGAGGCGTGTTTGAGGCGTGTTTGAGGCGCGTTTGAGGCGCGTTATTCATACGTACGTTCTTGATGATGAGCGGGTAGCGAGTGACTCTCTGCATGGGTTTGAGCAGGAAGCTGGACAGAGGCATCCCTTTACACCTGGGGTCCATCGCTAACCTCTGACAGAGACAGAAATATAGAATATGTGATTAAATGTACAGAAAATACAAATGCATCATACATATATTTTTGTGTGTATTTTATATTCTATTTTATCAAAAAAACTTTATTTATTGTATTTATATTTTATTAACTTTTAAGTGATTTATGTTTGAATTTATGTGTTCTTTTTATCGAGAATATTTATAATCTTTAAGGCGCACAGAAGCAGAAATGCATAAATTATCATAAAGCAATAAAAGTGAATTATAAAAAAAGAAATGCACAAATTAAAAGAAGACTTACATAAATAAGGAGGAACAAAGGGAAAATGCAGAGGGCAAATCGTGCAGAAATATATACTGTAGATAAATAATTAAAGTTCAATAAGTGATAATTATATTTCAAAATATATAAATAACTAAATAAATTCAAAAATAAATAAAAGATCGACGATAGGGGAATTAATAGAAAGGTAAATAAAAAATATTTCTGTCACGTTTTATCAATTCATTCGTGTCTGCATTTAATTCATTTTAAAATAACATCTATATAAAACTGATCCTAACGCCTGAACGCTGAATGTTTGATGGATCTGGTGCTGATGGAATAAACAAAGAAGCTTCTGTTCATCACTCTCAGATTAAAATGTGCACTCTGTACCTTCAGGAAGTCTTTGATTTCGGGGTTGTCGTCAGTTTTCTGCTGAATCAGCGTTGCTCCGTTCAGCTGACATGAACAGAATCTGATCACAGGATCAAAAACAAGAACATTTAGATTAAAACTCACATGTTGTTTCTCATTTCCAGGGTTCATAAATGTATTTACATTACATTTTCACTATAAATTATAGTTAATATTTCACCTCTTATTAAAAAAACTGTTAGCACTTATTATTGTTCTGACACATTTAAATCAGCCTTTCAACTGACATCAAATAAAGTCTAGATATAATGTCTGTTTTCAGGTGTTCGAACCTGATGTACGGCTGCATGTGAGGCAGCTGATTGGTCAGGATGTCACCAATCATCTTCACCGGCATCCGATCGCCCGACATCTTCTTCCTCACTCTCAGAGCCCTGCAGAAAAAGAGAGAGGGTGTTTCCAGAGATCCACCAAACCTCTGTGACTTTTCTGCTAACTTAAATCTTCTGTGGCTTCTCTGTACTTGAGCAGCTTGATGTTGCACATGATGAGCTCCTTCCAGTTGACGAAGATCATGGCCACCTCCTTCTCCATTAGCAGCTCGCAGTCCAGCAGAGGTTTATGGAAGATCTGAACAAACACATGAAGAAACACACTTGACTCCACATTTATCACTGTGGCTAAATCACTGCGTTATTGTTGCTTTAGTTTGCCTTATATTGAGTTTCTGCTCTGGGCTCACAAAAAAAACACCCAATTGTGATTATTTTGACTGATATTAGAGAGAATCAATATTCTCATTTCATCTGAGAGGAGAGAGCTCAAACTGCCGGGATATTTCTACCACAGACGGTTTATCAGAGGTGGACACAGTCCTGCTGTTTGAAGCCTCTGGTTCAGAGGAAGCATTTACATTTCATCTTTTAACAAATAGTAGTACTTATTTTTGTGTTATATTGCATCTCTTGTTGTATGAAATTTGTAGTAGACCATGTTAGAGCTGTGCGATATTACAATATATATCGTCTACCATAAGCCAGAGGAGGACGGAGGAGAAAACATACAAAAAACACATCAGAAAAAAAAAAAAACTATATCACGATCTATACCGTTATCGGGATATAAACTCGGCTATACCGGGATATAGAATTTTGACCATATCGCACAGCTCTAGACCACATTACAATAAATATTGGATTAATTGTGACGGATTAAGGTTCAACCAATATTTGTTTTTTTAATTTATGGTCGATATCAGGACATTGAGCCAAATAAAATCATCATTATAATTTTTTATTACCTCACATCTGTTGTTGTGTACTGTTTCTATTTTATACATATGGTTGTTTACCTCGGTGACGAGCTGCAGGTCGTTGACGTAGTTCTCCTCGGTGACGATCAGCTCGTGGATGTATCCCTGCCTCTTCCTCTCCATCGGACTCAGCATGTCCAGCAGGTGGAGGTCAGCACACCCTAAAATAACACAACAACAACACAGCTGTCAATCAAACATCCCAACACACATATAATACCTTTATTAATACAATACCAACAAAATACATACCTGAACCCAACAATCAGTGCAACCCTCCCAGTGAATCTGTGATTAAATGTGTGTTAAAGTGTGTGGAGCTTTAAGAGGAATGACTATTAAAAGTTTATATTTATGTCGAAGGAAACGAGGAAGCTTCCTGACCCTGACATGAGGGAGCACAAACTGTCTGGACATTTCTACCACAGACCGTCCTGCTGTTTTGAAGCCTAGAGTTCTGCACTCTGGTCGTCGCCATCTTGTTTTTTTGCAACCAGAACTGAATAAGACATCTCCACATGACAAAAAAGGTTCTAGTTAACTAGAAATAAAAAAAAAAAACAAATACTGAAAGGGTCAAAGAGGAAAACACAGTCGTTGCCGTGGTAACGACCTGCCAATCAGCAGGTAGCATCACCTGCTTTATGGTCTGTTTGACTATAAATGGAAGCATGATTCACTAAATGTTTTTTTTTTTTGAAGACGACTAGAAACTAGAGACTGAGACCATAAACTGTTTACAATGTTTAGTGAGGGAATAAATCCAAAGAGAAATGACATAGAACCACAGGCATCGCCCCCTGCTGGCTGCACTTAACATTACACCCAGAAGCAGCCTGTTATTAATGATATTTATTGCTTTTCTGACCTTTTCCTTTGTTATTAGCAGCTCACTGGTTCAGTCTGTCTGGACAAAAGCGGTATTAATGATAAAATAAATAAGAAGATGGCAGACACACAGCAGTGATGAAATCACCATTTTTAGCAAAAAACAGCTGCAGAGTGACTCAAAATATTGATTAATGCAGCTTTAAGACACTGCTCACCTATTCACAGTCTTAATAAATGTATTTCTATAATGAAGAGTTCTTTCTTAAATATTTGTTTAAAAACTGTGATAACACGCCCAGAGGGGCAGACTCAATGCTTTATCTACAGATACTAACAGGAAGCTTCCTTGCACATTAAAAGTCTATTTAATGGTGTTGTGGTGTGTTTGTGTTGAGTAACGAGGCCAGTGGACTGCAGTCTGTCTCAGAGCATTTAATCATCAGGACCAGATTCACCTCTTCATCAAATAAAACCTCAGGACATTTTTTTTTTATTAACGCTATGCTAACATTCTGTACATTTCACTCATTCATTCACTCAAATATCCTCTGTGTTCCTCCATAAAATCACTCATTCATGCTTTATTTTTACTCACTCACTCATCGAGTGCAGTCTGGTTACATTTGGCTGTTAATCCATTCATCAGAGTTGCTATTTATATCTGAAGCATAAACCGTTACCGTTCATTAGATTACCTAGAGGTCATACAGAGCTTTATTATTTGTTTTAAAACAGACC
Source organism: Synanceia verrucosa (assembly GCA_029721515.1). Lineage (NCBI taxonomy): Eukaryota > Metazoa > Chordata > Actinopteri > Perciformes > Synanceiidae > Synanceia > Synanceia verrucosa. Next base: position 24,902,140 of record CM056562.1, read on the forward strand.
AGACCAGACCAGAGCCATCCATTTATTATTAGGTGTCCACTATTAAATTAAGCTATTTTGATAATCAATTAAATTGTTTTGAGTATGTTTTTAAAAAATAAAATCAGATTCTAGCATCTTAAATGTGAATATTTCCCAGTTTCCTTACTCGTCTAGGACAGTAAAGTGAACAGCCATTTCTAAACTAAGCAATTAATCGATTGATCAAGAAAAAACACTGACAGGTCAATGAATCATGAGAATAATCGATAAGCAACAGAGCAGAGTGTGTGTTCCATTAAAAATGGTAAAAGACATGAAGCAAATGTTAAAAGTCCAGAGTCCCTGAAATGATTAAACAAGGACAAAATGACTGCAGACAGAAGAGTTAGCGATATTTAGCAGGGTGGATCTGGTCTAAGGTCTGGTCTAAGGTCTGGTCTAAGGTCTGGTCTCAGGTCTGGTCTAAGGTCTGGTCTAAGGTCTGGTCTCAGGTCTGGTCTAAGGTCTGGTCTCAGGTCTGGTCTTTGTTCTCTCCTATAATACTCTGACTGTCAACAAGTCTCGACCGTCGGTGACCAAACTGACGTTTCCGTCCTCTTGGGACCCAAAATGAAGCCTCCACCCTCAGTTTGGTTCACCAACCAGAGACCTCCAATACTGACAAGCCGAGGAGCCAACGGGATCCAAGCAGGTTAACATCAACAATAAACAACAATAACAACAACAACTTGTCTCTTTTGCCTGTTGTATAAAAAAAGTTGCGTAGTTTCAATAATTTGTTGTTTTGTGTTTCTGAGGGTAAACATTAAAATCACAATACTGTCATCTGGATAAAGAAAAAAACAAAACAAAACAAAAACAATATAAATCTGACGTGGCAACCGCTGTAACACCAGTCTGTTGCTGTGGGGAATGCAGATGTGCGTCACCATGGTAACAGGTATAGATGTATATGAGTTGAAAATGAAAGCTTGTCTGTGATAAAATATGAGGCTGTAACGATCCGACTGGCTGCTGAGTGATCTTTAAATGATAAGAATATTTAGTAATTAGTCTGGTGATGACGAGCCAACAAGAAAATAATCCAAGGAGGTAAAGCTCAAATTAGTTTGTGAAACTGAGCCACAATTAAAAAGAACTAGTTTGTTGTTTTAGGACATATATTTACTTTCTTGTGAGGTGAGACTATCACTAGATGTTAGCGTAGCATGAGACCAACACCACAAACACAAATGTAAAACTGCAGTTTTACCTGAGGCAGAGGATGCTAAGCTAAGCTAAGCTAAGCTAGGCTCCTGCTACAGAGTTAGACATGAGAGTGGCTTTGATGTTCTCTAAACATGAAAGCAGATGAGTGAATTTCCCAAAACTGTCAAAATGTTCCTTCAACTGGAATGATTCAAAGATCTTTTTTGTTTCCTAACCACGAATCAACAACAACACATTTAGTACCAAATCTGTTTTGTGTGTATGTGTTTGTGTGCCATCGCCAAACGTCATTCATCCCGTGTGACAGCATCTCATTGTCATAGCAACAGATGGAACGATAAAAACATGTACACAAAAAAAAAAACCAACAGAACATGAAACGGATCTGTTTAAAAGTATTCCCAATGTTAAACTACAGTGTGTGTGTGTGTGTGTGTGTGTGTTCACACCGTTTCAGGTCATGTGCAAACTCTCTGTACCGTGTTGCATTGTGGGTTGTGTAGTTTGGTTAGCTTCTATGCTAATATGCTAACAGCATTGGGCTGTCCCATTTATAGCCCTGAGTTGCTAACCGGGGCTGAGTCCCATTCCAGCTGCTCGCTCCCTTCTGTGCCTCCTTTCCTAGCGGAGAAGGAAAGGAGTAGGAGGAGGTGAAGGGAGGTGCATTCTGGGTGGAAACTCAGCCATGGTGAGGACGTGTCTCAACACTGCTTCATCTCCGTTTTTGAGCAGGGTGGGAAGAAGGGAAGAGGAGTCTTTGGCATTGAGGAGATGCTTGGATTGAGACTCGTCCTCCAGCAGATAGTGGGTCTTTGTGAGGGGGGGAGGGGGGGGGAGATGGAAGCTGCTGAACCAATGGGAGCGAGGTTAAAATAGAAAACAGGAAGTGAAGCGGATGAGCCAATTCTAATGAAAGAATCTCCCGTAAAAGCCACAAAAAATGACCCACTATCCACCGAACCACCACAGGGCTGTGAGTGTGTGTGTTTGTGAGTGTGTGTGTTTGTGAGTGTGAGTGTGTGTGTGTGTGTGTGTGTGTGTGTGTGTGTGAGATCCAGTCGAAAACATCAGTCCAATCTGAGAGGAAGGAGCTCAATAGTCTTCCTCATCTAAACGCCTCCAGACAGACAGAAGAAGAGGTAGAGAGAGACTATTGATCTCCCTCCTGTTGATCAGGATAAACAGAGTCTGTCTGTCTCTATCTCTGTCTGTCTGTCTGTCTCTGGCTTCTATTGGTGGAGAGTCGCCATTTCTGTTCCCGGACGGGTCATGTGACCTCTCGCTGCTGTCCCATTGGTTGAGTGGCCTAGTGGGTCTCTTTGAGGGCTTTGAGGAGAGGGGGGTTCTGGGTAATGATATGATCCTAGAGAGAGGACGACAACAACAACATCAACAAAAAACTAAACAAAACAACAACAACAACAACAACAACAACGACAACAACGACCAGCTGGGTGGGTGGAGCGAGCAGCAAGACAGTGTGGAGGTGTGCGCTAAGCTAGCATAGAAATAGAGGATCTAGAGTGAGCAGCACCGTTTAGAAATATGACAGCCATGCACCTGCTAATATTTATTTACTATTTACTGACAGGGAACAAAATAATTGGGTTCAATTGACTCACTTCTCTCTTATAGAAATATAGATTGGCAACACTGTTTTTATGCAGGTGTTTACCACCACTGCCCTAAACTAACAGTATTGCTGATGACTCAAATAATAAATCAAAATGAGATCTTTAATGCTAAAATAATTTTTAAATAACAATTGTTGTTATCCAGATTTTTTTTAATTTACTGTTTTACAAAAAAGACACAAATATTCAACATTTGATAAAATGAAATGTTTTGTTTCCTCTCAGGCCATATGAAAATTTCATGTCATGACCATCCCGGTGAAAATAATTATCCTGACAATCAATAAACATCTTGGAATCAAACTTTGCGTTGTATCACAGCCAGGTCATCTTAAAATATCTCTTAAATAAGATCATCATACATCATAAAAGCAGCTGACTCTTTGTATAAACCACATGTTTATATTTTGATCATTATATATGATTTTGCTTGTATGCACAGTGCACCTCTAGAAACTCTAGGTCTATGGTGGATCATGCTGAGGGGACACATGCAGGAAGAGAGGAAACACTTTTACAGGCATGCACAAACAAACAAACAAACAAACAAACAAACACACAAACACCACCCAGAGGTGTTGCATGACTGGGAGGTTATCAAAGAGGCCCAAAGGAGTGTGAGGTGAAAGGTCAAAGGTCAAACCAATCTGGGGTAAAACACTGAGAGGGACAGCATCTCCACACCTGGCTCTGGGGTGTGTGTGTGTGTGTGTGTGTGTGTGTGTGTGTGTTAGTGTTAATTCAGTATATCCTGTGTGTGTGTTGACGTGAGGTTGTGTGTGTGTTGTTGTGTACTCACACTGCGTGCTCGGGTCCGTGTCCGTGGTGAGTTTGACGTAGTTGCTAGGGAACAGACCCTCCCTCCCGTTGAGCTCCCCCTTCCACCAATCACAGTCGTCCTTGTTGAGCACCGTGATCACCTGACCCTTCTGGAAGGCCAGCTCGTCGTCGTTCTGGGCCACGTAGTCGTACATGCCGATCACCTGACACACCGCTTCAAGGCGGAACACCGTGGACAGGAAGTCAGACTTTTATTGTGAAATGATAGCTTCCTTTTCTTAGAGTTCCACACATCACAAAGCTTTTATTTAGCATTTCTCTTTCATGTACATCAAAACTAATGATGCTAAGTTGACAACTTTCATACAAGTTTCTTTGAATGTGTCAATTTCAGTGACAGAAAGCTGCATCAAAGACACATAAGATACTATACCGATTATTTATGGAAAACAACTTGATAAAAATAAAATATTAAATTAAAAAAATATTAATTAAAGCACGTTATTATTATTATTATTGTTTTGACTGAGATGTTAAATTCCAGTTATTTCCCGTCATTCCTGTTTTAGTGGTTGTTTGTTATTCTGGATTTATTTCTGACTTCTCAGTGAATTCCAGCCTTCTGGCTCAAATTTGGGCCTAAAAAGGTGAATTCAGTTTAAATCTCTCACTAAACTCTGCAGGTATTCTCTTCAGCATATTGTGGAAGCAGCTGCAGGATTTTAAAGGCACAGTTTGTGTATTTATGTGCGTACCTGTGCTGGCCGGAGTCAGTTTCGGAGGCGTCGGCTCGGTGGGCGTCGTCTTGCTGGTGCTGGGGCTGAGCAGCTTCACGTAGTTTGCTGGAAACCAGCCGATCTGACGCTTCTTCCCTCGGGCCTGAACCAGAACCAGAACCAGAACAGAGCCACCGTCCATCACAAGACTGTCTGGTGCTGCTGTGTCTCTCTTATATCCTTATTTGTACTTTAACAGACCGTCCATCTGAACTTTTATACTTTTTGTTCAGCTCAGATCCTTCTAAATTAACTAAACATCATGTTTCAGTATATCTCTAAAGGTAAACATAACGTACAATATAGACACAAATGTTTGTATTGCAGGTGAATGCAAATGCAATTAATTTAAAAAGTCTGAGGCAATGTCTTTATTCCCTACCTAGCCTTTATTTTTTCTTTATATGTATATATATTCTTTCTTTCTTTCTGCCTCATGTAGATTGATTGTTTAAAAATTTAATAAAGAGTGTTTGCAAAAAAAACAAAAGACCAGATCAAACAATATTAATTTAAAAGGACAAAAGAGTGTTTAGTATGATCAAACTGGATTAGGTGGCGATTAGACAGATTACTTCATTCTCTGCCTATCGCTCTTTTTTATTTTCATGCCTTATGTTCTATATATATATATATATATATATATATATATATATATATATATATATATCAGAGTATCGGAGTGGGTACCTGGAGCTCGCCCTCCCACCAGCCCCCTGGGTTCTTTTTCCTGATGAGGATCAGCTGTCCGGGGGCTAACGTTAGCTGCTCTGCTCCTGTGGCGCTGTAGGGGGCGATGACCTGAGCGATCTCTGAAGAACAAGAAGAAGAAGGAGAGGTTAGGAGACAGCACTGTAGTACTGTAGTACTACTACTACTACTACTACAGTACAGAAGTACTCCTTCTTTATTTGGACCATGGGTTAACTGGCTAACCTTTGCTTAGCTCAGGTTACAGTTAGCTAGTTTTACTGAATCACTCTCACTAGCTATTGACTGCATCTTTAAATTATTTGTTTTTTTTGTCATAATACTGATGTTATTTTTACAAAAATCAGCCCTCAGGTTGTTACAGACAACAAGATTAACCATAAAAAGTGATTAATGCATGTAAAATGCTCCATATAGCAGCCGTGGAGCCATATTATCACTGGAAGCTCACCTGGTTTCTTTCCCAGACTGCCCGTCTTCCCTGCTGGTCCCAGAGACTAGACACAAATTTAAACATCAGTTATTATTATTTCTGTGTTGTGTAAAAAAACAAACATGCTGTGAGTGGGATCTCACCTCCAGGGCAGAGTCTCGTGGTTTGACATAGTTCGAGGGAAAGACTCCAGTCTTGCCTCCGACCATCCCTGTCCACCAATCCCCTTCTTTCCTGGTCACCATGACGACATCTCCTTGCTGGAAGCTCAGGTCGCCCTGTTCGCTGCTCTCGTAGGTGTACATGGCCACGTACTCTGTGAAGGAGGACCTCAGTTACACCCAGCTTTTCAAACTGTGCTCATTTATCATGGTGTTAGCGTCCTTACCTTCTCCGGTCTCAGAGGGTTTTGTTGGGGAGGAGGACGGCCGTTTTCCGTTGGGTGGACTTTCTGATACTCCGGGCTCACTAGAGGAGACAAGGAAGGACTCTTTACACTGTTTTTACATTTTAATCAATAAACAGAAACAATCCTGCATATGATCACTCTCATCATGTTCATCATCATAATCATCTGAATGTTTGTCTTATCTTATATCTTATTTTAAGGGATTAAATGATGTGAGATTATTATTAAAGTTATTTATAGAAGTGTTAACCTGACAGTCTGAACCCACCTGGTGTTTTTGCTGCGTGGTGTGGCACCAGGCGGAGGCGTCATGGTGGCAGAGATGAGCTTGACATAACTTTTGGGGAACCAGCCTCTCTGTCCGGTCTGCAGCTCACCTAACCACCACATGTCCTGCTGCTCCAGCACTGTTATTATCTGCATCATCATCATCATCAACAACAACAACAACAACAACAACAACAACACCACGGTTAGTTCGGCCTGGATCTGAACGTTTGAACATCTGTTGCCATATTTTTAGACTTTTTATTTAGGTTTGTTGTTATTGTGGTTATATGAATGTAATTTAAGGTGGATTCATCACCAAACTACGTCACATTCAACGTCACGGAGAAACATCCTTAGTAAACAATGAAAACATTACAGTGGTTTCTTCTTTAATATCTATTATTTGTTCACTCTCTTTTTCAAACTCTTAAACCAGAGCTGCTGATTGTTGGAACAGCAGAAAGATAAAAGAGACGGTTTTTGGTTTTGGTGTGTGATCAGAGAGCTAAACTCACTGTCAGTAGAGTACGCTGGCTTTGAGGTGAGCATTGCATATTACTTGTATATTAATAGATTATAATAATGGTCCAAATCTTGGTTTATGTTATTTATTATATATTCTGATAAAAGTGTGTTGAATGGGCTGATAAATATCGGTCACCACTGCAGAGTTACTGCAGAACTTTCTTTTAGATTAATATTTTTTTTCTTTTTCGAACATTGCTCTGAAGTTATTTGAAATTTGTTTGGATCACACAAACCTAAACAACTACCACTGGAATCTGATTCAATAATATTAGTGTTGTCTGATATTAATTGCAGATTATTTATTGTAAACACATTCTAACCTAAAAAATCTCTTATTTGCTACTTATTTTCCTTTGTTACCTACTTATTTTTCTACCTACTTGTAAACTGATGTCACTGCTTCTTATTATAGATCAGAATAAAACCACGTCGGAAACAGAATAAAAATGTGACTCAAACAAGAGGGAGAAATAATTGTCTACCTCGTTTTTGTTGAAGTTGAGGTGGTTGTCCTTTTTCGCTCTCCAGGGATACAGAGCCTGAGCCTGGAGACCTTCCACCTTCTCCCCCTGATAACACCAGAATAAACACCAACATCAGCCCAGATGTTTGTGTATGAACAACAAGGCAGGCAAATTGATGTGGGGATCCAGAGTTTTGTTACGTCCCACCTGCCCGAGCACAGGAGACGGTGAGGAGCCTGTCGTCAAGGTAGCGGGCGTGAAGGCGGATCGTTGCCGTAGCTGCGCCGAGGGAACGCTGAGCGAAGGATTCTGGTTGGTCGAAGACGTCGGCCACGCGTCCCATCCCTCGCTGTCTGACTGACTGGCTGTGTTGGAGGGCCAACTGAGAAAAACAGCACAGAGACGAACCATAAGTTAGAGGAGGACTGCAGAATGTGGTTAGAAAATATACTAAACGATTAATCTATAGATTTATAGATTAACTGTTTGGTTGGCTGGAAATCATAATCATAAATATTAACATTTAAAAAGACAAAATCAGAGAATTTGGATTTCTTTTTTTTGTTGAAAAACAATTAGTCAATTCATTGACTGATTTTTGAAGCTCTACACTTGACCAAGGACCCAATACTACCAAGCCTTGAAACTGTTTCAAAATAATGGTCTTTTTTAGCCCAGAAAATAATAAACCATATTTATAAACATGTTTTAGTGGAGAAAATTGGATCTTTCTGTAGAAAAAAGCTGATGTTCATGCAGTAAATTATCCACTGTGTGGTCAGTAAAAGTCTCTGTTTAAAAGTGTAATACTGCTAAAAAAAACTGTCATGTTTTCTATGAATCCTTGCTCTACAGGACAGCATGAAAGAATGATTTATACGTTATATTTTTTATATTAGAGTTTAGTATTTTGTCCTTACGTGGTGCTGAAGTCGGCCCAGTTACTGTTGGCGGAGGACGTAGACGAGGAGGCGTGTCCAGGTGCAGGAGGAGGCGTGGACATCGGCTGCTGGGCTGAGGTGGGCGTGGCCGAGGCCGTCGCATGCAGGCTGATTGGCGCCTCGCTGTCGGGAATCCGTTCAGCGTAGTTTGCTGGAAACCAGCCGGTGCGTCCCCTGAGCTCCCCTCCCAGCCAACCAGGTTCACCTGTCTGAGATTCATCCACCTGTGAGGGTGGAGGGGGGTTAATACAAAGCTGAGGCATGCTAGCACACAAAATAGAGTTCATGTATGTGTTCACCTTCATGGTGGTGTAAACAAAAACGAAAACAACACAATGACAGCAACAGCGACAGCAGCTCATCACAGAATTAACAAATTAGCAGATAATCAAGTGAAACAAATTAATTAATCAATCAATTAATTAATTAATTAATGTTGTGTTCTGGTTCTTGTTTCTATCATAACAACCTATTAATTACCTTATAACTTCTACTTCCATTAAAAAAAAACATGTATTCATGTATTTACATTATCAAATAACAATTGATAAAATGTACTTTAAATAATATTTTCTTACATGATTAATTTGTGTGTATATGTATACATACCCATTGTAATGACTATTATCACTATTTCTTTTACAAAAAGCAATAAAAGTTAGTAAACAAAATTTTTTTTTTTTTTTTCATGTAGAAGTTTATGGAGACATTCATGGGAAATATATATATATATATATATATATATATATATATATATATATATATATTTATTTTTTTTTTTCATATAGAGGTCTGACTGTGACCGTGAAAACAAATCAAGCAAAACAACATTTACAGATCTGATTAGAATTATTTGGTTATAAATTAACAAATAAATACATAAATTAAAAAAAAGCTATTCATTCGCCGGCAAATGAATGAACGTGGAGATGGCATGAGATGAACCAATCACAGCAAATGAAAGCTGGCTCGTGATTGGTGGAGGCACAACGACACTGGAGATGGTGGGGGGTGGTGCTGTAACTTACCCATTCCCCCTTCACCTTCAGTTTGCACAGCAGAAGAGAGAGGAAACGGTTAATCAACACGCACGCACGCACGCACGCACGCACGCACGCACGGCTGGATTTACATGTGAATGTTTGTCGTCACATGACTACATACCATGATGACGTCTCCGGGGGCGATGCTGATCTCATCGTGGCTGCGAGCGTCGAACGGATACAGAGCTCTGTAGTAAACCACCTTCACTGTGTGCTGCTGCTGGTCAAAGCTGCTGACTGGGGCCTTCTGGTCAAACAGACTGGGAACCGGAGCTTTGTCCACTGTAAACAGCAAACATACTTCCTGTTTAAACTGGATTAAAGTTAAGATGATGCCCTACCGTCTTCTGCTCTTTCCTAACCCACCTGTAGAAGCCCAGGGGTCGGCCGGCTGACTGAACAGCTTGCTCAGCTTCTCCTGCATGTCCTTCTTTCCTTTCCCCTCCTCCTGCTGCTCCTCTGCTCTCTTCTGGCCCTCCTCCTCCTCCTTCCCCTCCAGCACCCTCCTCTTCCTCTCCTCCTCCTCCTGGGTCACTCTGTTCAGCCAGGCGTGGGGCGCCGAGATGGAGGCGGGGCTCGGAGCTTTGGGGGCGGAGCTTTTCACTGCTTCGTCCCTCCAGGGCGCCGCCTCCTCTGATGACAACCTGATGAAAAGGAAGAAGAAAAAAAACTGTGAAAATGGTGTGTGATCAAACTGTGACATTCATAAAATATCATCACTAGGTGGAAACTAGATATTTTAGACAATTAAGTGAATATTGGGAGAGTTTTATGTTGGTTATGAAGGTGGTTTGCCCAAAAAAAACCTTACAGTCACTCTTTGTGGCTCCTACAAGGTGTCAGAGATAAGGCACATTAATCACAAATCCTACTAGCAGCAGCCATCAGGTGCATGATATTTAGATAGGGGAAAAATCTGAGTATACCCACTATATTGCATATTTTCTGCTCACCTGCTGTCCGGCAGCTCAGCGGACTTCCTCTCGGCGGTGGCGTGTGTGTGAGGGTGTGTGTGTGTCAGTGTGTGTGCATCTCCCTCCAGCTCCCTCTGTTTCTGCCTCTGCTGCCGGCTGTGGATCTCCCTCAGCTCCTGCAAAGCATCATGGGATACAGGAAGGAACAGCGGTGAGGAGGAAGTCGGGGTCAGAGGGCTGGCTGCTACGGGTTACCGTCAACAAACAAACAAGAACAAACAGCAGCGGCAGTAGGCGTTAGTCAGGCGATGAAGGCAAGCTCCGCCCCTTCAAATGCACAGTAACCATGGCGATTTACTGAATATTAATTACTTTAAGATGAGGCTTAAGTAGTAATAGTAGTAGTCGCGAATGGAGTCTGGTGAGAGGAGAGCTTAAATTACAGCTTTAGTGAATGGAGTCTGGTGAGAGGAGAGCTTAAATCACTGCTTTAGTGAATGGAGTCTGGTGAGAGGAGAGCTTAAATTACTGCTTTAGTGAATGGAGTCTGGTGAGAGGAGAGCTTAAATTACTGCTTTAGTGAATGGAGTCTGGTGAGAGGAGAGCTTAAATTACACCTTTAGTGAATGGAGTCTGGTGAGAGGAGAGCTTAAATTACAGCTTTAGTGAATGGAGTCTGGTGAGAGGAGAGCTTAAATTACAGCTTTAGTGAATGGAGTCTGGTGAGAGCACCCAAACTGTCCTTTTAAGTGAGAGGAGGTGTTAATGAAGGGGGCTTTAATTTAGTCAAAATAGAAAAAACAAAAAAAACATAAGGCTCCACCTGTCATGGCGGTGGGGCGGAGCTTGCACAAGGCACATCATGTTAGGCATAAACAAAAAAGAAGGGGAGGGGGTCAGGGGATACAGTGGTCTGTGTAGTCATGACAACCAGCTGTGCCATTAGAACACACTCTGTTACTATAACAACACAAGGCAGCTGTCGTGTTTCAGCCAAACAACCAACGTGAGGAAAATTTCAGAAACAAGCAAACTAGGTTGACTACTGGAGAACCTGAAACAGGAAGTGGAGGACAAGAGACAGTGGAGACACAGACATACTTTCACCCACATAAAGACAAGTTCACCGCCACCGGATTTCAGTTCATCAGCATACTGTCCTCATAAACACAAGCTACAAGCTTCTCTGTGTCTGGCTGAAACATCATCTGGTAGCATAACACAGAGCTCAACAGTGAGTTTCCAGAAAGTCCTATATTTATATTCATATTTCTCTCCATAATAACTGTAATCCTCCAAGATCGACTCAGTGTGAAACAATGGTATCTGCTCCAGCAGAAGCCACCAGTCTGGATGATATTCACTTTGTTTTAAGATAAATATCATGACAAAGTACGACACTATCCAGTCTCTGACGGGTGGAGCTCGCCATTACCATGGAGATCCTGCATCCGTGAATGGCTATCAAAGAAAACAGGCATAGTTTACATGTTTTTGGGCGTTTCCAAAGGTGGCGAGTCACCATTTGCAATGGTTTATGGGATGAGTAGTTCCTTCACTCTTTTTTTTTCATTTTCACTGTTTTTGCTCCAAATCAAAAGCTTCATTGTGTCCAATCATCACGTTGATTGGCTTGGTTCCACGCTGAAACCTTTTAAACATTCAAGGTCAATGACTAACCTTAACTACTCAGCCGTTCAAGAAGTGGACCGTCACTGTTGAGCTACACAGTAAAGTAGCGACAGCATAAAGTCACCTAATCTAGTACACCTGCTAACCTAGCAACGACGCTAGTTTAGCATGACAACTGCTTACAGCGTTAGCTATAGTTAGCCAGCTGGCTAAGTAGAGAGCTAGAGAGAGAAGAAAGTAAAAGAAAATAAGAGAAAAGGAATTAAAAAAATGTGTGACACTTTATAATAACATTATTTATAAATGATAAACTAACAGTTAATCAAACGCAGATAATACTTACTCAAAATTAAAGTACATTTAAAGTACATTTACCAGTAATCCTATAATTTGTGATAACAGTATGTTGTATAAATTTTAAATTCTGATTGTTAATGATTAAGATATTATTGTAAACTAAACAAGCATACATATTCCAAAAATATTTGACATAGTTTGTACAACGGATGGCTGTAGTACCTTGTTAAATAGTTAATAATTTGTAAAGCATCTACAAACATTTAGATAGTTAATACTTTATCAATAGTTTCTGCTCCAACTGTAAAGTTTAAAGACGTTCAATGACTTTGTTTCACTAACAAATACTACTATATAATAAATATCATGTCATATAAATATAATACAAAGATGCTATAATGTTTGCAATAATAATTTATTAGCTATAATACAATGTCAAATTTATAATGTCATTATTGAATATTACCCAAATCAATTATTATAAATTCATAAACCTTATTAGTTATCATTTCATTGTTTGTTGACAGCAAAACAGAGTCTAAATATAATATAGTTAATATTTGATTAACCATCAAGTTACCATTTATAAATGACTGTAATTGTAAAATGTTACCAATGATTGTTGAAGAGAGACAGATGAGGGGAGATGGGGAAAAGAAAAAGACATAACCATAAAGAAAAGAAAAAGAAAGGAAAGAGATGGTTGTTTGGTTTAACTGGTTGTTGTTGGACCTTTATAACGAAGTCTAGCCGAGCCAGACACACCCTGACGGCTGACACACACTCCTGTAGCTGTCCCTGCTGCTGGCACTGAAACACACACACATATATATATATATATACACTATATGTTCATATATTTATACCGCATATACACACACAGGGTCAAACACACACAGACAAACACTCATAGTTACTGTTTCAGTCCATGTTTACTCAATTTCAGTGTGAAAGAAATAATCTGTCAGCAGTTTCTCTGCATGTAGAAAGTAATTCAGCGTAAAATAACTTCATATGGGACTGTTGATGTTATGATATCAGCAGTTAGCAGGTTATGCTGGGTAAGGTTAAATCTTGTGCTATCAGCTGTAATTTTGCACATAAATTCAACTATCTATAAAATTTACAAACGTCTTATATGGACAAAACTCAAACTGCTGTTCAATTACCTGAATAAATATTATAATTGGAGGCGTAAATCTGGTGATTATAATGTGGTTGTAATGTGTTTTTTGCTTTTACGTGCAGCCAGAGTTGCTAAACATTGTTATATAATTAAGTGCAAGAAGCCTGAGCAGATTCTTTAAATGACCTGTCCATACTGATCAGCAGATCACATTTTAGATTAGTTATGAAGCTTTAAACAGTTTTAGTTTTTACACATTTATTTGTGTTATTGACTCTGATTTGTGAGATTAGAAAAACAAAACAAAACAGCACACCAGAATAAATATATGAGTACGTGAATGTCAGTGTTAAACTCGCAGCATCAAACCACTCGTAATTACAGCTTCAACTGGCTGAAATACCAGAAGTTTGACTGCAAAACCTGTGTTAATCCTCAAGTTGTCTTGTCGTCAACTATGCACCTTTTGTCCTCATGGGTCAAATTGACCCACTTTGTTTTGACACTATGAATTATAAATCATTACTGGTGTTTTTAACCAGCTATATGTTTGTTTGTGCATTCAATGTAGGGAAAGTCTTATAAAAGGTTGTTATCAAGTCCTGTTTCTTTGAAGGTGTGTTTGTCCTATTTCATGACGGGTCAATCTGACACAAGAAAACCACATACGCTATAAAATTCTATAAAATAAAAAACACCTTCATGATAATAAATTCTATTTGCAAAGAGTATGGTACGGGACCAGCCGTGTAATTTTTAGACAAAAGAAAGCAGTCATTTCTTTCTAAAAACTTTGACAGGAAGACAACAGGAGGTTTAACAGGAAGTCTCTGCATTTTAAAAGTCTGGTTTGTTGTTGCTGGAGATGAAGTGACTAGAACACCTGTGTGGTAAGAGGGCGCGCTTTGTTTGACTTGTTTCTGAAACAGGTGCCATCCAAACGCTGCTCTGTGCTCCAGGTGTTGCTCATCAGATAACATTACAGGGTACATCCCAGCAGCAGTGGCAGTGTGCTCTACCTGTCTCCCTGTCTGCTCGTCCTGAAGCCGGCGTCGCAGGGCTTCTATCCTGGCACAGTGGTTGGCATAGAACTCACACAGAGACTGGCATGGGCAAGGGAGCAAAAGGCCAGTGTGGGAGATAAATATAGAAGGAAGGGTTCATTATGTGGATTAAAAACAAGGAATGTGACGAGGCAGGAAATGAAGCACAGGAGGATGAGGAGGAGGACAGCAGAAGAGTCCCGGTGGGTGGAGAGGACACAGCAGCGTGACAACAGAAGATTTTGGGGAGAGGAAGTGGTGTAGAAAGGAAGGTGGACGGCAGTATAGTCAAACAAAAGTACCCAACAGTTGTCTACTGAATGAGACTGAGACCCAACTCTATTAGATAAGCTGTGAGAAAATCTATTTATTACCTCCACCAAGGAGGTTATGTTTTCAGCGGGCTTGTTTGTTTGTTTGTTTGTTTGTTTGTCGGTTTGCAAAGTAACTCAAAAAGTTATGGACGGTTTTTGAAAAAAAATTTCGGGATTGCCCGGAAGTGGCCTAACTTAAAACTGATTAATTTTTGGTGCTGCCGTTGAATCGGAGCCGATCACCACCAAAATTTAATCAGTTTTAAGACCTCCGCCACAGCGGCAGTGACTTTTTACCTCCGCCAAGGTGGTTATGTTTTTACCAGGGTTTGTTTATCCGTCCACAACTTTTTGAGTTATTTTGCAAACCAAACAAATAAACAAACAAACCCCGGTGAAAACATAACCTCCTTGGCGGAGGTCTGCACTCTCTGAGTGCTTTTCTAATTGTTTTCTGTGTTGTCTCTGCTACTGTCCCTTCCTTCTCATTGTCCTGTCCTCGCTGGAATGGACCACAGCACTAATTCTCCTCTTTTTGACCTGACTCGGTGCTCTGAGGAGAGAACAGGGACAAAAGGTGGTCCAGGAAACATCAACATCCTGCTAAGCTTAAGATCTGCTTCAAACCATCAGGCAGCAGCATTTCACCTCCACGACTGAGTCCAAGCTCTCTAAATATAAAGCAATAATCACTGGAAACTATTCTATCAACAGTGTGTGGAGCCACCACATTTCTTAAATTAAAGATCGAGATCAAAGATCAAATGGTTGGAACAGTGGAAATACTACCCAAGACAAGTTTCTGTCAGGTTTGAATGAAGTGCATCTGGTAGTAACGTTACAATGACTGTAGAAAAACGAGGGGAAATATATTTATGAGGCAGCAAACTTTCTGTTGTTGCTGCTACTTAGATTCAAGCTAACCGCTAACTGAAGCCAGAGCTGCTTCCTCACTGAATTTGTCTTCTTGTTTTTGTCATTTTGAATTTAATCCCATACTAACTGAAATGAACTGACTCTGCACCTTTGTAATCGTGACTCTCTATGCTAGTAAAACACTGTCCCTGTGCACGGCTAGCTCTCTCTCCAAAAACATAAATACAAACACAGATATTGTAGTCTGATATAAATAATAAAACACGTCAGTAAACATGAACACCGTGATTATGTCGGGTTATGAGGGACGGGACAGTAACAGCACCAATCCAACGCTTCAAACATTCATTTAATGAAATGATTACTGGGTTAGAAAGCCAGTCTGACTGTTGAGCTTCATTTGAGTCAATAAAGCACTAAAACACATGCCACTACTTTATTTTTATGTTACTTAGCATGTTGGCTTTTGTATAAAATAAGATAATCCTTTATTCGTCCAAACTTACAATTTACAACATATTGGATTTTCTGTATTTTAGTACAAAACATTATTCAGTCAAGGCCCTATAAAAGAAACTCTTTGGAGTCTATTTTCACAGCTACTATCTACTAAAAAGTACTCAGAGTGCGCCTGTGATCAGATTTAAGTTTCACTTTGATCTTTCAGATAAAAAAACAATACAAGAGAAAAAACAAGCATCAACAGCAGACACATTTCTAAAGTTTTCTCTTATACTTCCATGAATTATTGTTGGATAAAAATGCTCTAAATAGTTATTGAATTCAAGTTTTTCCTGCTCAGTCATAATTTGAACACAACTAGTACTGTTGGTTTGTTGGCCGTTTAGCTCACTCTGTCTTTAAATGTGTTAGCGTGTTAGCCGAGGAGCTGCTCACCTTCAGCTGGGTGTTGAAGGCGTCTATCTCCAGCAGTTTGGCCCTCGTCTCTCTCTCCACGGCGTCCAGTTGTTCTCTGAGCTGCTGTCGGCTGGTTTCTTTCTGCTCCACGGCCTTCTGCAGCGACGACAGGCTGTCGCCTACAGACATCACAATAATTAACGAATCACTCCAATTGATTTACTAATTTTAAGGACGTTGTGGTAACCAGTGAGTGTGACATCACTTCAAATATCAAGGACATCAAAGCACATTTTAATGACTCCAATTCTTTAAAAATCACATATTAAAAATGCAACAACTTATCAGAGAGAAGGCACAGAAGGTAATAAGTTTCATAAAGTTAAAAACCATCCTAAACCACGATGCAACTCAACTGTAGCCACAAATCAATCAATCAAGAAAGTTCTTTACACAGTGTGTTATTATTTTTTGTTCAGCGTGATTAATTTGCATTGTAAAATGTTTTTTTCTGTTTCTTTTGCCATGTGTACTTTTGCACAGACATATTAGGTGCAAATTCTCATTTATTAAACTTTCAAACCTAAAAAGGCAGCGCAGACCAGAACGACTCTTTCCTTTCACAATAATAGCCTTAGACTTATCGACCGTGTGACTGTTTATCAGAGGAAAATTCATGAATTTCACCAAAAGACAACTCAACAGGTCTTAAAAGTGTGTTTGTTTGATGCACTCTAGTACTCACGATGCAGACTGTTCTGCTGAACCTGTTTCAGCTGGTCGTTCAGACTCTGTTTGTCAGGAATCAGCCTCCCCAGCCACTGCTGGGAGTCCTGCAGACAAACATGAGTTTAGGACCAAAAGGAGGCAGGAGGAGTGAAGGTGATGGTTTGGTGTGTATTTGTCGTACCTGCAGCTGCTGTTGCAGCAGGGTGATTTCAGCGATGCGTGTCTCTCTGGTCTGGTTGGTCTGCTCCACCTCTCTCCTCTGAGCCGACAGACGGAAACGAACATCCTTCAGTTTTCCCTCCAGCTGGGTCTTCTTATCATTCTAGAGGACGGAGAGGAACGTAAAGCGTCGAGAGGAGAGAGGTGTGAAAGGATGTGTTGACAGCTGCTTTGTCCTTCCTAGTTTTGATTTAACTTTGAAGAAACTTTCAAGCATTTGTTCTCTGGTCTGCTCAGCAGGATTATGTGACTGGGTGCGTAGGTTTACCAGAGCCTCCAGTTCAAACTCCAGGGTCTTCTTCCTGGCTTTCAGCAGCACTATACTCTCCTGCTCTCGGTTTCTTTGAGTCAGAAGCTCCTGGCGACGCTGGCGCTCCCACTCCAACTGCCGCTGCCGCTCCAGTTCACGCTTCGCCGCCTTGAAACATACAACAAAACAAAACACTACAGCTCAAAGAACAAGACTGCAAAAGCCTGGGAATGATATTCACATATTAAACATTTCATTATACACAACAAAGCCGTCTGCTGCAGGAGTGTAATTTAGGCTCTTTACTGTGAGATGATTTAAAGAGGGCAGTGAAAGGGCTGTAGCAGACACTCAACCGTAACGCTTCCAATTAAAAGGTAGAAAAGTATCGTCACTCTTCATACCTCTCTCCTCTCGATCTCTTTGCGCCTCTCCTCCTCTCTCTGCCTCTCCAGCTCTCTCTGCCTCTCCAGTTGTTTTTCCAGTTCGTGTTGTCGTCTCCTCTCCTGCTCCAGACGCTCACGCTCCTGAAAAACAAACAAAAAAATGAGCTGGCACAACAAACACAAATCACAGCCATGATTAATTAACACTATGAAGGCCCAGATGAGGATGAGGAACAGTCGCCTACCTTCCTCTCCTGTTCCTCCCTCTCCAGCGCTGCCAGCCTCTCCTGCTCCTTCCTCTGCTGCTCCTGCAGCGCCTGGCGTCGCTTCTCCAGCTCCAGGTTTCCTCGCTCAAAGTTCTCCCTCTTCTTGTCCTCGAACGTCACTGCAGCGGAACACAGAGAGACAACACAAACAACAGTACAGTAACTATGGTTTGACATTTATAAAGATGAATATACTGTGTTTCTGGTATTGCTAAAGCACTAAGAAATGCACTTCAATTGTATTTGTGACACTGGGCAGTGAGATATGATACTATAGGTCAAAAAAACACATAAAAATAGATGCATAAAATCTGTGCCATGAAGCCCAAAATTAAAAAGAATGCCAATTAAAATACATTACTTGAAAAACCCAAATGGGCAGGATGATTAACATAAATATATATAATACCTCGTCAATGAATTATTTGGTTGATTAATTGCTTTTCATACTTATGAACACATTTCTCCTAAACATCACATATAAAGGAGTGCTTTCAAATGATTTTAAATTCATATTTTCTTTGGCTTAATAAATGTATGGGTCATCAAGTTGAGGTGGGACCACTTAATGTATGTTTGCCTTCAACAAGCTTCATATAATATAAGTCGTCTGGCCAAAAGTCACAAAGAAATAATGATTCCAGAAAGGGATTAGAAAGGGGCAGGAAGAACTAATATTCTGCTTTATTTCAAACTGCCAGACACTTCAATGGAAAATGTTTGGAAAACAGACTGAAAGTAAAAGTGGATTAGAAAGCAAAGTGGGTGCTGTTTGTGGTAAATAATGATGAGAAGCAGTAGAAGAGTCTGGGACGCATGCAGAGTGACAGATCAGATGTTTATCACACAGTATTGCACTAAAGATGTGCAGCACCAATCACCTGGAAGTTTCTTCTCCTGGCTGCTCTCCGCCTCTTCCTCCGTCTCCTCCTGGACGTTCTTTTGGTCCGACTGAACGCTGTCACTTCTCACACGCCTTTAACACATAAAAACATCTATTCACCATGTGTATAATGTTTCTAAAAGCTGTTTAATATAGTTGAACTCAACTTTAACACATCAAACATTAAAATCTATCTGCATCAGTATTTATGGCAGCTATGCACCCTTTAACACTGCACACTTTGGATTACTGTAATCACGTTTGCGCTATCGGGAAAAGCCAACGGTTTTTGAAAGCTGAGACGTTGCGCTTTATAGCCAATATCTAGTTATTATGGTAATTTAACTCATGCCTCCCCTGGAAGCTGGAGAAGCAGCTTCTTTGTTCCCTGTGGTAAAAAAAAAAAATGCCTCTATAGTTTCCATTTAATGAATATTTTTTGCACATTTAGTGACAGATTCACTTAATTTTATTGTAAATATTTTCATACTTTTCAAATTTCAACTTTAACATGTAAAATCTGTTATTCATGTTCAGCTGTTTTTCCCCCGTAAAAGTAAAAATTAAATAATGTTTTTTTGTTTTTCTCAAACTGTTATTACACTCTTATAACATGTAGGAAATTGTAAATACTTGCCAGATACTGTAATTATCTGGATGAGCAAAAAAAGTCCAGATGGACATTTTGAGGCTCAGGTGTTAAAGGCTGAATGAGGTACTGAGTGAGAGAGTTCACCTGAATGTGGGTGGGAGGTAATCAGGTGGTAACACAGGCGGCAGCGGTAACCCTGACATCGCCATATCTATGAGGTGCATGGCCAAGATAAACTCCTCCGCTGTTAGCTTTCCATCCTGGTCGATATCTGAGAGACTCCTAGAGGATAAAAGATGGAGTTAATGCCTTCTAGTTGTGCTAATATTCTGATAAAGATAAACACTTCACTGTACTGACCATATCGAGGCCAGCTGGCCCTGAGGAAGACTGGACTGCATCAGGATAGTGCGAGCCTGAGGACCTGAAAGAGACAGAAAAAACACCTTTATGCTGCAGCAAACCACACAGAAATATGACCACAAATAACGTCAGTGTGAGTGTGGGTGAATACCTGTGAGGTGTCCACTCATCATCTTGTCGTGGGAGTTAAACAGCTGTCTGTACTTCAGCCTGGAGGACTGAGGAACCGCCCAGTCACAGGGGGGCTGAACACTGGGATGATCAAGAGGAAGGAAGTGAAGGAAGTGAAGGAGACACATTTAAAACACAGCTTATCTGCTAGTTTAGCCAACACAAAGTCAGTCAGTTAACAGAGAAACACCAGGTTAACTGTGAGCTAAAAAAAATACAATTTTTACTACTAACTTTGTCATTTTAGCACATCGTTCTCATACAAAATGGTGAAAGTGTTTCTGGTAATGCTGCCTACCTCGTAGTATCCAACGAAGACCCCTTCTGTAACTTGGTACTGGAACGATTAAACGAAGAGGACTTGTTGACAGAGGGAGCTGAGAGCGACGAAGAGAGGGTGAGGTCAGACACTCAGCTTCATCACTTCACCTCAAACACTGAGCACACTTTAGATTTGTGACAATAAATCAGTCAGTCAGCGACACATTCAAACACTGAGGCGAGAAACCAAGAGGCTCTGGGCAGCTCCTCACTGTCAGTTTAAAACCACTGAAAGTGTTTGTTTCTGCCACTCAGACTGTCATTATGGAAAGAAATAAAAACTTTTTCTTTCACCTTTTGCTTGATCCCGCCTGTTTTTGATTCACAAGCATCCTATATGATTTTTATCTACTCTCATTTTATTTTACTTCTTTTTGTTTTAGTGTTTTATGAGTGCATTCTTTAATACGACAAAAAATATAGGTTAAAAAAAAGCTGCTACACCGCCTACAAACCTTATACATACAGGGGTATTCACCTCAAAAAACTCTTCAAGTGAAGGAGCCTTGATTTCTGTCTGATAACTTTGAGTACAAAATATGTACAAAAGAAAAATAAGAAGGAAAAATATTTTAATTTAAGGCGAGAGGGGATAAAGATCTACATAAAAAATTCAGCACAAGCTGTTGTTTTAATTGCTTTGAACAAATATATCATCTGAACTTGTTGCTGAAGGCAATAAAGCATAAATTTCCTTCCTCTGAATTTACATTTATGGAGATGGAATTTAATAATAAGATTAATGAATATGTGAGTTTCCAGGGGAGCAATCAGCACAAATGAAGACAAAACACTCGTTAATATCCTCAGCGATAAAAGCACTTATTTTAGCAGGATGTTACCTGGGTGGGAAAAGCCTGAGAGGGGCTGCATCATGGCAGTGGGCGGGGCTCCATTGGCGATGGGCGGAGGGAGGGGAGGCGGCGCCGATGAGACGAGTGGAGGCGAAACTCCGACAGGGAGAGGAGGAAGGGGGAGTGGAGGTACGCCTGCTAGAGGAGCTGAGATGGGAGGCATGGGGGGCATGGGGGGCATCCCTGCAGAGAAAAAGATTATTAAACTATTAGATATTTTATTCTTCCAGAGGGAAATTCAACTAACCAGCAACAGATGTTAAAAATTCAGAAGTAAGAGGAGCAGAGCTACAGAGGAGAGATTATAGAAATATCCACACAAAACACATTCAAAAAACTATCCATACTTAAAATACTGAATCCTACAATACGTACAAAACACTGCAATATTATTTTTATATATATATATATATATATATATATATATATATATATATATATATATATATATTATACATGTCGAGGAGAAGCAGTGAAAGGACAAAAACATGACATCTCAGTTATTACATTAAAGTGTGGAGCTGCAGCAGCTGTGCACCATCAGAGAAGATTACAACCAGCGCCAAGGAAGAATTAAATTAAAATGATCGTTCTCATTAGTTTCACAATCAATCACAACCTAAAAGTTCACATGAGGCAGCTAAAAGGATTATTTTAGTGTATATTTCAGAGGGGACGGTGCAAATTAAATAAATACACAGGGATTAAAAAGAGTCAGAATTAGTGAGAAAAACAAAACGTAGCAGAATCCAGAATAACAAACAGGTTTTTCTTTTCAGGAATGACAGGAAATAATGACAAGAATGTGCTTTTTTGTAAAACAGTAAATTTAAACAGAATTGATCTGCAGGTCGTCTGATATGAATTGAAATTATATTGCACAGTGATTATTTCGCTCCCACAGAGCACTGTGTGGTTCTTACCAAAGCTGCTCTGCGGGGGTAAAGTCAGTGGGGGTTGTTTCATACTGGGAGGAAGTGCTGGGGGCAGAGGGTGACCCTGGAGCTTCAGTTTGATGAGTTTCATGGCGATGGAGAACTCGTGGATGTCCATTCGACCGTCGCTGTTCATATCGGCCAGAGCCCTTCAAAAACACAGAGGAAAGGTCACTACGCTCACAAGCCTAAGAAGAATTATATCACCATGTGACTTAACAAGAAGAAATGACTGAGCTTAAACCAGGACGTGTGACCCACCAGATCTGGGCCAGGATGGGAGGCGGCAGACCTGACTGGAGGAAGAAGTTCCTGGCTTGGTCACCTTCACAGAAACAGGAAGAGAGATCACAGGACGTCAGATAAAATGTTAATCAGCAACACTTCTGATAGGCAATTCATCAATTAAGCCAAAGGCCAAGTCAGAATATAGATGTTTAGTTTTCTGACAAAACTGATTGATTGGCTGTCAACTATTAAATTAATCACCAACTATTTTGAGAATTAATCTAAAGGGATATTCCACCCCTATGTGAAATTTAGTCATTCCTCACAGTCCTCAGAGTTAAATAAGTGAGCAAAAGCATTTTTTTAGCCGACTCAGCCATTGCCCTAAACTGGCAACGCTGCCGTTAGCTTAGCTTAGCATAGTCACTGCAACGGAGAGTTGCCAGCTTGCACATCGTTGCAAAAGTGATTCCTAAATTTCATATAGGACCTAAATTAAATTTGTTAAATGTGAATATTTCCTGGTTTCTGTCCTCCTCTATGACAGTAAACTGAATATTTTTGAGACATCCAAAGACGCTATCTTGGGATTTTGGGAAGCATGGATCCATATTATTCAGACATTCTGTTATTCATATTATTCAGACCATTTTACACACCAAACAGATTAATTGTCAGTTTAATGAAAATAACTGTTCGCTGCAGCCCTACTTATCTTCACTTACTGATAAAACATTGTTATGTTCTTACTGAGCTGATGAATATCAATAATGAATTTATGGATTTAAATTTCTCCTTTTGTTTTGGATTTTTCTCAGTGAAATGTAGTTTTCTTGATTCAGATTGTGTTTCCGGAGCACTGAGGACCTTAAACAGTGCTGCATTTCTTCTCTCCTCCTGTGTGCAGCTGATAACTTTAAAAGTTTTACCTGTGATGTAACCCCCGGCCGTCGGAGAGAGGCTGAGAAACTGCTGATCATGTTTGGCTCTCTCATCCACCGAGATCAGAAACACATCTGGACCTGAACCACGAGAGAAACAAACATTCAGTTACACATTAGAGGCCAAACACCAAGGCCTCAAGAAAAGGGAAGCATGACAGGAATGTGTTAGTCATGTGTTTCACTTCCTGTTAGAGGATTCCTAAAAAATGACACAAGGATGAGGATGATCTCTGCTCTGAGTCTGACTGACTAATGTGGATTTAATAGACTCCTCTGACAGGGATGATTCTTAATTAGCTTGTCTCTGCTCTTCTAACAGCCCTGTTTCCACTGTGCCGCATTTTCCCTCAACTATTTAATTATCTTCCACATCAGAGATGTCCGGAATCAGTCGGCGTGCAGGTTCCCTTTAACTTCATCCTGTTACGCTTACTGGCAGTTTACTTGTTTAGTGACTCATCCTGACACTTATTTTGAAATGCAACAACAGTTCCTGCTGACAGAAACTCTTTTTCTTTTGTTAGCAGCTGTTGAAAACAACGTTAGTCTGGGTCTTCCTGCCATAATGTTCTCAAAGGAAAATGTCATGAAAACAGCTATTAGCAAAGAGATTTTTAACATAATTCATATCTAGTGGATAGTGAAGCCTGTTTATAACAATATTCCCATTTAAGAAATAAGCAGTTATTCAGTTTGTTCTAAAAAACAGTTTGAAATATGCTTATAGTGGGAATAAATCCCACAATTTCTGCCATCCATTTGATGAGAGATCTGTCTGCCTCTGGACTCTGACCAGCAATCTAATTATGTGCACAAAAAAATTCCAATTTTTGTCCTTTATTATAGGAAAAGACAATACTCCTTCTAAGCCGTTTACATGGCCAATGAAAATAAAATTTCCACTAATATTCCCTGTTACATGCAGCTGTTCACGTTGTGATTAACAGAACTGGTGGTGAACTCATCCTCCCTTTTCATTCCCTTCATCCTCCTTTTTGAAAAGGTCGATGTTGAGTAGGTGTTTTTGGACGTGCATCTCTGCAAAATGTACGAAGATTAAAAAAAAAGGCTCCTAAATCCTGAATAATATCAGCAGATCCCACATGTATTAAAAGGCTCCATTCAGAATAAGATTCAGAATATCCAAACTGAATATGCCTATTAAATTCACAACATTGTCATATTCAAAATGAAACTGGAATATTAACGTGCATGTAAGCAAAGTCACTGACAGCACTGATTACAGATTTTTTCTGGAAATTATAATTTTAACAGCTGCTGCATGTGTCATTTATGACATTTTGGGATATTTTGGTGTGCTATGTGACTTTATTCTGCCCCTCCCCTCAACTAACCCTATGAGCCTGACAATTACTTCGATAAATAATGTTGGGGGGATTCTAAGATGAGGATGTAAAAGTGGGTATGGAAATGAAAGTGGAGTTATGAGAGGGCGTGGCTCATCTCCTAATGCACTCGTGGTATATTACAGTGGATTAATGCTCTTAGAGGGGAGGAAAACACACAAACAGCATCTTTTCTTGTAGCCATCTTTCACAGCAGGAACACGTACTGACCTGTGAATGTGGTGGGGAACTGTGCCATGGTTCACTCAGTCTTCTGCTCTGCACAACACCTGGAACAACACATTTAGGAAAACAGATCAATCTCATTGATTATTTAGCTGCCCTGTAATGCAGCAGCATAACAAATCATTTAGTAAGGAGCAGATCACCGGTAAAACTATAAAGTGAAGGGTTAGCGATCAAGCTGTATACTTCACAGCATTTTAAGAATACAAAATAACATCCGGTCACCTGACAAAGGTGCTGAAACAGTCGACGAACTCAGTCTGAGGAAATTATGTTGAGTCGATTTTCCACTCTGCAGTGTTTTGATGCTGAAGTGGTGTATTTCTAGCACCACAGTGAGCCTTCATTATTTTATTATATTGCCTTGATGCAATGATGGAGGCACACAAAACAATATGCACTTTTTGAATCCCATGCTGGTGCATGTAAACATGAAGGCAAACCTGTATGCGATTTATTGCGCTGCTGTAAGCAAGGCCATGTTGTGATTTTTGTATTCTGACATAGTAAAAAGAACACAATATACATAAAATATGAGTTAAAAGTTTATTTTTTAATACAATCATAGTAGTGAAATCTGCATTTGTATTTATCACAGTAATGTCCAACATCACAGCTCTACTTTGAGGGGAAGCGCATAAAAATGAAATAAATATAAGATAAGATAATCCTTTATTTGGACTAAGACTTTGAACGTAAACTATGTGGAGCTGCAACAACTCATCAATTAATCTGTTAGTTTTCAGCTACTAAAAAATGAATCACAAACTACTTTGACAATTGATCAATCAGTTTGAGTACTCTAAAGGGAAAAAAGGTAAAAATAGTCTGATTGCAGCTTCTTAAATGTGAATATTTTTGGTTTGTTGCCTCCTCTATGACAGTAAACTGAATATCTTGAGGACATCATAGTTGGCTTTGTGACTGAGCCATAGATTTCTGACGTTTTATAGACCTAAAAACCACTCAATTAATAAGAAAATAATCCACAGATTGCCAACGAAAATAATCACGACTTGCATGCCTAAACTAATAGTGATATTCCATATTTTTATTAGCTTCTTACACCTCACTAGCTGAGCTGCAAACCTGATGTTTGGTGGCTTTTAACAGAATTGACAGCGTCCTCGTAGAGGTATGTTAATCAGATCCAGACCTGCCTCCATCCGTTCAGCAGACATCCCATAATAATAATAATAATCTGACACACATTGCTGACTGTTTTTCCCAGTGTGATGTAAACAAAACTGGTTTTCTTAGTCAGGAACGAGGACACTTTGACCACAGAGGAGACTAAATGGAGGTGGATGGAATTCAGTTTCTCAGACATTCAGAAACATGGAGAAAACTGGACATGGCCCATTATGCGATGCAGTATGTGTGTCCCATTATCATTAGACTGGGAGGACAAAGTAACCAGCTTAACTAGGTCAGACGAACAAAGCCCACCCTACACAAACACACACACTCACATCCACCACTGAGAAAATACTGAAGCTTTTGAGCAACCACAGCAGATTCAAACTTTATGCATTTTACCAAATCATCAAGCATTTTCTCCTTTTGCGTCTCTGATATTCTCAGATGTCACACTCAACCTCTGCACCAAACTCTCACCTCGACCGTTAGTTTACAGAGAAAATGATCTCAAACATTAACCCAGAACACACAGGGCTGCACAACTAATCAAATATTTGTAGAAATCGCAATATGGTCGACTATGATTTTCAAATCACACATTTGTTAAAATCATAATTATTAAAGTGAAAGGTGTGTCAAAATGCCATTTTAGAATAAATATTGTGGTGCTGCAGAGACTGAAAAACAAAAGAAACATCCCTCATTGCTTTTCAATGAGAATGACAATAACAGTGTAAGAATTATCATTTGCTCATATTATCTGTCACACAAATCACGCAGGCCTGTTTTATGATGCTCGTATTCTGGTATTGTGCTGTTAAAACACAGCAAAGCATGATGGTATCAACTTGGAAAACACTGTGACGGGCATTTTTCAATATTTTCTGACTTTTTATAGACCAAACAACAAATCGACTGATAAAATAATCAGTAGACGAATCAACAATGAAAAAAACTCCACGACTGAAGCAAACCAACAGTGAAAATGATCACAAGTTGCAACTAAAAACTAAATAGAAAGATAAAAAGATATTTTGAAATCAGAATTCACCACGTCACATTCACTATGACACCTTTAGCAATGAATCATAACTTTGTTTATATCTGTCATCGATTGGACAGAAAAGTTGGCACAAATCATTTTTCCAGATGCAAACTTCATTTACACTTCTATGAATTTGTGTTAGCTACAGCCATCATGCATCATGAGCGTACACCGCCGTGTTTTTCTGCGTTGTTCTTTGTACTTGTATTGTATTAGTGGGATTAGTGTGTGTAATTAGAGCATTGATGTAAGTCAGTGTTGGTCTGTGTTATCAAGGCTTGTGGCAGATGCCTGTTTAAGCCTCTCACAGCTTAAAGGCAGCTTCAGAGCATGAAACAGATTAGGGTTCAGACTACCTTCATCCCCTCATCTACCCCCCCCCCCAAAAAAAAAAAACATCACCCTTTCTCTTCTTCCATGAATGAATTTGGACAACCACACCCCAGTGATGCTCCACCTCACTTCATGCAAAATACTGGATATTTAAAGATGAATACTGACATGAAAACACCAATATTCCTATAATATTTACTTTCTCTGCATTGAACAGTCCATTCAATAAAATAAAGCAGTGTGGTGCTGCACCAGACTCTGGTCCCTTAGTCGATAAACTGACTGATTGGTCGTTTTGGTCCTAATTAGTTTGGTTGTTTTTCATGCTTCATTCCTGAAAGTTTCATGTTGAAACATCTCAGATTTTTAAGTGGTGCGTTTTCTGTGATTCTGTTGAGCTGAAACTCAGTTCCACAGACTTACTCCTGACTCACAACTGTGCGATTAATCAACTTTCAACTGCGATTTGGGCTTCCAAAAAATGATGAAACAAGACGACAGACATAAAATGATTATTGTGCCCCATTCTCATCTCGTCTTGTCTTGTGTTATAAATCTACCTTCTCCAGCCAGAAGTCAGCTCCAGCTTTACAATGGAGTCTACAACAGTTTCTTTCTTTCTGCCCGTTGTTTCCAAAGAGATAATGATCTCAATATTGACCGAAATAATCGTGGTTATGGCTTTATAACTTAATCAAGCAGCCCTTCCTGACGCTGCATTCAACGTAGGAAGTTCCCAGGAAGGAAACTGCGAGAATGATTGATTCTTAGATCCCTTGTGAGTCTGTTTTTAAAGACTCAGCATCAATACACAAAACCCCTTAATCTGCTATAGTGCTTTTACATAACACATTTTCTGTGAGTGGAAAAGGGAACAGATTATACAGTACACAGGCTACAATAATAATGGTAATAAACAATGTATTTGCCTAACTTTTCATCGGGTTTATAAAGAAAAAAAAAACATGGAAATCAATCAGACATCATTTCTTAAAGTGGTATAAGATTACAAATCTAAAGGCTGAAGTAAATATGAGAGAGTGGGAGAAAATTATAATTTTTATAATTCCACCGTGTCTGATTTCTTACGGATGTTTAAATCCCAGCTTTGACAGAAGAGAGACATCACCAACTCAAAATAACTACTCATTTAGTTCACAGAGCTGACTGACAGCCTCAATGCCATTGTTTTAGTTTGGGCAGAAATAACTCAGTTAATTAATTAGATGGCTGACAGAAATTTAAATACAGAGTAAAATGTTGATCATCTTTTTATTCTCATCATTTCCTTAGATTAAACCATCACACTAACTAACCCGTTGTGTCCACATGCATGTTTGTATAAGAATTCACATTTTAGCTGACATGATTCCAGAATAAACAGTAGTTTTATTACGACTTTGTTAGAGTGGTTTTATTTTATTTATGTTTTAATTACACAAAAAGGTAAACACTACTCCACCACATCTTTACAAAGACAATAGTAGCTGAATATTAAATAGAAAAAGTATTTAAAATTCACTGTTTTTTGAATGACTGTACTTGCATTACTGTGCTATGACATTATTATGTCAGTGGCATAAAATGTCTTAAAATGACAAAAAATATTTATTACTATTATTTATGAGAAAATACATCATCCAACTTTTCTTATTCTGATTGCATCGTCTTGTGATGACGCTTACAATGACAGTGTTGGTTTAAATAACTGCAGCCTCTTCACATCTCACATTTTACACATCACAAGTGTTTGCATCTGACACACACACACACACACACACACACACACACACTCCATCTTTCTCACTCACACACTAAAGAAACACACTCTTATCACACTGATGTCAGGTGGTGAAGCATGAGGAGTGACAGGACACTCTCAGCTGTTTAATATTAGCACCAAAAACTGACAGCAGCACCTAAATGCTCCCTACAGTAACGAGCTCAACAGTCAACACAATGCAAAACAAAACAATGGTTAGTTGCATAACTGCGCTGTCTTTTTTTGGAGCGGCTTCACTGAAGCAAAGTAACACAGAGGAGTGTGGTGGTGGAGGTGGACTGAAGTCAGCCATGTGAAGCCTACATCAGGTTAAGAAATGGTATTCCTTGTCAAATGGCATGACTGCCTTTCCACCTAGAAACATGAACAGAAGGCAAAGGGAAGAACTGCAAAATCATCTTTTAAATTGACAAAACATGATAAATGTTTTTTTCTAAAATAAGTTCTCAAGAGGTCTACTGGGAGGTTTCTCTATTAGAGGGATGTTCATATCTAATACAGATTTATAAATACATTAAATGGGTTGGCTGCTTGATTCATATCACTAGTTTACACCTGTTTTACCACTTTTTCATTGCTGATGGATAATATTATGTATTATGTACTTTCAAGCTGCTGGACTTGAATAAAAGGAACACTTTGCTGAAAGCAGCCCTGGGATCTGTTGAAATAAATCGCATTATGTGGTTCAGATTTATTAGGTTGTTAGAAGCTGAATCCTGATGAACTTTTCAACTTCCTCAAGGAGATGTTGCCGGTTATGCTGCCAGTGTAGATTTCCAAGCAAACCAGAAACAGAAATGTAAAAATGTGCACCGAAATAATGGTGATGCTAAAGCACCGCGCGCGCACACGCACACACACACACACACGCACACACACGCGCGCACACACACACACACACACACACACACCCTTTATGACCAATTCTATGCCTCTCTTTTCTTTTTACACACATCAGAAATGTCACACTGCAAGAAGACTCATCTATATCACTTAAATAAATGTAAATAAATCAAAAAATGTCTGCAAATGCATCTTTACAATTATATAAAACACAGGAAAGCTGTAGCTGGATAGTTTCCCCGTTTGCTTGATTGAATGACTGTAACAATTATTTTTTTGTCCACTGACTAAATGATCAATTAATGACTTGTTTCTGCTCTAATCTATCTAAACTCTTAGCAGAGCGCTAAGAACTTTACCAGTCTCATGCGAAAACACCTGCTATTGTTAGCAGGGGTGCGTTTTAGGACTACAACTAACTATTACACGATTTTTATTTACAATTAATGAAATTTATAGCAGTGTAATTAAGTTGCTTGGTCTATAACATGTGGATCAACTACCAAGACAGAGCCTAAAATGACTGAAAGATATTCAGTTTGCTGCCATCAGAGGTTTAAAGTAACTCGATAATATTCTCATTTAAAATGCAAAGAGTTGGCAATAAATTTAACAGCTGAAAACTAATCGATCAATCTTTCAATTGTTTTTGCACAATTGCTAATCCAAAACCTTCTGTGTGGATGAAAGATGATGAAAGATGTAAATAAATATAAATAAATGACAGTTTTACTTCATGTAGGTTTGTGAGGTTTTACAAAGTTTGGAAAAAAAACACCATATTCACATATAGTTTGCATTTAAGTAATCAATCTATCTAGTGTTGCAGCTGGTGGGTGTGTCCTAACCTGCAGAATGTGTTCATGACAAGCAGACACAGCATTCAAACATGTTTTATAACTTTAGATTCCAATTTCTGGCAAGTTTTCAAAATATTACAAACAACAAAGATGTGAATGAAGACTAATGCTGGATGAAAGCACCACTAAGTATTTAGCATCATCTGCAATTTAACTCACCGGACAGTGTTTTCATTCGCAAGTGTCCCACCTTATAGCGAACCTGTCAGCATCTGCGTTACCATGGAAACCAGTGCTAACTGATAACAAGTCGTCACGCCAATCAAGGTCAATAAAAACGCTGGAGTTGCACAGCGACTAATGACTCACTTCTCTGGAAACAGCGTTTACTGTGACTGGAAAGACGTTTGTCACTCCATCTTCACTTCCTGCATTGTTACTGTGGACACGCCTGTGATAACAACAACCCCCCAAGCAAAAGTTCAGTTTTCACAAGAAAAACAGGACACTACACCACAGAGGGGTGTTTAGACCGGACAGCTAGCCAGATGGGTAAACTGTGGGTGACTACACATCAGGTTTAATGTTAGCAAAATGCTAGGCTAACTGAGAAAACCACCCATGACAGTTTCTGTCTGTCCTAGCAACCTCACCTATTCCCCACCTTCCTCTTAACCAACCTGTTTTCCCAGAGAGATTAATGTTAACCACAAGGAGCACACGCCAATGCTAACATTAGGTCACTGGCTACCAGTGCAGATGCAGTGATTTAACATTAGCATACTGGCTAACTGTTAGTAGCAGCTGGATGGCATCGCCTTTCACATCTTTGTCGTCTGATTACACAAACCAACATTAGACACCTCCTAGACGGGTCAATGTCACAGTTGAAAGCTGACATGCTAAACAATCTCCAACCAGCCGCGCTAACGTATATTGTCAGTGCAGCTAGCATGCAGGCTAACCAGTGAGAAGCTAACGTCAGCCCGCTCAGGGACATTCTTCCACACCACACATACTACACTGTGCTCTTACCTCATAGTTCAGTTTCCATCGTGGGATACAGAATAAAGTAGTTCGTTATGTGTTTATGTGGCCATATACTGCGGTATTTCCTCCCAAATGTGGTGTTTTATCACCAAAATCCTCTCCGTTGAGTCTCCTGTGGTTCCGAAATCCCGACCGACTGAGGGACAGCTGGAAAATGGGGTAACGCTTCTGACATCTCGCGATATGTCAATGGAAGTATATTGATGATCTCGCGAGAACTCTTGCGAGCCGTTGGCTTGTCCCAAATCTCAGGGACTCTGCGGAGTAAAAGGATTAGGTGAGGTCCTGCCTGCTGCTGTTTATTAGAAAAACAAACCAATATTTTTATGAAAACATATTAACACAGCAAATTAGAATACCATGAAGAATTCATAAAAAAGGAAATGACAGGATGAAAACAAACAATACAGAAACAACAATAATACATATTTACACTATGTACCAAAAAAGAAATATATTTTAACAACAAATGAAACTAAATTAAATACAATATCTAGACTATGGATAGAACTTATACATTATGAAGTAAAATACAAACATACATTTGAATTTGAAAACAACTGCTATGTGTTGGCAAAAAGTTTTAAAATGTGACGAAAGAATACACACTGCAAAATACACAATTGTGTAAATATATAAATCATTTAAATTCACAGGTAGATGCATTTAGAGTTTAAAATTTAACCTTGTAAAAATTAGACAAAGAGAAGGAAAATGTTGACGTCTAAATCTGCTTTAAGACAGTACTTACAGGGCAGTATAATAGAGAGGAAACGATGAAGCTCAAAACTAAATTGTATTAAAATATTATTAAATTAGGCATTTTGTGGACTTCATTTCTGGACTACCCCCTCAATTCACATGAGTTACAAGGTTAGTTTTGGTGGAAATATGCTCCATGGGAGTTTGATTGGTCTTTTGCACAACAAAGTTTTCACTGTTTATTTTATATTTTAAACTTAATGAATTATCAAATCAAATCAAAAATCTTTATTGTCATTATATGACCACATGGTGCTCTGTCAAATGTAAACAAATAAAGCTCAAAAAATAGAAAAAGCATAAATAGTTTTGTAAGAAAGATACTATTTACAGTAGTAAGGCACAGTTATTGCTACAAAAAACATTAAAACGAACTGAAATCATTGCACATTTGTTGTTACCCATTATTGCACTGAAATTACTCATAGTCTAAATACGGTTTGCAATTTAACATCTTTTTTAATATATACTGCAAATATTTATAACTACTATGATTTATTCTATCATTACATTATTTAATTATTGTTGTTTTATTATTCCTACTCATAACGTGTTCATGTGGCTAAAAAAGATTTAAAAACATTTTATTCTATTCTATTATGAGATAAAGTCGAGGTGAAAAGGCGAAAGTCTGTCACTGTGATGTTTATTTAATTTGTATAGTGCTATTTTAAATATATATGTAAATAAATGAATAAATAAAAATAAATAAAATAAAACATTATATAATATCCAATAGAGGGCACTGTTGTGGCGAGTTTGAATATTACTAGCATGAAGAAGAAGAAGAAGAAGAAGAAGAAGAAGAAGAAGAAGAAGAAGAAGCGGTCAGCTGACTGGAAGGAACCAGGAAGTGGAACATCTTCTTCTGGAAATAGCCAACATATGAAATAAAAATAAAAATATATCATTATCCAGCAGCTTTAAATACATATCGACCCTGCAGCTGCATAAATGACCAGTATGAAAGGTTTATACTGCAGAGCTGGAGCTGAGCCCAAATTCCTCATTCAGGAAACGGTGAGTTTGTTTTTTGAATGACTGGAAATGATGATTTCACACTCATCCTAATTCAAGTTGGCTGGATTTGTCATTTTTGAAGAGTTTTAGTGTGTAGCGTGCTGATATGCAGCTCATGTTAACCTGTCTGACTGCACGTGTCCCCCTCTCATCATAATAATCTGAATAAATGTTTAATTAAAGCCCTGCTCTCTGTCTGTTTCCCCTCCAGACTCTTCCAGATGTTTTAGGCAGTCACGTGGTCAGAGTCCAGGTGAAGGCATGTGGACTTAGCCCCCTGGACCTCAAGGTAGAGAATATAAAGATGACGAAACTTTCACCTGTTAATCAATCAGTTCATATGCAGGAGGGTCCAGTGAGAGCATGGAATAATCGTTTATTTTTTTTTTTTTTTTACTTGTGATGCACAACATGAGTCAGATTTTGCTAATTAGTCACACACAACACAACAAGTGATTTTTTTTAAGTGCTATATTAAAAATACTGAAGCTTGTGCATCAAACCAACAAAAAATAATTAAATCATCATTAGACAGCATTAAAAAGCAGAAACTATTGGTGCATTAAACTGAATTCTTCCCGTCTGTCCTCCAGCTGCTCGCAGACATCGGCATCCAGACAGATGTGATTCCTGTTGGCAGAGAGGTGGCCGGCGTCGTCCTGCGAGGTTGTTAACAAACTTTGCACTTGTGCTGCATGACTGTTCAGAAAGAAAACATGGGATTGTTAAAAGAGAAAAGTTAATTTGTCAGTTTAACTTTTATATTTTCCTGCAGTGGGTGCCAGCGTCTCTTTCTTCCAGCCAGAGGATGAGGTTGTAGGTGAGACATTAATGTGATCCAGGAGCTGCCTGATGTGACGTCAACTGTGTTTCTAGAATAGAAACCCTGTTGTTTTTGTTATCAGATCTGTCTGTAATATTTGATACAATAACCTGGATCTTATTCCAGTAAAATCTTAATAAACAAAATATGAGTTGAACTTTTGACCATTTTTAATATTTTACATTGCAGCCACAGTATTAAGGGTCGCTCATCTATCGATCTGTTGTCTTTCAGGTATTCTGCCTCTGGACTCTCCCTGCTCTGGACTCTGTGAAGTCATTGACATTGATGAACATTATTTAGGTAAAACAACATGTTAACCCTTTATTCCTGCAACGAGAAGCTTCAGGGCCGTTTATTTGAAACAGGCTCATCACAGCATGAAGAAATACATGTGTGTGTTTCTGTGTCCTGCAGTCCAGAAGCCAGAGAAGCTCAGCTCGGTGTGCGTTGCCGCGGCGCTGCGTGACGGCCTCCGGGCGTACACCGCTCTGCACACACACGCCCACATGGCAGCCGGACACACACTGCTGGTCATGGACGGCGGCAGCGTACGTAAAAATAAGCACATAGTGGAGAAACACACTCATCACGTAACCCCACCATTCATCCAGGATGGAGGAGTATTATTTCCCATCGTTCTCATCTGCTAAAGAGTTAAAAAAAAATGTCTTCCCTCCTCAGTCTTTTGGCCTCATGTGCATCCAGCTGGCTTGTTACCATGGAGTCAAGGTTTTAACCACATCACACTCGCAGCAGGATCACACCTTCCTGGAGCAGCTTCGTCCCAGAGTAGGTAAGCAGTGACATCAAAGTTTTAAACCCAAAATCAAATCAGATCACGTCATGCTCTTTTCTCTTTCCCCCTTTCTTCTGTTCTTTTCTCCTTCATGTCATATTTCCCTCAGGTGTTCAGGATCCTTTAGTAGGTGAGATCTTTTCTTTCTGTCTTTCTATCTAACTTTCTTGATAATCGTCTCACTCCTGCACTGATCAGCTGGTTTTATAACAGCCTCTAACACATTTTAAGTTCTTATCATGTGCTCAAGAATTACATAGAAGCCGACAATGCTCATTAACTATGTGGAAAAAGAACATTAGAATCAGAACTTAAAACAGTGTGAATTAAAGTAAGTATAACATCAGTACAATGTGACTGTTGCCATGATGTCATCCGTTGGTTAGACTACGGTTTTACGCCTTGAGTTCAGCAGTAGTTTGGCCGTCGCCATCTTTTTTTTTTTTTTTTTGCAAGAGACACGACGGGGTGGAGCTGAGTACAACTGAACGCTGAATAATAAAAAAGGTCAAATCAACTTTCAAGAACTGAAAACTGAAAGGTTTAAAGTCCTGAGATGCAAACACAAACAAACCCAGACTGGACGTTGCCGTGTTAACAACATATCAATCAGTTGGTGGCCGTGCCCTAAATCATCTCCTTCTTTATTGTCAGTTTGACTCTAAATGGGACCATAATTTACTAAATGAACATCAGGCTGTGTTGAAGAAGACTTGAGTGCATAAACTCATGTTTACGTTGTTTACTGAGGGAATAAATGCAGACAGAAGTAGGATCATTTTCTATTAGACTGATATAGAACAAGAAGTGTCGCCCCCTGCTGGCAGCTTCACTTCTCAGAATGGGAGGTCCAGTTAGGTCTAGTTTGACCAGTCGCTCCTGAAAATGAAATGCATTATAAACCAGACTGACGTGATGTGTCTCTGTGTAAAGTGAAGGTTATTCCAGTGTATAACGGATCCTCAGACCTGCTGCCGGTGGTGATGGAGGAGACGGGAGGACTGGGAGTGGACGTGGTCGTGGACTCTGGAGGTAACCACATTCAACCTGTGTCTGATTGAAAAGACAAACATCAGATCTCTCACCACATCACCTGGCTTGCAGTGCGGCTGCAGGAGGAAGAGGCAGAGGAGGCCAAGCTCCTCCCACACAAACATGACATCATCAGTGTGCTGGGAGTGGGAGGGCACTGGGTCACATCCCACAAAGACCTGCAGGTGAGTCAGAGCTGCATCATACGAGTTTAGACTCTGCTGCCAAACCCTCCAGTCACAAGATCAACAGAGTACACTCCTGATCAAAATTTTAAGACCAGCTGAAAAATGGCAAAAATTTACATTTTGCACTGTTGGCTCTTAAGAAGGTTTTAAGTAGTGCTTCAAAATGCAAAACGAAGACATGGGAGTGAGACAAAAAAAAAAAATCTGAGTAAGCGATTTATTTATAACAAGTATTAAACTGAAATAGGCTGTTAAAAAAAAAATCCTGACGCTGGAACGTTTTTCCTGCTTCTAACATCAGTTGATGCCTTATATGTCCCAGATAATCAGTGTTATTCACTTCAGCAGGTTTACATTTCAGTTGAAATCTCTTCCTAATAGACTAAATTCTGAGCATTATTCTTGCACAGCTCAGTTCAAAAGGTCAAATATGAAGTCTTCTTTTTGCAGTTGGATCCTCCAGACTGCAGACTGCTGCACTTAAAATCAGCCTCCTTGTCTTTCCTCAACGACGAAGTGTGGACGGCTTCATCGGCTCAGCAAGGAAGATACCTGCGTATCCTGTCTGCCTCTGATAATAATCCAAACCTGAATGTATTATAACCATAATGTGCACAGGAGACTCCCTCCTTAACAGACTCCTGTCAGATATTCTGAAGGACATCATGGAGAAGATGTCAGCTGGAGTGCTGAGGTAACTCATCACACTGCAGCCTCTCAGCAAAATAAATTTGATCAAAAATGTGAAATCCTCAGAAGTACGTATCTGTGGCATCTCTTTGGTGTAATTAGGAATTCCAGATGGTAAACACAAGCATGTCACATTACATGATTTCACAGGAATGAGTGTGATCTTTTTTCTGCACTCTGGAAGAACAAAATAAAATAAGGAACTGTTTCTCTCTCTCTCCAGACCTCAGCCTGAGGAGGCCGTCCCTCTCTATGAAGCCACGGTTGCCATGGAGACGGTCCAGCGTCACCAGAAGAAAAAGGCCGTCGTTCAACTCTGAGCACAGACTGTTTTTACTCCTGATTTATTCCTTTCCTGTTGCACAAACGTGGAGGACGAGCGGACGTCATGAGAAAAAACTCACTGATGTTAACAGACTTCTGAATATGATTTCATGCTACACAGTAAAGCCTGTCTGCTCGGTGATAAAGCTTCATTCGACTCAATAAATACACTTTTAATCAGAAACAGAGGACAGCAATTCTTCCATGTAAAAAGTTTTATGTTAAATCCAAATTGCGATATAAACAAACTGTAACTTAAGTGTCTGTTGTGTGTAATGATGCAGATTTTTCTCCTTCTAAAATTACGTAAATCTGAAAAAAAGTCAGATCAGGAAGAGTCCTGTATCTTTAAATCAGAAAATAAAGAGAAGACGTTTTCCTCTTGAGTCCAGGAATCATTTTAGAGGGAGTTTTAGTGTGTGACCTTTCTTTGGCTCATCTGATGGTGGTGATGCGATCCTCGTTGTCTCATTTGGGATCATTTTAACAGGCAGACGCTGTCAGCACACCTGGAATCACACCTGTGACAGTTCAAGCAGGAGAATGGAGGCTGTCTTTCCCACTTTAGTATGTCCATCCTCGATTCCTTTCCTCACCTCCTCCGCTCGCCAGGACATGAAATGAGACATCCTCCATTTTTAAAAAGATGTAAATTAAAAGGGACACAGCTCACCTGGAGCTCTGAGTTTCACTTCCTGGTCACAGGTGTGACACAAAGATCCCAGTCCAACCACAGATCTTACTTCCTGCAGCCCCAGTCAGACGTCAGCTCACGGCGCCAGCATCATGTTGGCATGACAACGCCTCCTCTAGGTGTCCCGGCGTACCCTCCAGTGCCTCGAGACAGCTTCCCAGGATGCACCTCTCTTCCTGTCGCAGCAACCTGACCACAGCTAGCTGCTCCCTGATTGGCTGTTCGCACTGCAGGAGGAGCAGAGCGATCTAAATACAGAAAAAAAAACAAATCAGTGCAGGTCAGCAATTCAATATTTCTTTATATATATATATTTTATTTATCTATTAATTTTGCAGTATTGCCTCCATTCTTTTCTACCATTCACTGTGAAATACTTCTTTATCTTGGTCCACGGTCTTCACTTATTTGTTGTTTATATGATGATTTTTAGAGATTGTTTACTGATGTTCTTGTTATCCACTTTGCTGCTGTAATCATGCAAATTTCCCCGTTTTTGGGACTGATGAAGGATTATCTCATTTAATGAAGTGTGTGTGTGTGTGTGTGTGTGCGTGTGCACCTTTTCCAGGGATGTGTGTGTGTCCTGCAGCAGACGCTGACAGACGGTCTTGGCCGTCCGGACGCTCCACTCCTCTCTCTCTTCACACACCGCCTGGCCGAGCAACACCGCCTTCCAGTGACAACTATGAGAATAAACAATAATAAATAAACATCTAATAAATAATATCCATCGATACTGATACATGATACATACGGTAATAGTTGTTAGAGCAGAATCAATAAGTAGAAATACACATAATGATTATTCCTACTGTTGTTAATCTGTTGATAATTTAAGATAATAAGGTAAAATAATCCTAACAATAATAATAAAGGGGCTACAAAAAAACAGAACATCAGTAAACAATGTGTAAATATGCCACAAACCAGGTGAAACAAGAATGTGAAACAGTCGTAAAATAAGGAAAAAGCTCAATGGAGAGCAGGAGCTGGATTAATCTGGATTAACTGATTAACTGTTTATAAAATGTTAGAAAATGCTGAAAAATATGTCTGTTTAGTATCATAGAGGAGGTAATAAATCAGGAAATATTCACATTTAAGAAGCGGCAATGAGAGATTTTTTTTCATAAAAATGAATAATTGTTAAGTAATCGATTGATCTCAGCAGCTAATGATGATTTTGCATTATGATCCATTTATTTTCTTTATCAAATTGATAATTACTTGGTCTATGTAATACCAGAAAATGATGACCAAAATATCCAGTTTACTGTCATAAAAGAGGAAAGAAACCAGGAAATATTGACTCAATTATCAAAACAACAGTTGGTGATTAATTTCATATTTGACTGATAGATTATTATACTGTATGTTTGTGTACATGTGTGTGGTCTTACTAGAGAGTTTGAGGCAGCGACATCAGTCTGAGAGCCGTCATCAGCCTCCAGCTGGGCCCTTCACTGGACACAGTGAGGTCACTGACAGGAAGCACAATGGATGCATTAAAATACACATACATATTTACAGTTTATACAGAAAGAGTGTGCAGTAGCACTGTGGTATTTATAATTAGTGCAAACATGACGTTTTATTTCCTTATGAAGACGCCCTTCTTAAGCATGTCTTAAAGTGATTTCACACTCATATGTAAAATATAAAATAATAATAATGATAATACATGCGGGCTTAATTATAGAATTATAAATGGCTGCAACCAACACAACAATAATACACACCAACAGGAAAAATCTGCATGAAAAAAGACAATAAAATCTCATCATCCATCATCTCTCCCATCGTTAACAAGGGTATGAAGAATTTTATCTTTTTTTTAATCTTTTAATCATTTACTTTGATTTATATACCTGCACACATTAATTAATCGAGACATGATGTCACTCCAAAAACAGAGGAGGACAGTTCCTTTAACATCCCTCCTGCTATCTGGAGACTCCCTTTTTAAAAATGACAAACCATCACGATGCAGTTCATTCACTGATTTATCATAAAAGACGTTATTTATCAAAATAAATAAATGACTCAACCTGTCTAGAATATATGAAGTTTTATATTTGATGTATGTGTGCCTATAAAGGGCCTTGTTTTATGAATGTGTTATTAAAAACTCACATTAAAATGTTATCTACTTTATGAACTTTACTGTGTTTAATAAAAGATGATGGAGGAAAATTCTGCAGTCTGTATTTGCTTACCTTTGGAATGACTGCTACAGCAAAGATAATAATGAGTCACAGAAATATATATATGTATAAAATACATAACTGTGACGATGACGACTCACTGGAGGAACTTGTTCTCTCTGAGGAACTTGATCTTCTGATCCAAACTCCTGTCACCTCTCAGGACGTCACAGAGGAGATCTGAAGGAGTGAAACACCTGAAGCTCCGTACATCTCCACATGTGCTGAAACATCCAAAGAACTAGAAAAAGAGTGAATGTGGAGCGACGAGGCAAAGACGATGAGTGTTTGTGCTTCACCTGGATCCACGTAGACTACGCTGTTTGGGTTGTGGGAGGCGACGAATCCGTACTCCAGCATCAGGCGCTGGTTGTCATGGGAACCGTAGTTAATGAAGACCTGCTGGAAGCGGGGCGTCCCAGAAACACTCCTGATTTCGTAGCATCTCGTCATTTCGTTGAAACTTGCTTTAACCTGAAAGAACGACAACATATTGTTGATGTGGTCAGCAGAGTATCGTCTTTTACACAGCAGAATAATCACCTGCACGTCAGGACGGTGGTTGAGCAGGTCCAGAAAGGGAGCTAAAGCATAAACATCCTGTCCAAACAGGAAGTCGTTAGGCGGGTGGGACATGAAGATGGAGCGCGTGTTGACGCTGCACCACGCCCACCTGGGGGAGGACAACAGCTTTATGAGGAACTGATGGACAAAAGATCATTTATCATTAAAGAAATATCAAAATAAATGAATGACTAAACCTGTCTAGAATATTTAAAGGCTTATATTTGACGTGTGTGTGCGAACCTCAAGGCCTCATATGTCAACACCTCGTCCACAGGATGACTCAGGACCGGCTGCAGGGATCTGGATCAAGAATCAAGAACAAATCACAGCTTGTTGTTCTCATAAAGACGACTGCTCTTATTTATGACTTTTGAAGACTTATATGTATTAGGATGCAATGTCTAAACCACAAAAATCATCCTCCTCTCCCTGAATAACACGCTCCAGGGTCGGACTCACCTGAAGAAGTCTTGGTTGGAGGAATGGATCCATTGCACTGCCTCCCTCTGCTCTGAAGCCCGGCGCTGCAGACCGGTCGGTAGGATGGCCATGACATCATCTGTGAAGTAGGCAGGGCAGGTGTAGGTGGCAGGCAGCACGTCGATGTAAGGGAACCAATCAGAGGCCTCTCCTCTGTGGCGTTCACACACCAGGAAGATGCACAGCGCCAGCAGGGGAGAGAGGCGAGGCTTCCAGCTGGAAGACAAACACAATGACTCTTTAGGCTGTCAACCTATGGCCTCTCTGGAGCCTGGTGAGAGGAGAGCTTAAATTACAGCTTTAGTGAATGGAGTCTGGTGAGAGGAGAGCTTAAATTACAGCTTTAGTGAATGGAGTCTGGTGAGAGGAGAGCTTAAATTACAGCTTTAGTGAATGAAGTCTGGTGAGAGGAGAGCTTAAATTACAGCTTTAGTGAATGGAGTCTGGTGAGAGGA
This sequence comes from Synanceia verrucosa, assembly GCA_029721515.1. Classification (NCBI taxonomy): domain Eukaryota; kingdom Metazoa; phylum Chordata; class Actinopteri; order Perciformes; family Synanceiidae; genus Synanceia; species Synanceia verrucosa. Next base: position 24,944,151 of record CM056562.1, read on the forward strand.
GAGCTTAAATTACAGCTTTATTGAATGGAGTCTGGTGAGAGGAGAGCTTAAATTACAGCTTTAGTGAATGGAGTCTGGTGAGAGGAGAGCTTAAATTACAGCTTTAGTGAATGAAGTCTGGTGAGAGGAGAGCTTAAATTACAGCTTTAGTGAATGGAGTCTGGTGAGAGGAGAGCTTAAATTACAGCTTTAGTGAATGGAGTCTGGTGAGAGGAGAGCTTAAATTACAGCTTTAGTGAATGGAGTCTGGTGAGAGGAGAGCTTAAATTACAGCTTTAGTGAATGGAGTCTGGTGAGAGGAGAGCTTAAATTACAGCTTTAGTGAATGGAGTCTGGTGAGAGGAGAGCTTAAATTACAGCTTTAGTGAATGGAGTCTGGTGAGAGGAGAGCTTAAATTACAGCTTTAGTGAATGGAGTCTGGTGAGAGGAGAGCTTAAATTACAGCTTTAGTGAATGGAGTCTGGTGAGAGCAGAACTTAAATTACCGCTTTAGTGAATGGAGTCTGGTGAGAGGAGAGCTTAAATTACTACTTTTGTGAATGGAGTCTGGTGGCTTTGAAGAAAACTACCTCAGTTCCTTGTCAGAAACGGCCTTCTGACAGCGAGGTAAAGCAGAAAAACAGATTTTAGAGAGCTAAAAAAAAACAATATCATTTTAAATGTAGACTACATTTAGAGTATTTCCAGCACTTTACCTCTCTATCAGACAGCCCTTTCTGACCATTCTGTACTCTGAAGTGTTTCATTTGTGAGGTCACCTCTTGATATATGGTCCCAGGTAGCTGTTCAGAACAGTTGAGGTTGTGAGCAGACAGGACTCTGGCAGGGAAATGATCAGCTGACCCGGCTGACACAAGAACAGAGACAGAGATTAAAACAATAATGTAACGAAAACACAAAATCAAACAGACCAAGTGTTTTTACAACTGGTTGAGCTACCAGATATTTTGCATGTTTAGTGTAGAGATAGAGGTGAGACCAAGTTAATATAACACAGGTAAATCTGCAGGCTTCTATAATGGTCTGCAATTTTAACAAGAGCTTCAGATGCACACTCACCATTATGCTCCTGAGAGCCTGAAGTCCTCTGCCTGTGTCTGGATTATATACATGACATTAGATTATATATACAGAGATAGATTATATATACAGAGATAGATTAGCTTTAGAGTCTCTACTTCACTGCATCGGGCTGAGTTAAGAGCAGCAGAACACAGTAGGACACCACAGTAGGACACTACAGTAGGACATCAGAGTAGGACACCACAGTAGGACACCACAGTAGGACACCACAGTAGGACACTACAGTGGAATACCAGAGTCGTACCAGTGAAGAGAGCCGGCTGCAGCAGCGATGAGCTGAATCCCTGCTGGTGAAGAAACTTCATCAGCCTCACATTCTGCAGCTGGTGACCCAGAGAGACTGAGGAGACACAGAGACATAGACTGTGATGGACCAGGAGAGACCAGAGGTGATACTGTCTCTGCTGAAACATTCTCACAAAGCAACAGTAACTTGGTTTATACCCGACTGGACGGCGCTTTCTTGTTTCTGCCTCCTCTTCCTGGCAGCTCGTCCAGCCCGATGACTGTGACCCCTCATGATCCCACCTGGACCTGGACCTGGACCACAAATACACACATTCCCACAATAATCATGCTAAAACTCATGTGACCTCAGGTGGCAAACCACCCACAGTATTTACAACTTCTCCATAAATCTGGTGAGTTTTGGAAATTTGAATCCCTCATTTGTTTATAAATAAACACAAGCTACAGCTTTAAAGCAGTTTCAACAAAAAATAGCATCACTCTTATGAAGGGAGGATTTATTTGGTGCATTTACATGACATATCTGCACTTAATAAACTGTAAACATAGTGTATCTTACTATGTAAGTTTATTCATGATTTAAAGGAGTTAAATTTGATCCAGAACAATGGAATTCAGAAATGAATCCAGAATAACAAACAACCACGAAAACACATTTTCTGTTCAGGAATAACTGGAATTTAACATCTCAGTTAAAAAAATAAGAAGAATGTTTTAAAGACCTGACACTGAGTTAAGTTAAGCTCGGTATGTTACATATAAAGTCAAAAAAACAATTAAAATACCAAGATAGTAATGTCATCTGTGTAATATATTGATCCTTCTCGGCTGTTCCTCCACATGAGGCTCTTTTGCTTGTTTTTCCGGATCTGCGCAGAGGTGCTGCGCAGTAGTAATGAAAAATCCGTCTCTTTTTAGAGATTCTGCTCTTTTGGCTCGAAACTTATGGATCATTTCATATCACTTGGGACCTTGTAGCTTAGCCTACTTTAGCGATTATGAAGGATTTGTGTGTTTGTTAAGCATTCAGGAATTTTATTAAAACATTATTTCTCAGTCTCGTCCCTGTCGGAGTTTCGGCTTTCCTCGACAGGACTCGGCTCCTCTCGTTCGTTACACAGATCGTGCTCGTTAATGAAGAGCACGTCGCTTCCGCGCAGTTAACCGCCACCTCCTTTTATTTGTCCCTGTTTCCTGCAACTCCTGACTGTCCTCTGCAGCTTCATCACCACAGGTCCACTCCTCACTACAGCAACTCACAGTAAGAACAGCCTCCTGCTTAGCTAAAGTTAGCCACCAGCTAGCAGTCAAAATGTGTGTTTCAGTGTCTGTATGGTTTAAACGGGTGTGTCTGCTACCTGTAAATATGCTCATCAGACAGTGTTATGTAATGATCTGAAAGCAGGTGAAAGGTCTGTCTTAAAGCTGGACTCTGTAATGTTCTTACATTATAGTTAATATCTAACTGCACAAATCGTATGGGGTTAGTTTCACATCCTGTTTGTCATACCATCAGTCATTCTGGACGGATCCTTTTAAAAGCAGTTTGCATGTAAAGTTAGAGGTTTGAATTAGGGCTGAACATATCCATAAACAGTCCAGGACATAAACATCATCCTGTTTTGGGATATTTTACAGTTAAACTCTTATTTTAGGTTGAAAACGTGGATATATTGTTTGTTTTTGACCCTCTGATTTAGTATATAAAGCTTTTTGTAGTTTCATTGGCCTATCTATTATCTGATGATAAACATACATAACAGTAATTTTAGGAATTACAAAATAGAAAAAATACTATGTGTGTGTATATGTATATATATATATATATATATATATATATATATATATATATATATATATATATACAGTTTTCTATTCTTATGTCAGATAAAAATCAAATATTAGCCTATAATTTTAAATAATCCAATGCGAGTCCTCAATAATTCTGTTTTATAGTAAGTTATAGACTATTGTATTCCTCACAGCTGTCTCTGTGTAACTGTGACTATGACTCAGCATTTTTAAAATCACTCTACTAGTGCTGTAGAGATTTTTCCTCATTATAAAACACATTAGAATCCCACTTATAATCTCTTATGACATGTTCTTATGATCAAAACTGATTCTATGTTGTTTTTTTTTATTCCAGCATTAATAGATCATAGACAATTTAAAGACCATGACTCAGCAAATGTTCCTCCTCTTTATTCTCCTCCTACATGGCTGATCATTGACTTTTTGATATTTAATATGTTTCTTGTGTACAGACATGTCTATCAAGGTTGCCGTGGTAACGGGCAGCAACAAGGGCATCGGTCTGGCCATCGTCCGATCGCTCTGCAAGGAGTACCAGGGAGATGTTTACCTCACTGCCAGAGACAGGTAGGTAGCTCACCTGCAGACATTAGTAGTTATTATACTAATATCAAGCAAACATCCAGGTGAGCAAAAAACAGGTTATGTATGACTGAAACTGGCAGATACACCTAAAATTTAACTGGTAATGTGCAGAGGAAGTCATGTTTTTTAAAAAGACAATAGACTCTAGTCACTGTTAGCCCAGTGGCTCAATGTGTCGCCATGGAAACCTTGTTGTTTCTGCAGTGGTCGTGGTCAGGAAGCCGTGGCGTCTCTGACCTCAGAGGGACTGAAGCCCAAGTTTCACCAGCTGGACATCAACGACCTGAGCAGCATCGCCACCGCCGCCGCCTTCTTCAAAGAGAAGTACGGAGGAGTGGACGTCCTCATCAACAACGCCGGGATCGCATTCAAACGTACATTTACAAATATATAATAACATAAATAAGCATTATTCTACACTGGATCCATGGAATGGAACTATCCCATTGTTTCTTCTTATAAAATTCTGAGTTTGATGTAAGGCATTCTGAGATTTTTTCTTGGAATATAATAATAATTATTATTTTTAAGTTGTTGGAGGATATGACATCATTTCTGTGGCTTTCTGCAGACGCTGACCCGACTCCTTTTGGCATCCAGGCGGAGGTGACGCTCAAGACCAACTTCTTCGCAACCAGAGTCATGCTGACTCACTTCCTTCCACTCATCAAAGCTGGAGGTGAAAAAGTTTTAGGTGTTATTTTAGCCTGTGCAGCTCTTTGGTCACATTAAATCTGTTGTTTTAAAGTGAGTTGAAAAGGTGTGTTTTTTTAGGTCGCGTGGTGAACGTCTCCAGCTTCGTCGGCTCTCGAGCGCTGAATATGTGCAGCCCGGCGCTGCAGCAGCGTTTCCGTAGCGATGACATCACTGAGGAGGAGCTGGTGGGGTTGATGGAGGAGTTTGTGGAAGAAGCCAAGAAGGGTCAACACCAGACGGGAGGATGGCCCAACACGGCGTACGGGACGTCCAAGACTGGACTGACGGTAGGACATCTGGATCAGAGAGTCTCTGACTGAAACTTCCTCTGATGCCACGTTTCCTCCATTAATTATCCACCTGTGTGTCCTCAGACCCTGTCCATGGTCCATGCCCGTCGTCTGTCCAAGGAGAGACCGAATGACGGGGTAAGAGCCAAAGATACAGAAATAAAACGTCACATCCTTCAGATGACAGGTCTGGGATGTGAGATTATCTTCTCCATTAATGGATCAGTTGTTTGGTTTATAAAATGGTGAAAGATGATGAAGTGTCACAAAGATATTCAGTTTAGTGTCACAGAGGAGGAAAGAAACCAGGAAATATTCACATTCAAGAAGCTGGAAAACACAGAATTTTGACTATAATCTTTTTTAATCTCCTCCTACATGACCAGTGCTGTTTACAGTTTTTCCATGATTTTAAGACATTAAAATACCACTTTGAATGTCTTATCATGTGATTTTTTTTTTATCAAATCTAGTTAAATGTTTGTTTTTTGTCATATTTTTGGTGTAACTGATTAATGGTTGCACCTCTAGTCTGGAGAAAAAATGCTCTACCTCTCAGATCTTTTCTGTTTACCAGATTTAATTTTTGTACTAATAATTTACTGTCATTTTTATTGTTTCCTCTGAATCAATCGGACAATCTGAATGGTCGTTGTGGTCCTTCAGTTGTGTGATAAAGCCTCACTGCTAATAATAATAATAATAATTATTATTTACAGATCCTGGTGAACGCTTGCTGTCCAGGCTGGGTGCGCACCGACATGGCCGGGTCAACAAGCCCCCAAATCCCCAGACTAAGGCGCCATCACTCCGGTCTACCTGGCGCTGCTGCCGCCCGACACCACCGAGCCTCATGGGAAGTTTGTCTCTGATAAAGAAGTTCAGCCATGGTGAAAAATAAGAGAGAGATGTGAGTGTGTGTGAGGAGTGTCCCACATTAAGACAGAAATTACCCCAAATCTCTGTTCAAAATGTCCATTATTGACACAAGCATCACAGTATAATAACATGAAATATATCAGACATGTTGATGGACGTGAAACCAAAATGAGTCCTGGGATCACTGATGTGTTTGAGTGTTTATTACATCCAGTAATAATCGTGCATTAATCCATTTCTGACAAATAAATTTCATCACTTTGCCTTCAGTAGAAAAACTATATTTTTTTTACAAAGGAAAAGAAAACTCTGCCTGAACTGGATGAATAATAAATGTTGTGAAATCAAAGAAAAGTAAATGCTTTTCTGACAAAAATAATGCAGTGTTTTGTGTTTTTTTTTTTTAAATAAGGTTTTACTTTACATTCCTGTCAAAAATAAACAAACTGAAAATACTGTCAGAATGTTTCTTGACAAAGACTGACATTACATTAATACATAAATATAAATTAGATTTTTATATATATTGTAAAATCAATACATTACAAAAAAATTTGGAGGTGTTTTAGGGCAGCTGCAGGTAAAAATAATAAATACATAAACTTTTCAATTACACATGCAGTATGTGTGTAATTTTAAGTGTGAAACTGCCAAATTCCAACCCAATTTAAAGAATATTTTTAAAATATTTTAATATCCCCATGGACATGACCTGCTTATTGTTATTTCACTGAGAAGGAGGGAAATTATTTAATTTAAACTGAGTTTTTTCTTTTCAGTGCAGCTGGATTTTCACACCTTTCTCCTCTACCTGGATGAATGTCATCCAGGTGAGTCGGTATCAGGACAACAAACAGGAATCAAACATTCATGTTCATGTCAGCGGCAGGAAGAAGAACTTTTAGTGCAGAAATTAGAGATTTTAGTTCAGATATTCATCAGATTGTGTCCTAACAGTCAAACAATCCACCATAAAGATGAAGAGCAGTGCTCACCGTCTTTATACGTTTGTGCTTTTTGAACAGAAAACTCTTGTTTTATGTCCACTAATATTATATGTTATGACTTTAAATGATCTTTTAACAGAAACACTGACTCCTTATGAGGGTTTTCTAGTGAAATGAGGAGGAACAAAGCAGTGAAACAGATTTTATCTCTGTTGCATCCAGTTCAACATAAAAAATATCAGAAAACAGAGTGCAGTTTGGTCAGTCTTCAGCTCATGGCTCCTGTTTGAGTGGAGCTCCTGTCAGGTTGAGGCTGAAGGTTAGTGACTGAATGTCACATTAAATGTCAGGGAGGAAATTCAAGCCCACAAAACGTTCAAATCTTGCCTTTGTGCCACTTTGCTGCTGCTCCTCTGCAACGAATGTGCACACAAAGGCCATTTTTCCGACCCTCTTGCAGTGACGTAAACACAGCATCAGAGTGAGGAGCTGTCAGGCTGTGTGTCCACTCCAGAGACATGTCCTCAGCTCCTTATTCTGCTGCTTTGTAATGGAGAGGACACCGTGCTGACATCACATAGAGACGAGGAGACACATTCCTCAATGGAGGGTCTGGTGTTCCTCCATTGACAAATGATGTTGAAGTTTGAAACGATTGGATCTGATTTTACCCAATCACTAACGTTTGGTGGTTGTGACGTATGTAATGCGCCGCTAGCATTCAGGCTAGCCAACTCCTTCGCCACTAACGGAGCTATAACTGAAAAATAAAACTTTTCCTGAACCCCGTGGGGAGTAAAGCCACGGCATCTTTTCCAGCAGTAAAACTGGCCAAACATTCCTCTTGCTCCGACTTCAACTGCTGAATATTTGGGAGCCTAGCCAAAACGGATTAAATGGCTTCCTTCACTTCCCTTTCCGCCGCCATTGCCAAACTACAACCAGTTAGACTACAATAATGCACATTTGACGTCATCGTTAAGACCCGCCCCCTGTCCTCCACCATTCGCTGATTGGCCAGGATGGAAATCATCCTGAGAAATCCAGTCCAAGGGGATCAAACCCAGACATAATCTGTAGAGAACTGATAACTGAGCGGAAGATTACGGGGGGCTACAGCCAGGCTAAGCATGAACATTAATATTTCAACACACAGTGTATTAAACACTGTTTTAGTTTGCATAATATGCGCCATATTGTGATGTATTTGGATTCAGTTGTATGTAAAGTGAGTAGAGATGCATGTTTCTTAATGAGTTATCTTAATATTGCCATAATACTTTAACATTTTCAGAATCAGAAACACCTTTATTGCCCAGTAATTGCAAATGAAATGTTAAACACAGTGTTACCGTCCAGCCGTGCCTCTTGTGGGACGCTGGCTCAGTGTGTGGGTGTGACGTAACAGGACAGAGGGAGGGGAGAGGTGGATGCAGGGGGGGTGTAAAAAGAAAAAAGGAAGGTGTGTGTCCTGAGCTAAGTGTACGAAGCAGTGTCCGGAGTTAGCAGCTAAAAAAACGCCCAGGTCCATGTTAAAAGGGTGGTTGACACTTTTAACGCCACTAAAAAGGTGGGGTTCGACACCAACAGTATTCTGCGTCCTCCCCCTCGTTCTTTCACACTTTGGCCCGGACTCCTAGATGGTTACCAGCACGAGCCAAGCACAAATGAAAACAGCAGCCCTCCCAACTACGGTTCAGAGAGAGACCTGCCAGCTGAGTAAGGTAACAGCAGTTTAAAAACTCTATGGTATAGGTCACCAGAGTAAATGGTAAAAATGGTAAATGGTCTGTATATATAGTTTATATATATACATATAGCGTAAATATGCTCATCAGACAGTGTTCTGTAATGATCTGAAAGCAGGTGAAAGGTCTGTCTTAAAGCTGGACTCTGTAATGTTCTTACATTATAGTTAATATCTAACTGCACAAATCGTATGGGGTTAGTTTCACATCCTGTTTGTCATACCATCAGTCATTCTGGACGGATCCTTTTAAAAGCAGTTTGCATGTAAAGTTAGAGGTTTGAATTAGGGCTGAACATATCCATAAACAGTCCAGGACATAAACATCATCCTGTTTTGGGATATTTTATAGTTAAACTCTTATTTTAGGTTGAAAACGTGGATATATTGTTTGTTTTTGACCCTCTGATTTAGTATATAAAGCTTTTTGCAGTTTCATTGGCCTATCTATTATCTGATGATAAACATACATAAAAATATACATAAACATCTATATCTCTGCGTAAATGTGACCATGACTCAGCATTTTTAAAATCACTCTACTAGTGCTGTAGAGAATTTTCCTCATTATAAAACACATTAGAATCCCACTTATAATCTCTTATGACATGTTCTTATGATCAAAACTGATTCTATGTTGTTTTTTTTTATTCCAGCATTAATAGATAATAGACAATTTAAAGACCATGACTCAGCAAATGTTCCTCCACTTTATTCTCCTCCTACATGGCTGATCATTGACTTTTTGATATTTAATATGTTTCTTGTGTACAGACATGTCTATCAAGGTCGCCGTGGTAACGGGCAGCAACAAGGGCATCGGTCTGGCCATCGTCCGATCGCTCTGCAAGGAGTACCAGGGAGATGTTTACCTCACTGCCAGAGACAGGTAGGTAGCTCACCTGCAGACATTAGTAGTTATTATACTAATATCAAGCAAACATCCAGGTGAGCAAAAAACAGGTTATGTATGACTGAAACTGGCAGATACACCTAAAATTTAACTGGTAATGTGCAGAGGAAGTCATGTTTTTTAAAAAGACAATAGACTCTAGTCACTGTTAGCCCAGTGGCTCAATGTGTCGCCATGGAAACCTTGTTGTTTCTGCAGTGGTCGTGGTCAGGAAGCCGTGGCGTCTCTGACCTCAGAGGGACTGAACCCCAAGTTTCACCAGCTGGACATCAACGACCTGAGCAGCATCGCCACCGCCGCCGCCTTCTTCAAAGAGAAGTACGGAGGAGTGGACGTCCTCATCAACAACGCCGGGATCGCATTCAAACGTACATTTACAAATATATAATAACATAAATCAGCATTATTCTACACTGGATCCATGCACACAGTAATGATACCAATATTCAAATCATACTGGTGATTCAGTAGGAATATGAGAGGCTTTAGCAGGGTCCCAAAATGACAGGAAGTTTGCTTGAAATTACAATAAATTATCACGAAATTTGATCATAATAATTCCATCTTGGAGAACAAAAAAGAACCAGAGACACAAAATGAAAGCTCTTTTTTGTAAAGTAACTTTGCAGAAAAAAACAAATGCATGGTAAAACAATCATCGCCCATCTATCCCCCATAACTTAACTATTAGAATTAACTTATATTCATAAACTCAAAAATATGAAAGAAAACATGATTGTGTTTCTTTCAGGACTTTCACTTCATTTGTAAATTAATTTTTTTCTCCAGCAATTGCCCCGATAATCTCAGATATTTTTTTTTTCTCATAAATTTATGACTTCATCATTTTTTTCATATAAATGTTGCACTTTAATCTCAGAGAATATCCAACTTTAAATCTGGAAAATTCTGTTATTTTTCTCGTCATATAATCATTATTAGTTTTTACCTCCGATGGCTGAAATATAAATATAAAAATCACAGATTTTTTTGGAATACGATGACGAAGGATGAAAGGATGACATCAAATAAAATCAAATTCCTTTATTGTCTTAATAGGAAATCCAAAAACATCCACTTGGAGCGACAGACAAATTTACAAACATTCAAGACAGAAAAAAATAAATATTGTTGTTAATTAATATTTTCATTTTTTTCATACACTTACCATTTTAATCTCAGAAAATATCCCATTTTTCTTCTTGTAAAATTCTGAGTTTAATGTGAGGATTTTTCTTGGATTATAGTAGTAAGTGTAGACACGCCCCTGCTCTGTCTCCCACACTGGCTCTCATTGACTCCCACTGATTTCAAGCTGAGTCGCACCTGTTGAACTCCTCTGAATAAATCAAAAACCGTAATGAGTACGGCTTTGATTTTTGGACGTGAGGCGGCAGCAGATCATGAGGGATGCAGCGGTGAAAATTTTGTGTCTCTACTTCACTCAGAAAGCTGATAGTAACAGTTTTCCTAAAAGAGGATTCACTCCTTTTTCAGGTTTGTTCTCTGAAAATTAACATTGGACCCTATGGAGAGAATCTTGGGAAGTGAGGTACTATTTAAGGCCGTGGAGCAAAAAGTAAAAATCTCACAGACATAAGAGACATATCGTGACGACGGGGACGAATTTTCCTACACTTTGATGAAAAAATGATGTCGGTGGAGTGAACGTAGCCCTCACAATCATGATTTCAATATATTTTTTTCTGACATTTCTGAAACAGCTCCCCACTCTAGCCCTGAACTAATGATACAGAGAGTGGATGACATCACTGATCACACACAGGAAGCTCAGACTTAGGCTGTTTCTTTCAAAATAAAAGTCTGGTTTTTCAAAATAAAAGCCCCAAACTTTGATTTAATCTTGACAGGAAACTAGGGGAAATAAGCACACAGTGCATGCCTCCATGTGTTTGTTGGCAGCATGAATCTGGGACAGGAGCTTCTGTACAGGACAGGGCCATGTGGGCCCAGCATCGTGTAGGTCCGGCGTTATGTATGCAGGCACATTTTTCTTCTGGTTTTTTTTTCTAGTTATTATTTTTAAGTTGTTGGAGGATATGACATCATTTCTGTGGCTTTCTCCAGACGCTGACCCGACTCCGTTTGGCATCCAGGCGGAGGTGACCCTCAAGACCAACTTTTTCGCCACCAGAGACATGCTGACTCACTTCCTGCCGCTCATCAAAGCTGGAGGTGAAAAAATGTTGTTTCGTCTCTTAAATCATTGCTGAAATCTCACCTCTTAGGCTCCTATTGTTTGTGATTTTTGTTATTTTATGTAGTTATTTGTTGTCATTAAATCTGTTGTTTTAAAGTGAGTTGAAAAGGTGTGTTTTTCAGGTCGCGTGGTGAACATCTCCAGCTTGGCCGGCTCTCGAGCACTGGACACGTGCAGCCCGGCGTTGCAGCAGCATTTCCGTAGCGATGACATCACTGAGGAGGAGCTGGTGGGGTTGATGGTGCAGTTTGTGGAAGAAGCCAAGAAGGGTCAACACCAGACGGGAGGATGGCCCAACACGGCGTACGGGACGTCCAATATTGGAGTGACGGTAGGACATCTGGATCAGAGAGTCTCTGACTGAAACCTTCCTCTGATGCCACGTTTCCTCCACTAATTATCCACCTGTGTGTCCTCAGACCCTGTCCATGATCCATGCCCGTCATCTGTCCAAAGAGAGACTGAATGACGGGGTAAGAGCCAAAGATACAGAAATAAAACATCACATCCTTCAGATGACAGGTCTGGGATGTGAGATTATCTTCTCCGTTAATCGATCAGTTGTTTGGTTTATAAAATGGTGAAAAATGTGGCTCAGTGATGATCAACGCCAAAGATGATGAAGTGTCACAAAGATATTCAGTTTAGTGTCACATAGGAGGAAAGAAACCAGGAAATATTCACATTCAAGAAGCTAGAAAACAGAATTTAGACGATATATTGTCACACTGACTCAGCAGATTTTAATCTTTTTTAATCTCCTCCTACATGACCAGTGCTGTTTACAGTTTTTCCATGATTTTAAGACATATTATGTGATTTTATGATCAAATCTAGTAAAATGTTTTTTCTGTAATATTTTTTGTAATAATATTTCCTCTGAATCAATCTGACAATCTGAATGGTCGTTGTGGTCCTTCAGTTGTGTGATAAAGCCTCACTGCTAATAATAATAATAATAATTATTATTTACAGATCCTGGTGAACGCTTGCTGTCCAGGCTGGGTGCGCACCGACATGGCCGGTCAACAAGCCCCCAAATCTCCAGACGAAGGCGCCATCACTCCGGTCTACCTGGCGCTGCTGCCGCCCGACACCACCGAGCCTCATGGGAAGTTTGTCTCTGATAAAGAAGTTCAGCCATGGTGAAAAATAAGAGAGAGATGTGAGTGTGTGTGAGGAGTGTCCCACATTAAGACAGAAATTACCCCAAATCTCTGTTCAAAATGTCCATTATTGACACAAGCATCACAGTATAATAACATGAAATATATCAGACATGTTGATGGACGTGAAACCAAAATGAGTCCTGGGATCACTGATGTGTTTGAGTGTTTATTACATCCAGTAATAATCGTGCATTAATCCATTTCTGACAAATAAATTTCATCACTTTGCCTTCAGTAGAAAAACTATATTTTTTTACAAAGGAAAAGAAAACTCTGCCTGAACTGGATGAATAATAAATGTTGTGAAATCAAAGAAAAGTGAATGCTTTTCTGACAAAAATAAAGCAGTTTTTTTTTGTTTTTTTTTAAAATAAGGTTTTACATTCCTGTCAAAAATAAACAATCACAAATACTGTGTCATAATGTTTCTTAACAAAGACTGACATTACATTAATACATAAACATAAATTAGGTTTATATATATATATTGTAAAATTAATAAAAATAAAAAAATATTTGGAGGTGTTTTAGGGCTGCTGCAGGTTAAAATAATAAATACATAAACTTTTCAATTACATCTTTTTTTCTTGAAAATAAATCATAAAATGATGATGTGCATTTAAAATAACAGAGTTATTGGACAGATAAAAAGGAGCTTGATGGGATTTTGGGATATGAGATGGACAAACACATAAATGCATTTATACTATATTATAGTGATTTTTATATATTTTAAATCCTGTCAAGTGTTGGGAAGACAAAGATCTGAGTGAAACCTGAAGGAGTCATTCATGGAAATGTGGTGACACTTGGTGGTCTAGTTGGGCATTGCTTTAGGAAAAACATTTTGTATTTTATTCTGAAAGAGAACAGAGCATGCAGCTTCCAGCAGTAATCTATCTACAGATTTACAGACATATTTATAGATTTTTATACAGCCAGCCATAAACTAGTGGAGTCCCCTTGTAGAAATATTAATAGAGCTGCTGCATGATGAACAAATGTGTGTCTGTGTGGTTTAGTGAGGCTGACATCACACAGTAAACTCAGCATCCATGTTTTCCTCCTCAGTCACAGTCATGCAGGATTTATTTCAGTGAATATCTGCAGTATTTTTAATTCACCCTGTGGACTTTTAAAATAATAATAATTTATGAAATTGCTTAAAAGATAATCGCAAAATGTCACATAGTTTTGCTGGACTATCAAAATGAAAATTATCATTTTATATGATCGAAATGTTGCTTCAAAACAGGCTTAAAGAAATGCCAAGTCTTATTAATTTGTAAATTAAAAAATATTGAACATGCAGTATGTGTGTAATTTTAAGTGTTAAACTCCTGCCAATTCCAGCCAAAATTAATTTAATTTTAATGATATTTTAATTTCCCCACGGACATGACCTGTTTATTGTTATTTCTTTTCTGTGCAGCTGGATTTTCACACCTGTCTCCTCTACATGGATGAATCTCTTCTACCTGGATGAATCTCCTCTACCTGAATGAATCTCTTCTACCTGGATGAATCTCTTCTACCTGGATGAATCTCTTCTACCTGAATGAATCTCTTCTACCTGGATGAATCTCTTCTACCTGAATGAATCTCTTCTACCTGAATGAATCTCTTCTACCTGGATGAATCTCCTCTACCTGGATGAATCTCCTCTACCTGAATGAATCTCCTCTACCTGAATGAATCTCTTCTACCTGGATGAATCTCTTCTACCTGAATGAATCTCTTCTACCTGGATGAATCTCCTCTACCTGGATGAATCTCCTCTACCTGAATGAATCTCCTCTACCTGAATGAATCTCTTCTACCTGGATGAATCTCTTCTACCTGAATGAATCTCTTCTACCTGAATGAATCTCTTCTACCTGGATGAATCTCCTCTACCTGGATGAATCTCTTCTACCTGAATGAATCTCTTCTACCTGGATGAATCTCTTCTACCTGAATGAATCTCTTCTACCTGGATGAAGCTCCTCTACATGGATGAATCTCTTCTACCTGAATGAATCTCTTCTACCTGAATGAATCTCTTCTACCTGGATGAATCTCCTCTACATGGATGAATCTCTTCTACCTGGATGAATCTCCTCTACCTGAATGAATCTCTTCTACCTGGATGAATCTCTTCTACCTGAATGAATCTCTTCTACCTGGATGAAGCTCCTCTACATGGATGAATCTCTTCTACCTGGATGAATCTCTTCTACCTGAATGAATCTCTTCTACCTGGATGAATCTCTTCTACCTGAATGAATCTCTTCTACCTGGATGAAGCTCCTCTACATGGATGAATCTCTTCTACCTGAATGAATCTCTTCTACCTGGATGAAGCTCCTCTACCTGGATGAATCTCTTCTACCTGGATGAATCTCCTCTACATGGATGAATCTCTTCTACCTGAACGAATCTCTTCTACCTGAATGAATCTCTTCTATCTGGATGAATCTCCTCTACCTGGATGAATCTCTTCTATCTGGACGACTCTCCTCTACCTGCACGAATCTCCTCTACCTGGATGAATCTCTTCTACCTGAATGAATCTCTTCTATCTGGATGAATCTCTTCTACCTGAATGAATCTCTTCTATCTGGATGAATCTCTTCTACCTGAATGAATCTCTTCTATCTGGATGAATCTCTTCTACCTGAAAGGATCTCTTCTATCTGGATGAATCTCTTCTACCTGAAAGAATCTCTTCTATCTGGATGAATCTCTTCTACCTGAAAGAATCTCTTCTATCTGGATGAATCTCTTCTACCTGAATGAATCTCTTCTATCTGGATGAATCTCTTCTACCTGAAAGAATCTCTTCTATCTGGATGAATCTCTTCTACCTGAAAGAATCTCTTCTATCTGGATGAATCTCTTCTACCTGAAAGAATCTCTTCTATCTGGATGAATCTCTTCTACCTGAAAGAATCTCTTCTATCTGGATGAATCTCTTCTATCTGGATGAATCTCTTCTACCTGGATGAATCTCCTCTATCTGGATGAATCTCCTCTACCTGGATGAATCTCCTCTACCTGGATGAATCTCTTCTATCTGAATGAATCTCTTCTACCTGGATGAATCTCCTCTGCCTGAATGAATCTCTTCTATCTGGATGAATCTCCTCTACCTGGACGAATCTCCTCTACCTGGACGAATCTCTTCTACCTGGATGAATCTCCTGTTCCTGGCTGATCTTCTCTTCCTGGATGATCTCCTCTACCTGGATGAATGATGTCATCCAGGTGAGTCACTCTCACAGCAGACTGAGTGTGACTGTTGTTCAGTTGATGGGAGGAAAAACTTTGATTACCTTGTAGATAAAATTAATCCATGGAGCAGAGAGACAGGTGATAATCCTGTAATCCCTGCTCTCTGCCAGGGGAAACCCCGTCACACTGTCATGCTGCAGTAATCACAGTGACCACTGGCTCCAATCACTGTAATAATTACTCTATTGATCCGGCAGAGGGGATTCCCTCAGACCTGAAAGCCAACAAGTGATCAATACCAGCTCTGCTTACAGGAGGAAATAATGATAATAATGAATCAGATCGATCTTTGATTTGACACAAGTGATATTTTGAAGGAGGGTAAGTCACAGATTTTTGCATCGCTCTTCTTTTGTCCCTGCTGGGATTCAATCCAACAACTCTCACTTTCCATTTCCATGTTTGCATGTTGCTGCTCTGCAGGAGGATCAGACTGGAGGAGAAAAAAACTCTTCATGAATGTTGAGAAAAGGTCAAAAGCAGCTGAGGTAAACTTAAAAATGTTTGTACAGCACTTTGGAAACCTTTATTGTTTATTTAAATTTTGTTTTATAAATAAAGTTGGATTGGATGTTGAAATAAATCTCATATAAAACCTTTGTTAGGTTCTTTAAGCTAACAGCTGGTCCTGCTCTCCTGCTGCAGGTGAAAATAATAAAAACCTCCTGTTGGTTTAATATTTCATGACACTTCAAGTCACTTCCGGGTTGCCAGGTTGTGGAGAATCCTCCTCCAGCATCACTCTGTCACTGTTAAATTCATCATGAAGACTGTTTCAGGCCATTTATCAGCAGCTCATTAACACTCACAGCAGCCAATGAATGGATTATCATAAAAACAATTCCTTGGTTAATTATTTATTAAGATGTATAATTTCAGGTGACCCACTTTCTAATCAGAAATAGAGAAACTTCATTTGTTAATGGATTCATGAAAGCATCATCGTTAGCAGGTCACAGGTTCACAAACTGATTAATTGGTAATAAATGATCAGAAACTCGTCACGACTCTCATTCAGTGACTTTCCTGATAATCCTCTTTAGATCACTTCTCCTGGCAGCATGTGAGCATTAATCCCCCAAAATCACGAGGATGTTGTTGAATATTAAGATTAAGCTTCTTAACATTTTACTTGTTTTTCTTTTTTGGATTCAGCAGAGGAGGAAACCCAGAGAATATATTCAGGGAACAACCTGTCAGAAATTATTCAGACATAATAAATGTTGGACTTGGTGTCAAACTGGTGACCCTCATGTGAGGATTATCTCCTGTAAAGTACAAACTATTGTCAAGTTCAGCTTTTTACCTTATTTATTTTTTTCAAAAGGAAAACCTGCCATAGCTGGATGAAGCTTAAGATTTGTGAAATGAAATGTACAGTGCAATGCCTTTTTTAAATTAAATGGACAACATTAGAACAAAAGTGACATCTACACATACATATAAGATAAGCTATAAATAAAATGATTTATAAAAACAATGATTTAATAGCAGCAGCAGTGGAACAAAGCCAGTATAAAAATATAAAATAGAATAAAATAAGTTTCTACAAGCAGTGTGTCCTAAAGCAAATTAAGATTCAAATAATTATAATTAACAATAACTATAATTCTAATTTATATACAAATAAAGTATATACCTCAGCATGTGAGAGTGTATCAGCAACACTGTTTATATCCTCTCTTTTATTTTTATTTATTTTTTCATTCATATTTTATTTGTTTATAATGTACATATATATCCTCTTTTTCTTTATTTATTTTACTGTATTTATTTATGTAAATAAAAGAGAGGATATAAGCAGTACTAGCACACTGTTTATAGCCTATTCTTTTTGTATATTTTTGTATTTATGTTTAATTTTATTTATGTCCTCTCTTTAAGGTTATTTATTTATTTACGTAAATAAAAGAGAGGATACAAACAGTAATGGCACTCTGTTTACATCCTCTGCATTATCTATTTTTTTATTTATGTTTTATTCTTATTTATTTGTCCACCTTTTAACTTGATTTTTTAAAGTTATTTTTCACATAAATAAAAGAGAGGATACAAGCAGTATCTGCTTGACCGTTTGTATCCTCTTGTTTATGTATATTTTTGTATTTATCTTATTTTTTTTATTTATATCCTCTCTTTAAGTTTATTTATTTATTTATTTATTTTTACAAAAGAGAAGATAGAAGCAGTAACAGCACACTGTTTATATCCTCTCCCTTATCTATATTTTTTCATGGATGTGTTATAATGATGTGTTATTTTATAACTTGATTTACTGTCACAGACCATGATAATAAATGAAGCACCACCAGATGTCAGTACAGCAGCAGCACATGATCTTTCACCTCCTCACAGCTTCTGCTTCCTTGTTTCCTCCTTCCTGCTTCTGTTGGTCACATTTTGAGAAATAAAATGAAACGACATGATGCTCCCAGTGATGAGATACAGGAGGCAGCAGCTGGTCTGTGACCTTCAGTGACCTTTACAGGAATGTGCCTCATTTAAACATTCAGTTCTGATGGAGAACCTGCAGCCACCAAACATTCAGGTCAACAGTAAACAAACTAATATACTGATTTATGTTGATACTGATATTTAACAACAGCTGGCTACACTGACAACAGTGTGGAAAGGAAGCTAGAGAGAAATAAAAAGTGTTCTTCTTTATCTGCTGAGAAGTTCTGAAGTCTCACATCTCTAAATAAATATTATTCATCAAAATATTCAGCTATGACACTGAAATTCTTTTATCACTAAGCTTCGCTTTCTTCCAACGGCGCATTGTAGGTAAAAAAAAATATAATTAAAGCGCTGAGAGAGAGGGTACTATTCAGAAAAAAAACACTATTTATTAAAAAAAACCTCACAATAATGGATTTCCGTAATTATTATTTATAATAATGTGCTGTCATTCACGTTTCAGAATCACATGACAGGACAACAAGCAGGAAGTGAAGGTGAGAAAAGGCTTTTATTTCTCCGTAGGCTTCTTTCTATAATGTTAATGTTAATACCAGAACTTTTAGTGCAGAAATTAGAGATTTTAGTTCAGATATTCATCAGATTGTGTCCTAACAGTCAAACAATCCACCATAAAGATGAAGAGCAGTGCTCACCGTCTTTATACGTTTGTGCTTTTTGAACAGAAAACTCTTGTTTCATGTCCACTAATATGATATGTTATGACTTTAAATGATCTTTTAACAGAAACACTGACTCCTTATGAGGGTTTTCTAGTGAAATGAGGAGGAACAAAGCAGTGAAACAGATTTTATCTCTGTTGCATCCAGTTCAACATAAAAAATATCAGAAAACAGAGTGCAGTTTGGTCAGTCTTCAGCTCATGGCTCCTGTTTGAGTGGAGCTCCTGTCAGGTTGAGGCTGAAGGTTAGTGACTGAATGTCACATTAAATGTCAGGGAGGAAATTCAAGCCCACAGAACGTTCAAATCTTGCCTTTGTGCCACTTTGCTGCTGCTCCTCTGCAACGAATGTGCACACAAAGGCCATTTTTCCGACCCTCTTGCAGTGACGTAAACACAGCATCAGAGTGAGGAGCTGTCAGGCTGTGTGTCCACTCCAGAGACATGTCCTCAGCTCCTTATTCTGCTGCTTTGTAATGGAGAGGACACCGTGCTGACATCACATAGAGACGAGCGTCTCTTTTGAAACGAGGAGAAACAAAATGACAGCATCAGCAGGGGAGGAAGTTCAGAGAGAAACAGTCAGCAGAGAAGCAGCTTTCACTTCACATGACTGAAGCTGAAAGAGCTCCAGCTAGTGGACACAGGAAGACACTACACAGCACCTCTGAACACTCCAGGCTGGAAATATCAGCTGATAATGTGCATGAATATTAATACTTCAACATACAGTGTATTAAACACTGATTTATTTTGCATAATATGCATCATATGGTGATGTATCTGGATTCAGTTGCATGTAAAGTGAGTAGAGATGCATGTTTCTTAATGAGTTATCTTAATATTGCCATAATACTTTAACATTTTCAGAATTATTACCCAGTAAGTTTGCACATACAGTGAATTTATCTTGGTGCCGACACATTATGACAGATGTGGAGACTTTATGTTGTTATTAGATATACATATTTTATATTTAAACTCTCCTTTTGGATGCAGAAAAACCCATCAGACATTATTAGCCTGAAAATCTTCCTCCTGGGGCGATGGAGCTCGCTGAAGAATCGAGGGCAGAGACTTTTTATCTGGTGACGAGTTTATTTCTGGTTGGTTTTCGTTCTCACCAAAGAGGAGTCACAATTATTTCAGGTGGAGGAGATCACGTCTGTTTAGGTGTGAAGATAAAGAACACTCTTCATCCTTTTTCCTGCCGTCACATATCTGTGGATAAACTGGAAACACGAGAAGCATTGTCTGTTTTGTAATCACAGTAAATATCTCCATACAGTGTTATTCAGATTTAACGGTGTCAGAAAAACAACTTTAAGCACAAACATAACATGAGATATTCCTGTATTAAATGTCCAGATTTCCAGACAGAGCAACATTATAATCAGGATATTTATAAAAATAAGAAGCAGTGTCATCAGTGAACAAGTAGAATAAGTAGAAAATATGTCAAGAATGAGTAGAAAACAATGTATAAATATAATAGAAAAGAACTTTATTGTCATTGTCGTCAAACAATGAAAAGAAGTTTAGCAGCATATAGACTGTATATATGGCGTCTAAAGATAGAACAGAATAAAAATTAAGTCAGTTTTTGGATGAATATGTAAACACTACAGTTGGCAGTGGTATTGGGAATAGAAAATGACGGCTATTTTCAGATATTTACAGCTATATTTTAGTCTTTAAAATAGAATTTTTTTTTTATTTATCTCCCACTGGGTGAAATTCACCCACAAGTTACAGTAATAAAGAAACAATAAACAACAGCAAAGACAGAATAAATAATACTAATAATCAATTAAATATTTACATAACAAAGGAGAAAAAAAATGTATTTTTAATTGCAAATGAAACGTTAAACAATTTAAAAACTTCATTGTCACTGTCTTGGACGCATAACGAGTCTTTCGACTTAGTCACACATAAATAAGGAATAAAATAAAGATATAAATGTAAAAATGTAAACATAAAACACAGAGAGGAGACGGAATATTTGCAGCAGAAATTTAGTGGAAAAGTGATTTTTTAAACTTGCAGAGAAAATGTGGAGAAGGAGTAGATAAAGTGCATGTTGGGAGGAAAAAAAACACTATTTATGATATTAGTGAACCGTACACCAGGCTCTGTGTTTTCAGACAGAAGAGGAGAGTTTAAACAGTTTGGTTCTGGGTTTATCTCTTGTGAAAGGATAAAGAGGAGGTCCAGATGTGACCTCTCGTCTTCACTGACAGACGGTGGAAAACAGTCAGTTTTTTTTATCACTTCTGGTCGACGTCCTTTCAAAAGCAGCTTACGCTCTGACAGAGGCGATAAGACGCCTGGAGGAGGAATCTAACACAGATCAGAGGCTTTCTTCAGCAGCGAGTGCCACAAAAGAATAATCACATGTGTGTCAAAACAAATGAAGGACGATTAGCAGTGAGAGAAGACAGAGTTATTTCTTTATCAGCCCTCCTGGATTAACCTGGGCTTCCTGAGATGAACCAACAGCAGACAAAGGAATCAAACAATAAGTGTTGAAACTGAACTGACTGAGAAGTTGTTTTCCTCCTGAATGGAGCCTCTTCTGCTGTACATTTGGGATGAAGAGAGGGTCGCCCTTTGTGAGTGTGCTTTGTGATGTCAGGACACTCTTGATGTTTGCTGCTGTTGTTGTATGATTAAATACATTTGCTTTAAGCGAAAAAAAATCACACCAGGGTGTAATTACTCTTTTGAAGAAAGCGTGCTGCGGTCATCATGTCAGAAACTCCACAGCTAATTCTCCAGGGATGATAAGTTTGGATTATTTGCTGACAGGCGCTGATTAGACGCCTGTTTGTTCCCTCAAACAGCTGCAATGCTGTGATGTTATTGTTTTTTTTCTTTTTTTTTACACTTCAGTGAACGCTCGTGATGTCACCACGCTGGGAATCACTGTGGCAGAACTCCTGCTGGTTTTTAAGAAGGATTATGCTGAGTCATCTCATCCTGTCAGGAAACATTGGCGTCTCGATGGGAAACATCAGCATGTGCTGCACGGCCTTCTTTATCTGCAGGAGGAAAAGTTCTCCTCTCCCTTTATGGTGCATGCCTGTTTATGACTGGAGCACCACGTTTCAAACCGACCAGTGAGGGATGAGCTGAACCTCAGGTGTGTGATCAGCTGATCAGCTGACTGATGAGCAGGACCACAGCACCTTGACCTTCCCCTGATTCTAAGGTGTTTTTATTTCATGCCTTAACTTGTCTTTTGGGCTAAAATGACTGATTATTAGATTTTTAAAAAAATTAAATATCAAAATGTATTGTAATTGCACATGTTGAACATGATAAATCAAATGCTGAATTTACAGCAAAATTATTGATTATATGTGGTAAATATAAAGTAACAATGAATTCTTATGATATAATATCAAAATGTCAAACTTAAAAAGAAAAGTGGTTAAAAACTATCAAAATGTATGGTGAACTATTTTTCTTTATAATTATAAATGCAATTTATATAAATTATCCTTATTATTTCCATAAATTCACATCCTTATTTCTCTGTACTCTTACCATGAGTATGTCTATCATTATTTTATTTTCAATATAAATTAAAATATAAATAGCACCTTGACAGGCCAGTAACCTCATGTTCATCTTTTATTGTTCATACTGTGCCAGCGCAGCTCTGAAATGATAACAATCCTGCTGAAAGTAGCGAGACGCCACAAAAAATGTGTGCATTTCTTTAAACACGTCTCGTTACAGAGCTGAATAAAAGGCCGGAGCACACATTAAGGGCGTGTGGGATTATTTTTCATCGCTCCCGGAGGAACAATGCATCCTGGGTAACAAGGCAGAAGCATCATTTTGAGAAAAAAAAAATGTTTTTTCTGGGAGTAAAGAGGAAGAAACTGGATCTGCATCTGGACAACAGTCAGTGAAAAACACTGATTCATGTTATTTCAGAGTGACTTCAGTGACGTATGACTTAATGTTAATATTCTTTCATTCATATTCACTATTAATGTTATTCAGGCAAAATATTTTATTTAAATTCATTTATTTTCCTTATCAATGTACATTAGTGTGCAGGACAGTTTTTAATTTACTCTATTTTATTCTAGTCTTCATATTTATTTTATTTTTTGCCTCATTTTCATTTATTTTATATTTTATTTTTTAGTATTTTTGTTTTTACATAACTGAATATTTTATACTGTCTTTGCTCTAATTATCTATTTATTATTATTATTATTATTATTATTATTTTCCTTTGCTGCTGTGACTCTGTCAGGCTGGGATCAATAATGAAATTCTATTCTGTTCTGTTTCCCTGCTGTGGAGTTAATAAAGGTTTATCTCGTCTCGTGAATACCCGCTCACATGAAGTGGCTCACAGGACTCACAGGATCAGTTTCCACTCTGGACCTGATCGCCTCCAGGTTGAAGGTCCTGTGTTTGACCTTTGACCCTGACGCTCTTCCCATCACGTTGCAGCGTTGGCGGCTCGGGTCCTTTTTGGATTATTCAGGCAGGACAATGATGGCAAAAAAACGACCTGTTAGCCACTGTTTATTTAGAGCACTATTTCCACTCCAAATGACAGAGGATGAGTGTGCGTCTGTGGCTGAGATGCTTTTATGTGAAGCGCCCATTAGCCTGCAGCTCTGACACACCGGCACCGCCTCACCTCTCTGAGCACGTTCAGGCTTTATAAAAGGGATTTATTGCATTTCTTTTTCTCAGAAAGTTTTCTCAGCTTCTGAAAAAAACTTTTCTGGCAGGTCTTTGTATTAGGAATAAAATAAAATATGAGATTTAAATAAACACATCTCTCCAGCAGTGAGTGAACGGAGGCTGAATTCTTGTGGGAATGAGGTCAGATCACTGTCACTGTGGAGAAACTGTCGGCTCTCATTACAGCTTAAGTAGGTCAATGACAATCAAGGAGCATCAGTGAGAGATCCTGGTGATGCTGACGACCTCTGTGATCTCAAATTTATAGAAAGATATCTGATAGCGTCTCACAGTGTTCCCCTAATGGATCTGGGCCCTTTATCAAATGTTAACACAGAAAATAAAACTCCAGCAACCTGTGTTAGAAACTGTGAAAGGAGGTTGAAAAGAAAAAACCCAAACCTATAATCACCTAAAATCAACAACAACATTCAGTAAAGTTGTTTTATTAATTTATCTTTTTTAATTAATTTATCTAGCAAGTTCCAAAAATTTGATGTGACACATCAGTGCGACGTTCACCAACAACTTTTCATTTATTTTCACTCTTGCACAGACTGTGTCATTATTAAAGACGATGGTTTGGTTTAATAAAGACAAAGTTATGAGTGACTTAATATCATAAAACAGTGAAATGGATCTGTGAGCCAGAGCTTTTTTGTTTTTATAACAAGGTTGAATTTAACACGATGACTGAAAACCTTTGATAATGTGGTTTGCATGTTCCCCTGTTTTATCCCATTAAAGATGTCTTTTCAGTTCATTAAAGTAACATTTTAGTCATCTAAAAATGTCTTATTCAGCATTCAGCCGCACTTGGCTCCACCCTCTCGCATCACTTCCGGTTCCAAGAAAAAACCAAGATGGCGACGGCCAAAATGCCAAATTGGAGGCTTCAAATCAGGCCGTCCACAAACCACAGCGTCCACTGATTTATAGTGTCGATCAAAGAGTTTGTATTTTTTTCTTCTATTTTTAAAGTCAAAACAGATTTTTTTTTTTAGCTGCAGAGTAAATCATAATTCCAGCGAATGTGCAAAGACAATTTTTTTGGCTTTCCTCACTTTGTTCGTTATCAGATTGAACATGGACATGAGGGACTATTTGGTGACTACTGTATTTTATGTCTGAGATGCTGTCAGGATTGATCAGGAGTGAAAACGGAAACGTATCTGCTCACAGATTTTATCAGCTGGTGTCTCCTGGTCCAACAGCTCAGGTTCACCTGACATCCCAGGTGTAAAATAATCCCTGATTAGATCAGTGGAGGGAAAACCAGCTGCAGGGCTCGAATCCTGACGACCAGGATCAATAAACGCTGATCTATATTCATACCTTTGTGCTCACACGTGCCTGTCTTATTATACGTGTTGGGACAATCATTGATTACATTAATTCCCTCAGCAGCTAACCCTGATCTTCACCCTCACTACTCAGTGTCTCACGCTAATCCCAACCATGATCTAAGAGTAATCCTAATGAAGCTTTAAAGGACGAAGCAGATGCTTTTACTTCATTGACTAACAATATATCCTTCACTGCAAACTGCTTTATCTGCGAGCGTGACGAAATAACCTGCACCTACTCCTCCGAGTATCATCAAGCTGGAGGAAGCTGATGAAGACCGTCAGATGATGCTGAAAGCTCAGGTAGAGCTCAGCAGCTCATAAAAAATCCATCTTGACCTGATTTTATCGACCAGTCAAAACACATATAGACTATATGTTATTACTGTGAAAATAACATACATACCTGTGAAGAGTGGCTGAAAGTCGATAAATACGGCTTTAAGGAATCACTTTCTGCAAATGTCAACAGCTCAACAGCTGTATGTGACTGGAGGCCCGTGGTGTTCAGTGATTTAATCAGTTAACGTTTCTATATGCAGAACATGTCTGATGGGGCTGTTTGCTTAGCTTATTGTAACCGTGCTTTAGCAGGTATAAAGGATGGATAAATTACAAGCTTAAGTTCTCATTTAATGGGAGATTAAAAGACGAAAAACAACCCTGCACTTATTCAATCAGCAATCACTTATATAAGCAGCGACATGCAGGCGTCACACAGCGATTCAGCGCTCAGTTATTACTGAAAGTCACGCTCGCTCTGGTCTCTTTCAGTTCAGATGCACCCACATGAACCACACGAAGTGCCGGCCTTGTACAGAAAAAAAAAAACTGAAAAGAAAATCTTTGGGCGCTGATCGTCTTCCCACGGTCTTCATGCTTCCCTTCCACAGACACGGAGGAGGCTGAATGAATAAGAAATAAGGCAAAAGTGACGACTAATGACCTGGGATATACTGTACAGGACGGGGCTGACGGGTCTCTTCATGCATTTCAAACAGAGCTCTTCTTCTCATGCTCTTCCTCCTGCATATTGGGAGGCTACTTCAGGGTCGGGTTAAGGTGTGGAAACTCTGCAACGTGGAGTTCAGCGCAAGTCTGTCAGTGTTTGATTCATCCTGTGCAGGGTGGAGGGGTCAGCCGTGTGGTAACCTCAGTGCAGGGCACGATTTGAACTGCATAAAGACAGAAAGATTAACGGGTGAGGTGTCTCAGGTTAGCATGTAGCGGCGTTGCTCATCCAGGAGGCAGAAAAGCCAAACAAGTCAATGCAAGAAGCTGTTTTTATTAGAGGAAAGAATAAATATGTTTACATTTTGTTTTCCAGAGGAAACTGCCTGATGGTGTGTTTGCTGTCGTCTCTGATCAAAGCTAGCGCACCAAGCTAAACATTATCAGTGTGTAAGGAAAAGCCCTCAGGAAGTAATGTCACCGGCTTGTTTTAAGGCCGTCGCCATCTTGGTTCCTTTGCAACCAGGAGTGACACAAGAAGAACAAGAGTAAGACAAAAAAAGGTTCAAATCAATTTTCAAGAAATGAAAAGTCACTGTGAAAGGGTGAAAGATGAAAACACTGGATGTTGCCGTGGTAACGACCTGTCAATCAGCAGGTAGCCCTGAATCATCCCCCTGCTTTATGGTCTGTTTGACTCTAAATGTGAGCATAATTTACTAAATGAACAAGATTTAAAACCAGAGACTGAGAGCATAAACTGGTGTTTACAGTGTTTACTGAGGGAATCAAAAGAAGTCACTTTGACACAGTCTGACTTCTTCCACCCCTGATGAATATCAGAGAAAGTATAAAGGATTTGTGTGCTCTTATTTTGTAGTAATGCTTTCCCCCTCTTGTTTCAGGTCACTTTGCTTCCATATTGTCAGAAATCC
Organism: Synanceia verrucosa; assembly: GCA_029721515.1. Classification (NCBI taxonomy): domain Eukaryota; kingdom Metazoa; phylum Chordata; class Actinopteri; order Perciformes; family Synanceiidae; genus Synanceia; species Synanceia verrucosa. The sequence goes on from CM056562.1 coordinate 24,971,112, forward strand.
TCAGGTGAACCTTCAAACAGGAAATTGTTTGTGTTTTGTGTGTCACACTAAAATCAACTGTTTGTTTACAACGTTTGTTCATGAAGACCTTCATCATCACCATCCATCCCATCTGTGCCCAGAACAGGTTAAAGCTTTAGGGAGGCTGGATGCATCACTCTGAGGACTCTCCTCCTCCTCCGGACCACAGATGCCTCCTCGGCTGTAGCTTGACCCCAGATCAGGTGGATCTCCGGGGATCTCTCTGTCTGTCACATCCCATCTCGTCACATCCTGGTCGTCCCATCTGTTCCTCTGGCAGGTGTCCTCCTCTCCGTCACCTTTGTGCCCATTGACCCCTCTTCCATCCTGGAAACTCTCTCTCCATACAGGACGCACCCAGCAGAGGAAGCAGCTATTTTCAGGACTGGTCATATGGTTAAAAAACATATATGATTTTGTTTATTTAAGCACATTCAAAGCATGGAAATATGTCAGCGTGAAACCTTTTTCTCGCTTGGTGAGAGGTTTGAAAAATTTTTATTCATTTGTTTAAGATATTTGATTGAATCTTTTTATTCTTGTGAATTGATTAATATGTACAGAAACACTGTGGATTATCAGTGATATTTAAAACACTGCACACCTGCAGAGAATCCTTATATTAGAAAGCACTCTTATGGAAAGTCATTCCTCAGTTTTAGTACTTTTTCCTGTGATGTCCAGCAACAGTTTAAATTGATTTATTTAGGAACATTTACAGTGTCACAGCAGCAAATGTAGAGTGTCTGAGCGACATAGAGAAATATAAAAAAAATTAAAATAAAAAAGAGCAGCAACAGAGGAACAAGACCAGTTTAAAGAAATAAAAAATAAACAATGAGATCAAATAAATCATATAAATAAATAACAAATAAAACAAGTGTAGACAAACAGTGTGTCTTAGTAATCCAATCCAACTTAATTTATAACCACAATTTAAATAAGCACAAGGTTTCCAAAGTGCTGCACACTAACACATAAAAAATAAATTAAAAAACTCCATTCCAGATAAAAACCTGTGCACATAAAATGAACAGCCTACATGTTTAGAAAAGAAGTGGGTTTTTTGAAGCGTTTTAAAATAATAATGATAATATATTAATATTGCACATGCCTGCTATGTTGAAGGATGTGTGTCATCCAGCAGGAACTGGTTGCAGTTTGTTCATTGCGGTATTTTCAAAATAAAGTTCTGTCTTCACAGGAAACTAGTTGGTTCAGTTCAGGAAATAAAAAAAGTTACAAATAAATCCAGACTGACTTCTGGCTTCAGGTGATAAATAAACGGCGTCTCCAGGTGAAAGCTGGAGTTTTTAAACCTCCTCCCTACGCTGCTGTTTGTTGCTCTTTATACTTCCTGCTTCACAATTACAGTTATACTAATTAAATTTGATTTCCTGGGATATACACAAGGTACGGAGCATTTACTGTACCTTTTGTAAAAGTCAGACGTGAAACCACACGTTTCTTCATTTGCAGGTCTCAGGTTCTGCCACATGCAGGCTGTATTTTCTTTCCTCCTGGTCTTGTTCTCGTCTTTGGTTGACGGATTGAAAGGCTGGTGAAGCCTGAGCCAAATGGATTTCTTCTGTGGGCTGAGGTGGTTTATTGAGTGGAGTTTTCATCCTGCTGGGAAGCTGTCAATATGCCAAACTTTGAGAGCGTGCCTTTGATTTCTTACTCTACTCCATTCAACCTGTTAGTGAAGCAAAGGTCAGCTGTTGGTGGGTGAGTCGCTGGTCAGTGTTGAATTTACAGAAATCCAGTTTTAATCCCAATAATTTGGCTAAAAAAAGCTACTAAGAGGTTTGGCCTCCTGCATGAATATTCAGCTACTCTTTTCAACAATCTCTTTCTGGAACAGACAATCTAACTGCAAGACTGTCTGTCTTCTTGGCATTTTTAGAGGCCAGAGGTGAAAGAGAAGTTGAAGAAGGATTTTTGAGCTGGACTCAGATATTGATTATCCATGTGTAACATTTGGGATGGATGCTGAAGATTTAAAAGCCGGTGCAGAAGGTCCCCCAAAAACGTTTTCCTGTTCCAAATACATAACCTTTAGTCGTTTAGCTTTGTGAGAGACTTCAGCTGTTTGCATTTCACTTCATTTTGGGTTTTCCTTTAAAGACACATTTTCCATTAGCGTTTCATTAAATGTGTGTCAGATCTGCACTTTTAATGCATTAGCCATTTTATTTCATCACTTCTCTGTGTTTTTTCCCATTTAGTGTGAGGTTTCACCCTTCATGTGATGTTGTTGTGTCGATGTTTCATATGAACTCTGAATGAATACAGCTGCTTTAAACAAAACACTGCCTGTTTAAAGACCGGAGCAGCACTGAAGGACGGACAGAGAAACAGAATGAAGGCAGAAAACAGGCTGACAGAGTGAGAGGAGAGGAATCTATGGTGGCATTGATCCCAAGGTCAATTCCTGTGATCCAACAAAGAACGCTGAAATCCTTTACGACTGGAGACGCTCCTGGTGAAATGAATCGTGGCTCCAGTTATTTCACATTATGGGAAGGCTGGGGGAATAAATGCACTGACAGAATAGAGCCTGCAGGCTTTGTGAATTACAGTAAGAGTTGTTATTTTCAGTCCCCTCCTCTCTTTTATGACCCGCTTGGACCAACGTAGCAAACCTCTAAATTAGGTTGAAAAACCTCAGTTTGGTTTTTGTTGTTAATGTGTGGCTCTAAACTGCTGCCTTTCAGTCAAAACGCTGCGTTTCTTTGCACCAGTGTTTTTTCCTAAACCTAACCAAGTGGTTTTGCTGCCTGAATTTAAGCAACTTATTTTGTTTAACTCCGCCTAAAAAGTGATGAGGGAAATGAGATGCTTCGAGATGAGCGAACAGAGACTTTGACACAAATTTCATTGCTTATTTAGTTTTTATCTTTATGTCGTTTATGTGGTCGTTTCTGTGGAGTAGCATTTTGTTTTTATTTTGTAAACATACGATGCAGGAGATGCTGTTATTCCTGCAGTGTGTTGCAGACTAGAAGTGAGGCCCTGCTCAGGTCCTGAAATGGATTTTAAGGGACTGAAAACTCAAAACCATCTGTCAACATGGACGCTGTGCAGCAGGGAACCTCCTGACACTCTGGACTGACTTATGAGCCTTCAGGCCTTTTGGGGAAGATGGAGACTCTCACTCCTCTGGCTCGTTTTTAACCTCTTCCTCGTCAGACTTCTGGTTGGGCTCGGTAAATGAAATGTGCTCTGCTTTCCTTCAGGAGCCGTTAGACTGAAAAGAAACCTGCTGGAAAGAAAAATAAAGCCTGAAGTGAGATAATGAGCCCTGAGATGTTTCTGCTCACTTTAGAGCTGTTTGATTCGCTCAGTAAAAGAAAAACAGTAAAAGCATTACAAGTAATTTTCATGAAGGTGCATTTAAGAGTTTTTCTAAGAGTTTTCTCTGCTAGGAGAGGCATTGTTAAAGGTGCTGAATCCATCATAAAATAGAGTCAGAATGTAAGGATTAACGAGGGATGTTTATGAGATTTTTTTTTTTTTAAACTTAATACCCTGAAACAAATAGGAGCCATGTTTCCATGGTAACAATGAGTGGCAGCTGACACATCCTGATCCCTCGTCACTTTATTTTTTTTGCATCAAAATGACAAAAGCCAGGTTTAACAAAGATCTACATCAGGATGAGAAACAAGTTTATTGCCGAGTCAGTTTGCACAAACAAGGAAAACAAAATAAAAACATTAATGCTAACATAATTATTGTTGTTATACAAGAATTTGCAAATTTACTGTTTTCCAAAAAAAGCTGAAAAAATACCAAAGCACATTATTATTTTTTGATTGAGATGTTAAATTCCAGTTGTTTCCTGTCATTCCTGAACAGAAGAACGTGTTTTATTGGGGCGTATAGGGAACTAGAGAAAGAGTCTGACTGACAGATGTTTGAGTCATTTGAGAGGCTGATGTGGGATCAGCAGATTAACAGAATGACCACTGTGACCAGAAACAGCAGGAAGTGAGTGAAAAAAGTGACAGGAAGTAAAGTCGAGGTCATGTCCTTCTGCTGAACCTCAGCTAATACTTCCAAATTAATTTGTGTTTGATCAAATTAACCGACTGACAAGCAGCAAACCTGGAACAATGTAGTGCTGCAGCGTAGGAGGGCTGTTTGGTTTCAGCGGCTCTGAGCAATATACTGCTTAATTAAGCTGCTGGAGGAGTCCTTTAGAGGAGCCAGAGGGGGGATGGGAGGTGTGAGGTGGTCAGCAGGCGTCTGGAGAAGCTCCACAGGGTAAAAAGTGGAGGAAGTATTTGTATAATTTCTATGATTATAAAGAATAGTTTGATTCCTCCGTGTTTTGTTCGCTCTCTCCACTCAGAGGTCACAGTAATCTTTACCTGGAACTCTTTTTTCTTGCCAGCGGACGTGTGCTGTGTTACTATAATATTTCTCAAAATGCAATTTCACCTGTTTGCAGTTATCGATATAGAAAGCTGTGGAAAAGAGCCTGAACGCCGCTGCGATAGTTGATCCCCAAGGCGGCTTGAGCTGAAGATTAACGGTCGCCGAACCTCGACGGAGGTGCATTCTGAAAAGTGAAAATGTTTATTGCTTTAAAATATTGATTGCTCGGCGCTCAGTCATTTCTGAGGCCTTCGTGTACCGTTTTCTGTTTAATGGCTGTCTTCTGGAGCTAACTGCCACACCTCAGGGGGAAAGAAAGCAAAACTGTTCTTCCCAGATACTTTCTGATTTTCATTTTGTTGCTGTTGTGAAGCACAAAGAGTAGAGCTGTTTTATTTCAATTTGCAGGTGTGAACGCTGTTCAACAGGACTGGACGACATGGCCGTAGACATCAAGCTGCCTCAGATTCAGGTGAATGAACGGATCATTAGTACGAACATTGAGGTACTGTCATCACTCCTTAATGCAGTGATGACATTTATTTGCTTTAATAAAACAGAAGCCCATTCGGGAGTAACATAAACTTCATTCTGTCCAACAGCCAGCAGGGGGCGACACTGGTGGTTTCAAAAAGAAGTCTGTAAACCTCAGAAATATGAGTTTATGGGTAGTTTAAATAATGTTTTAATACAACAGGATGACCATTTAGTGAATTATATGATGAAAAACACACATAAAACAGGAGATGCTTTGGGGCGTGGCTACCGTGTGATTGACAGGTTTCTGTCATATCAGGTGGATAAATGTTGAGTCATTGCCTTTTTTATTACATCAGCAAAGTATCCAGGAACTCCCCATTTTTCATTTCACTGTCAATAACATTCACTCAGGTAACGAACGTTTTCACAACCAGCAGTCTTAATAAACCAGCATTTAAGCTAACAGTTAGCTAACAGCTACAACAAAGTTACAAGGCAGCTCCTCTTATATGTAAATGAACAAAATGCTTACAACCACGACAGAGTATCAGGGCGACATTGAGATTTTTTTACACACTTCAAGAACAAAGTTATTATTTATGAGAATAAAGTCGTTATTTATGAGAATAAAGTCATTTACGGGGTTAAAGTCATTATTTATGGGAATAAAGTTGCATCATTCCAGTAAATATACGGTTGTAGCTCATCATGTGCCTCACGAACACAGCAGAAATGCATCGTTTACATCTTTAGATCATACTGGATTTGATCCAGGAAGTTGGAATCTGCCAATATCTTTCTAACTTTAACTTTAAGGTTTTTTTTTTTTAACACTTCCTCCTCTACAACAACACGTTACAATATTATGACTTTATTCTCATAAAACTACGACTTTAATCTCGCAAATTTACGACTTTTTTTCTGACTTAATTCTCGAAGTCTGAGAATTTTTTTCTCAACGTGGCCCAAATACTCCATCGTATACAACTAACAGTAGCTACTAAGATCATTATCCACTATAAAGTTTACATGGAATTGAGGGAGCTAATCTGAGGCCCCGCCCCCTCACCCCTCCCCTCATGACCAAATATGGTCAATAGGAACTTTTTTCATAAATTACAAGATCGTGAAAAACCTTTTTGCTTCATTGTCCACAAACCAACAGGTGACATCACAATGACTCCGTCCACTATTTATTTTTATATTTATATACAGACTATGGTCCGAATCCAGACTTTAGGAAAGACTGATTTAAATATGGGAAGATTTCACAGCATTTCAACTCTTCCACACAGAAATATACTGACTTTAAAGCTTTTGGAACAAGAGCTCGATGTAAAATAACCGTGTGCTTTTCCCATTTTCGTTCAGATTTCTCTACAACTGGTTGCTGGATAACGAATGTGCGTTCCTGTCTGCTGCTGTCTTTTATCTGTCAGTTCATTAACGCTTCAAAGCCAACTGGTTCTGGTCCAAAACAAGCCGGCACCTGATAAAAGCATCCAGCCTTTTGAGGAGAGCGAAAATACAAGTTTTATGTTTCATTTCATCATCAGTCATTACTGCTGAGTGCAGCTTTCATTGTTAGAGAGCTCTTCACACGAGAGAGTTTATCTGCTGCAGCTTTTCTTCGGTTCTGAACACAAAAGCATCTTATTTGTATTTATAGGAACACTTACTGCTCTGTTAGGACAAACGAGATGCAACCAGGCTTCAAGGTTTAGTAAAGCTTCAGTTTTTCTGCTTTCTGCTCGTTGTGGACAAACAAACACATGACGAGATATTTGGATATTTGGATGTCAAACGTTCATGTTCTGTTTGTGGAGTTCTGGAGATCCACAGGACATATTTATTAATGTGATCTGGATCCTGGACCTGAGGGGCCAGAAAAGGTTCCTCGCTTCCAAACTGAAAGTACAAAATAAAAGTCTTTAATGTCAAACAGAAAATCACTCTTTAAAGATAACTAGACCTGGAAAAATAAAGACACAAAAACACTCCTGATAAGATTAAACATGAAAATGTACAAAACTAAGGAAAAACAGTCGGCACTTTATATTATGATTTACATTTTTGCATTGTCTTTATTTTTGCACCTTCTATAAAAAAGATTAAGGCTCTGTATTACCCTCTATTGTCCCATTCTGTTTATATTTATATTTCAATTTAAACAAACATTATGATTTAAGATCATTTTAGTGAGTCAAATTAGTCATAAAAGACAAAAACATTTGGGCCACCCCTGCCCTGTCTGGACACGGCACTGCCCAGAATGTAAAGCAACAACAAAAGCACTTTTAACTTTACATTTTGATGACGTCACACACGTTTAAAACATTTTTGTGCTTTGACTTGAGAAAAGTTTTACAAATACGAACTTTTGCACCGAAATATATACTGTAGTTTCTGGGAGGCGCTGCTCCAGTTTCTCGAAATGTGAAACTTGTTCCTGACTTACGCTGAACCTCCGTCCACACGTACTGTTTCCAAACTTCGGAGGCTTTTCTTAATAAACATGTGCATATCATTTCATTAATCCTGCTGAGGGTTCAGGCGTTGGTGTGACCTCACTGTTGAAGCTGTGATGTCACAGTGCTGACTCAGAGGATCTTCACCACGCTGTCTGGCAAGGCCTGCCGGGCAGCCACAGTCATCTGCTTTAAGGTCGACGTCCGGCCTGTTGACAGAGCGTCTCTGCGGCATGTTGACGCCACAGGAGCTGCTGCTGCTGAGAAGCTCTCTGACATGTCCGCCTCGTCTTCTTAACGAGAAACAAAACATGCAAAGGCAGACAGAACAACAAAGACTTCACAGCAGAGATCCGTCACGGCGCGCTGATCCGAGCCGTCACGTCTGCACATGTGCGGTCACCGTCGTTCGTCTTAATGTTGAGGCGAGGCGAGTAAAGAAACATGTTTCGCTCGGCTGCGTTCAGGCGACTGGTGGAGTAATAATCCAGTCACACTGCCTGCGGATGTGATCGCCATGAGTTATATTAGGTCTTTTTCCCCTCATGAAGTCACACACAACATGAGGAACCTGTTTTATTTCTGCAAAACAAACTTTTTTTTCACGACAGTCGGATCTCATCGTCTATCACGATGCTTCTGACCTCACACCTGAAACCATCTGCTGTCTGGATCTGCTCACTGATGGTTCATAATCATGAGAAAAATGATCAGAATTACAGATATTATCGTGTCTAGCAGAAGAGATGTACTCAGTTTGTTTTACAGCACTTTCAGCTCTGTTGTTCCTGTTTCTTACAATAATGCAATGAATGAGGAAGCGTGTCACATGTAGGCAGCAAACCGCTCATTAAACACCGACCCTGAGATCCAAACATATCTTTACTCACATATAAAATAGATCTTATTGTTGTTGTGCATCTGTTTAGTGGCTCCTCTGCAGCAACAGAAAAGTACAACAAAATCCCAGTTATGAATATTTTATTTATGAATTATTTATTTATCCAAAGGTAAAAACATCTTCACGAGCACATTGATCGGAGTTTAGCCTCGCAGCGTATGTTACTACCAGGTCTTGGTGTTGGTCTGAACATGGAGGAACATTTTTAAGGAGAAACAGCCTCCAGGAGAGCAAACATTTTCAGCTGCTTTTTGTTGTTTGAGAGAGAAAAACTAAATGAAAAAGAAGAGAAAGTGACAGTGAGGGAAGTGAGGATTAGGGAATATCTGTTGAAGTGATACTCGGTTCAATAGTTGTTTCTCTCATTGAAACTTCCAGAAGTTGGCCTGCAGCACACTTTCTTATTCTCCTTTAAACAGAGTAACTACAGTACACGTCGGGTTTTTTATCGCAGCCTCTCGGTGCAAATTGCAGCTCTTCATCCAGCCCTGTAATAACATTGATTTTTTTCTATGCCTCATCAACTGCAAGTTTTTTCTTCAATGATTTAGGATTTCCAAGCTTTCTTTTGAACATTGTGGCCCGTAACAAAATGTCTTCTGACTGTTATTAATTCAGCGTTTTCAAATCCTCCTCATGGCTGCTTCTTTTTTTTTTTTTTTTTTTTTTACGAGGGAGGATGCTTGGTATAATTTTATGAAGTGAGAGAAACACCACTACTCCCCAAGAAGAGAGAAGGGGATTTACAAGAGGTGAAAGGAGGACGAGAGGGAATAGGAGGAGAGAGACGGAGGAAGTGGAGAACACAAGGAAAGAGATCGATGAGGAAGAAAAGGCGAGCGGAGGAAAAGAAGAATCAAAGACTCATGAGAGGTCACGATGCTAATCCACCCAGATCCCTGCAGGCTGCTGCCAATGTCACCGTCAGAGCATCGTCTTCATGGATGGAGGGGATGACGAAATCGCCATGGCGATAAGTCGGTCTTTCAGAGACATTATCAGCTCGGTGCAAAAACAACCTCCACTTTGTTATTCAAGTTAAAGATGTTAAAAATGGAGCAAGATCTGAATTCATACAAAGAAAAGAAGCACAAAAGAATCACCAGAAATGCTGTTTGTTGAAGGCCAAAAGCATCGAAGCACTAAAATGACAAACTGGAGACGAAGCAGGAAGACTCAGGTCTGTTATCCTCTGATTGCTCATCGCTCACGCCGTCATATTTGACCTGTAGTGTAGTGAATATGTCTGGTCTGTGGTGCTTTGAATCTTTCTCCAGGTAAACTACAGGTCATTTTGATCAGATCAGTCTCTACAAACATGCAGGCCTGCAGGCTGTGGAGTGACCTCAAGGATGCTAATATTCAGTCGGGGTGGGAAAAACTATCGATATGGCATATCATGACTCAAGTATCACGATACGTATCGCATTATGAAGTCCTAGCCACCCCTAGTGTACTGTACTGTAGCATTACATAAAAACAGTAACAACATTAAAAGCAAACAGAGAGCCCTGATCATTAAGAGTAGCTGAAAGGCACAATGGAATAAATAAAACTAAATAAAATATGTGTTCGTCATAAAAACCCTCTGAGAGAAGTTTGTGCTAAAACTGACTGGACCTGAGTGAAACACCGAAGGCTTAAGGATGATCTGAATCCCTCTCTGTTCAACAATAAAGCCACACAGCCTGGAGTTTTAGAGAAGCATTTTCACCACTTCTATTTCACAGACAGGAAAACACTGTGAAAAAAACACACTGAGACGACCGAGTGAAACTGAAAATATAAGAGCGATGCCGTGAGAAGAGGAGGAGGAGGAGGAAGATGTTTCAGAGGCTGCAGCAGGAAATGAGCTCATCCAGACCTGAAGTACTGATCCTCTTTGTCTTCCCGTACTTAGGAGAGATCTTAGCCCTACAGCACATGGAAAACACCGGAAGGTAATCCTTGTTGCATGTCATTTAATTGGTGAGCTGTTTCTGATTTCATGCATATTTTATTACATATATGTTATATTATTTTTTACTGCAGATTGGATCCAATCTGCATTTCATTACCTTAAAATGTTGCATCGTGTGACGCCTCCACAGAGAGAGAGGAGGAAGTGCAAAGAAGAGGCTCAGCTCCAAACCTCAAAGCTCAGCAGAGTCTTGTTTCCATGATTTGAGGGCAGGACTCGAGTCTGCTGGGCTTTAAACTGGAGGCTGCACTGTGTTCAGTGTCTGGAGACCAGCTTTAATTTCACCACGGTGCTTAACGTCTCTCAGCATGTAGACTTTCACTTAAAGCTGCGCAACATTTCACACGATTCAGTTCTCTGTCCAGGAGACAGACGACAGGATTTCATCTTCACTCTGGGATATTTATCTTCTTCTGGATATCACGCCAGTCGCATGGAGACATCATCAACACGCCCACTCGTTTGTCGTGGATTCTCTGGATAATGAACGTCTTAAATCAGACACTGTGGCCAGGAAAATGTCTGTTGAAAATGTCTCGATAAGTTCAGGGTTTCACTGCATGAATTAAATCTCCCCCTCCCCTCCTACCTAACAGCTCCAACCAAAATATAACTGCAGAGTCACACATTCTGCCTCCAAACTCTTCCTCCTTCTCACTCGCAGTCTCTCAGACTCGACCCACAGAGCATCACACGCTCAAAATAGCAAACGACACCCTCGATCCACACCTCACATCGCTGCCGTCTGGTCCAGATAAAAGACTTTAAAATGAGACAAAGCTTTGGCAGGAGGTTTGTCCCGTCTGCTGTAAGCTCAGAGAAATCTGCCTCGTTAACACTGGTGGAAGGATCCAGAAACCCAACAAATGATTATTATGTTGGATTTATCCCTCACAATTAATGAATAGTAACGTCAACACTTTATGTTGACCCAGCATATTTACATTTATGTCACTCAACAAAACTGTTTCTTGCTAAATGAATGTATAATAATTAATAATACTTTCCACTGCAGTGTCACCTTACCTACCTTGGTGAAAAAAAATATTTCATATTTTCAATAATATATTGAAAATGTACTTACACAAATTGTACTTTTTGTAAATATTTAAAAAAAAACATACCAACAACACACTTTTAACACACTTTAAAGTAATTATACTTTATAGAAATATATTGAAATTTGAGTGAAAGTTATGTGCAATTCACTTATACTTTAAGTTGTTCCACTTTATCTTATTTTATTACAATTGAAATATATTTCATACAAAATTAGTTGCTCCAAAAATAGCACGCTTCAAGTTAACTAGTCATAAACGCAGTGTGGCTTCAAGTACACAAAAGATGCTAAATTTAATGCACTTAGCATCTTTATTTTTCGTCAGGGATGTGAGGATGTTGATGGTGCAAAACTAGACTATAGTAGTGATGAAATGAGAGCAATCACATGGTTCAGACACATGATAAATGGTTCCAGAGTTATTTCATGTTTTGTAGAAAAAGGCTTTAAAGGGTTAACAATTCCAGCAGATGATTAGTAATCAGTAGTGGATTCATTTCTCTGAGTAACTTCCTCAACATTAGCAGTGTTCAAGAGCTTCAGGGACTGTAATCAACCAAATATATCCAGCATGAAAGAGGTGAGAACAATGGTGGAAAAGCAGCTGATTTAATTATGACCGTTTAATATTCATGAGTTCACGATCATAACGTGATGTATTAAAAAAACATGAAAAAAGGCCTCAGAAGAGAACTTCAATATGATGAGGCTGTTTGCTGAAGTACTGTGTGGAAATTTCTGTTCTCATCATGAGAGAGATCAAACAGTAAGAAGAGGAAATCCAGGTGAGAAGCTTCAGTCTCATTGACCTCAAAGAACCCTCATCATCAGGGATTATTTCGGTCTCCATGGAAACCAGAAGGGGTCAGTGACATGGACCCTTTCCTTCTTTTCCCACCTAAACAAGGAGACTAGCAGGAAGAAAACCACTGCCTTTGTTTGTGACCGTGTGCATAAGTGTGTCAGAAACCCCCTCAGGAAAGTTGATGAAGTGATTTTCTTGGCGGGAGCACACCAGAGCGCCGGCCGCCTGAAGGCGTCTGCTGGGTGATGGGATTCTCCAACCATTAGACCCACTCGCCCAAGAATATTATTATTGATTTTGATCTTGAGCTACGGCCTATTGAATGCACGAGCTTGTTTTTTCAACAGCAAACAGCAGTAGTGGGAGCTATCGTTCAGCACTAATGACATCATTTTGCAAGGATGCCTTCTCTCTCCTGAACGGGCGCTGTAAATATATTTATTTATCTCTTTCACAGACAAGTTCGAGGGGGGAGAGGAGATTACCTGTCGAGATTATGCCCAGTGATTAATGCTTGTTTGGGCACAGCGAGATAATGCGCATTTGATTTAATGACTAAAATGAATCTCTTCTTTGCAACTCGCAACTTCAAATAGCTTTTTTGGGAGGTGGGGAGGAAGTGGGAGAAACGCTGAATTTCTAAACACAGCGAACATTAACGGAAAAAAGTAGCTAAATAGACTTATACTTCATGTATTATTGACAGTAATGTCTTGTTCACAATCAATGCCCATGAAAAATATATGAATATGAGTCATACATATGAAGGGAGGAAAATATGTGAAGTTTTTGAGGCCCTCCCAGCTAGACCTGTTCAGATCTGGGATGGATTTCTCTGCTCAGAGGACAATGCTGCAATAACTTTATTATCATGTTTATTAAAGAGGTATAGCACACATTTACGCAGAACAGTAACTGAAGATCAGACGAGCAAAGCTCTTAGTTAAGTTAAGGGGAAACTTCATGGTTGGGCTTGGGAACAAGGTAAAAACAAACATTTGTTCTCTGCACGTCTCTGTTTATACGTCCTGCACTAAGATACCATGTTAACGTCCTTGTTTTTGCAAACTTACTTGGCCGTAAACTTGTTTCTGATTGTGACGGCGTAAAAATGGCAGGTACGAATGACACGTAGGAAGGCAAAAAAGCGATCTGGTGACACACAATGTCCTCGTGACGGCGTCTTATTTATACTCTCAGCACCTGCTTGCTCTGCAGCCTCACACCATCACAGGTTTGCCATAAAATGAAAGAGAATGAGATGAGTTGGTGAGCAGGAAACACATGCAGAAAGTGTTTGTTCCTGCAACAGAGCCTGCAGCTCATTTCCATCAGTGCTCCCATGTTCTTACAAGTCTTTCCTCTGTGGAGTGTTCCCGCTACATTAGTGGCATTTATATTAAGCGAGCCAAGAGGCTGCAGTTAGCTCAGACAACCAGAAGTGATGGCCCACAGCTCTGCATCAGGCCTGCAGTTAGTTTCCCCCTCATGAGACAGAAGCTGCTAATAAATGAGTTCGTCCAGCTGGTCTGCTGCTGCAGTGAGTCTGCTGTGATTACCGTGTGATCGCTTTTCACTCGCCAAATGTTTGATTTTTATCTCTGCTACGATTTAGCTTCACGTGTCCCGCATTAGCTGAATCCATTTGGGGTTAAACATCCTTCCACTCTGATTAACATTTTCCTGCAAAGTTGCAGACACACCATTCATACTGCATGTTTGTCATGACCAGAAGGAAACATGTGGGTCAACTGTCTGGTTGTGTTATTGGTAGATGAGTGCAGTTTTAGAGTCCCAACAAATGTCTGTAAAACACTAAAATGACTACCAAACTGTTAATAATGATAATGAGATAAATACATATTTAGAGTCACTATTATTTTGCTGCTGTGGACAAATAACATTTGGAAATGTTGATTTAAAAACTCATATCAAGACGACCAGAGAAGAGGAAAAATACCAGCCTGCTCCTGTGCACGCTGACAAACACCTTGTGTTTAGCGCCAATCAATAAATGTTATAGGACACCAGTGCTGTCCTGTCTTTTGGTTTCTATCAAGGACAACACAACAGCGAGGCGCTGTCCATGGTGCTGAAACACTGATGAAAGTAAACGTTAAATGTTTTTTACTTTGTTATTTCTACAGCAACTAAACTACTGTGAAGGTATTAAAGGGACTAAAATAAAAATATAAGGTGGATATGAGTTGGATCAGAAGTCATCCAGCTGGATGGATGTTTGATTCGATTAAAATACTGTGGAATAAATTCTGGCTGCTCCTGCCCTGTATTTTCTGGAACAATGAGTGAGCCTGGTCTTTACCTGGAGGTGTTCATACAGTGTGTTTGCTTTATCATATTTCCTGGGTTCTTCTTTTCTCCCTGACCTCCACAGATACAAACAACACAACAGTTTGATTTTGATCTGGTTAAGGTACCTGGAGTGGCCAAAAAGCACAAAGGAAACCTTAACTTACTTGCCAAATAAAAACATTTATGACACATTAAAGAAAACGTTTACAGATGTGCTGGGAATGGATTTATATTGTAACACATTGAAAATGTCCTCTTGTTGAAACTTTTCCTTTAGGTTTTTGATGAAATTTCCCCTCATATTCAGGCTGATCCTGACCGTGACCATAACGTATTAAAGGGAAATATGAGCTCTATTTACACTGTGACATTCAGAGTTTCCTCGTCTTTTGCCGGAGTGTTCGGCGTAATCTCAGCTTGGTGTGGATGCCTCCATTCACTCCTACAGTGCTGCTTCTCAGCTTTCACCATCAGTAGGTTTGCATTTGCACATGTTAAGTGAAGTGACGAACCTCTCTCTGTTCTTTGCATGTTTTCACCTCCACCTCCCACTGCAGGATGTGGATAATTGGATATAAGCGTCACTCCACGAAGCCTGGGAGTGAACACGGACTAAAAAAAGCCACAGTTTAGCGCCGTGCAGGTGGAATATTAAGATTGATGCAAAGAGTAGCGTTTCCATCACAACACGTGTATGAGACGACGCTGTATCTGCCCACTTTCTCTTCTTTACTGCACGTTTGCATGACACTATCAGACCAATTACACAGTTAATGTTTTACAGCCAACCCTGCCCCAGTGACTGAGCTAAATTTGTTAAATGAGACTGTTTGGAGCTCCGGGGGAGCCGTCACTGTATTTTATTGTCGTGGAGAAGGTGTTAATGCAGAATTCTGTGAAATGGTGTCGATCTGAGTGCACCGCAGAGCACAGAGGGGTGAGCTGCTGCTCTATTAGGGCTGTGCTTTGGTGGCTCCACATGTCCTATTAATAAGAAATGATATGTACTTCAGGTGCAAACACATCAGCCCAAAATCCCTCCAGGTGTGTTGGCTGTTCTCAGGTCCAAACCATCAGTAAACTGTGATCTGTTGTATTCAAGCATACCTCGACGACACTCAAGGGCCACTTTATTAGGTACACCTTGCTAGTAAGAGGTTAGGCTGCTCATCTATGATGAGAATCTCATTTCCTCCACATCCTAAAGGTCCAGTGAAGACACCAGTTTGAGACATGGAGCATTATCCTGCAGGAAGTGTCCATCAGATGATGGTCCACTGTGGTCATAAAGGGATGGACATGGTCAGTAACAGTACTCAGGTAGACTGCAGTGTTTAAACCATGCTCAGTTGGTACTAAAGGAAATCTCCTCCAGCATTAGACCAGCAGCAGCCTGAACCGTTGCTACAAGGCAGGA
This sequence comes from Synanceia verrucosa, assembly GCA_029721515.1. Taxonomy (NCBI): domain Eukaryota; kingdom Metazoa; phylum Chordata; class Actinopteri; order Perciformes; family Synanceiidae; genus Synanceia; species Synanceia verrucosa. The sequence continues at coordinate 24,986,920 of CM056562.1, forward strand.
TGGATCCATGCTTTCATGGTGTTTCCTCCAAACTCTGACCATCTACCATGTGAATGTTCAGCTGAAATGGAGACTGCTCAGACCAGGCAACATTTCTCCATCTTCTACTGTCCAGTTGTGGTGATCCTGTGTGAAGTGTAGCCTCAGTTTGCTGTTCTTAGCTGACAGGTGTGGCTCCAGGTGTGCTCTTCTGCTGCTCTAGTCCATCTTCTTCAAGGCTCCAGTGTTGTTCTTCACACATGATATTCTGCATTCCTTGGTTGAACCAGTGGTTATTTCACTTCCTGTTGTCTTTCTATCATCTCCATCCAGTCTGATCATTCTCCTGTGACCTCTCACACTGGATAGTTCCTCTTTTCTGGATCATTCTCTGTAAACACTAGAGATGGTTCTAGTGAAAATCCCACTAGATCAGTTTCAGTTTCTGAAATACTCAGACCAGCCCGTCTGGCACCAACCACCATGCCACTTTCAAAGTTACTTAAACCCCTTTGCTTCCTCATCCTGATGCTTTGTTTGAACTTCAGCTAGTTGTCTTCACCTCGTCTACATGACTGAATGCTTTGAGCTGCTGTCATGTGATTGGCTGATCCAATATTAGTGTTAACTAATTGAAGTGTGTATATGTACTACTTTAAATCATGCTCCTGATGGAGGGAGACGGATGATTACATAGTTTACATATTTATTTTTGAGCCCAAACCAGTTTCGTTGCCTAAACATGGTTTGATGCTAAATAACAGAACTTTGACCCTGTGGTGTAGAAACGACACACTGAATGGCCTCATGATGTCCTGCTGTTTCTACGCCCTCCCATAAGGTCGGGTTAAGAACGCAGCTCAGTCGTCTGGGAGCGTCGTGTTGATCTCAACAAACACACTGTGAATGTCACTGAATGTCACGAGTCTATAAATAGACCTTCGTTAAGAAATCGACGGAACAATTAGTGCAGAGAGGTCGTCCGTTCAGGCCTCTCAACACCAGGATGGATCTGAGGTCTGGAGTGAACATAGAAACAATGAGTCTGAACTCTGACTTCTGCAGTCACACGTCTTATCTGCAGGAGGTTTTGTTTTTCCATCTGCAGCTCGATACGTTCAGACACACCTGGGAGCAGAACAGCACAAGCCAAGGTCTTTTTCCTTTGAGCAGACGACACCGTCGCAGGATAAATGCAATTTACTCTCTGCACTTTCCTGACTTCTTCAAGGTGTCGGAGGTTCAATTTGCATTTCATTTAGCAAAAGTTCAAAACACACAAACACCAGAATAACAGCACAGTGTTGTAGCAGGAGGAAAATAAAAGGCTGATGTGATGACAAACTATATTCATAATATGAACAATGTGTGGACTGTACAGTCGAGCAGCACTTTGAGAAAAGAAATCATCAGAGTTCACTGATGTTTTATCTTTTCACTCAACTCAGCCTTTAAAAACGGTGTTTTACTACACTGAATATACAGTTTCCTGTGATGAATAGAAAACACTGCTTGATTGTAAAACCAGGAGAGAAGCAGAACTTGCTGTGGCAACAGGAATCTAAAGAATTTCTTCTATATTTAGTGGAAAGGAGGACTTTTGTGTCGTTTACAGTCACATCAGACGTTAATTCTTTTCAGTGTGTTTGGAGGATCTGTGCAGCTCTTCAGCTCCACTTATAGAAATCCAGAATCCAGTCAGCCCCCTTTTATTTATTCTGCTTTCTGTAAAAATGAAGATGCACTGAATTCTGAAACCAAAAAGGTTTAGGAGGACTCTACTGTAACTGGAACAACCTCTGCTCCTCTGAAGGAAAACTGGATCTCCTGTGAAAACCTCCTCCTGCCCTCCGGATGTTATTCCAATGAAACCATCACTGGAACAGATGGTCAAAACAAGGAATCAATCATTAATTACCAGGTTGGCTTGCTTCGTTTTGAATGTGATGTTCTGGAATATCCTTGAAAAATAAAGGAATTATTTTTTGGCCCCCAGCAGTCACAGACCTGTGCAGCAGCTCCTGTATTTATCTCACGTTTTGCCTGTCAGCAGGTATATTTTATTAATAATAAGCACAACTTTGAGGGGTTTTGTCAGGTTGTGGAGCGCTGCAGCTCACACTCTTTCCTCCTGCTGCTGCTCTCATACTCTTAGTCTCAGGGCGCCAGTTTACGCTGCAGACAACAGAGTCCAGCTCGACGTCCTGAACGGTGATTTGTTACCACAGAGGCTCGAATCGCAGCGTACTGTTAGGTCATTTTCTGTTGTTTCAGGGACTCCATCATCCTCTGCAGTGGTGTGCAGAACAAAATGTTTTGTTGCTCTCCACACCAACACGACATTCCAAACCCTTAACTGCACCGTGTGTCCACACATTTCAGGAGTTTTTATCAGGACATTAACAAGGATTATTAATTATGTCAGTCTTTAGTATACTAGGGCATGCAAAAACTGCCTAACTGTTGCCACCATTTAAATTTGACAGAATAAATGTGATTTTTTTTTCCACTGTACACAGCCAAACATGAAGTCTTGCAGTTTGTGCAGGATGCAGCATTTTGTAAAGAAAGAGAAAGTCTTTCTTCTCTTCAGCATAAGTGAACGTTCTTATTCTGGTGAAGTCTCTCGTCCACGGCTGTTTTTATCTAAAATGTTTTAGGGTCATCAGGAGATTAAAGGAGTTAAAGGGATCATCCTGGTTAAATAAAGGTTAAGTAGAATAAAATAAAAATGGAGAAACTGGTGGTGTCATTTTTAACAGCTCCAACGACTCTCAACCTCGTTTAAACAATGATTAAAAAAAAAAATATGAAGATATATTAATATCATTTATTGAATCACCCCAAACTGTGTAAATGCAACAAGCAAAGAAGCAGGTGAAGGAAGTGAGCCAGCTTTCACACCAGGTGAACTCAATCAGCTGATTGATCACAGCTGCTGTTATTTATCACCTCCCCCTGGAAGCTCTTACCTATATTTCTATTTAGATTTATAATATATATATATATATATATATATATATGTTCTTGGTGGGCCGAACATAAACTGGTGACTCAACACACATATAAACCTTAAAGGTCTCTTTAAGATTAATTTTAATCCTGATTCTTATTAACTTGACATCAATTAAATATTTGAAATATAAGATCTTTTTGGCTTTTAGTTCATCTCTGTTCTGGACTATTTAACCTACTGGTCCTAAAGACAAGCTGAGACTCTCTCCTCCTTCACACAGCTAAGAGATCAATGATCAATAATCAATGTGCCATCAGGAGCACAAAGCTATGCCAGCTGATTAGCTCAGTCCTGCTCATTCTCACAGGTGCCATGATTACTGGTGAAATGACACATGAGTCAAGTCAGTTTTATTTGAACAGCTGATCTATCCTGCTTATCCTCACACAGGGTGGTGGGGAGGCTGGAGCCTGTGATGTCATAGAAGTCATGTGTTCAGAGTAACATCGATGAAAAACACACACAGACTCCTTATAACAGCAGTTAAAGTGTTGTGTTAAAGTGTCCAAGGGGATGAGGAGGACATGGGTTCTCCTAACCTCTGCTCCACCAGGTGAACTGGACTCATGGATACCTGAGAGATGAGGAAGCTCAGGGTTCTGAAGATGCTTCGTAACATGCATTCATCATGGACGGTGTCTCCGTGGATTTATGGAGTGAAGCTCCCAGTATCTCCACACTGGAGCTCAGAGCTGCTTCTCTGGTTACATGTCGACAACAGCAGCTAACGAGCCTGGATGATCAGTGATTTGCTCTCATTTGGTTAAGACAAAAAGACTTTTAGGGTTGCCTCTTCCATTTTAAATCTAAAGGTTAATAGAGGGAGGCATGAAGCCAAGAGGTGTGGCATGGAAGAAATACAGTACAGGAGCAATAATAAAGTGGTCCTCCTGATTAAACGTCTGCTAAGCTCCATTTATTCAGTTACGTTGCAGACGCTCAGGATATAAAAGAAGCTCAGCTCCTCTAAATGAACGTGTTACAGTTATAATAAGACAGATGGAGTCAGATGTTTTGTGAGCCTGGTTGGTTTAAGCTCACTGCTGGAAATGTAATGATCTGAATCTCTTTCTATGTAAATAGACCTGATTAATTCAGTCTATAGATGCTGATAAAGAAACACTTAGTTTTAAACCGTGCTGACCTTAACAAAGTTAAGTAATCCTACTTTAATTTGGTTTTTCTCGGACAAGGGGAACAAAAAACATTTTCCCATCAGTTTCAAACCAGTGACTTAGTGACAGGAGACCATATTCTTTGTTATAATTAAACACAGATATGTCAAAATGTCTTTGCTTGACTTCCAGTGCCCTTAAAGAACAGACTGTGGTGCAGCGATACTCGATTTTTCTTTTGATAATAAAATGCCTAAAAGTCCAGACATCATTTCTGTTCACACAGTGAAGATGACGCAGAGTTGAAGGTATTTTAAAAAGCTAAAAAATCCAGGGCTGAAGCCAAACTTTTCGTTCGGCTGCTGTTTAAGAACAACATGGCTGATTCTCTGTGAGCCTCCAGCACTTTTAAGAACACATTAAAGTGAGTTTCTGATGTAATAAAGAGGATCTTGAGAAACTTCTCTTCCTCTCCAGAATCAGCACTGCTGGGCTGCGTTTTATTTTTTAGTGCAAAGATTAAAAAAATATTTTTTTCTGCCAGTAAGGTTTTAGTGCAACAACTTTTTTAGATGTTAAAAAAATGTATTTAGGTCAAACAAACAAAGAGTAAGAGGAAATCACGTGAGGCTGAACACACTGACCCACTCAACACTCTGCATACTGAGATGTCATAATTATGGTGCCACACACACACACACACACACACACACACACACACAGTCTTAAACATTATGCAAGCGTGCTCCATCTGCCCTGCAACCACTCATTATGAGTCGCTGTGTTCCTGAAACCGTGTGAAGATTAGTAGCTCTGCAGATGCAAATGGATTCGCTCCTGGCTGATCCTGCAAATTAAAGCAAAAACAGAGACTAGTCCGTCATGAATGACAGGCTAATCTTGGTGCTCGGTGCTGGAATCTGTCCTCTGATATGCTGTCATGTTGTTTTCCTGATGAACTGCAGCGACACTTCCACTTCCACGACTCACAGTCATTTTTACTTTTTTTTTTCATGACTGATAAATTGCAAAAATTATAGTGTGCGTCGTCATCACTTGGTGCTGGACGTTCCCACCCAAAGGCCCTGTATCTCCAACATGGAGTAGCTTTTCTTTCACACTCTCCTGCTTTCTCAAAAGGAATTAGCCTGAATTACCAACATGCATTTCACAGATTTTCCTTCCCTTTCTGTGTTTGTTATCGAGACGTGCAGCCGCCCGAGCTGCAGGCTTTTGTGTGAAGACAGCAGCTGCGGTAAAGACAGATATGCACACAGGCACGCATGCACGTGTAGAAAAAAAGCATGCACAGCAACGTGAACAAATGTTCAGAGCATCTGGACTCACCGACACTGAGCTGCCGTGTGGTTCAGATAAGGTCTGATGGGGTTGCCTGGGCTGGCAGTGCAACGCTTTTGGAGGATCAAGCTGTAGCTCTTATCTCGCTGGCCTGATGGTCTAACCTCTATTTCCTGCCATCAGTCACACACACACACACACTGGACTGATGGACTTACCTACCTTTCTTTTTGCCATCTGACCGACTGCAGCTGAAGCAGCAGAGTGTTTTGTGTTTTAGTTCAGGGAGGAGAAGGAGCCAGAGGAGCCAGATGTTGGAATAATGTTAGAAACATACCTGCACACACACACACACACACACACTCCTCCTGCAGTGATCAGACCACTTTAGAGGAGAACAGGAAGGAAATGCAGCACTCAAACAACAAATAGTTTCAATCACTGAACAGTTTCTCAAAAATAAACACTTTCCCTTTTATGGACAAAACAAAACTGAAAGTAGTGAGCAGATCACTTTAACTCACTGAGTTCCAGCCGTTTTATAAAACACAAAGTGTCTTGTTCCAGCGTTTTTTGTCCATTTTGAGTCATATTTCTAGACCCACAGAATATTTTGTACTATGTCTCTGAAAACAGTGAATAGCTCAAATGAAAGAAGAGACTCTCTATTTCATCATGAAAAAAATGTTTGTTTTTATCTTGTTCCATTCTTGTTTTATCAGAGGTAGAGTAGAGGACACTTTCACCAAAATCACCACTTTTTGTCCACATTCTGTTTGTTTTGCTCTCTAATCTCGATCGTCTCCACTTCCTGTCTTGATCTCTGTCGTGTATACCGTCTCTTTATGCTCTGACTACATCTCCCAGAAGCCTCAGCATTACTCACAGGCTGTGTGAGAATGTGATCATCAAGCTGCTGTTGAAAAAAAGAAAAACATACAGTATATACACACACATTTATGGCACTCAAGCGTTCTATTTTAAAGGATGTAAATTTCTTGCGTTTCCTGTTTCAGGCAGCTGACCTGTTGATTATATTTTAGTTAATAACAGCTGGAGACTGTCTGAAATTCAAAATAAAGGCTTGTTTGGGTGGGTGAGGTCCGAGTAATGAACTGCATACATCCCGCACACCTCAGAATACTTGAGATGAAATTGTGACTGTGATGAAGTGAGGCAGATCCGCTCCTTAAATCTGTGACTAATAAAAAGAGGAGCCGATGAGCTTTTCCTAATCAAATGCACGCCCTCGTTTCTCCTGCTGTGAAAAGTTCTGCACCGTTCAATCACCGGCACATGTAAAACCATTTAAAGGCGCTCGGAGTGGAGAACAAAGACGCCTCTGTTAAATTAGTTTTTCCTCTCCTCTGTTGTATAATTGCAGATGCTCAGATGTACGTTGTACCGAGGTGCACGCATGTCAGAAGTAATTGTGGTTTTCTCGAGGTGCAGTAATAACTCTTACAGGACTGTCAATTAAATGGGAAACGCGTCCGGCCGTGGCTCTGTGAGCTTTCAGAAAATGATGTACATGAGAGGAATGGAGGAATATTCTAGTCACAGGGCTTCATCCTCACATAAGAAAACACATTTCTCTGTTAAAAGCTCATACACTGATCATGGTCTTACAAACAAATTCACGTTTTTTTGTCTGTGCACTGAAGCACATAAATCACCAGCATTTGTTCTGGATTTCATGACCATCAGTGTCAAATAACCAAAAGTCACTGAGCTTCATCAGTTTCACACAGAAACATGCATGTTCAGAGTTGAATGGCAGCATGACAAGCTGAAGATTCAAGGAATAAAAAGAAAGCAAGCCGTGTGCTGACTGAAGCTTATAAAACAAGACAGATGGGAGGAGGCTGGAGGACTTGATGAGTACAGGTTAGCAGTGTGTGAGTCCTCAGGTACTGTGACCTGATATAAATACCTGCAGTATTTAATCAGACCTTTGCAAGCTGTCACACAGTGTTTAAAGAGGCGAATAAATGAGGATGTTGTTGAGTTAGACAAACAAACCTGTCCAGAATGAGAAGTCCAAACAGCATCACCAGGTGCTCGTGGGGACCAGCGGGGGTGTTGGGTTCTTCCTGAAGTCCAGCGTGGTGAACTCCTTGGCTGCTTGGAGTCGTTAGAATCTATTCTTCATGGTAACCTGTGAGTGGAGAGGAGTCTATGCAGGGGAGGAACGTCCCGTCCTTCTTATCCTTCTATCAAAATATAACTGGAAATAGATGGGACAACAGTGTAACAGTGTCCTGTGACAGGACAAACGATGGCTGAAAGGTCACATTCACAAAGCTTGAAGAACGACTACTCAATATAACTCTTACTTCATACACTGTCCGACCAAAAAAAAAGTCCCCACCTGGATTTAACTGAGCAAATAGGTAGGAGCCTCCTATTGGATAATTACTGCAGGTTCATCAACAGCTTGTGGTCAAAGAATGAGGTCAGCTGACTACCTGAATACACTGAATGAGCAGCTTATTCCATCAGTGATGGCACGGCCATTTTCCAAGATGACAATACCAGGATTCATGGGGCTCAAATAGTGAAAGAGTGGTTCATTTTCACCACAGAGTCCAGACCTTATAACCCCACTGAGAATCTCTGGGATGTGCTGCAGCGGTCAGATTCTACCATCATCAATGCAGGATCTTGGTGAAAAATTAATGCAACACTGGATGGAAATAAACCTGCCATTGCAGAAGCTTATCGAAACAATGCCACAGCGAATGTGTGCCGTAATCAAAGCTAAAGGCGGTCCAATGAAATATTAGAGTGTGTGACCTTTTTTTTGGGCCGGGCAGTATATCAAAAATACCCAGAAGCCCGTTCTCTATTTCTTTGACGTAGTTTCCAAACCTTTGAAAACCACCTCCTAACATTGTTTCAGTGACAGAAGCTCATCAGAAGTTTGATTCAACCTGTGCTTATTGTTCACTCTTTAGCTTTCATATTTTAACTAATTTTTAATGAATTATATTTATATATTTCAATTTAGCTGTTTGGACTTCAGTGGATATTAGGCCTGTAACGGTACATGGTACTGAAATGAACCGTTTGGGTTCGGCACACAGTATGTCGAGGAAAAAAAGGAATGAAAGACGAAAGAAGTCGTTCGATGCAGGACTTCTACACAGCAGCTTTAATTTAAATGAATTTCCATCATAGTACTTTGATCCAAACTGCTGCAGAGATAACTAGGAACCTTTAACAAGCTCTGGTTTGTCATGAATTTACCATTTATTCTATATGCCGTCAGTTTGAAAGCAAAAACACTATTTTTTACAGAATATATTGCTCTATATTGACATTATGTTTATATATATTAATACTGTATTTATTTTATTTTTTATTATTTATTTTTAATATTGTATTTTTTATAATATATATAATATTTATATTTATTTATTTTTATATAATACTATATAATTTTATATGTAAATAAATTCAGGCATCATTATTAGGCTAAAAACATTTCTGATGTCAACCTGGAGCGGAGAAATTGAAGAAGTTTAGAAATTTAGCTTATATTTTACTTATTGTATTTCATATAGCTTTGATTTTTATATATTCTTTTGTTTAAAAAGTTTTAAAAAATCATAATAAATGAATGAATAAAAGACATTTTGAGACTTTTTTCTTTTTTTTCCCATACTGAACTGAAAAAAAGAACCATGGCTTTCAAAACCGAACCGACTTGAAACATTTTCAGTGTAGCGTTACGGGCCTAGTGGAGACCAAAACATCCACAACGATGTGTTTTTCTGCCTGAAAAACAAATTCAGTGTGCAGCAGATCATTTGTGAACTCAGGATATCCATTTAAACCAGACTGATGTTATCCAGCATGCAGGTTCAGGCTGTGTTTCTTCCAAGCAATCAACCAAAACAACCGTTATTTTGAAAAATCTTTACCAGAATTGCAACCATTTTTTTTTTTTTACTTTTTGTCACCAGAAACATTTGGCTGTAAGTTCATACAGAGATTCAAAAGCTTCCAATTCATAGGATACAACATAGAGACATTTATTTGATTCAATACCCAAAACCACGTGGTTCTCCGTCCCATCAGCCCCAGAGAGCAGCAGTGTTCGTTAAAAAAAACAAAATGGAAAACTAAAGAAACGAGAATAGGTCCCCTCCTGCCCTGGGTCCTTCCTCGTCCTTTTTTAATGCACAGGTGAGTGTGTTTGTGTGCAGGTGTGTGTGAAAATATAACAAAAATAAATCTGGATTGGTTTGAAACACACTGGAGGAAGTCACTTCCTGTCTTTTCTTTTTCCCATCGCCACACACACACACACACACACACGCGTCGTCGTAAATCCTTAAAGTGTTGTTGGGAGCCACAGGCGGCTGCACTGTCATTCTTGGCTGGTCGACATGTTTTTCAAAAGGTCAGAGGTCGCGGCGCCTCCTTCCATGTCGGCCATTTTGGCTCGTAGGATCCGTTTGATCGAGTTCTGTCGTCAGAACGCCAAAACTGAAATGTGACTGAGTTAATAAAAAACAGGGAGAAAAGAGAAAATAAAAGAAAGAAAAAAACTGTTACATCATTCCCGTGTTCTTCAACTTTGTACTTGGTCACTTTTTGAATTCCATATATTTATATCCATATATATTTATATATATATATTTATATATTCTTTTTACAATTAAAAACACCATGGAGTTGACAGACTATTTGGTTTGTTTTTGCCTAAGTAGAAGTGTTTCTCTTGTTTTGTAAATAAATGCATGTAAATATTTTTTTGTTCTCTTTTTCCGGACTGTCAGGTGGTGTAAAGGCGGCCAGTGTTTGTATCCATACAGTACGCATATCATCAGCACATATCCGTCACATTACTTTTTTTTTTTTTTTTTTTTTTTTAATTCAGCAGTTCCAGCAGTGTGCCATGGATGCAGACCACCTCAGTCTGTCAAACACTGTCAAACCCAGAGTGAATGTCCTAAAAGGCATCCTCTCATTGGCCGGTTGGGCCCAGGTCTCTGTGTGATTGGCTGGGGCTGAGCAGCTGGGTCTGCGTCGGGCCGTTCCCGCTCAGCGCTCCAGCACTTCCTCCGTTAAGGTTCAGGAAGCAAACAGTTTCTCTGGCCTCCACCAGCGCCGCCGTCGACCCGTTGACGCCGCTTTCTTCCTGCTTCCTGTGAGCCAACGCCAACGCCCTGAGCTGCTCCTGCGCCTCCTCCAGCAGGAGCGCCACCTTGTCCTGCTGCTGGCCGCCGGAGGAGGAAGACGGCGTGACGTGCGCCGGCCTCTCCCTCCTCGCTTCCTTGCAGGTGACTGCTGACATCGCCGGTGTGACGCTGGTTTGCATACAGGAGGCCTCGTTGTCATGGTGACACTGGACGGAGGGGATGATGGGGATGGAGCAGGAGCGGAACGGAGGAGGTGGGGAGCGGCGGCGTCCGGGGCGTCGCAGGCTGCGGGTGGCTTGGTTGGGATCGCCGCTCCAAGGCGACGGCGACAACGTCTCCATGGAAACTGGACTTTGCATGTGTAGGAAGGCGTCTCGTTTGGGGTCGCCATGTTGGCTCCTTACCTGCATTTGACAGCTAGATGGAGAAAAAGGAGCAAAGGTGAGAAAAAGAGGAAAAAGCTGCAGAAGACGAAGCAGAATCCACAGAGGACAGCTCTCCGCCGTCTCTCAGGCTAACTGCATCTTTCTTTCATCTCTTTATATCAAAAACCCCAAAACCTCGACTCCTTTATTCAAGCCAAGAGGTAACAGAGAGTTCACTCTTTAGATTATTGATTTAAAGACTTTAAGTATGTTTTGTTTTAAAGTTTGGCTGTGGTCAAGGACAACTGAGGTAATCACGGGTGGTAATTTCTATCGACTTCTCCTTCTTTTCAGTCGTTCCACTTTTAGGTCAAGAGCATTCGCTTTGTTTGAAAAATCCTCTTTGAGTCTCGCTCACAGATTGTATAACTGCACTGATTCATAAATGTTGACTGTGCTCTTTACATATGTTTATAGACGTTTCTGCCTGAACCAGGACCAGTTTCCTCACAGTGGAAATGAATGTGAACGCTCAGAAACTGACATATTTAGACTTTAGATGTGAAATATCTAAAGTCCTCTGCATTTATCCCATCCATAAGGAAGCAGTGCTGCTGTGCTGATGCACCTCGTGTTAGGAAATGATTACAGTGACTAAAAAGGCAGTAACACATCCATCCACCACCTGGACCTCCATGTCTTCACTACTTCCTGTTTCCTGCTGAATGTACTTTGCACATCACAACAAAAAGAGGAAGCTGCTGATAGATCAGATACATCTGAGCTGGAGAGGATTTATTCATTGAAAGAAGAGTGAAGAACGAGGCTGAAGGCTTTTTTAGAAAACATGTTTCCACTGTTCTCTCCACCAGAGTCAGCCTTTTTTCCAAACTGTTTCCAATGATCGGCTTCTTAGTTGGTTCTCTGTGACAAACTATTACAGTAAAATACAGTAACAATAATCATAACTTTTAACCAGAGAATGAAGTGAAGCTCCATCAGTGAGTTCCTTTAAAAACAGACTCAGTTTTTATATAATGACAAAGCAAAGTTGTGACTTTTTGTGGATTTTTAGTTTATATTCGAGGTAACATGAAAATGACAGTAATATATGCACATACTTGTTTTTTTTTATGCCAGATGCCACATTAGTCTCTGTGTCACTAACAGGAAGTCTTGTCTAAACTGAACTTCCTCAGGATTTCAAAACAAAGCTACTTGGTTGTCTGTTACCTCATGAAGCTACAGATGTAAATTAAATTAATTGAATGAAAACTAACAGTAGCCTCCCACACATGGCTTTCTAAGACTGACCACATCCTTCATGACATCAGCCTCATTATCTTTATGTAATAATTCATAATCCTCTGCAAAGGCTGCCGTTTTCTGCCCCCTCTCTTGTACTACTACATCACACGGCCTCCATCAAGCCACACAAAAATAGTGGTGGGAGGAGAATGTGCCTTTTCACACCCAAAGGAAATCACATCGTCCTTTTATCGTCGTAGCAAAACTAAAAAATCCACAGTGGAGATTTAGCGGGCCCACAGAGAGGATCCCGCCAGCGATAAGAGAGGATGATGCCAGGGTGCTAATTCCCCAGATAACATTCACAGACAAATCTCCCTTTTGATGTGCTGAAACACAATCAGATTGCAGAAATCTATGAAGCAGAGTTCAAATATAGACCCTGGAGCGACGAGGGAGCAGCTAGAGGGGTATTACAGAGAGATTGTGTGCAAGTCGAGGTGCGATAAGTGACTGGGCTTTTTATCTTTTACAGGAGCTCATTACATGCACAAGTGTTAGCAGTTATTTTTCATTAATCCATGCCCCTACCGATAATTTCTTAATATATCTCATTTGTTTGCTGCTAAAGTCAAAGTGCTGCAGAGAAGCAACACGTGAGCGTTTCTACATGCATGTGCTCGTGAACGCCTGCAAACAGGAGCTGCTGACTTATCGCAGAGAGAGGAAATACTGCAAACAGTGGACAGAAATACAAATCTGCATGCAGTGTCTCCATCAGCCATTTTGGAGACAGCTTTATCTTAAAATAGAAGTAACAACACAGGACGTTCTGTCTCGCTGTCAGCCATTTTGTCGTGATAAGACAGGGCTTCTCTAACAACCTTTCCTTTAAAGCCTTTTCTAACTGTCATGTGCTATCTGCACACTCCTCCATCACATCCTTTTACTGCTCCTCTCTTCTTTTTACCAGGCGGTTTAACGCTTTTCATCTGTGTCAGAGTGGATTCAAACGGGTTGCCTCTCTGTTTTCTGTCCCTGCATCTTCCCCCCTCAGTCTCTGTGCAGTCATGGTCAAACATCTCCATGGCAACCCAGACTACCACACTAAGGGAATGGGAGTGTGTCTGTCCATCTGCTGTTAGACGATGTCTGAGTTTCATGCAGCATCTGTGTGTGTTTTCTCTTCCATCGCAGATTCTCTGAGGGCAAAAATGATAAATAAAAGGGTCGAAACAGAAAAGGACACTTAGAGACCAGAGGACATTTGGACGAGTCAGAGGACACTCAGGGGCAAACACAGGTCACTTCAGCTGACCGAAGAGGACACTTTGGTTGATCTGAGGACATATGGACGAGCCAGAAGATGCTTGGACCAACCAGACAATATTATGTCCAACCAGGCTGACCTGAAGACCCTTTAAAACAGCTGGGACTGAACCAGGAACCTCTGGACAGACTGGAGGAAACTTGGGACACTTTGGGGACATTTGGACCAACCAGAGAGCTCTTAAACTTGACTTTGGCTGACCAGAGGCCACTAGAGCTCTTGTGTCAAAGAGTTGCACTTAAGCAGTGTCCCTCTACACATTCAGGAGGAATTATCCTGCTGTAGGTGTGATTTTTTTTTCTGCCCAGCTATATCTATCTGCTCCCCTTCCTTCTATTAGTATGCATGTAGGTCATGTGGAGCTTTATCCTGAGCCGGGACCGCTGGGACCTGAGCGCTCGCCGGCCCAGGTGGGTAAAGCACTGACTCATGACCCACAGAAAACGTGTCAAAGCACAGCGCCTTTCACACTCGATACATTCCCCGCTAATCATCCTCACCGATCATTTGCATTTCCCCGGCTGCTACACGCATGCTGCTTGTGTGTTACATTGAAATGCTAGGATTTAATTGTTGTCTCCCTGCTAAGCCACGGCATTAAAACGCTGAAACTTTGAATTTAGCGCTGGCTTGACAGGATGTGAGAAAGAGAGAGAGTGAAGAATCTGGATGTCACGTCCTGAAAAGCACCGGCGCCATGCGAATCACTTCCTTTGAACTTGTGCCGCTCGTTCTGCAGACAACATAACGTGACCTTGTTTTTATCTCTGCTCAGCAGATTGGGAAACAAAAGGGATGGAGGGAGTGAAGCAGGTAAAAAAAAAAAGATTAAATGCAGTCTTTTTTGTGAAAAGAAATATCCGAGAATTGGCTTTGAAGTATCCACTCTTAAAATGAAATCCAAAGCTTTGGCTGGAATGACTCAGCACATGGAGGATAAAACCTTAAAATACTCCAGATCTGTCAGCTCAACACATCCTCGCTCCCAACATGTCAAATAGAAATAAAATCTTGGTCCTACGCCTCAAACTACGACCCGTCCATATTTGATAGCCCTGCAGAAAGCTCTCTGTACGTGCTGCATGAAAAGCAACAGGCTTTTCTTATAAAGCTGTCAAACAAACAAAAGAGTTCACATCCTCTGCATTAACTTTCACCTTACAGTCAGCTGTTTGTCTGTGTCCTGTGTTCACGACGTTCAGTCCTTTTCTCTGCATGTCCTTTATTCCTAAACCTAACTAAGCTGTTTTGATGTTTACTGACTCCAAGGATGTCTGTGAATTCTTATATGAGGGAGACACACACATTAATAATGACATAATAATTCATTCATATTCATCAATATGTGATATTTTCCAGATACACTTTTAGGGAAGAGCTTGTTCCTTAAAAACGAGATGACATGACAAACTTGTCAATCATTTCAGCTTTTATCTGGACCTTCATCACATCCTCCTCACCCTCTTTTTATTAACAAAAGCAAAGAGTAAAATTCAGATAATGTTTTTTCACACAAATATTTTTATATTTTCACACTTTGGGGTTTAAGCATTTTTTTTTTTTTTAAATTATGACATTAATATCACTTTAAAGACAATAATATTTGGCTGTTGGTTTTCAAATTTGGAACAGTGAATATGAAATTTGGCTATAATTATAAGGTTTATTATTTACATTTTGTCTAGGCTTATTTTCCCATTTTCGGACAAACCAAATAGTACATTTTGAATATTTCATTATTAAAGTATGGATGTGAGCACATTCCCAAAAAAAGTGAGCTATTGTTTCGTCTATGACTCACCCTCTTTGTGCTTCCTCCCTCTCTGATGAGTCCACTTCCTGAAGGTGTTGGTAGGCGGGGCCTGAATACTTGGATCCTCCAATTGGATTCAGCCTTCCCCTGGGTATGGGCGGGGTCCTGCGTGGAGCCGACCAATGAGCTGCCCGGGTTCTCTGATCCGGACTGTGAGACAAGGAACCACTTCTGAGGGGAAAGACAGAATCAGGAGTTACTGTTATTGTACAACCATGGCACATTAAACCACTAAGTTTTTTTTTGTTAAATTAACTTTACATAAGTGAGTTACAGGAGAGGAGATTTGTTGCTCTTAAATAAACCAGCTGAGCTGCAGTCATTTGAAAACATGGTGTCTCTTTGGAGCCAGAAAATGTGTGTGTGCATCTTGACTTGAAGTAGCAAACATCCTCTCCAGACCCTCATTCATATTTAACTGTTTTGAAGCAGAGATTTGCCTCTAAAAATGGGTTTCTTAGCCATAACAACTGGAAGCCCTGCTTACAGTCAGCCTCTTAATAGTGCTGGCAGAGTTTTTGGATAAAGGCATTCAAACACAGAATTAGCGCTGGCCAGTTTCTTTCTGTGGTGTCCCAGCACACTCTGCCATCCCAACAATAGCGTCCAACCGAAGCGACTGCAAACAAATAAACCCTGATATCCTGCTAAGAGGAACGGACCGCCGGCTAAGCAATGTTGTGATCCACTCAGCTCTTCCCTGCGAAATGGAAAGAAAAAGTGAAAGCAAAGTCTTAGCCAAAAGGTTAGAGGAGTGGACTCTGTGCTTTGAAGGTTGTCTGATCGTATTTCTAGTCCTCTTGTCTGGGAAAATCTCTGCCTGGATCCCCCTGAAGAAATCTGATTAACCCCCAACTGCTGCAGAGGAGCTCAGCTCAGCTCCAGGTAGAAAACCATGAGAGGCTCTCAGGAGCAAATCTCTGAGACTGAAGTCAAAAAAGCCCTTTGTGCATGTTTGTTTCCCTCTGAGGCAATCAGGGTTTATAACAGGTGTCATGGTGAATCCTCAAGTTATGCAGCTCTTCGCTCTTTCTTAAAAAGATGCTGCTGTTCAACAAAACTACAGAGTGAATTACAATTTGAGGGAGACTTATTTTGCAGCGAACACAGGACTTTCACTTCACAAGTCTGATTGTGTTCATCTGAGACCAAACATCAACTGATTTTAATTCATGTTACCAGCTGAACTCTTTGAGTGCCACTAATGTATTTCGACGTCATTTAAAACCTGACGCTTTAGTATTTCAACGTAATATGTTAAAGTGCGTTTTTTGCAGCGGGTTGCCGATCACGCTCTCTCACAGCCTGTGAGTAATGTTGGGGCTTCTGGGAGATGTAGTCAGAGCATAAAGAGACGGTATACACCACAGAGATCAAAACAGGAAGTGGAGACGATCGAGATTAGAGAGTAAAACAAACAGAATCTGGAGAAAAAGTGGTGATTTTGGTGAAAGTGTCCTCTACTCTACCTCTGATAAAACAAGAATGGAACAAGGTAAAAACATTACAAACATTTTTTTCATGATGAAATAAAGAGTCTCTTCTTTCATTTGAGCTATTCACTGTTTTCAGAGACATAGTACAAAATATTCTGTGGGTCTTGAAATATGACTCAAAATGGACAAAAAAAGCTGGAACAAGACACTTTCTGTTTTAGAAAACGGCATGGCAGCTCGCTGCTAGATGACCACAACAAACTTTTCACTCTCAAACTTTCGCTGTCATTTTTTTCCCGCTGTAAACTTTCCGCCATTTGTCTACCACCCTCACCACTGCAACCGGATTACAATACAGACCTGGAGCATGCTGAGGAGGATTACTATGATAGACTCTGCACCATGGGAAAGTCAAAAACGCGCTCACACACTATGGATTGACCCGCCTCATCTACCTCCACCTCACTGACAACATCACCACAAGCATCCGACTGCAGCAGCAGTAAAGAGGTACACATGTTAATATCCATAGACAATAAACTCACCGGACTGGATGGCAGAGTTATTGAAGTGCTTCACAAAGAGTTTCAGCAGCTTTGCAACAGCGTGGAATACAGCCCAAAACAGATTGACTCACACAGGAAAACAAATCACTTCACCGATCTGTCTGCCCAGCTTTCCTCCGTTACCTGTCACCTCCGAAAATAAAACCATGAAAGAAAGGGATAACCTGATCTTCACCGGTATTCCTGAACCAGCCACAGACCCGAAACAGCAGTCACAGACTTCAAGATCAACCACCTCAAACTTCCAATGCAGACCGTCAAAAACATCACTTTTCACCACGTTCACTGTCTGGGACCCAAACACACCACCTGACCCCGGCCCATCATTTGAACATTACAAACACAAAGAACTGGTACAACAGCAAGGCAGACAACTCAAAGGAACGGACTATGGACTCAATGATCACTTTCCACCAGAGATCAATCACCGACACAAACAGCTCTTCCCCATCCGCAAACAGAACATTCAGGAAGGTTACAGAGCAGTCATCTCTTGATAAACTATACTTCGATGGACAGTTATTCAAAGTTAAGGACATTACACCCTGGCTCACTCGCCCATCATGACGTCCAGAATGCAGTTTAGCTGTATGGGAAGGTGATTTTGCAGGAGACAGGGCTGCTTTCTCTCACACACATGAAACACACAACACCTGGGGTTAAACTATTAAAAGAGAATAGCAATGAAGCAGAGATCCCTCTGTGAACATGCCGCTGATCCAGCAGACCACTGAGCAGTGTGAGAAACAGCTTCCAGGGTTTTACATGCCTGCACATGTGCTGCACATTTTATCTCCGTCTCATCTCCTCATCGCTCATGACTGTTATAGATATGCTTATTAACATGTTTATAGCTTTAATTATAATTACTATCATTCTTCCGTGAATCAGCAATTAGCTTTGGCTGCACTGTAATGTGGATAATTCAATTTCTCTCCTCACTGCGTCCCTGCTGATAATAGGAAAGGACACTGAAGTTTGCCTATTGTTGCTGTAATTTGCTTTATTACTGTTTCCTGCAGCGAAAAGGGGCAAAGCTGTAACATAACGCTCACTGTGTGTGTGACTGTGTGCAGGTAAAGGCCATACCTGTGATGTTTGGTCGAGCCTCTGGAGCCGGTGGATGGGGTGGAGGAGACGTTGCAGTGTGTGAGGTTGGACCCACAAACGCTTCGAGACTGGGAGGACCGTTTGCAGTACTGAAGGAAACAAACATGAACAACAACAATGTCTTTGTTTATTTTTTTGTCAGGATACAACTTGTCCTCCTTCATAAGCAGAGCAGAAATCTCTTCTATTAGCTGCTCCAACTCTTTGTCACACTGAGGTTCCCACTGCCTAATTTCTGGCAAACTAAATGGAGTCCAGCTACATCTATTTCTGCCCTTTTCCCACCTTTCCCCACTTTATTCTGCTGCCGTATACTCAGGGATTGAGGTGAATGGTACCCAGGGCGTTGTGGTTGCAACCATGCCAGTAATGGGAGCTTACAGGGTAGCTAACTGCTAGTAACTCACAAGACTTCCTGTCTATATAAAAGAGGTGGTTTCCCATTAAAAAGCAAGTTTTAAAACTAGAATTCATCCATAAGATTTAGACCATTTCTCAGTTTGAAAAAAAAAAATAAATCTAAATGTGTGTCAGTTTATTTCCTGTTGACAGGAAGTAAATATGGACCCAAACCGTTGCCTAGCAATATTTACCTAGTGGTTCCATTGTTATTCTATTGAAATGCTCTACATCAGACAGTATGAGGAAAATAAAGTTTTTTTTTTCTTTGAAGATTAAAGCAAACATGTTGAAGAAACAGTATTTTGAATGTAAACACAATATGGGACAGATTCAAAAACATGTTTCTTCTCCAGCTGTCTAAAAAAAGGGACTCAAACCAATTTGAAAGGAGAAAAATCACTTTGGATGAACTGTTGGGAGGTTAGATTTTAACAAGCCAGAGAAGTCTGGGAAGCATTGCTCCTTGTTTTGAGAGCAGCCCATAACTCCAAATCTCTCTAATGATACAACAAGCTGAGGATATTATTCTTTTCAGAGCCTTAGATTATTTGACATATTTGAAATTGACTTTGTGATAACAGCCCTTATTGTAATGTATACATGCTCATTATTTGCATATCGACCCATCTCCCTGCCTGATGTCTTTGATGAGTGTAATCATCAAATAAGGCAGAAATGGCATGAAATTAATCATTAATTAGTCCTTTCAAAGCCTGGCTCCATCACAGTGGGAACACTGATCAGTAGATCTGTGCAATTACACTCTGCACACTTTGTACAGTAGAATAAAGAACAATTTGGATAAAATGGAGAGTTTGAATATGTGCAGAGAGGGAAAAACAAATCTAAATATGGTTTATTAGACAGTTAGTTGTTGTTCACATTATGTCGCCGCTCTATATCTTCCTCTTTATTACTCTCCATCCTCTCTTTCTCATCCACAGTGATGCTTCCTTTGTCCCCTCTCCTTCCCCCCTGACAGCATATCTAAATCAGTGGGACTTTGTACGTCCTCCCTTTGAACTCTTCATATCTGGAGACACAAACATGCACTGAAACCAAACTCCTCTTTGTTCTGCACTTCGTAATGCAGTTGACCAGGCAGACAAAGATCTGCTGAAGAGAAAGTGTTAAACTTTAAAAGCGTTAACGACGTGAGCAGAGCGCCGCTGGTTTGATTTCTTATCTATGACAGAAAACATCTGTGGTTTGCATCAGTGGCACTTTTCTCTGCTCAGCATCGTCTGGACAGAATCTTCTAGACTTCTGTCACAGTGCACAAATTACTTCTATGTCTTTAGACATAATTCTGAGTCTGGTTGTGTTGTCATTCACACAATCCCTTCTCAATGCATGACTTCCTTTATTAGCTTGGGTGCCTACTGTGTGTGGATGCAGGACTGCAGCTGATTAGAAGGCAGCTTCAGTGGGAAATGCTAAAGCTGTATCTCATGTGCTCAAATGGAGCTCATCCTGACTTAAGGTGGAATCAGCCCATGTTGTGCTGGCAAAGAAGATCTGGGATTTTACCCAGTGGTTACACTGATATTTCAGGAGTGTAGTAGTTCAGATTAGAAAAGCACTGAGTTAAATTCAGGGAAAAACGTCATGTGGGCTTAAATAACATCGTAAAGTCAGTAAAATATGTACAGAATTCAATGTAACACGATGACTGTCACAAATGTCACCATGGTAACTTCCAGAACCAAACTCTGGTTTTCTAATTAACGGTTTGGTGTTTTTTTTGTCTTTCTCTCTCATATATTCTATGTCATTAACTCTTAGCGTAGCTTTCATGATGAAATAGAGAGTCTCTTCTTTCATTTGAGCTATTCACTGTTTTCAGAGACATAGTACAAAATATTCTGTGGGTCTAGAAATATGATTCAAAATGGACAAAAACACTGGAACAAGACACTTTGTGTTTTATAAAAGGGCTGGCACTCAAAGAGTTAATACCTGGGGCTCAACAAAGGTGTTCTTATTGCACCAGATGTGACTTTCATACTTGCTCAGTGTGTATTTAATGAAAGGAACTGTGAAGATAATGTCACATGGAAGGACCTACACACTCTTCTTTGGAAGAGAAATGCCAAATTGCTGCACTGGAGTTAAAAAATGAATAGAAACACACAGTATGTAACTCCTCTAACTGCAAGCTGAAAATCCTGAAGCGTCAAGTGAACACTTTCTCAGCCTGTGATAAAAGCGGCAACATGAAGTCTTAAGTGTGACATTACACAGTGATGTGAGAACCTGGGTGATGGATTGCGTGAATGTTAATTTATTCATGTTTAAGAAGATTGGATTGCCGCCCTGCTCGTCCTGAACTGGAGGAACGCACTAGTTCACCAGCATAACAGTGCTTTTATAGTTGTGTTCAACTCTATATTATCTGCCCCAGACTGATAAAGAGCTCCAGTCTGTGAACACTGACACTGTGAGGTTCACTGTTTCCTCCTGTTTCAGCCTGAAAATAGATCCAGGAGCTGTGTGCATGTGTTACTGACTGTTTATGGACGTCGTCAATATAAATGTAATGTTTGCGCATCGCTGCAGGCAAAGAAACTCTACTCTGTGGCTCCATAAACACACGCAGATACAGAAGTAATCATTGCTTTGACAGAGACTTCATGCAGAGTCTGGACATTTGTGGTGCTAAGGCAAAATGTCAGGGCGTATATTAATGTATGTGTGTGTGTGTGTGTGTAGTAATGGATGTTTTAATCCCTGAGATAAGGACTGGCACTGACACCCCTCTGGCACTGAGGTTTTTTAACGCTGACAGACCATCCGGAGGGAACCGGCAGAGGGCTTTTATGATTGGTGCAGAGATACTGCCATCAATAATAAGTGAAAGCATTACAAACACACACTGTAGTCTCAGGATGGTCTTGTTCAGCCTCAGTTATGACAGGCCGACTCAGTGGAATACCTGAGGACTCATGACAGGCCAGTAAAACCTGACGGAGAGAGGAAGATCGGCTCAGTCGGAGCTGCTCTTCATTTCACCACTTAATCAAATATTTCCAACAAAAGGCCCTGCGGTGCTAATCAGACAGAGCTCATTTTCTGGAACAGGCCACTGCTGGATAGTTCTGCTGCCTTTGTCATGACCGACTCGATTATATGGGATGTTTATCTACGTGTTCAAGTAATAAAGCAAATCAAAAAAGAAAAAAAACCCATCAAAGGTAGATTAGAAAAAATAAACCAGGGTTTAACTGTAGCGAAGACGTGCAGCAGAACATAACAAAGAGTGGAATAAATTAATAAATTCAGTTAAACCCGTGCATGTTGATGAGTGTTCACAAATTTTGGTAATTGATTGCCTGCAGACAGAAGTCAATGTGACTCTGGGTGCATAGGCGCAAAATAAAAAATACAATTCATTTGCGTTGAAGTTCCTCCAAGGCTCTTGTCGAAATTAAATAAGTAACAGAAGATTTAAAAGCAGCACTTCTACGCTAAATATCAGCTTTGTTTCCCTCAACAACACATTGAGTCGAGTCAGTAAACAATAATCAGTAATTCATGAGGCAGTGCTAATAGAGCCATTAGCAAAATAAGAGCCAAAGGACACTTTTAAACACTTTTCTATTAGTTTTCAGAAAAATGTGATCCTGTCGTAGTTTGTTCAGCTGTTCTTTAGTGCCTTCAGCTCAGCTCCGTCTCCAACAAACAAACTGTATGTTCCCAAAAACTAAACTGCATCCTCAGCTCTGTTTTGATGGAAATGTATTTTTTTCCTGATTTTAAACAGTAAATAATTAAATAGCAGATGGAGACAAAACTTGACAAGTAAAGGACAGTTAAGTTTGTAAAAAAAATAGCTATATTTAAATATATCATATAAAAAACATCAATGATCAAGAGTAAATAAATTAAACATCCATATACAAGTCTGATATTCTCCACTTTCAGTTTAAATTAAAAAATAATAAAACTACTTTGTAAAGTTAAGAAACTATTATGGTTTGTTTTTAAGTTACTGAGGTAAACTAAACTAAGTGGATGCTGACTTATTTCTTCACACTGGACATGGGCATCTGGATGAAAAGTCCAGTGTTGGTTTAAAAATAAAGGTAATCTCTTAAAAATCCCTCAAATCATAACTGACAGAGCAGTTGTAGAGGAACATAATGTTTAGGAGACGTGACTGCTGTTATAGTCTGCTGCTTCTTGTCTTCACAGTATTATTATGCAAACTCTGATTAATACATAATTTTATTTGATTCAACTGTCTGTTTGTCCTGTACATGCTGCAGATTTGACAATAAAGTTGACTTTGACTATAACCAGATATAGAGGCATATTCTAGACCTCTTAATCAGAAAAAAAAACATCTGGATAAAGGCTTCAGAATAAAACCTAATTCAGATTCTCAATATTGTCATATTTTGAATAATAGCAGAATATTAATATATTATAATAGCAGTCAGTGATGTTTCAAACATGTCTGACTTGGTGAAAGTTTGCAGCACCATGTGACGTTTCCAACCAAAAAAAATGAGGCCAGATGAATTTTGCTGCCACTTTTTGAGGAGCCAGAGCTGTAAAATGAAACCAAACGTCAGCACAGAGGAAGATTTGACAGTTTTGTCTTTTTAATTTTTCCAAACTAGCCTTTTGGTGTGTGTGTGAGACATACTGGACACAGGATGCAGAACTTAAATTTGTGTGTTGTTTCCTCCTCCATTTTGCCCTTGCACTTCTTGCAACAGCCGTTGTTAGTGTGCAAGTCAGTGTTGCAGCAAAAAGCAGCTGAATATTTTATATGACATGTAAATAATGTTTAAATAAAGGGAACTGAAGCAATAATAAATATGTATGTATTGTTATTATTGCATTTCAGGCTTCAGTGAAGAAAACCAGAGAGCTTTAATCTATTATATGTTCTGAGTTCCTGTGAAGAAGGCTTGAATTCATATTTTCTTAAGTCTTGAACTTGACTCTAGCCGGGCAACTTCACAAAGTCTCTAAAACTCTAAAATCTAAACTGTGATTTGTCAGAAAGTAGGAAAGATATAGCAAAAGCTGAAGAGATGAAGTGCAGTGACCCATTTAAAGTGTGAATGGAGATGGTAGCTGAAAGAGGCAGCAGGTTGGAACATGCCTCCCATTGATGTCTATAATAAGAAAAGTGGAGAAAAAAATATATACAAAAGATATTAAAGTGAAAAGTAACAGCAACAATACCCTGAAAGGGAATTAATTTTCAAATTAAAAGTCTGCCCATGTTGTCGACAAGCATCAACGAATGAAGGCAGAATAATAATGAGTAAGAAGAACGTCAGTCTGTCTATCTATCTATCAATCTATCTAGTAATATGCTGCACCACGATGTCCACAGTCAGATCTAAATCCGTGCAGACGGCGGGATCGCTGCCATCCTCTGATCTTCATGGAGGTGTTGGCTCGTTGTCCTTGGCAGAGCGCTCGGCTTGAAGCTAACCTGAGGTGGCACACCTGACACTCCGTCTCCACAAACTCCACATTTCACAGATTACTCTCAAGCTTGGCTTAGCTGTACCTCATCTGAACTCTTTGTGAACTGAAACTGGAGCTCCTCGGGGAAATCTTCTTCATGTTAGACATGAAAATATCAATACTAAGTATTGTTATAGCTGGTCTAATTACATTAAATATCAAAAAATGGATTGTATAATTGATATTTCTTGAGTTTTGAACTGTTTTAACCAGTGCAGATGTTCTTCCATCAGGCTAGTTTTTGCTCTTCAGACCCGTCAGGACATGGTCTGACTGATGATGTGAGCTGTAATTAGCTCTACTTCATGCAAAATGACTGTATTTCTCCCACACAATGAATTATCCACCTTGTGTATGTTAATGTGTTTGTGACAGATTGAGAGGCCCTGTGTGTAGGGCATACTTCATTGTAAATTCAAATCATGCGCACACCCAATTCATCCAATAAAGCTCTGTGTCAAACCTGTGTAGATTATATAGGTAACTTCCTGTATATAATAAACATGTGAAAGTGGTTACAGCTAACGGATGGCAGTGCACAAACACCTCCATACACGTCCCCTGGAAAGACCATGGAAGACATGGATTTGACTGACATTCAAATTAATGTATTGTTTTCCATGCCAGCTACTCTGAAACGCACATCTGGGAGAGATGCTGTGACAAAGAGCGCAGAGAAGATGATGGACGACATCGCTAGCCATCAGCATGCTCCCAAACCACCGAACGATTGCTCACTCAAAGACCTGCGAGCCTGATGCAAGAGGCCGGGCGGAGACAAGCTGATTCATAAGCAGCTAAAAACTGCAGCAGGGTGATAAACTCAATGATAGATGCTAATACTCTGAGGTGTAATATATGTACTGTGTATGTCTGATTTGTGACAGCCTCTGCTGCTACCAGATGACAAATTTCCAGGGGTATGAGGGGTATGAATGCCAAAATAATGTTGGAGGTATTTAGCCTCCAATAAGAACTCTTTTCTTTACTTGTACACCTTATATCCTGTCTGCAGTGTAAACACATCCAGGTATTAATGCTGCGCTAAGAGCTAATGACGCTAAGAGTTGAAGCCAACTGCTGTGATCAGAAAATAATGTTTTATTTCTCTGTTTCATTGCTTTCTTTTCTCATTCACTCTATAGTGGGAGGTGTCAAACATATGGCCCAAGGGCCAGAACCGGCCAACCAAAGGGTCCAATCCGGCCCACTGGATAACTGTGTTTCCCTCAAATTTTTCAATAAAATTCTGTACAGGCTGTGTAACACAACACTGTCAAACGTAGATTTTTCCAAGAGAAATGGGCCAATTTCTTCACAAATTTTAGGAACAAAGGAGGACAGAAAAATTAAGTGATTTCGGCAGCTCTGAGGAAACTGCAGTCTGTTTTTAACCATAACCAAGAAATCTGAGACATCACAGGCTGCTCATCATCTGATTTGTGAACATTTTCAGAATAAACTTGTACTTCTTCACACTTAAAGACAGGAAAACATTTGGAGGTCTTATTAATGATCGTTTGTTATGTAATGATTTAACTGGTCGGCCCACCTTAGATACAGTTGGGCTGAATGTGGCCCATTAACTAAAATGAGTCTGACACCCCTGCTTTACTCCACCATACCTGTGTACAGTATATGCATGGGTGTCCTTGACGGAAAGAGGAAAGGGAAACAAATCAGTCACCTCGTGCATTTGCAGGTTGGTGTTTGGGGTCTTCATCTTGGCCTCCACTGCATGATGGGAATTAGAAGTGTAGTTTTTCAAACTGCGACTCTCTTTCAAGTGGGCCTGGAGCTTCTCTCTGCGCCTCCTGAAGAGAAAGAAAGAAAGAAAGGATGATGTACGAGCTTTGACGGCCGTCTGCAGGGAATCATGAGAAAGTCTGCAGGTTTTCATCCCAATCCATCTGTAATGTCGATGATCACTGATCATCAAGTGTAGATGCAAGGATAAAGACCCTGCTGGTGCCTTTAGCATCACATTAGGCTCTCCAAATGATGTTCTAGCACATGGTTTGAGTTTCTCTGTGTCATAACATCCCCATCCAGTCCCACCAGCAACTAATATTAATAGCCAATCAGGCATTAGGCCTGTGGCGTACATAAATTAACACTATTTTTGTTACTGTAACAGTACAGGAGGTCATGATGGTGTATCCGCTTCACAAAGCAGCCAAATACAAAATTTATGTACCTTTACTTCTCCATCCTTCTACATCCAGAATATCCTGTGTTTGTCATCCTTATAAAGGACACTGTGCAGCATCTGCAGGATTTTCACCCAATTTTCAAACTCATCCGCCGACACACTTTTTAAAAACGAGCCAGAGGGCGAGGGGAATTGCATTCTGCCAGTTTCCTGCCCTTGAGGGCGGGGGGGGGGAAGAAAAAAGCAAGCTGTTGACCACAGGAGCTTTCTATCTATCTATGTATTCCTCTCTTCTCTAAGCAATAATAGTAATTAAACTGTTTTATTGACTCCATATTAGAAATTCTGTGAAGATGTTTTGAATCTGTTTCATTCCACACATATTGTAAAGACATCAGAAAGAAGCTGTCTGACCTGTGTGAGCATTGCATGCTGTTAATTACTAGGACACTGACTGCACTGAAACCCTGTATCAGGACGGGGTTGTACTCATTATGGGATGAAGCCTCAACGGCAGCGTAATGCAGTTTTCAAACAGCCTCATGTTGGGCTCTGTCCTCTCCACCTCCATGCCACTTTAATTATGTCCTCATAGAGGACGGCTCTGACATTTAGTTTGGATTCAGAAAAGCGTTCGCTTCATAAAAAAGGTTCAATTATGTCATCAAAAGCCAGACTGGTTGTTTATTTGGAGCTGTAGATGTTTGTCAGTAGCCCCAGCTTCTTCTAGCCAACCAACCTTGTGTGTGTTTTTACGGATCGGTCTAACAGACCAACCCAGAAAAAAATGTTGGCATTATAAATTTCTGCACAACCAAAAATCAATAAATGGTTTCATAGCAGCCAGACTTGGTCTAACAGCAGAAGAGCCTCTGGAGGCTGCATCAACCCCCCAGAAATATCAACTTCCTGTTGTGAGTGCTGCTTGTTGTTTCTTGATGCCTGTTAAGCTTAATATCATTGTTGTGTATCAGTGTAGGATGTTTACATCTACATCAGATGAACAGAAAGAGAACTGAATGCAGCTTTTTGCCTCAGAATAGAAACACAAACATTAATGTGAACACCTGAAAACACACTGAAAGCCGGCACAAACAAACACTGCACTGCCCTTTGAAAAGCACCAGTCTGAGCTGAATTATTTGTCTTTCACTTAGCTCTATTTTTGTCTGACTTCCTCCCAATCTGTATGCATCTTCTCCATCCAACAAGCTAGTTTCAAGACTCAATTACAGATTCATTGGAAGTGCCTGTCCATCATGCCTTTATCTGATTATCTTGTTGTCAGGCTGCTCACTCACTCAAATCATTATATTATAGAGGGAAGCCTGTGGAATTACAGTGCCATCTATCACAGCAGCGCTCCCCACACCCTGAGTGGCAGACTGCTGGTGCTTTACATACTGGATGTTTGACCCATCCTGTTGAGAATACACAATCTCTGAAGGCAAGCTAGGAATAGATGAAGTGCATTCATGCCAATTAACGTGCACACACAGGGCAAGCTCTGCAGAAATATGCAGAAGGACAGAAAGCAGCAAGCTGACCTTTGGGTTATAATGGGCTATGAATATGTGTGGGCACATAATGAGATTTACAAATTGTTGCAAATACCCGGTCTGGGATTCCAGTCAAGATGTTTGATGCCTCAACATGTTTCCAGTGGCCTTCACTAAATTAACAAAACGTCTCCTTGGGCGTTCTGTCTGCCCACACCCTACTGGGCCAACAGTTTGCTTACTTTAGGACTTCAGGCAGATTTTACCATAAATATTACAGAGTCAAAGTGAGTTTAAAAGTTGAGAAAATCTTTGCCGCAACTTCCAGTTCAAATGAGAGAAAGAAAAGCGGCGGATGGGATGAAATTACCTGCCAACATATTCATGGGAAAATTCCACATGTCACATTAATGCATGGCTGGAAAAAAATGGCATTCGTTTCAGAAGCTGGGTGAAAATTACAGTCTACTATCAATTACCCCTCAACCCAAACCAATATATATACATACGTGTGTGTGTGTGTGTGTGTATATATATATATATATATATATATATATATATATATATATATATATATATATATATGTACACCAATATTAAGGAAATTAAAAATCAATATTGTATCAGGAGAAAAAGTACTGCAATATGTTTTCCACTCACTTGTTGCGGCAGTAGAGCGCTATACACAGGGTTCCCAAGAGGCTGATCGCCATGGCGATGGATGTGATTGACAGCACCTGTCTCTTGTACACCTCTTTGCTCTCTGTGGGGACACAAAACAGAGGTAGGTGTCACTTTAATGCTTGAACAACACACTACTGGGATGATGAAGTCGTAGATCACAGAGGAGGAGGGAGACAGGAAGGAAGAAAAATCGGTGTGTAAATGTGTTTGTATCTGCCGAGTCAATATTCACAGTTAATACTGAATTAATTCTTTTCCATAACACAGAATTAAACACAGTTTTGAGATTTGTACTTCTCCACTTATAATTCCTAATGTTGTTTACAGCACCCAAACAGCCATTTCAAATCATCAAACAGTGAGTTGCGGTGCAACGGCCCTCTGGGGCTTCTTTCTATCTGCCTTGCAGATCATTTCCTGTAGAAGTGTAATTACTTCTGTGAGAAATAATACAACTCCTATTTACAACACACAAACACCTATTTCCAATCCTCCAGCAGCACCTGCTATTCTTAGTTACCACACAGCTTGTCAGCTCATTTTATCAGCTCAACAACATCGAAGTAATAGTCCAATAGAGGCCGACCGCTTTTGAAATGGATGCCACATGTAATGGAGCTTGAATACATGGAGACAAGAAGAGTTATGGCGCCAACGGACGCCATTAGTGGAGAAAAATGGAGGCTGTCTTGTTTGCTACGAACAAGTAAATCACAGTTGCCTTCAGATGCATTAATAGGCGATCAATCAAGTTTTATTTAGCGAGGCTCAGGCCTTGGGAAAGCACGGAGATGACACAAGGTGTCGGGGTTTTACATTGAGGTGATTGAGACAAATTTTTACTGCGGAAGAGTTTGAATGGGCACTTCAGTAGAAAAAAGATCAAGTTCTTTACGGCTGTGCATACGCTCTGCAGAATACAACGACAACCTTCACAGCTACACAACTGCAGCGTCTGCGCCTTGCTCAAGGGCATCCTGACAGCAATCAGCGATGTAAAGCGTTACTGATTCACAACCACATCAAGACTTTCAAGCCTGCCTGGGAATCCCATCCAGGACTCTCCCAGCTCAACGCCGCAGCCTTTGAGCTGCTGATGCACACGCTGATATTGCATAACCAATCACTCATGCAGTGTGTCACACATAATCCCTGAGATAACTGATGTCATGAGGTCTGTTAGTGCATCGTCAGCGGCAGAGCATCTTTTCACTGTTTCTCTGCCTCCATGTTGTGTTTGGGGCCAGCATTGTTTGGATGCAGCTAATCAGCCTAAGTCATCACATTGACTTATTGGCTATAATTATATCATTAGAGGGAGCTGGGCCATCCTACAGGAGAGACAGAGTGAGGGAGGGGTGGGGAAGTAAAAATGTAATGTAAAATAGAAAGAGACATGAGATGCAGAGTGTTTTAGGGTGTTTTCTCTCCTGATACAGGACTCAGACGCTGTCCTTTCTAACATTTTTTTAAAATAAAACAACACAAGATGTAGACTGAACCAAAGCTGCTGAAATGATTTCCTGTATATAGCTTGTTGAATCTATCTTCATAACCTGAGTCATACCTTTATTAAAGGCTAAATGCACATTTTAACCTGATCTCTATCTATGAGTCAGGGATGCTGTGTGAAAAAACACCTTCTTCTTCTTCTTCTTCCAGCGTCGTCGGAGGTGAGGAAGAACTACTGCAGTGTTAGTGGCTGTTGGGATGCTACTCAAAAGCCAAATATAAGTTTAGAGGATGTCGTGGATGAGTTTTTTTTTTTTTTTTTTTTTTTATTTTGCAGTGTTTAGTGCTAACTCTGTTATTCAGCTCGAGGCTGCTGATGCTGTGAGGAGGATGCAGCCGACGGGGAACCTGCAGAACCTGAGCTGCCGAGAGCAAACACCGACTGATGGAGTACCTCTCCAGATCTGCAAAAAAACTCCTGAGTTTATAAAAATACTGTTTTCACAGAATAATCTCTCACATGTTTCTGAAACCCGTTCAGTCCAAATCTCTACAAGAGGTATTATGATACCTGACCTCAAGTAATAAAATACTCAGAGAGTATAAAATCTAAAAAGAGTATTGTTATAAAGCATGAATAGCTTGTACTGCATGTATATTTATAATGCATTACAGATATAAGAAGTAATACTGTTTTTTATGGTCGGCTGTGTGAGACTGTAATGTGTAGGCAGAAAAATATGAAGTGGACGTGCCTCCTCCATACACAAACACACCATCTTCATGTGAATAAATCATGCAGCCAGAGAGAGGGAAAGCATGTTCACTTCTATTTATTCCCACTTCAAACCTCCAGTTCTGCCCTGCAGGGTCGCTTATTTACAGCAACATTAGGGAACAATATGATGACCATTTTTTACTAAAAGTGGCAGCAGCAGCAGCATTACAGAGATGTTGATGTGACCTTTTTGTGTGTGGATGTGATCGTATGCATTCAGAGTGTGTTTACAGCGGCCATGTCTCCATACAGGTGAGCCGCCTAGACAGACAGAGCTAATCAATCGCAGTAAACGGTGGAACAGCCTTGTCTCTCCAATAAAGATTAAGGCTTTTCCTGCCTTTAGTGTACAATTTATGACCCGTATTGCTTCATATGATACCCAGACATATAAAAATAGTACTCGCTGAAGTGCTGATACAACATTTGAGCCTATCCTTGACTATGTCTAATCCATATATCACTGATAAGCAAAGGACACATCTACATTCATCCACCTGTCAGACTGAGTTAAAGGGACAGATTTGATTTTTAAATATCTGTTTCCTTATTTTCTGGCACCACAGCAATTTAGTGGAAGTGGTATTGATTTTTTTTGGGTCAAAGAACTGAAATATGATATCTAGGATACTCAGGATAATATGTCCAGTGGGAAAGGGGCTTTACAGTCAGAAATAGAAAAAAAAATATTCTCCATCTGGACAATAATAGGATATGCAATTTCTGACCCTTATTTAGCAGAGCCAGGTTTGTGAGTCATTCAAGGATTTATGTCAAATGTTTTGGACATATGGACGAGTCAGATTGCTGGCAGGCACTGATACTGTTAAGGTCTGTTGCAGATATTAGGTTTAGGTTTATTAAATTGTGTTGCATTTGCACAATTATGAATGAAACCGTGGCCTGGAGTTTGAGTGCAGCAAAATTTAATGTTTAGTGGCAGGACATTGGAATCAGTTCAAGGTTGACACAGCGGCAGAAGTTCTGATGGTAAACGATGTAAAGGGCTGACTGCTACACAAACAAACAATCACAGAGGATATCAGTGATTACCAGTTAGAACCTGAATCACAGATGTGATTTCATGTTGATGAGCAGCCTTCAGACCGATCAAATGTCAGGCCCAGATCACTGCTGCATGACAAGAAAAGCCACAGGGTCCACAAGCTTAAAGGCTGACAAGAACCTGTAGCTTTACCTGGCTATTATTAGGGTTCAACCAGTAGAAATGATTGGTCTAGTGTCATAGGTGTACATTTATCTACTACAGTGACATAGAAAGTATGATGATTTACAGTCACATTATGCCGAACAACTTTCATATTTTCCATTATTTACTGATCTACTCTCGCCATGTCTGTATATTATATCAGATGAGATTGACAGGAACAGATGGCTGCCTCACTGTCCTGTTAGCCATTAGCTTTTTCTAAACATTAGCTTTATCTCACTGTTAGCCTTTTATAAAATCAGCTTTTTCTAAACATTAGCTTTATCTCACTGTTAGCCTTTTATAAAATCAGCTTTTTCTAAACATTAGCTTTATCTCACTGTTAGCCTTTTATAAAATCAGCTTTTTCTAAACATTAGCTTTATCTCACTGTTAGCCTTTTATAAAATCAGCTTTTTCCAAACATTAGCTTTATCACAATGTTAGCCTTTTATAAAATCAGCTTTTTCCAAACATTAGCTTTATCTCACTGTTAGCCTTTTATAAAATCAGCTTTTTCCAAACATTAGCTTTATCTCACTGTTAGCCTTTTATAAAATCAGCTTTTTCCAAACATTAGCTTTATCACAATGTTAGCCTTTTATAAAATCAGCTTTTTCCAAACATTAGCTTTATCTCACTGTTAGCCTTTTATAAAATCA
This sequence comes from Synanceia verrucosa, assembly GCA_029721515.1. NCBI lineage: Eukaryota > Metazoa > Chordata > Actinopteri > Perciformes > Synanceiidae > Synanceia > Synanceia verrucosa. Next base: position 25,019,676 of record CM056562.1, read on the forward strand.
GATTTTTCCAAACATTAGCTTTATCTCACTGTTAGCCTTTTATAAAATCAGCTTTTTCTAAACATTAGCTTTATCTCACTGTTAGCCTTTTATAAAATCAGATTTTTCTAAACATTAGCTTTATCTCACTGTTAGCCTTTTATAAAATCAGCTTTTTCTAAACATTAGCTTTATCTCACTGTTAGCCTTTTATAAAATCAGCTTTTTCTAAACATTAGCTTTATCATAATGTTAGCCTTTTATAAAATCAGCTTTTTCTAAACATTAGCTTTATCTCACTGTTAGCCTTTTATAAAATCAGCTTTTTCTAAACATTAGCTTTATCTCACTGTTAGCCTTTTATAAAATCAGCTTTTTCTAAACATTAGCTTTATCTCACTGTTAGCCTTTTATAAAATCAGATTTTTCTAAACATTAGCTTTATCTCACTGTTAGCCTTTTATAAAATCAGATTTTTCCAAACATTAGCTTTATCACAATGTTAGCCTTTTATAAAATCAGCTTTTTCCAAACATTAGCTTTATCTCACTGTTAGCCTTTTATAAAATCAGCTTTTTCCAAACATTAGCTTTATCACAATGTTAGCCTTTTATAAAATCAGCTTTTTCCAAACATTAGCTTTATCTCACTGTTAGCCTTTTATAAAATCAGCTTTTTCCAAACATTAGCTTTATCTCACTGTTAGCCTTTTATAAAATCAGCTTTTTCTAAACATTAGCTTTATCTCACTGTTAGCCTTTTATAAAATCAGCTTTTTCCAAACATTAGCTTTATCTCACTGTTAGCCTTTTATAAAATCAGCTTTTTCCAAACATTAGCTTTATCTCACTGTTAGCCTTTTATAAAATCAGCTTTTTCTAAACATTAGCTTTATCTCACTGTTAGCCTTTTATAAAATCAGATTTTTCTAAACATTAGCTTTATCTCACTGTTAGCCTTTTATAAAATCAGATTTTTCTAAACATTAGCTTTATCTCACTGTTAGCCTTTTATAAAATCAGCTTTTTCTAAACATTAGCTTTATCTCACTGTTAGCCTTTTATAAAATCAGATTTTTCTAAACATTAGCTTTATCTCACTGTTAGCCTTTTATAAAATCAGATTTTTCCAAACATTAGCTTTATCACAATGTTAGCCTTTTATAAAATCAGATTTTTCCAAACATTAGCTTTATCACAATGTTAGCCTTTTATAAAATCAGCTTTTTCCAAACATTAGCTTTATCTCACTGTTAGCCTTTTATAAAATCAGCTTTTTCTAAACATTAGCTTTATCTCACTGTTAGCCTTTTGTCACCATTAGCCTTTTCTAAGCATTAGCTTTTTCCAAACAGTAGCTTTATCTCACTGTTACTTCTTCTCAGTGATAGTTTTTTCTAAGCATTAGCCTTTTCTAAGAATTAGCTTTTTCTAAACATTAGCTTTGTCACAGCATTAGCTTATTCTCAGCATTAGCTTTTTTTCTATACATTATCTCTAAGCATTAGCGTTTTCTAATCATTACCTTTATCTTGGCGTTAGCTTTTCTCATGTGCCACAGCGCAGACTGTGATGGAGGATAAAAGCTGTATTTCTTCAGTGGCATGCTCTCCTTCCTCTCTTACCCAGATATCTTTATTTGCTCATTTACATACTGAATATGTTTCAGTGACTAGGCCGATTGTTTTCACCGGTGCATTTCTTTCTTTCTTTCTTTTCTTTTTTGATATATTCTCTATTTTCGTGCCACATGGCCTCCAGTGGTTTCTGGTCATCTGAGATTATCTCTCAACTGAAGGTGTTGGCTGAAACACAAGGAGTATCAAGACAACCACTCGTCATTTTTTTTTTTTAGTTTTTTGCAGACTTACGTTGTATGACTGTGAATTAGGGGACATTATAGGCAAAAAAAATATATTATGGAGCAGGGGGAGGTGGCTCATATTACAAAAAAAAAGATTAAAGCTCACAAATTAAAAATCACAAATTACGAAAAGAAAAACATAAAAAGTAAAACAAAACAAAAAAACCTCACTGAATTTAAAGGTGTTAATGTGTAAAACTAAGAAATGTTACGTCTGTGTGTCACAGAAGTGTAATATTTTAGTTTCTGACAGCAGCAGTTTGTTAGAAAAGGACACAACAGCACCTCCAAGAAGAAATCAGTCACTGAAACCTCAGAAAGGAAAAACAGACCAAACAGAAGCTGTGATGCTGTTTGATTAAAAAGTAATTTCTTCCTTCCCTCCTGGTACTTGTCTTCTTTCTTTTCTTGGACACTGAGGCCTTATATTTTACAGTCACAATGCGTTTCAGTCCTGGAGTTGTCAAAGTCAAAGTCAACCTGCTCTCACTTCCAACTCATCACATGCAGAGACGCCCTTTAGCATCTGTATGAAATACACACTCCAAAGCCATCAGCATCACTTTCAGACAGTCAAATAATGTAGTATATGAGCCAGTCTGTGGATGTTGGGTCTAACAAACATGAGACTTTCACATGACTCTTCGTGTGCCATGCCCAAATCTTTTCCAAAACTTAACCAAGTAGTTTTGTTTCCTGAATCTAATCAAGTAAACCTATATAAACCTACATTGGAAGTCAAAATGGGGATATTAGCTATTAACTAGACACTAAAATAGCTTTCTACCAGGCTGCAAACATGTTTATTTCTGCTGTAAAGTCTGACAATATATAGAGGTGTCTAATGTTTGGCTTTAGTTTGCCAAACTGCCTTCTTCCAGCTCGTTTAAGGTGCTTAAACTCTCTGGGAGGAAATTGAAAATCAACATGACTTAAAATACTGTATATCCATCCCAACCCCAAAAAATAGCTGCCTGTAACACTTTGCTCTGACATTGATTTACAAGCAGGTGGAACATCTTTGCAGTCAGAGCTCAGTGATCTCTGATGGAAAGGAAATATTGATAGCCACATGACTGACTCACTAGATGCAGTAAAATGTTCTCCACATTTTGCCAAGCAGTATAAAAGATGTATGAAGGGAAGCTCCGGATCCAAGAATCCTTGAATATATTCTCTGTTTTATTAAGGCTTGTGTGTCTGATGGCCTGGGTGGAGCGAGCTCAACCTCCAGACACTTCCAGTCTAATTTTAACCCCAGAAGTGACTCTGGAGGAGGGGGTGGTTCTTTCTCTATAAATCATGCATAGAGCTATGGGTTGTCTGAGGATTAGACTGAGTATTTTGTTTGAGCTGGTCTGACTGTATGTCTTAGTATCAACAGTATTGAGTTTTCCACTAGCAACGACACCAGCAGCCTTTCCAGTAGCACCATAATTTAATAGTTTCAGTAGTTTTTATTTGACTACCTCACAATCCTGTTCACTCTGCACAAATCAGACTTCAACTCTGAGTCCTGCCACGGGCAGAAATACTCTGACGATGCTGATATCATGGGGTGTACAGGAGGAGGTCAGGACAGAACACCTGCAGCTGTAGACCAAGGAGATGGTGGTGGATTTTCAGAGGTCCAGGCCACATCTGCAGCAGATCCACACTGAGATATCTGATGTGGAGACAGTCAGGACCTTAAGTTACCTTGTACTGCAGCTGGACGACAGGTGAAAAGGTCATATACAGGCATCAGTATCACATGTTTTCATAACCAGTTAAAAGTTCCTCACAGTAAATTTAATGCAGAGGTCTCGAATTGAATAAAAGTAATTCATGTTTATATAATTTTAAAGGCGCTTAGTCAGATTATCTGAAGCACAATGAGAGCTCAGTTCATAAAAGAAATGGAGCACTGCATTGGTTCAGGCAGAATACTGATATTGTGCATTAGCATTAGCAGTCACCACAGCTTTATTCATGAGCGACTCATTCATCAGCTGAGTGGCTACCAGCTGACTAGTATCCATAATCATAATCATACAGGCGTAGCTGGTGGATTTTATTATTTCTGATGTGTTTATTGAAGGGGGATTCGTTCTCCCTGCAGAATCCTTTGATTCTTAGCCAGAGCTAACTATAGCCATTAAAATAATAACTGATATAATGTCAATTTGGAAGTCCAGGGTTGTCCAGAATAATGATATATAAACAAACATACTGTAGATGAAATGATCCAAGACTCAGAACCTGTGCTTCAGTGCTTTTTCACGAGTGGCCCACTTTGTACTGTAGCCCATGCCTTTACTTAACTGTACTGCACATTGTTTCAGTGGATTGGTATGTAAGCCAGTCCTTTTTTTCTTGGGAACAGCTTCCAAAGCCACAAACACAGACAAGCCAGGGTTGAGTGTGGGAGGTGCTTATCTGTCTATGCACTGCTTAGCTCAATGCTGGGGAAGACGTTGGCAGGACTGGAGATGTTAGCCGGGCAAAGAAAATGTGGCAGCCTGAACAATGTTGCAGAGGCATAAAAGCTCTCGCTGAATATAAATGGGAAAACCTGCAAGATAGCTCTATGGAAAAGATCATCTGTCACTGCCAGGTTTGCATAGTCTCAGCAAGTTTCCAGAAAAAAAAGCAAAATGCGCTGCAAATGCGGCGGCCGTGCCGCAGAAAAAGAAGCCCGGCACTGCTTGTTCCTGTGAAATTTCACTTTGAGGATGTATAATCAGTCCTGTCAAACCACAGGGAGGCCATTTTCATAGATGATCCATCGCTCTCCCAACCTGTTCGTGTGGAAAGGGCCCAGATTATACCAACTGAGAGAGCGAGCGGTTGTAGTTAACAACAAGCCTCCATGTCGTTAACTAGCACTCCTCGGCTGTGATACCTGACACAGAGCCTGAGAGGAGCGCCAAGAACAGGAGAGGGGAGCTTGGCAGCGGCGAGGAGAAGCTGCTGGCATCCACCCCATCCAGCCTCCCAGGAAACACAATCACTGGAAGCATCTTGTCTAACTCACATGTAAAATCTGAGGACGCACAAACACACTTCTGAACATGTGCCACGCATGTGCACGCACACACGCACACGCTAATGAGAAGTGTGTTCGGTAACAGAGCCAACATGATAAAAACCCCCTCACTGTACCCGCCCGCCTCGCTGCTCGCTCCGTTTCCAAGGAGACGGCAGCACATTGGAATTCTGAAGGGACGCCTCGTAAGAGCGAGACAGAGAAAGAGAGGCAGGAAATAGTGATAGATAGTGAAAATAAGTAAGAGATGATGCCCTAGCGTATGCATCAGTTCTAGCCACCTATTTATTCCTGATAAAGGATGCCTTGAAGGGTATTATTCTGCTTTTACCTCTCTCATTTGCCAAATAAACAAAAAGAACTATTTATATTTTCATGCCATTAGCAAACAAGTTTTTCACAAGCTATGACTCTGTTCTCCTTGATAGTATACAAGGGTTTGCTAATACCTGGAACAGTTATAGCCATCCCATAAGGTTCGTGGAAATGTTGTCCACTACTTCAGTACATGGGACGGACCTTAGCAACTGCTTGGAGATATTTCCAGTCTGCTCAGCTCATGGATCCTCCAGTTCAGTTCACTGATTCAGAGTGATAATGCTATGATCCAGAGCACTGCATCCAGTTTAAAAGCAGTAAATATTTAATAACCAGCTCGCTATCGAGCCGTGTCACCATTTCCAGATCAATATGAAGATTATGAGTTGTTCAATAGTGAATGGGATGTGAGACGACCTCCTGTGATACATGGAAGAGGGGAAGTATAACAGTGGAGTATGGACTTCTATCAGATATTCAGATTTTTTTGTGTTGCAAATGAATTAATTTAAAATGGCAAACAGACAATTCAGCTGGAACTACTTAGTAGGTGTATATCATCAGGAATTAATGGACAACCTGCAGATTAATGATGTATAATTACACGTGTACAGAGAGAGAGGAGAGAAATAAAGGGCTGCATATTCAACCACAGTGTTGTTTCCATGCCAGATAATATAATGATGATCACTATATGATTATTTGTGTTGTATGTAAGCAATCACACGCCTTAACGCTGATCCAACGTGAAGCCTTGATGTTTGTTTACAGGCGTGACTCATGCAGATGCAGGATAAGAAAAGCTTACTTACCCATAAACTCAATGCCCAAGTGATCTGTTGTTTCAGGCAGGAGGGAGGTGGATGGGAGAGAGAGAGAGAGAGAGAGAGGAAATAAAGTTATTATTGAGGATAGTGTGTGTTAGCATTGTGTCACAGCGTATAGCCAGATCATCTCTGACTTGTTGTTCTTCTCTGTAAACTGCTGTATCTGTATTTTATCTGCTGTCGCCTGGAGTCACAAGACACATGGAGGTAATGTTAGAAGAAATGACTCACACACACACACACTAAACCCTAACATTGACTTCACCTTAACAGTTCTGAGCATTCAACCTTTAACTACAAACAATGAATTTATGTCACATTCATTTCAAGAGGTTGATGTCATATGCTCTCTATACTATATATGCTACACTAGGGTGTCAAACATATGGCCCAAGAGCCAGAACTGCCCTACCAAAGGGTCCAATCCAGCCCACTGGATGACTCTGAAGAAAGAAGAAAAATGGGCCAATTTCTTCATTGAAGTCAATGGAAAGCCAATGTGTCTGGTGTGTTAACTCCACCTTTAAGTGATCAGGGAATATAATATTCACAGCTACTATCAGATATTTTAGGAGGACAGAAATGTTAAGTGATTTCTTGGCAGGTCTGAGGAAACTGCAGTCTCTTTTTAGTCATAAGATTTCAGGCTGCTCATCATCTGATTTGTGAACATTTTCAGAATAAACTTGTACTACTTCACACTAAAAGACAGGAAAACACTTGGAGGTCTTATTAATGACAGTTTGTTATGTAATGATTTAACTGGTCAACCCACTTGAGATACAGTTGGGCTGAATGTGGCCCAATACTTCATTTTGTTCATTGAAATAAATAAAATAAATTAAATCCAAATATGACATGTTTCTTTCACACTCAGAGTCTAAGCTAGCCTAAGCTGCCTCTATGTGGTTAATAAAGAAATAGTTCTTATATGCACCTTTCCAGCGTCATTTCTGGACTCCAAATAAACAGTTAATGGTATCAAAATCCTCATAAAGATAGAAATACAAGAACAAACAATCTGCTGCTCTGTGTGAACAGCATAAATGTGAGAGCCTGTGTGGATTCTACTGTGTAAAAAAAACAGAGGTCAAAGGTCATTTTGGTCTCCAAAGCAGCTCCTGTTAAAAAAAAAAAAAAACAGTTACCAGCATTTAAAGTTTCCAGTGTAACATCCAGGCTAAAGTTTACCATTAATGCAGGTTAGGTTTTACTGTTCTCTGTTTCTGTTGTTTTAGTGTTTTGAAAGCACAGAATGAGTGACTTGAGTGAGTTATCATTTTTCTGTTTTCCAAAAAATAGAGACAAACAATTTAATTGAAGTGCAGCGATGAGGGTCTGCAGTTTCAAAACATAATCATCACTTTAGTGACCTGGATCACAGGAGCATCCCTGGGCGATAAGACTGGAAATATAACTCCCACTGACGGTAAGACAATAATCCAGAGGAAGTGCTGATGTCTGTGGTGTCACTGCCGGCTTTTTACCACACTGACAGGAACTCTATCTCCTGAGTGGCCGTGCCCTACATCTTAGAGTAGGTTAGCTGGCCTTTCTAATGCGAAAAGCTCTGTCCAATCTGCCCCCAATCTTATCGGGCAATGTTAGCCTGGATGTAAGCGGATCATTTTTCACTTTTCCAGTGACCCAGAGACCTCTCTCCACTGCCTTCTTGATTTCCCCCTTTCAAAAACGTCTGATGAGCGACAGAAGATGATGCACACGATAAAGGCGACTCTCACACGAGAACTTCTGACAAAAATATAAATGCAGGTTTTCAGCCACTGACAGTTTGTTTATAGCTGACAACGAAAGAACACAAATGAATGACACCGAAGAATCAAACTGGATTAAATGCAAAGGTTGCATACTATAAAAAAAAAATCTAAACATTTTAAAGCAAACCAACAAAACTCTGCAACACAACATAAAACATCAACACTGACACATCCTGTTGATAATGTCAATTCATCTTTTGAATGTTTCAAACCACATTTCTGACCAGATTTTACATATTGCACCTTTAATCCTCAAAGCAAATCTTAAAAATATTAGATCTAGTTGCAACTTCATTGTCACGGGCTCATACAAACTCACTGTGATGCTCCACTGGAAGGAATTCAACTTTCATAAGTGAAAAAATAATAAGAAATATGAAGGAACTGTGAGTTTTAAATGATCCTCCTTTATCTTCATTAGCTGCATAGTTTTATTTATAATTCTTAATAACACAAACACATCAATATCCTTGGCCTTGGTGATCCCATTGAACTCTTCTGAGCCAAAGGAAAGTGACAGTGTGATCTGTCCTTTGAAATTGTGCAGTTTTGCAGCCCTTTGGGTAGAGCTATAAGTGCTGCTATACTGCCAGGGTTAGAAACTCAATTTCCCATGGAGCTCAATGAGTAGAGCCCAGCACTAAAGCTGCCAAGGTTAGGGATTTCATTTTCTGTGTAGCTTGGTGGGTAGAGCATATATCAGCAGCAGCCCTGTCAGGATATGAGCTTCAGTTCCCATCGGGGCCACCCATACTCAAGATGTATGCACTGCTGCTACTGTAAACCACTTTAGATGGTGGAGCCCACCGAGTGTCATACGTTAAATATGCTCTGTTGGAACAGATGGCCTTTGCCATCATTAGGCTGGCCCACAGAATCCCAAAAAACAGGCTGCAAACTTTATAAAATGTGGAGAAATATTTTCTCAGAAACGGCGTTTGTTGCCTCTGATAACCTGAGCTCAACTCTGAAATCTCACTACAAATATTTCCTCTGCAGTGGTGGAAAAAAATATTCAGACCCTTTACTTTTGTACAAGTACTGTATAAAATACCAAAATAAAAGTCCTGTATCCAAAAGCCAAACCTGCCAAACTTTGTTCTGCAGATGTGAAAAACATACCACATATAACTGCTGAATTTTGGGGAAATGAGTATAAAATGATGTACAACACATCTAGAATACTTACATAAACACATTTATGTATTTCAGTTTTGAGTAAACTTCATGACAATCAGAGCAGAAGATTGGAAAATCTAATTTTTGGATTATTATTAATGTTGTAGTTAGAGAAGGTGCTAAGAAGCTAATTTTATCTACTTTAAATAACCTTTTATTAGATCATTATACAGTCATGGAAGGAAATTAGACCACCCTTGATTTCTTCTTCATTTTAAATGCCTGGTACCACTGAAGGGATATTAAAAAAAGAAACTGATTCCATCAAACTTTCTGTCCTATTTGACCTGCTGGAGCGTCATTATATTCAGGGTTTATAGGAGGTCACTTCCTGTCATCATGTAAAGACCAACGGTGGTTTCCTGCTGACATTCAGAAGCTGTCAGCTCTCACGTAATCACTGAAACTAAAGACGTGAAGCCACAAAGGCAGCCATCTTGGCTCTGCTGGAAAGAGACAGAAAGCCAAAAAAACCTGAAGCTCTCCAAGACAGAAGAAAGCAGCCCAACTTGGTGCTACCAAACTGCTGCTGATGGAGGCAGGAAAGGTCTTTCTAGCCTCCTCATGACCGTGACCTCATCACTTCCTGTGTCAGGAATCCTGGTCCGACCTCCAGGGACCTTAAAAGGAGTGGGCTTGCTAATGCTGTTTTGGAAGCATTGGCATAGAAATGTGTAGAAATGGGAACGACTGCTTTAAAGTATAGTAGGAAAAAGTGTTAATACATTGTACAAGCACTTACACTACACTGTTGATGTATATATCTCTTGTATTATAGTTTTATAGTATTGAATGTGTTCCAGTCCAGTGCTGTTAAGGCTGCTGTGTATTCCTGCTGTTTGTGCTCATTGGACCTGACAGAAATGGACTGTAAAGCTTGTTAAAATGTCCTTGGAATTTCTCATTCTGGAAATAAACCATAGATTCAGAGCAAAGCAACGTGACATTTTATATGAGAGTAGATACTGAGTGCAGTGTGAGGAGGAGGAGGAGGAGGCAGGTGTGTGTGGTGGGGAGTCTGCAGCCCGTCGCTGTGTGCTTCCCCTCCCTGTGGACACACAGGCTGTGTGTGTGTGTGTGTGTGTGTGTGTGTGCGTCCTGTCTACTTCCACCTCTGGAGTTCCTCTCAACCTGCCAGGTCCAGACCGTTGAGTCGTCCCACTCCACCAGTTCAGGATGGGATAAATTCTGTCTGATATCAGTAGGGGTGGGAAAAAATGTTGATATGGCAATATGATAGTTTTTCTTCTGATATAATATCGATGTTTAACTCTTTGAGTGCCATCGACGTATGTTGACGTCAAAGTGCTTTTTCAGCAGCGGGAAAATCATGGTCTCCTGCAGTCTGTGAGTAATGTTGGGGCTTCTGGGAGATGTAGTCAGAGCATAAAGAGACAGTATACACCACAGAGATCAAAACAGGAAGTGGAGACGATCGAGATTAGAGAGCAAAACAAACAGAATCTGGACAAAAAGTGGTGATTTTGGTGAAAGTGTCCTCTACTCTACCTCTAATAAAACAAGAATGGAACAAGGTAAAAACAAACATTTTTTTCATGATGAAATAGAGAGTCTCTTCTTTCATTTGAGATATTCACTGTTTTCAGAGTCATAGTACAAAATATTCTGTGGGTCTAGAAATATGACTCAAAATGGACAAAAATGCTGGAACAAGACACTTTGTGTTTTATAAAATGGCTGGAACTCAAAGAGTTAATTTCTTCACACACTGAAATAAAAATCTATCTATATGTATGCATATATGTACTGTACATATATAAATATATATACTCACACTGTGTATACAATTACAGCTGCATTTTAAATTTCTCAGTGACCTATGTAGAATATCATAATATATCACAATAATGTATCATATTGTGACTCAAGTCCTTGCTAATATCTACCCCGAGATATCAGGCGGCCTCACAGTATAAGACAGATCAGCTGACCTCAGCACACCCTGCTGATTCATTTATTTTCAACATTTTAAAATCAAGCAAAATCCTGACAGTTGACTAAATTGTTTGAATTCCGGCCACGAGGAAAGGACATAAAGTACACCTGCACACACAGAAAAGCCATGCGTGCATATAAAAATGACCTTTGGCTGTGCTTATCACAGCTGGCTGTCTATTCTGCTCCTCTAAAGGCTGTGGTCATGGTGGAGGCCTTGCTCCTCTGTTCAGAATAGTTGTAATGAAACCCTGCTGTGTAAAAGCAGTGACAGACACAAAGACAGAGACGACAGCTTTGAAATAGAAAGAGAAAACTCAAAATGGACAGGGCGACTAATCATCCTGTGATGAATACAGAATGGAAGCTGTCAGCTAACGCCATTGATTATGTCACTTTAATTGGCAGATCGAGACTGGTATTTCTGGGACTACCAATACTACCACTAATTAATGTCTTATCCATCAAGAACATGTCAGCCTCCAATTACTGATTATGTTTCTTTACCATGATTAATTACATGTCTTTGATTTGTACCATACAGCAGTGGCAGAAAGGATCTAATTAATTCAACGTATCCTCATGAAAATGAATTCAGTTCTTACAAATGTAAGTTTGTAGTTAGTTAAAGTAACTCCAGAAGTTATGTGACAAAGAAGTCAATGTCTGGGTGTCAGAGGGAGACAGATCACATGACACATCTGGCATTTTACAGTTTACTGATGTTTGCAGATTTATGCTGCTTAGTTTTTTTGTAGATTTTTTGTTTATTGTTGTTTAGATTGCATTATTCTGCACTGTATATATACATATATATATATATATATATACGTATATATATATATATATATATATATTTAAAAGCTTTAATTCTCCTTATTTTCCCACTGTGTATGACAACTGTTGTGAAAGAATTTTCTTTTGGGATGAACAGTTCTTTCTTATCTTATCTTGTGTCATAATTGTCCATCCAATGTTTTCAAAGAATACATATAATGTCTGCAACAACGGTGACTCTGAAGTTTAAAGTAATGCAAATTACAATGTGATATCAGTTAAAATAACTGTTTTAACTGCCTAAACTACAATTACTTTAATATTAAAAAATACTAAATTCTGTCAGGTACTATTATCAGTGTAGTTTATGTAACATATCAGTTGCCTCCAGTCTGGTTTCACTTTGCTTTAAGTGAAAAAAAACTGCCTCTGTTAACTCTCTCTGTGCTGTACACTATGTTTCTGTGATGCAAATCCTCCAGTCACCTTTAAAAAGGAAGAAAACGGTTGTTTGTGCACACTGCGACACACACATTCACACACTGTCTTCATCATCTCTTTTATAAAAAGAGGAATTATTCCACAGATGGGCATGAGGGGGTGATTGCATCAAGTTCACGTCTCAGACTGACTGATGGCTTCGCTCTCCCCACGTGAGCAGAACAGAGAACGCTCCGCACACTATTTCCAATTAGCGCTCAGCGCTCTTTGGAGAGCAGGAAATAAATTGATATTTTGACAGATGGCAGATTTGAAGGAGCGGAGGGGACACTAAATGATCAGCCTGCATTGTCCACTGTTCAGCCTTGATGAAATTCAATATGGATAAGTCACGCAGTCATGTGATGCAACACAGAGTCTGGGTTTCTCACTTTGTGCTCACTCTTGCTCTGCGTTACACAATGTGTTGTTGTTTGTTAAGTCTTGCAGATTGGATCTAACTATTGGACAGAAACTGCTGGACTATAGTTTTTTTTGAAGGAAATGGAAAATTAGTAGTTATAACAGTAATTTACCTGCTAACAACCCTGCAGACAAACTCCTTCAATCCACCCTCATTTCAACAGGAGAACACTGACATTAAGGAAATCATAGCATTCAGCCCAAAAGTGGCTCAGATGTTTTGCAAACTGTTTTCAAGTCATGTCTGTCCTGTAGCTTCGCCACAGTCTGAAAGATGAATGCCTGCGTGTGCACACCGCACAAACCACCGGCCAACACCAGGCTCAGTCATTGTTGGATTTGAATGTCATCTTTCACTGACCCGTTCCACCATTTCATCATTTGTTCTGTCTCTCTCTCTCTCCCCTTGTATCTCTCTCTTTTTTGTTTTTGCCGGCAGCAGTTGCCATGGCAACGAGGTATCTGTATCTTCTGACCTGACAGAAACTCTTTCATCTTCCAGCTGTCTGCTCTGCATCCATAAATCAGATCCAAACAACAGGCCTGCAGAGGATGATCTACTTTACTCCACTTTGCTACCTGAAAGCCACTTTAAGGAAACACTGCAGGAGCAAATGAAGAGCACTCTGGAGGCATTTTAACGAGCTTTAAAATGATGCTAACTAACTTTTTCATATTGTGACTGGAAGATGATAACCATCACAAACTCTGGAGTGTTCCAGAGCTTTTTCAGACTCTTTCAGCTGTTTGGTTTTGCTAGCAGGTGAGGGAACATCACAGCTACAGGGCCTGAATGTTATAAAAACATGACTCCAGATGAATAATGTATTAACCGTATATGTAAATAAGCAGCTGTCTATTAATATTTAAGCCATGCCAAGCTTTTAAGGTGAAACAATGCATGCGTTTCCCTCAAACACATTATTATAAAAAAACAATATCTGTGCACTGTGGTTTGAGGTTCTGGTGAGATTCCATCTATTCACTGGTTTCAACTGACTGGTTTTCATCTTAAACCATCCAGCTGAACTGGGAATAACTACCTTATTCTGACATTATAACCATAAAAATGTGAGAGGTGACTTAGAGTCAGATCCAGCAAATCAATAACTAATCCTCGAATAAAATCAGATGGTGTGTCGCAGCATAAAAGACCAGTTAGCCAGGCATTTCCTGTACTGTACCTTCATCAGTTTATAAAGGAGATGGGTTGAATTTATGAAAAACAAACACATATGACATAGGGTTTTCTTTGCTTTCCTTTTTTATGGATGTTTGCAGATAATCGTAATCATTTCTCTGTAACCATGTGTCCTGTTTTGCTTTGAACTGCCTGATTTTAAACTCTCTGCTCCTTCTCCAGTGTGGAAACATCACTTCATCAGTGCGTTAAAATAGAGATTAACTCTATTTAAACACCACAGACTCAGCTTCAAGCCTTTCAAACATCACACTATGCAAAAAGCTACCAGCATCTTTGCATTGTGACCATGACTCTGGGATCCAGCTTGGTGTTCAGCCCATTAGACATCAGCAAATGCACACTCTCTGCTTTCTTTTTATTTTTTAATTTTTTTGCATTTAGCTGAAGGAAATGCACCTCCATTTGACAGTAACCTCCCTCACATTATTTCCTGCTCGCTGCACAGCATTAAAGCAAAGTGACACAAAATGAGACAGAGCGCTCTAACCATACGAGACTACTTTTAACCGACTTTGAGTTATTGGGTTGAAATCATTTTCACTCTCAGATTAATTGTCTGAGGCTTTCGGTGCTGCGCAAGGACAAATCTTTCATTAATGATGTTTTTGGGGAGGCTTGACGTTAAATGGGCCTGAAGTGTATTCAGAAATATGAGTGTTTATGGAAGCTGGAAGATAAGTGACGTGCAATCTACAGAAGAGAGTTTAAATGAAATGAAGCAGTATGTGGTCCACTCTGTTAAAGACACTCTATATATTCATTATAATCTGTGCTGTTTAACAGGGAGGACAAGCATGAGTCACCGTGGGAACGCCTACAGGGAGCTGTCAATCATCAGGGTCGCATCACTGGGATCTCGTCTTCCTGTCTGGCCCTCAGGCTAAAACACACACACACACCTTTTTATATTTTTATCTGTTACTCTTATGCATAATCAGCCTGTAATGCTCAGTGTGTTCCTGGAGTTATTTTGTGATTTACAGGACCAACACGTCTCTTCTACTTCTACTTTAGCGTGTGCTTGTCCATAATGTCTTCCATCAATAAAACAGGTGTGATCTTGTTGTGTTGGGCTGCAGGCAGGAGTGTAGGTGGAGGACGTAACAGCCTCATTTAACAGAGAAGAGAGGCTTTTAGCTCCAGAAAGAACACAGCTTGGCTTATTCAGGAAGCAGTGTCACATTTTGGTCTGTTCAGGCTTCTGTTGGTACGAAAGAAGAAGGATGGATTTCTGTGTGTGATATGCTCAAGTTATTCTGGTTTTAGGAGAATTCTTTGGACATTTGTACAGCGCCTTCAGAATATGAGTCTGTTTGTTATTTTAACGTCAGTTTGTGACACTCTGCCTCTTCCCTGTGTGTCAACAGTTTGCAGAGATGCATTCCCAAAAGAAAAGAGGAAGGAACATACCTTTCTTTATGACATTATGAAAGACTGGAATATCAAGAGGTTCTGAATATTCACAAATATCACAATGCAGAGCTTAAAAAGGAAGCTGAGTTCACCTCTGGTCAGGAGGACCAGCTCTGCTCTCATTCGATTCATTTTGTTATTTGTCACTAAAATCCAATAAATAATTTGCACTAATGTGCACAATGTCCTAATAGTAAAAACAACTTTTTTATTTATTGTGTTTAATTTCATTTCATTTACCAGTAAAAATTTCTTTGTTTCTTTGTTTAGTATATTCTGTAAATATTTATATTTTTGTTTGTTTATTTTATTATTTCAATAGTGATTTTATTATTATTTTTATTATTATTTAATATAACTTGTTTACACTGAAATATTCTATTTCATTTTATTCTATCACTGGTTACATTCATCTGAGTGTGAACAGCTGTATTTATTAATATTGGTGGGATATTTTTTAGCCATGTAAACTGCACGTGAACATAGTCAATTATTGATGTGAATGAAGGTCAGTTTTTCTCTGCGGTGCCATGATAAATTGATGAAAATATGTTATGTAACTGAGCAGCTCTTCAGGTTGGTCAGAAGAAAAGTCATGAGGATGCTGCTAAGCTCTGTTACCTTCTCAGCAACATTCATGAGGAAATTTTAATTTTACCAGCTTCCAGGGTAATGAACATAATCTGTCAAAGAGATTCATTTAATATTGATATGATATTTTATGCCCATTAGTCACCATGTAAATTGCAGCTTCTTAATTACACTGTAATTCATCAGTGTTGCACATCACATCACACACACAGGGAGAACTGAAAAACAGCTAATAATGTTGGTTTAAATGAAACTAAAGTTCTAGTATTGAGTGAGCAGAGCAGGTAATGGAGGCTGGATAGAGTCAGTCTCCATTTTGAACGGTACGTACAGGAGCGATTGGATGATAATTGCAGAAATGTAAAGCAGAAAGTGAGCCAGCCAGACTGTAGCTGAACCAGAGGAAGGTCAGCCAGTGAATCACTGATGCCTCTGGGCTTTTTGGAAACCAGCAGGAAGGAAGGAGAGAGGCAGAGGATGGTGGCTGGCTGGCAGGCTTTTTAAGGATGGATGAGTAAGAGAGGAGGAGGTAGGAAGGAGAGAAGGGAGAAAAATGATAGAGAGAGAGAGAGAGGACATGTCAGGAGAGTTTGGCTAGTTGTGGAAAGTGATGAGATGAGTTTTAGTAAGCAGCGCCTGAAGGGCTGACAGTGAGATAGAAGGACGAGGCTGGATGGAGACCGACACGAGCCAAACCGTGATTCAGCTCGACTCGACACATGTCATGTACTGAAGAATCCCATCCTCCCCCTCACGCTCCCATTCTCACCTGGAATAAAGTCCAATCCCAGCGCTCCGGACTGTCAGGGTTTGGATCATAAGTTAAGGAAAGTCCAGCGACACACGTTAACTTCTGCTCGTTAAAGTCTTTACTAAATTAACTCCTGTCTTCACAGGGGGGGGGGGGGTTTACTGGCAAAGACTTCACGATACGATACATATCACGATACATCATTGCTATATTGTGATATTCCATATAGATCACTGAGAAATGTAAAATCCAGCTTGAAATATGTACAGTATATGTATGCATATTTATATATACACATTCATATATATGTGTGTTATATCATAAGGGTGGCTGTCAAAGCTACCGTGTTAATGTGGATTATTTTTATGTATTTAATTTTTTATATCAACATGCGGAGGTTTTTTGGGGAAAAAAAAATCAATATTAAAAAAAATTAAATTGACATTATATCAGAATAAAAAAGTATTGCGATATATTGCCATATTGATCATTTTTCCCACCCCTACTTCACAGGGAACAACTCAGACATGATGCTTTAAATGCTTTAGATCAGTCGAATGTTGGTAAAGAGATCTGTATTTTAACAACACCTCCATCTATGACTATCAGCCAGTGTCTTCCACTTCTCTGCTCTATTATTTTATAACAGCATCATAAGAAAATATGCATGTCTACGTCACGTGTTGGAACATTTTTTGGGCTTGTTTGAGCAGTGACAGTGAAAGATGGGGCAGAGGTGATATGGGGATAGCTGCAGTTATTTTTATCTCAGCAGCTATAAAGGACTCCTGTTCCTCTTGGAGCACTTTAATATGACCACGCCACCCGAGCAGTGATCCTTGATCACTTCTCTTGTTCTCGGAGGTTTAATGACTAGAGGCTCTGCAGTAGAGCCATGGAAAGGTGGAGCAAAAGCAAAGCAGCGTGTCTTAATGTGGCCATCCAGAGTGAGCCGAGGGGAGGAAGGAAACATGGAGAGCTGGGTTCAGTCTTATAAAGAGGAAAGAGGGCAGGATGGTTGACTGGAGTTAGTAAAACAACAGTTTAGTTCAGCTACAACTGTAAAGCTAACCTGGTGTCAGTGTATACACTTTATGTTCTCATGGATCCATTTAACCCTGCTGTAACGAGACCCTAAAGTACGACAACATATAATAAATGTACAGACCACACTGTATACACAATGCATATACATACATATTTATTTAAATGCTTTTATCATCCTTTTTTATAATCCTTCTTCTGAAGTGCCTCATGAATAAACCTTTACATACATACGCACATTATGTTCCTGCTCAACATCTCAAACACTCCTCACACCGCAAACAAATAGGAAATAAACAAGATACATAAAATTGTGCCATCTGGATTATAGATGTGCATAACTACCGCTGGAGGTTTTCACTTCAATCAGAAAAAAAACAGGACCTCTTTTAAGATAAATCTCAGATTATTATTATTTTTTTTTTGGCTTATTTTTTATACTAGAGTCAATAAAAGTCTGCATGCATAAATTTTTCATTTTTTATTATCTGGAGGTTATATTTCTCTTTATTCTCTCTTTAATAGCACAGACACAGTGGTGTAGTGCGCCTATTGTTCTCAGTAGATAATTCAAGGCTTCTCAGGCTGATTTACAGACACTTCTGTGTGAAGTGCACTTCAGAATCATTTATACTATTGATGAATGATTCAATTGAGTAAAAAGATGACTCAATAGGCAGAGAGAGGTATTAAATGATGGCGTGAAAGAAGTTTCTTTGTGAAACTCCTTTCACGTGACGGACAATGTCTCGATCCTCAGTTGTCATCTGGTGAAGCTTCAGAGAAACAGGAGCATTAAAAAGCCATTTGGATGGAGCAATTTCAGGACACTTTGCTCCACTGCAGCTCCACCATCCACAGAGTTCTGACGGCCATTAGTACGTTCACGGCAACATGTCATAAGTGTTTAACTCACTGGAGTTTCTACTGGGAGGGCTGTCATTAGAGGAGACAGTTGGTTAAATTGCTAAAGGTACGCTCACACAAACGCCTACCTGCATCAAAAGGGAAAAACGTAGTCATGGTGAAGAAATGGAACGAGAAAGAAACATCAATGGCACAAGCAGTAAAACGTGAAACGCATCCAAGTTGCAATTTTTTGACCATAATTCCTACAAATGACGATGCACCGCCTCTCGAAATGACGGAAAAACTCCAAAACACTGACTAAAGCCAAATGATTTTTTGGTCATCTGACTTAAAGTATGATGACATCATTTTCATGCAAACATTCAATCAGACTCTCAGCCACAAACAAACACAAATAAACAGCTATAGGAGCGTGTACTTCCTGTTTGCTGCCATCTTTGAACATGATGATGTCACAAAGTGCTGCCTCTCTCTGACATTGTTCATAATTTATGATTCCTCTGCTAAATATGTACTCATCACCTAAGCATCCCTTTTTCATCTTTAAGTAATGAATCTGAGTATCAATTGTGAGACTCGTCTGACTCACCCCTTTATCGATCATCTGCTGGATGATGCAGCTGATCTCAGTGTTGCTGCAATTTTACACCAAGTTGACAAATAACAAAAGTTTTACTTTTCATTTGTTTTTCTATTCATCATCTGGTTAAAATATCTGTACAAAAACAACTTTGTTCATTAGATTTCTTTGTCTTCATGAACTTTTATTCCCTCACTCAGTCTATATATCGTCTCGAGTCTTTCAACAATAAAACACATTTTAATTGCTCATCACCATTTCCATTCAGTCACACCAACGGCTGCAAACCCCAGAGCACTGGTTAGAAATATACTTTGTTCTTGATATATTTACATAATTTCCACTTTGTCTTGAACATTTGGGGAAATAAATGTAAATATTCTAATCATAAACTGAATTATTGAATGAGACATTTGCCATACAATTTGCAATAAATGCATATTATTAAAAATGAAAGAAAAACACTTATTCGAGAAGGTTCCTGTGAGTTGAGTGTCTGAGCAGTGAAGCTGAGAACAGAAACCAGAGTGCCTCGATAATAATGATAATAAATAATCAATAAATGAATAAAAAAGAGACAAGACAAAGAGAGGAAGCCTGTGCTGCTGTGAGAACAGCGTCGACTCTGATGACCTTTGACTGGAAGCAACCAGCTCTTCTCTGCGATCATGTGCATCCCGCTGCCATATTCTCCAGTTGACAAGAGCCATACTTCACCATCATCCATCAGGGTCGCTGTGCGGCCACAGCAAAAAGTCTCCATCAGACGCTTGATGGAAAGCAAGGACAATAAACGGGAGGAGACGAAGCCACGTCTTGTGGAATAAGCATCAACGTTATCGTTGATATTCAATCCAAAACATTTGCTCTTCGCTTGTGCAAATATGATCAGAAGGCCGAATCAGACGAGGATGAATTGCTGCAATCAATATGCGTTTCCGCTCTTTTCTCACCCGCTCTGATTGCTTGCTTTTCCCTGTCCGTCGCAATAGACTGGTGGAGGGTGAATTGGCCTCAGCAATCAGCGTTCACTGAGCTCCACTGTAATAGTCAATTTTGCATTTGCCTCTGATTTCACCCGCAGAGAGAGGGATGTAATTTTAGAGGACAATCTGTGTTTTGTCCATTTAAAAAGAGATGCAGGATGGATTCTGTCGTGTAGGCAGACACAGAGAGAATCAAATGTTATCCACAATGCTAATGCTAACCAGACTAGCTTAAAAGGCTGCCATGTTTTCAGTATTCCAAATTCACCTAATGCATGCAGTGCCTCCCTTCCCAAAATGCAGAACACATGCTGTGTGTAGGGCCCCTGCATGAGGGGACACATTTGTGCAATGGATGCTCATATGCACTACCGCTGAGAAGCGCGACACAGCATCGAATCAGCTCGAGGAAGTAGAGAGCTGTAACGGTTGCAATGACTGATAGCGCTCGACCTCTGACCAATCAGAGGGGAGCTCTGGCATGCATTTACCATAGACTGTATATAAAGAGTGGACGGAGCTATCGTGACGTTACCCGTTGGTTTGTGAACAACAATGAAGCCCATATGGAACTAACGAAACTTGCATTCTCCACCAGCCAGCAGGGGGCGATACCGCTGGTTTCAAATGGTTTCCATTGATGTCTATGCGAAAATTACCATTTTCTCTAAACACTATAAATAAAATTTTATGGTCTCATTGGTTAGTTTAAATAATGTTTCAATACATCAGAGTGTCGATTTCATGACTTATGGTCAAATCTGTGGTGAAAATAACACAAAGATTAAGGTAGGGCCTCCAAATAAAATTTTGCTTTGGGCCCAAATTTGGTCAGGGGTGACCCTGAATGAATGCATACTTAATGATGAGAGAAACACACTCAGCACCAGTGCATTCGAGTGTTATCGGGTCTGGTCTCACTTTCCCAGCTGCAGCTCACAGGAAGAGCAGCATGATGACGCTGCTCAGCAACACGTCTGTGATACTTGAAGTTAAACAAGCTGTGCGCTCTGATGTTCTGTGTCGCTGCAGCGACCCGGTGCACGGTGGTGAGCACTGGTTGAAACGCAAGCGAGCCACCAGCGACCCAGCTGGTCAATGAGACACACCTGCAGCTAATTAACCTCTGTCCATACATGTGAGTTTCAGCAGGAAGTGACAGGAGGGGGTTTCCCTGCTGCACCTGGAGCAGCTGTGAATAAACCACTTTTTGGCCCAGAAAGAGGGAAACTTTAATCAGCCTGCCAAACAGGTAAACTGCTCCAATAACACTGATTCTCGCAGTCTCTCAGCACCTTCCTTCACAGGGTAGAGTTACTGTAGAAGCACAGTGAAAGTGAAACGCTGGGAATATCTCCATTGGCACCACTTTGTCATGCAGGGAGCAAAGCCATCATAACTTGGGAAGCTCAGGCTGATGACAGAGCTTTCCTGAGAATCTACCGCCTCCATCTTCAGCAGAAATATTTCACCCGAACACGTCGGCGTCTTCAGTTGCTCTGCTCAGCGAACAAGTGCAACCAAAACATGAAGAACGCCAACACTTCCTGCTCAGTCTCAGTGACACATGAAGGTTAAAACTTTTCCAGGAAACAAAGAATTTTGAAATTTTGTGAAGCAAGTTGTGCCTCAGGGGCGGCACAGTGGTGTAGTGGTTAGCACTGTCACCTCACAGCAAGAAGGTACCGGGTTCGAATCCCGGGCCCTTTCTGTGTGGAGTTTGCATGTTCTCCTCATGTCTGTGTGGGTTCTCTCTGGTACTCCGGCTTCCTCCCACCATCCAAAAACATGCATGGGGATTAGATTAATTGGTTAATTTAAATTGACCGTAGGTGTGAATGTGAGTGTGAGTGGTTGTCTGTCTCTGTGTCCTGTGATGAACTGGACACTTGTCCATGGTGTACCCTGCCTTTCACCCTAAGACAGCTGGGATAGGCTCCAGCCCTCCTGTGACCCTATGAGGATAAGCGGTAGATAATGGATGGATGGAATTTGTGCCTCATGTTGAATTATTTTTGATATATAGAAGCACAGACTTTGATACTATGTTCTTTGGTCACTGCAGACTGTAGTCAGTATGTTTTTCAAAAAATAAACTTTAGAACAACAAAGATGCAGACAGAAGAAGTCCAATATCTGTTCCAAGTCCTGTGGTTTTCATGGTTTAGAAGAACAAAAGAATCCTGCTGCGTTTCCTGTTCTGGTGAGGAAAAAACAAAAACAAAAAAAAAACAAAGCCCACCCAGGTGCATCATGGTCCTACATGACCTACGGTGGCCCTTGTTTTACCACCCCAAAAAAACAAAAGCATTTACTAAAAAACAAATCTAGGAAATAATTTCAACAGGCTAACAAAAGGAAATACTAATCAGTCTCAATCTTTGTTTATTTATACAGCACATTTAAAGACAACCACAGTTGACAAGTGCTGCACAAGCTGAGGCATATATAAAAACAAAGTAAAAAAACAAATAAATTAATTAAAAATGCAATGAAAACACAATAAGAGGAGCATAGTAAGATCAGATGGAGGCCAGCGCATAGAGGTTTAAAACTTTCATTTGTTAACGAACAAATCATCTAAAACTATTATGAACAAAAAGTAAAGATCAACAAGCAAATAGCTCCGACACATACGAGTCGAAATGCAGAAATTCCGGTGTTAGCGGCTGCTAGCAAACCTACGTCCCTCATGTGTCCAATCACAGCCGTCTTTCTCCATACTTGAGGACAGACATCACATCAGCTGACAGGAGGAGAGCTCAGAGATTATTTTTATTTCTCAAACTTTTAAAATTGCAGGAGCAGCGAGATTGCACTTGAAATCTGTGTGTGATTAGTGTCTTATTTACTTCCATTTAACAGCAGCTCAAGGTTTATGTCACTAATTGTAATCCAGTTCAGCGTCTTGCACATGAGTGAAAATAAATACACAACATCCAGTCAGAGAGGAGAAGACGAAGAAGATTAATGTGTGAGACTGATTGTTTTCATGTGGTTTCAAAGACCAAAGGTCTTCTGTTGTTTTAATGGACGGTCTAGAAGTGAACATTTCCATTTCCTTCACCCTGGACACACCAGTTAAAGGAAGCAGCTGGAGCTTCGTACAAATCAAGCTATGCTACGTTTAATATCTCAAAGGACAAAATACAAAACCTTCTTTAAGGACTAGAAGGTTTCAGCTCCTGGTGGTTGTTAAGCATTAAAGGAACCTCACATCTTTCACATGTTCGACCTCCTCTGGTTTTGCTATTGGAAGACACAGACCTGACCCTTCTTTATCCACATCCTGCTAGGTTGGATTTGCCTCGCCACAATAAGTCAGCATAAGAAGGAGAGCTGATACCAGAGACATCAAGTGCTTCTGAGCGTTAAGCCAGTCCTCTTTCAGATGGTGTGAATGCAACAAGATGTCTCCCGAGACGCTGTTTTTCACCTCTTGATGCAGAGTGGGAACGTCAGCATGGAGACGCAACCATGCAGAAACACAAATACAGAAATGTAGCGCACAGAAACAACACACCCAAACATGCACGGAGTGCCAGCATGACTGAGGAAACTGAACCAAGGACTTTTGGACCAGGAGCTCTGCAGCTGCAGATGCACAGCTTTTGAACTAATATAGAAAGGTTTCATTTGACCTACAGGATTTCATATGCACAGCCTGCTGGGCTACTATGTGTGCACTTTAAAAATATTAAAAATATGATACACGATACACGCAATCTCTGTGAGTTCCCATACAACTAAACCACATTCTCAACTGCATTTTGAGGAAACATTTTCTCTTGGTTTTGGGTTGCAGGTTTAAACATGGTTGACATTGAGAAAAAAAAACCAAAAAAAAAACAAAAACAAAACACCTTTGGTGGATTTACGCAAAAAAAAAAAAAAAAAAAAAAAAAAACATGACTGAAATGAGACAACATGGATTTTTAGGATTCCTGGTGGAAAGTGCTGTTTATACAGACAATCATTAGAAACTCATCTGTTCATCAAAAGCCGACAGAATCTGCTGATTTTAACTCACTGAGTGACAGCTCTTTTTAAAAAAACTAAAGTGCCTTTTTCAGCATTTTTGGTCATTTTGAGTCGTATTTCTAGTATTTTGTCCTATGACACTGAAAACACTAAAAATGTTAGTTTTTACTTTGTTCCATTCTTGTTTTATCAGAGGTAGAGTAGAGGACACTTTCACCAAAATCACCACTTTTTCTCCAGATTCTGTTTGTTTTGCTCTCTAATCTCGATCGTCTCCACTTCCTGTTTTGATCTCTGTGGTGTATACCGTCTCTTTATGCTCTGACTACATCTCCCAGAAGCCCCAACATTACTCACAGGCTGTGTGAGAGCGCCTTCTAGTGTCATCTGCTGAAAAAAAAAAAAATATGTCTATGGCACTCAAAAGTTGTGTTTTAAAAAAGATGCACATATACATCTTTGGCAAAAAAGACACTCTGGCCGACAGCAAAACATTCACAGTTTAATGTTACTTTTCTAAAAAGTCAAAAAGACCAAGAAAGAGTCAACTGGACTACCTGAAGTTTGTTTTTATCTTCTCATCTAAGAGGCGTCTCCACATGCCTCTCAGCATCAAGAACATTGAGCCGACGGCTCACAGCTAATGGTGCTAACAATGCTCATGGTGCTAATGGTGCTAAAAGGGCTAAGAGAGCTAACAGTGTTTGGGAAGCTAATGGGGCGATGATATAGATAAAGCTAAATTCTACCACATGAATATATGAATATATGTGTGTCTGATATTTTATGGATTTCCGGAGGTCAGGATCAGCTGCAGAGCATCACCCCTGGAGCTGGAGGACCTCGCTCTTTTACTCAAGGACACTTCACATGTCATGATTTGTTCATAAAAAATAATCTATGGGGAGCATCACTGCGAGGCTCAAACAGAAATGGAAGAATTACAGCACAGTTGTGAATAAACAACACAAATCACTTTCTCAGTGGAGAATTAATATAACGATTCAAGGTGACTCCCACTGTTGGCTCATGATAAAAGCATAAACCATATGCACATTTTATGCTTTATTTTCAATCTTATGGATTGAAATGTGGAGACTGAAACACAAGGTTGTGTTTTAGGAGGACTGGACTTGCATCATTCCAGCAGTGTGGTTCACACAAACCTGCTGCAAACCAAATCAGATCCCATAAAGTTAGAGTTTAAATCTCTACATTGCTCTCTCTGGGGTGTGACATCACACACGTCCTGCTCTGGAGGTGATGCTGATTCTAACTGCAGCGTCGTAAAACTGGGGGTTGAATATGTTTTTCAATTTGTGAGCAAGACAACGATTGGCAAACGGCTTCACAGATGATGAGAAGAGTAAAGAAAGAGATGGAGGTAGAGCGCTCTTTTCAAAGAGAATACATTCAGAGTGTCAGCTCCTGAATACTGCATTATCCTGCGAAAGTTCCTGCCAATCAGCAACCTCCCAGATTGAACAACAGAAGATGTCTCAACAACAAAAGCAGCTTGAACTCCTGTTTCTGCTGCAATGAAAAGATTTGACATGCTGCAGAATGGCAACAAGAGAAGCCTTTGTTGGTCTTTGACAGATTAGAAGAAACCTAAATAAATCTTTGATCCCAAACACATAAAGAGAGTTTGGTGATGGAGCTTTTTCAGGACTAAACGCATATCACAGTCACGTGTAACCCCTGAGAGATTCTCTGCTGTGATTTTAAAATCTTCAGGTTTTGAGTTTAATCACCTAAAAATAATAATGGTTTATATCCTGCCATGTTTCTACAGTAGCCCAGAAGGGACAAACAGCGAGAAAACTTCTCTGAAGAAGTTTCTCACCTCTAGATGTCACCAGATAGAAACGCCCTGCACCTTTAAGACTTCAGGTTTGACTCTCAGCTACTTCTCACTACATTTAAAGACCTTGCAGAACATTAAGGAGGCTTTCACATCAGGGTACACCCCTGGATCTGCAACAACACGCTCATATGAAAGCTGCATGGAGTAAAGAGGGGAAATAACCAACAGTAACTAACCTGAAAACACCCTGACGTCATTAAAATCATCTCAATGCACACTGACTGTATGACACTGTGGATCAGCTCCTTTAATTCTTTACACTGAATGAAATATTCAGACCAAAAAACCTTTGTGCATCAGTTCTCATCATCATTTATTCTGACATATTAAGCATCTTTAGAAACGCCACTAGAATTTAAAATTAACTTCTAGTTAGTTTGAACAATGTTTCCACTGCCTTTAAAGAATCTAAACTAAGAAACTGTAAAGGATTTAATCCATTAGCTGCCATCATGTGACAATAATATTTACTGTGCATCCAGTCTGATATTTATTCTTGTGCATGCATGTTATTTAATGTGCAGTGTTTCTGATTTGTTCATCTTAAAGTACTGCTGGTTTATTCCTGAAGACAGCCCTTCAGCCCTCTGTGCCTGCCTTTGTATCTGACTCTCAGTCTGTTGGTGAAGCCACTGGAATCATGACTCTGGTTCTGTCCTAAAGGACTCTGGGACGGTGCGATAGCCTGGCTCAGAGGATGTGTCCACATTCATTCAGCCTTCCTCGCCCTCCATCGGGGCTTCAGTGTGCCAGAGGTCCTTGGCAGCGTTTGTCTGCCCTGCTGCTGAACCTTTTTAACTGGCGCAACTGAAGCCTCAGTCCGATCTGAGGAGATGAGCTGGACAGAGGACGGTAGGCTGGGGAGAAGGGATGAGGTCTGACGCCTGGACAAGATGCATGGTGAAGAGAGGATGGCACGGAGGAGGTTAGCGAGAGACAGATGGGGGCGAGAGGAGGCCGTCTGGAGGGAAATTTGGAGGAGGGAACAAGGATGTCAACAGCGAGGCGAGTTGGAGCACGACACACAAAGGTAACCTGGGAAATTAGCATTTGATGAGCTGTGAGCACAAGAGTCAAGGAGAGTGATGCTGTGACAAGATTATCTGAGGGGGTGAGGAGAGAAGAGCTGGGCCACAATCTGCCTTTCTTCTTCTCCAACTTTACACTTACCAACTTTTTGCAGCAAGTGGTTGAATAAAATGGGGACAAAAGAGAAGAGAAAAACACTGAAAAACTGAAGAAAAAAGAAATTCATTGGCTTTACAATATTGTGTTTTGTAGTAGAGAGCAGAAAACATGAAGACATGTCAGAAAAAAAGAAGGCAGCGGAGAGAGAAATGACCTGAAAGTAGGCCGATCAATTGTTAATATCAGAAAAATGACTTGAGGATAGAGATTTAGTGCAGAGTCAGAATAGATGAATGAGATCAGAAATGAATCTAAAGCTGAAGCAAACAGAAAGGAGGGCCAGCGACTAATGAGTCACACACAAATTCACCTGAAAGAGTCACTGATTAACAGATTAATAATCAGGAACCAACTTAAAACTCCTGATGTCTCTGGCTACGCAGCAAAAACAGACATGTTGTTGGTTTCTCTTAATGTTGTGCAATTTCCAATATTTAACTGTTGATCTTCAAATTATTATTGAACACTCATGTATGTATATATTGATCTAATATCTACGTCTTCTTCTCAGTGACCAGCTGATAAAAAGCAGCACAACAAACATCCGCCTCGTCGGCTATTTGACTAATTAAGTGATGAGGACGGTAACGGTTCAGGTCAGTCGGTTCGGTGTACAAACAAAGCGACGGGCGTCACTTCACTGAGCACCAGTGTTGTTCCAACAAGGACAATTACCCTAATACTTGCTCGGAATTAAAAACCTCATAATGGAGACTTAATTAACGATCTGGAAAGAAAAGGATATTAACAAAGAGCAAGTCGTAACAGTGTTGTCACATTTGCCACATTTCATCAAACATGTCTCATTTATGGCACATTCTCCTTTGCAATCAGGTAGGACATATTCATAATGAGAAATTCAATTTTTGACATTGGACAATTATGAGGTGAAACTCTCTACAGGCACAGTGCTGTCCTTTCACAGTAAGGCTGCATATTTTTTTTTTTTTTTTTTGGAGAAGTGAATCCAGTGTGGTGTAGACTGCAGGCGGTGAGGACAGGAGTTAGGGCAGTTTGTGTCAGCTGTATGACTGAGAGGACCATGTCTCTGGGAGATAAAGAAATGAGGAGTGACATGAGCCTGAGTGGAGAGTGAAAAGGTAATATTTAATAAGGTATAAAATAAATTATTCTTACTTAAAACATAAAAAACCTTAAGAATATCTGGAATCCTCATCATTTTTTTTTTTTAAATGGATGCAATAGTAAAACTCACTTTCTTTCAAAGTTAAAGTCATTGTCAGACTTTGTTAAGGATCTACTTTGCGGTGCCTCCCTGTGTGTATCAATGCATGTAATAGTGTTGGTTTTCTAATCAGGGGCCATGCTGCAGTTAGTGAGGCTGTAAGACCAAAAAGCAGCTGTGCTGCAGCTGCTGAGGACCTTTTTGCACTGCAACCATATATGTTTACCTTGTTTATTTATTAACACGTCTCAGTCCCTCCTCTAGTTGATTGCACTCGTTTTTTTTATTTATTTTGCATGCACCAAGGTTTGAGAGAACTGTAATTTCAACCCTCTGTATGTCCTCTACATGCTGCAGAATTGACAATAAAACTGACTTTGACCTGCATTAACCTGCTGACATGAGAGCTACATGCTGTGCATAGCTGCTCAACGTGCAGAGGTATGACTATATTTATATATTTTAGGTGTGTGAAAATATAATTGACAGAAAGAGCAGATTTCTACTTGTACTGTCACATAATGAGAAACACTGCCTCCTTCGTTTCCCTCGTTTACTTTTAGACTCCAGATGTGATGTGATGGACTCATGTTATGGTGCTTTTCCACTACACAGCAACGGCACGGCACGGCCCAGTTTTGGTGCTTTTCTATTACATCTGAATACCTCATAGTACCTCATACGGCAGCATGAAACTGCCATGATGTCATTTACATGCGACATAGAAAACCGGGAAGAAAAAGAAGAAGAAGAAGAACAACAACAACGGAGAACACCAAAGCGATCATTTATTTGTTGCTCGACCGACCATGGCATTGTTTCCTGCGATGCCATTTTCTTGTGTAACAATAGAGAAACAGTTGCTGGTTTTAAAAATGGCGGGGTCAAGTTATGTTTGGCTTTTACAGTCTAGTCAGATGTCGCCCTTCCAATGACAACACTCGTTGGCCAATCAGTGGAAGACAGTCAGCCGATGTCGTGTTTTAGTATCACTTCGGCTCGCTCGGAACCAGGGCCGAAGAGGTACGAAAAAAGTACCTCGTACCAGGTACTAGTGGAAAAGCACCACAAATGTGTCGAGCCATGCCATGCCGTACCGTGCCTGTGGAAAAGCACCATAAGATGTTGGTGCTTTAAAATAAATGTGGAAACTCACTGGGGTCGGACAGGATGGTGTCGGTCTTGGGCAGAAACTGGTCACAGCGGATTCCCTGGTAGCCTTCTCGACACCTGGTGGAGAAAACAAAGAGAGGAATAAACTGTCAGTCACTGAATCAGGAACAAAGGTCACAACAGCTCATCTAGACGAGCAGACAGAGAGAAACGAACGAAGAGGTGAAATTTAAGGGTCGAAACCTGCAATAGGAAGTGGATTTGTTGAAAAAGAAAGGCTGAAAAGGAGCATCTGCTCTTCATTAAGTGATAACCTTCCTGTGTGTTGCTGAGTGATTTTCAGACTCTTTGGTTGGTCAGAGAAAGTCGACTAATCAAAAAGCAGAGTAAGAACTGTGTAAAGAAGGAGCTGCTGCCTGCAGAAAGATTTTCACAAGCTGCTAAGAGGAAGACATTGTGATGAAGAGCGCTCACTAAATTGAGGACACACTCTGAGGTTTCTGGATAGTCCTCGAACTTACAAGAAAATCTCAACTTTTGAATTTGATTGGCACGTTTGTGGGCCAAGCGCCAGTCAGGCAATGATCATTAAGAGCTAATGAATTCTGAGCTGCTCTTCAGAAAATGGCCAAGGAAAGGGCTGAGCATCGTGAGGGTGTGTTTTTAATTAATTTCAGCTCAATAACGACGTCCTTATCAACGTATAGCAGTGTAACAGTGTGGTACAGTGCTGCTGGTGTGCAGCGTGAAGCTTAATTGGGCGCCTCAGTCGGTCTGGATATCAATCTTTGCCTCTGGCTATTTGTACCTCACTTCTTATTCCACCTCTCTGTGTCCCTCTTGAGAAAAGCCTCATATGTGGAAATATAACAAACTTCAGCCACACAAGTCGTTTGTGTTACCTTTCAATTTCACCCCGCTATCGTTCAGGCTATTCCATTTTGCTAAGACGCAATTTTCTCTGCGTCCCACTTCCTCCCTGGTTCACCCCTGTGGAGTTGTTCCATTGATACTCCTGGAATTAATATGCATCTGCACTGACAAGCTGACAGCAGAGCAAATATACACATATATCCCATCATCTCCGTCCACCCAGACGAAACGCCGGAGCTGTGCAGATCACACTTACAAAAGAATCCAGCTTGACATATCAGAGATCCCTCTGTGTGCACACTGTACCCTCTTTTTGTCTTTCATCTGCAGTGACTGACTTCCCATCATTAAATGAGCTGCAGGATGCAGGGACCGATGCACTCGAGTGTTTGCTTAAAAAGCATCGTCACTGTTGGGAAGGGGGGAGATATGAGGAGAAGAGAATCAGATGCTGAATCTTTGTGATATTATCTGATATTTAATGATTCATTTCAAAGCAACAAACTTTATTTGGCTTCAAAATGACCTGTGCACAGCATGGACCTGTGTTCCAGCTCCATGCTGTGCACATAATTAAAATCAGGTTGAGAGGGCAGAATGTTGCCACTAGATTTTTAATTTTACTCAAAAGTTGATATGCACACAACAAAGTGCTTGACTTTTAAGTGTGAGCCACAGTCATACTCTGTAGACTACAGTCCCACATCACAGTACTTCTACTGCAAGCTGCAGGACGTTCAGATGAATGAATGGTGGTCAGATTTGGGGGAAAAAAATTGATACATTTGCAAAGTTAAATTAGTGGTGGCATTTTCAATTTGCCACACATGTAGTAAAAAATAATAACATGCCTTATTTGTACACGAGAGCAGAACACTGTATTTAGTACATACAGTTCAACCCAATTAGAATGGAGAAGAAACAGCGGTTGTCATAGTAACACAAGGAGATTTATTTTCTGTTTCTCAAGTACTCATTTAAGCAAAGAACTGCACGTTTTTCACTCTGTCTGTACAGTATGAGAGCTACTTATAGTCACATTAGCCGTCACCATGACGACAGGTTGGGATGTCCACCATGATGTTCACGAATCCTCGTCTTCCATGTTTGTTGCTCTCAGCTTCAACGTGTGATGTGTTGTGTGGGAGAAAACAAACAGAAACACTCTTTCATATTCTAAACTCTAAACTGAAGACGCTGCTATTTGGCGTTCACACTTCAGTTTCCTAATTCGCGAGCCACTTAAAACACAAGTGGGCTTTTCTCTCTGGTGAGATCTCTGTGAAACGGTGACCTAAGTGGACTAAACTCTGACAGGAGGACGACCTTTGTCACACTGAGTTGAGATAATTAAAAGAATAGAAGCTTAACATGGAGACACGGTCTGTGTGTCACGCTCATTATGGAGAGACTGGAAGTGAGAACGAGCATAAAGCACTGATTAAAGTGAACAACGATACACAATTCTGCAGGCATCACCTTCTTCTTGTGTGGCCTTGAGCTCCACAAAAAAAAAAAAAACTGCTGTAATTTCCTTCTTCATCATGTCTGCCGCTGTGCAGTAATATGACGTTACTGTATCCCACAGATGCTGAGTGAAAACACATCAGTGTTGCTCCATAAAGCTCAGAGGAATGAAACTAAGAATGGATAAGAGGCAGTGGAAGGGTACTGAAGAGTGGCATGCCTCTTTTATTTGCACCATGGTCATTAATTAAAAGAAAAAAGAAGAAGAGACTGTGTGTGTGTGTGAGCGTGCATGAGTGTGAATCTCCTATAAAAGCAGCACTGAGCAGCAGATAAATATAAACACAGTGCGCCTGGAGGATGATGAATTTCTGCAAAGGAAAAGTGTGAAAACATGCGCTGGTGCACAAAGACACACATGCATATGCAGAACAGAGGGGGATAAACACGTCCCATTCAAGCAGAAGTGTATGTGCTATTAATTTTACTGTGAAGCAAATATAATATTCAAGCAGAAGTTTTAAAGACATGAAACGTCTTAGTCTTATTCAGGGTATCATCTCCACTGTGAAGCTGCTCAGCATTACTCCTGTTGGGGTTAAAACCCTTTAGCCCAAGAGCACTTCAGGGACTGATCCTGCAAATGTAGAACTATCTTTAGTCTGCCAATTAAAAACGCTGCAAACTCTAACTTTAAAATGCCCTAAAGATGACATTCCCACAATGAAACTGCACTGCGTGTCGAAGAATATTCAAGTTCTGGTCATGTGGATCTAAGAAGGTGACAGCGAACACACAGAATGTAAAGATATTTACATATATGTATATTATTTAATGGATTAGTAAGACACCTCCCACTGTACCTCAGTGGTACAAAGAAATTTTTCTATGGAGAAACTAAGCACCACATTAAAAAGAAACAATGACATTTTTATCCACATATGGCAGCTTCTAACAGGATCTGAATGAAATTATTAGAGGAGAAACACTGGCTTATAAAGTCACAGACTGGGACTTCACAGAAACACATATTTCTTGATTTGGTGTCAAATATTTTTTTCACCCTTTTTCATTTCCACTTTATGTGAATCTTGTTTATTCATTTCCTTCCCTAGCTCAGACCTCCACATGATGATATATGCACTGCAGGTATGGAAATTTAGGAAAATAAAAAAATCTGATTATTAAAAAAAAAAAAAAAAAAAACTAAAGTGAAAAAATAAGTTACACTCCAACTTCGCTTTGAAGAATTATTATTTTCACATATCAGTCGTGTGTGAGAAGGTCTGCATGGTGGATTTTCACCAAGAGACTGAACGTAATCTTTTCAAGCTAAACCAGGATGTTTTACTGAAGAAAACCAGGTGGTTCTGTGGTGTTTAAATGTCAAAGGAAAACTGACAAAACTGAAGTAACATGGAGACTAAAGCCACAATAAGCAGAAGCTGCTGAACAAACAGGTTATGGTGAAGAAGCAGAGATGAGACTGAAGCGTGAAGCTGGTTTTAAAGGAGGCTGGAAGCAACAGCAGCTGCCTTCAATCTTCTAACGAGATGCCAACAATCAAAGAAGACCTGACACACCTGGAGCTGCAAAGACTTTCACGGGGGCAGGTGAGGCTAATATGGATCTCGCGCTCTCTCTCTTTTTTTTGAAGGGCAGGAGCAAAAAAAAAAAAAGGGACTTTATCGTGTTTTTACCAGCCAACAGGGCAGTTTAGTGTGTTTTGGCAAACAAGAGAGGACTTTAGTGCACATTTTGCCTCCAAAGGGGGGCAATTTAGCATGTTTTTCATATTCTAGCCACTTTATATTTAATCTGTCAGCACTTTTTTGAAAAAAAAGGAAACTAAACCAGCACCAAATTATTTAAGACACTTAAGTCTTAATATTCTTAAGAGTATTTTAACATAGGCCTAATGCTGGTTTCCGCTGAGAAGTAATGAAGAATGCTGACAGAGTCAGGGTCACTTAATGCAGCACTGCTGTACTGCCCTGTTATTTCCTGTATTTGTCCAATTCAGACTGAAAACTGGCAAATGAAGAAGAAGGTGTTCTCCTTTGTTACTGAATCGCTGAGCTGCTCTTCCTGGGTCGGTACGCGACAGCAAACATTCATCATGTCCACTGATTCCCTTCTCAGACACTAAAGACGTGATACAACTAAAATAATGAGGCAATTTGCAGTGTCAAACATCCAAAGAAATATTAGAGAGCAAAACAACTGCTTCCCTCTCCTTGGCAGGGCCATTTGGACCAATTTAATACAGAGCGGCCGCACAGCAGCACCAGGCTCAATGGTCTATTAAAAGAAAATACGCCACAGAGCATTGGTCAGGCTGTGACAGGTCGGTTCAATGATCTGCACATCACGGGCCATTTTCTCAGCATGAAATTCATTTTCAATACACATCCGGTAAACTGGCCAGCAAATAACAGGAAATAGCCGAGGAAAAGTGGTGTTTCTGTCATGGAGGAAGCCGACGTTACTACAATGTGCTCAGTGAGGAGCTCAGGAGGTGAAAATCACCACCACAGAAACATCAACAACCCGAGCTTCATTTGGAAAATACCAGAAGCCTCAGCTTGTCTGCAGAAAGCTGCTGCTCAGGAATGAATCACTGCACATTCATTGCATTAAGCACGGACCTGCTTTGTAAAAAATGACACCACATGTGGAGAGTCACTCATTTGTTATTTTCAAAAGATGCATTGAGATAAATTAGGTGAAATTTCTTAAACTGTTTACTCAAAAAAACGCTCCCAGGAGCTTTACAGCAACAGAAGAAAACCTTCACAACAAGATGCAGAGCGAGTCAATTAACCAACAAAAGAAAGTTAATTTAATGCAACGCGAGCACAAAGGATGCTGTGGTGAAAAAAGACAACATGACAGGACTTTAAGATACAATAAAAAAGACTTAAAACACTTTGTTGCCGTGGATACTCAAGTCATATGGTGTCATGTATAAAATCCGAATGAAATAAGATACGTGTTCAGCTTTAACAGCAATTTGCTGCTCTGAGGTCTGTTTAATCAGACCTGCAGACAACCAAACACAACCTGAGATGATTATTTTCCACTTTAACGGCATTAAATATGTGTTTCCATCCATGGAAATCTCTTTTCTTTCATTACTCCCAGACAGGCAGATGGAAACAGCGTTAACATTTGAGGCGCCGTGTCTCGGCATGGAAAGGTGTGAAATGTGTTGTTGTGTCATACATGTGTGCATATGTCTTTGCATGTTTGCATTTCACACGGAGACAAAATGAGAGCAAGAGCGCAACCTCCTGCCTGCCTGCAGATCACAGTCACAGCAGGTATTTTTAGGACTCTTATTAGGTCACAGCAAACAGGAAATGACTTCAGGACTGAATGACTTGCTGTCTAACAAACAAGAGGGACGTGTTTGGATCTGAGGATGCTCTTCTGTTGTGGATTGATTATCTAATTCTAGTTTCATTCCTGAAAATGGCCTGAAAGTGTCTTTTTAAGTGAAGAAAAACATGTTCCATTTGCAGCCGTTTAAAAGTTAGTCAAAATGGATGTGAAGTCCTCAGGATGTGTGTCTGAAAATGTTTAAATCAAGGCAGTAAATGAGGAGTATTCTGTACTCTATATATCCTAGTTAAAGTCCCCGCCATCTCCATCATTTCCTGCTTTTTTCTCTCTGGATGTTTGCAGGTTTGAGCATCTCATAATAAATAAATGAATGCTGCAAACATATTTGGATTTTTCCTCTGCTGCACAGCTGGGACAGAAGACAACCATTTGTGGAGGCCAGAGGAGGACATTCTGCACCACAGATGTAATGTAATTGTCTTTCACCCAACTTGTTATGACACATTTGACCGCCAGGAAGAAAATGAAGCTGGATTTGTGCACCAAGTCCTCTTAGGAACACATGGGGAAGGAGCTACGTCAGTTCATCTAGGAATAAAGAGACAGTAAAACTGCACACATCAACAGTGTTAATTTCTTTTAACTACAAATGTGATCTTTTCTTTACCTTAAGATAAGATCAGAAGAGATTCTTTTACAGTCACCATACACAGTAGGAAAAGTAAGATTCAAAGCTTTTTTCAAAATATGTACAGTGCAGAATAATGCAATCTAAACTCATCTGAACAACACAGCAATATACAAAAAATCTACACAAACTAAGGAGCATAAGCAAACATAAGTAAACTGTAAGAGGTTCAGAGACATTTGTGCCCAGATGTTCCTCAAACATCAACAAATAAAAAAAAAGGAACATGTCAATATTAACTTCTCTACTGTCCATCCATCAGTGATTCAACCTGTCGTCTAAATAAATAAACTGTTTCTGTTTCCTTCACCGTCACCACCACCTTTTCAGATCAGTGAAGTCCTTCCTGCTCACTTCAGCTCATGTCTCAGTTTAGCGCCTGTTAGCCTGTAGAGGACTACCACTCTATAAATACATTCTTCTGTCTTCTGCAGCAATCTAGATAAGGGCTGGAAATACCATTAACAGGGAGATAACACTTAAATCCAAACCCTTATCTCTTCTCCATTCTGCCCCGTCTTTGACTTTTTCTCCTTACTGTATGAATATTAACCACTCATCACTGCGCGGTGCTTAATAATGCCCTCCCTTTAAGTCACTTTGATTACATGGTTTGTTCGTCCCATCAGCTGTGAGCTTCATTGCATCCGAATGTTAATGGTTGTAAAGAGGTGCTCGGATCAATTAAATTAGTTGCTGACAGCAACAAGCAGCACATTTTTTCTTTGACCATCCAAAGAGGATAATGGGCCTGTTTTTATGTCACAGTCTTTCCAGAGTTAATTAATAAGAGTGACTCTGTCCTTTGGACAAGTCAAACACTAAATGAAGCAGATTCAAAGACAGACAAGTGTTTTAAAACAGTGTCAATCTGATCAAGACACAAAGGTAAATGTTCATTTAGCTTGACGTGCCGCTGTGATCTCTGAATAAGAGACAACTCGCCTCAATAAAGAAGCACACAGGTGGCAGCTTTATCACATCCTAATTTCAGAAAATATACCCAAAATGCCAGAGGAGGATTCCTGCACTTCATGTTGAGGAACAACTGTCTCATGAACGCTCTGACCTTTGGATGAAATTAAGCCGCAGGAAAGTCAGTCAGGGTAATCAGATAATTAAACTTGACCCATTGGGCTCCTGTTTCGGATTAGGCCGTGTCCCTTAGGAAATATTTTTCTCACTGTGAAAGCGTCGCTTGCTGCTGATCCCGTTAGAGGACAATGCATTTGGCAAGGATAATACTTCACAAAGGAATTTTAAGTTATAAACCTTCTGGAAACTGGCAGCCACTTCATCTCTCAAAGTATTGATACTGGGATTTAGCCTTACCATCTTATTTCTTACACAGCTTCATTTATTTATGCATTTTCTTTATTTTCTTTTTTAGCTTCTATTTTTTTTTTTTTTACATTTGACTGAGCACCATGTGGAGCAGCACTGTCATATAATGGCAATTTATTATTATTTGCAATAACAATTCAAGTATTTGTCTTCTGGAAACTGTTCAATATTTGTTTGTTGCCTGAAACACCAACCCTGATCGTCTGTGTTGTTTCTTTAACTTGTGTTTTTATTTTTATTTGTGTGATACATCCTAGCCTTAGGAAAGATTGATGCATATAATCAATCACAGAAAATATCTGCAAATGTTTTTATCTATACAGTGTGCCCATATGAAGCACCATTACCTCCAGGTTATATGGAGAATTTAACTTTAATAAAAACACAACCTGGGGCTACCCACAGGGATTATATGACAGGGCGTTACCAATTTTCACAGGATTATTACCCCACAGTGATGATTAAGGACTTTGGCATACCCTGTTCCCTGAGCCTGAGAGGGAGAGATGTGAAAATCATGATAAAAATAATTATTATCTCAGCAAAAGTCCATCCAGTTCCTGAGATATCACACTTGACAGGAGCTCATTTCAGCTTCAGTTATCTTCCAAAGATAACATAGAAACACAGAGATGAATAAATATCCTTTAATGCATCTTATTTCTAAACATATCAACTATAACTACATTCAAAAAGGAATGTGACAGTTATGGTAGGAGGGGAGCATTAGTCCATGTTGGATAAGATGTGATCATGAAGGGAAACTTGGCGGAGAGAGAGATCGATGTGATCTGGATCCATTCACACCTGAAGTGATGACCTTTGGTGTTGCCCTCCAACTGGACCATCAAACAAAGCAGGATCGCTTTCATGGACGCAGACACGCTTGATAAAAGTGTTGAGTATATCGTCAGCAGGAAGAAGAGAAGCTCAAGTGTTTAACCGAAAGTTCAGGTCTGGGCTGCTATCTGAAATGAAGCCTGATGGCTCCATTGTGCTGCAGACAACTGAGGGATGAGAGCAGGAAAAACTCAATTCTTGAGTCATTCAATATTTTTTTTTGCCGTTTAACACATGACCCAGTTTGTGGCCTGATACACTGAAAGAAATCACAGAAAATGAAACTAGCATCCCTTGAATTTAGTGAATGAGTCTGGAGAAGTAAAAAGTCATTTTTCTTCAAAGAGCACCATCTGTTATCCTTCACAAGTTGAATCTCCGTGTCCCTTTCAAAAGACAGGTTTTGCTTTATAGGACTGTTTGATAAAAACATACTTTCAGATCATTTTCTGATAAATTGATGGATTTCTCTTGGAAGTTTGCATAGTTTGCATTTGGTGTTCAATTTAGACAATGATGACATGCAATGAGTCTGTGAAAATCACTGACAGGTCATCTGTGATGTCTAGTAGAGTAGAAGCATTGCATTCTGGGTGGTGAATGCCCAGCGTGTCATCTGGTGGCACTTCATCTTGCTCCATACTGTCGCTTAATTTTCCATTGAAGGGTTCAAGAAAGATCCACATGAACATGACGTCTTGTATTTGCTGGACACTGAAGTAACATTTGTGACGTGTTTTCTATATTTATGTTAGTTTCTGTACATTTTTTAACTCCAAAAATTATGTTTTACCTGAGCTTAACTGGGTGGTTTTGCTGCCTAAACATAACCAAAACCATTTGACTGTAATGATGTGGCTTTATAGAGCTCACATGGTCACCTTTTACACAGCTAATAGTAAATTTGTATGAGTAGCTCATCAAAGTTATTATTGGACAAATCTTGAGAAATTCTTAAAGCAGGTGAGACTCTTAAAGAGGCCTATTTCTGATACTTCTGATGTCAGGAAAATGAACTGAAGAACCAAGAGTTCAGTTCAGGTCCTGAATGATTGTTTGAAGCAATCAGCCTCCACTCATGTGATGAATCAAGAGGTAATGACTTGAACAACAAATACAGAAGTCACCATAGAATGCAGAAAATAAAGAGGACAGTCAGAGGAAAGAAATAGCTGCAACAACAAAAACAAAAGTGAACCAGCTGTCAACAGCATTCTTTAGAGGAGGCGAGGGAAAAAGAGGAGAGAAGCTTTGTTATGAGGACAAGAACAAGAAAGACACAGGGAGGAAATAATTACTACTTTACAGAAGAAGCCATTTACACAAGACAGGCGACATGTAGCGGCTTATGTGACCCAGAAAGACCAGAGAAACACACCCAGCACAGGGATTCATCCTTTCTGGGACGCCACCACCGAACACCAGAGTTCACAAAGACTCACAAACTGTAGAGAGAGGACTAAAAACGAGAAACAAGGAACTCAAAGGAATTGTCCTTTATGACACACAATTACAATGATGCTAAATAAATTCTGGACAGGATTCAGTTCCTCCAATCAGCACTAACTGGTTGGTAATCTGCAAAAAAAGTCCTCTAACTGGGTGATCCACGCTTATAATACTACAAGACTACTGTATATACACACAGTAGATCAGCCACCCCATGTTGATGAAAGAGAGATGACTTCTTTGGTTGAGAAAATGTTGATAATATATTCTTCGTTCGTATTTTCTTCGTCGTTTC
This sequence comes from Synanceia verrucosa, assembly GCA_029721515.1. Classification (NCBI taxonomy): domain Eukaryota; kingdom Metazoa; phylum Chordata; class Actinopteri; order Perciformes; family Synanceiidae; genus Synanceia; species Synanceia verrucosa. The sequence goes on from CM056562.1 coordinate 25,059,359, forward strand.
CAGAGCAGCTTTGCATTTAGTAGGACTCGTATTGGTAGGGAGCTGTCCGTAGTGCTGATGTAGCACACTGATTTGTGATCGTCACAAAATGCCTAATAAATAGTGATGAATATTTTCTTCCTACATGAGCATTGTTACATGAACACTAAATGATAGAATGAATCTGTCCAGCACAAAGTGCAAATATCACATCACAACAGTCAGGTTTTTGGTTTATTTATTCATCAACATCTGAGGATGGACCAGGTTTTGGTGGATCATGTCAACATGACAGGTTTGTGTTTTACAGGTGAGAGGAAGGAAGAGGCTGCAGAGGTGAGGAGGGAGAGAGAGAGAGAGAGAGAGTGAGAGAGAGAGAGAGAGAGAGTATGAGATAGAGGAGAGCAGGGTGGCAGCTGTATTATTAATTACGCAGGTGAGATGAGAGGACTGCAGCATCATTGCATTGGCAATTAGAGTGCAGTCTATTTCCCTAGTCCTGAGAGAGAGAGAGAGAGAGAGAGAGTCTGAGGACAAAGAAAAGCAGGTGGGCAGAGCTTTAAAGGGAGAGGGAGTGTTCTGGAGTCACGAGTCATGAAAAGGATTTACTGCTAATCCCCCCAGTGATAGTCAGCCTCCATGATCTCTGCCACCATGCTAGTCAGTCACACAACAATGTGATCCGTTCATCGAGTGCAGACGACGTCACACATTCCCTGGATAGTTCTTTACTTTCACTGCATTCATGTCATCTCACAGTTGGGTGATGGATGACTGAAACTCTTACAGAAATGAGCAGATGCCTTTGGATGCAACGCCACATCCCAGCATGCAGTTCGTTTCCTGTGCAAACACACATAACATTGAGAATTCACTTCAACTTCAGCCAGAAAGAAGAAATAACACCAATAATGCTCCGGAAAAGTAGGGCAGCCCCCTTTCTGCTGGTCCAACACAAACTGCATGATAAATGTGTGCTTGGCATTAAACCATGAGAACTAAGACAAACAGCAGCAGCTATACCATAAGACAGCACACATCAACACCATTAAACAGGATTTAAAGCAGCGGGTCTCAACCTCGGGACCTCCAGATTAATGCCTATGACGTCATGGAAACCCACCCCCAACGCTTCGGAACAGATTTCTATCATTGTAGAGGAAGTGAAATATAAGAAAAAAAAATAATCAATATAAGAGAATTCAGAGGTGAAAATTAATTTTTCACTGCTTTGACAGATTGAATTATAAATATCTGGATTATTTTTGAGTTTGAATCCTGTTCTAAACTCTAATAAATACCTGCAGACTGTCATTTTACTTCAGGTGTATTCATGGTCAGTGCTTTGCCTGACTCACTATATTACCCATGAGCTGTTGATGTGACTGGTCATGGCGTACAGAGGATGATGATCAGTGATGGACTCAAATCCTGAGATCCAAATCCTGAGAACACCTGATGCGTTCATAACTTTCTTTTGAAATTCATTTTTGGTGTCAAAGCATTTAACAAGAGCAGAAACTCGGCCACATTGGGCGATCCGGTGGGAAAACCGGTGGTGGACACAAAATATGCTTTTTGTCAAATATTCAGAGTATTTGAGTGTCTGTGAAATGTGTGGCCGGGTTCTGGACTGGATCTGGTCTCTGGGGGATCTGTGGGGCTGGTACACAGGGTTGTGCTGCACTGAGCTGCAGGGAGCTGGCTGGATGACTTTGGCTCTGTCACACCAAGGTCTCCACTCTAACTCCACTATAATGAGCCTGTCAGCTCGCTGAGAGCCATCGGAGATAGGCTGCCCCACATCAGCCTCGTTTCACAGTCAAGGATGAGTAGCTCGCTCTCTCTCTCTGAGGATGTTGGGATTGTTTATGGTCAGATTTTTCTCTCAGCATTTCCAGTCGTCATGTGCTTTAATGTTTGCAGCAGGCTGCTCTGTAGTGGATCACATCCTTTCATACGAGGATTTGATTTTTAGGAAATTGACCAAATGACCAACCTGGAAAAAGTCTCCCCAGTTTTAGCATCATGAGTTGTGTTTCCTTTCACGTATTTGTAGATGATAAGCTCTCACATTCAACCCATATATATATATATATATATATACACAGTATTTATATCATCTTCATAAAAAGTGACCAAAACTAGCTGACATGAACTTAAAACTTGAAACAAATTCCTGTCTTCATGTTCCTCCCTCTGATGACTTGTTTTACTGTCATTTCTAAACCTTTACTTCTTCTACCAGCAGTGTAAAGCTCTATGATTATTATTCTCATTTCTGTTTTTGACATTTCAACTGTTTACTTAAAACTCTGTGGACAGTTTAAAGGGAACATGGAAATTGCATTTTTAATTTACAACCAGGAATTGTGTTTGCACAACATGTTTGGTTGTGATCGCTTCCAACAAGCTGCTCCAAGTGACCATTTTCAATTCATCACTTATCCTCATGGTAGGAACTACGAATTCAATTCAGGGGAAATAAGAGTAACAGGAATTTCTGCAGGCAGGAAGCTGTGAACAGAACATCCTGTGTGTTTGAGCTCATTTTAACATGTATAACATGTATGTGTTAATTCATAGGTAGTTGTAGTGTTAACATTGACTGAAATGATGTCATAATAATCACCAGATCCTGGAGAGACTGTACTCTGGTCTAAAAAAATCTACAAACAACAACTTCAAGCAGGAAGTGTGTGTGTGTGTGTTTTGCTGTAAAAGCCTTCCTGATCTGGTGTTAACTGCTCTCATAAACAAACACCTGCCAGATGTGAGCCTCTGCTCACAGAGGACTGCTGGTGTCTGAGAGGAATCCATAACATCCTTTTGTCTCAGACAGATAAGGAAAAGTCTGAAGCCACATCCAGCTGACCTTTTGCTAAAGCTCCCGTCCACAGTAGAAATATTTCTCCACCCGTGGAAAGACATAAAGACAGAAAGATGTACAAGTCGGCAGGGCAGGAAGCGCTGCAGGGCTGATCGCACTGGTACAACCATGTACCGAGTGCTGAAATTTCAGAGCTTTTTATGCAATGAAAGACCAAATGTTTTGGATTTTTTTGTTGCATAAAGAGAATGGCTTTAAAGACCTCCAGCATGTCTCAAACTAAACACCAGTCAAGCCTACGAATCACAGTTCATCACGTTCACAATGAAAATGACCGAGCCAATCAGATTTCAATATAAACAGAGTCAGATGGAGGCGCAGCTTGGATCCTCCCTGGGTCCTGAGAGCATTATTGAGGACACCTCAGCTCCGAATCAGAGATGAAATAAAGCATTTTCTCACCACTGTGTTGGAATGATCAGATGTGATGAAGGTGAAAAAGAACAGAGCCACTGATTCGTCGAAGCCGAACAGCCAATCAGAGTGATTTCTCTCACCAAACTGCTGAAAAACTGTTTTTCAGCTGATTAGAGCCGACGGTGCAGGACAAACAGCAAAGACTAGACAGACACCAACAGTCCCAGACTGTCTGACAGGCAGCGTGCTGACGACCAGACAGGAAGTAATGACATCAGATATTCATAAATAAAAAAAAAGACTGGACTACCTTCAGTGCAGTGGATGACAGGTGATCAAAGATTTCTTCTCTCTTATTTCTGGCAGCGCCTCCATGGAAACAATCACTGTTGTCTTGGCAGTGATGGAGGTGTGCTGCTCTTTGAATTCTGGATCAACCAAATCTGCACCAACAGAGATGTCTTCAGCACACTCCTGACTATTGAGCCCAATATCACAAATCACCAATTTGCCTCAGGGAGCTTTAAAACCTGAACAGGATACGACATAATTCTGCAATATTTGGGTCCTTTGTACCTTTTCTCCTTCCTGACTTATGACACATGGAGATGATGCACAATAACTTTCCATCTGAACACTTTGCTTTATCAAATAAAACACACAGATACTGTCTAATGACAACCATACATGTGCTCTATCATTAAATATGGAGTTTTTATATTATATGATGATAATGGAGATTAATGGTTTTCCTGTTGCAACGACTGATATGAAGGGTCGACATACTATTGAAAAATAATGGTCCAAGTTCTGCCTTTTTTCATTCTGTCTTTTTGAATGAGTCTTTTTTTAAAACCCGTAGCAGCAGTCAGTGTAACCACGCTCCCTGCAGTGGCTGATAACCACTCTCTAAACACTGTGTCTGACTGATATTATGCAGTAAAATGACAACTGGGACACGTGAAAATTTGTACGTACTTCTAGTTTGAGTTATTCGATGATCATTTCCTCTGAGCTGCAGTCGTTCCAGTGACGGTGCAGGGGGGATGACCCATCTGTCACACCACCCACACGCTAACACACATGACCGCACGCATCGCTGTCACATGTGCACAATACAACGATACACATGCACGCAGTGTTTGCCATGACAACACACCCAGTTAAACACTTTCCCTCCATTGTTATGCAGCTTCTGTGGGCTGTTTATGAAACATTCAGAGCCATTTATGACCCTTTGAAAAGCAAGTCACGGCTAATTTAGGGCAGAACGCCCCACACTCATTGGCTGTAAATGTGTTATTGTGGCACGCATGGAGAGATATTCTAATATAATGGGCTGGTTGGTGGACGGGTGCCAGAGTCGCATGGTAGCTGGGTAAAGTATTCTAGCCTCTCGGTCACACAGGCTGGCTGTGACGGGAAGGATGCTGGAGCAGTTAGATGGATCAGTGTTTGTGCGATTCGGTGAAAGATAGATGAATGACTAGGAGAAAGATAGAACAAGGCCTGTACTGGCTGGCCGGGCTTTCCCTGCATGATTGGCACTAAGTGGCGCCAATAAGACTGGTCTTCATCAGCCTCCATCCAGGCCTCAGGGCCTGAGTGACACAGTTTACTCCATGTCGATAACCCATTCCCAGACTGAGTATCTTGTCCCTTTGTGTCTCAACTCCAGGAGAAAAGAGAGAAAGGGAGTGTCTTCAGGTTTAATTATCCCTTTGGCAGGATCTGCAGTCATTATTGTTGTGGATGCTGCAGGATTTTCTCCTCTTAAATCTTGATGCTTGAATCAACTTTTGACCCACTCTGCTGGTAATTGGGCTGCTTATCAACTCTGATGTCACGTCAGGGTGCTTCAAAAGGATGCTAACATTCAGTAAGTGTGAAAATAATCATTTTAATAGCAAACAGGGTGGAAGGAGATATGTCTTAATTAGCAGTCATTCATTTTGAAGTATTAAAACCAATTGAAAATTGTAGGAATTGAACTGACGTTCGACACTCACAGAGTTCATTCTGAGGCAAAGTGAGTACCTGATGCTCTGAATGGTTCTTCTGGAAAAGCTGCCTTTTTATATTATTCTTACTTTCTATACAGTTTCCCTCACAAATAAATAAATCATCATCATGCCATACAGAAAGTGATGATTATCATTCAAGAGAGAGCCCACACCGACGGCAGTGATAAGAGGCATGTTGACCGCAATCACAATCCTTCCCTGCCTCATGCTCTTGAAGGTGAGAGCAGCATGTTAGCCACACAATGAACAAATCCACACAAACCTCCTTGCTTTTTTCTTCAGTCACACACAACTCGTCCACTGAAAACCTTGCTGTTGTTTTTGATTCACCGTCGTCTCTGCAGCTCAACAAAGCCAACACAGCTTTTATTCCACCTGAGTCTGTCCTCTCCGATGACACAACCTTGACACCTCACACCTTGAATTTATTTAAAGTTGTTTTTTCTGTGTATATTTCATTTTGACCCCTTATGTTACTTTAAGGTACATAAAATAGAATTAGCAGAGCCCTCACACTGATTTATTAGTATTTATCGGTACTATCAGCTGATGTGTGAAACATCAGTCTTGACCTTAGACTGGTTGTAGATTGTCAGGTTAGATAAACTGAATTAAGCCTGTCTGATGCATAAATATTAACTGTAGATCTGTTAAAGGGTCAGTTTGCTAATCATTTCAGCTATTTATACGTAACTTTTTTGTTCCACATTCCAACGTTTCTTCATTAACAGCTTTTATGAATGTTGGATTTAATGCATGTGTGACAAACTGTCATTGTTTTATGCAACAGGAAAACCGAATTGTCAAGTTTGACTTAAAGCTACATTTAAGACAAAAGGTCTATTTTTATGCCAACTTCAGTTACCATCTGAACCGACAGCAGGAGGCTAATTAGCACAGTTACACACTACTACTAGCGCACTGTTCATGGTTTCTCTTAAGCTAACATTAGCATTCATTCACATGGTTGCCTAGCAACAGTTACAAAAAAAATCCTATTTTTGTCTGTTCAAAAGACAAAGTGGACATGAATTCCATGCATTTGTTTGAATTTCCATCAAACTTTGATCTCAGTGGTGCAGAAAGTCAAAAACACACCCATGATTTCATTTCAGTCATAACTTCTAAATAATTTAAAAAGAACGTCCTCACATAATTGTGTCACCTCTTTTTAACTTTCGGGTTTACACCCCTTTAAGAGCTTTCACAGGATTGACACACCACTAGCTTTAGTAGACAATTTCACAGCTGTTTCCATGGAAACGCTGCTCCTCTTCATGAAGGCACATCTACGGCCACGTCAGGTGTCAGCGGCTGTGCTTCATTATTTATCTCCCTCTAATGCTCAACATTTGATGGCCAGAAAATCAATAGCATGAGTCTATTAAAGTTGATATTTTTGCCTCTGTCCACAGACTTTTGATTTTATTACGTGCTGGATGGGAAATCAGAAATATCTGAGCTGGAGCTGCTGCCTCTCACTCTTAGATCACTCGAGCCCCATTCAGAAATTGCTCTGTGATCCATTCCCAGTAGTTCTGCAGTATTTTCACTTTACTGAGTCAAAACCATCACCAGAGCCAGTCAGGATGTTTCAGCAGGGGGGAACAACAGGATGCTGTAATTAGGGATTGTGATTTCAAAATAAGAGCGAACAAGCTTTGTGTCTTTCTTCTTCTCGTGTCGGTCCCTTCCTGTTTCTGTTTATGTGTCTCCCTCCTTTGAAATAACCTCCTTGGTTAATGATCTGCTGTGACCTCAGCGATCTCTAATTGAATAATAAATGAGCAGATCTTATCCTGGGCTCATCTCCAGCAGACTGAAAAAACTCCAAGGTCAGTAAGTAAGGACAAAATATTGTTTGTGTAGAGCTCAATTTACATATTGCATACTGAATGTGCAATGTGTGGACGAACAAACATATGGCTCCTCAGCTGTAATAACTACCAATGCGCTCTATCAATCTTTTTTTTTTAATTAATAAAACATCAAAGGTTATGTGTAATGTGGCTCACATTGTCAGAAATACAGGGAATTATTATTTTAGCATATTTTACTTCATTGTTCTGGCTGTGATCAGACTTTCTGCACTTATTCACCTCCTTTCCACTGAACAAGCTCTAAAATAAACCACTCTATGCTAATATAACGCAGTTAGCATCTGAAGATAAAGGTGAAGTTCGCTGTTCTTCTGGTGGTCAAAAGGTCATTATAAGGTGCCTCTCTTCCATTACCATATAGCTGCATTAACACGCTTCCTCTTTGACATCAATGCATTGCTTCCTTACACAAAGTAATGTCTGTGGAGTGTGACCCAGTTGGCAAAGAGATGATAATATCATCCACTGCCAAAAGCAGGTCTCTCTGAATGTCAGGCGACGTTACTCTCTCGTCGCTTTCTTATATCCTCCAACTTGAATCACTTCAAAAACTCTTATTCAATCACAGGATTAATGCGTGAAACAAGCTTCCACCCTGCAGTAAAATAGTCTTAAGAGAGCAAATAAAAAAAGGTTAGTGTGGTATCTGGGTACACGGTGCTCCTCTGTTTGCACTGCAGTGATTTCAATGCATTTCTCTGCAAACAAGATGGAAGCTGTGCTCTTAACTTAAGCAACTTTCTCCACAAAGAGAAATCTCACTCAGCAGGGAGGTCAGAGCAACACTAGAGACGGTCTGTGAATATGGAGATGAGTGTAAGAGAGTGTGTCCAGACTAATACGTGGACGCAGTGACTCGTGGGGAGGAAGCTGTTTTATCAGAGCCGTTCAGAGCTCCTCACATTACAGCCCCATAACCACGCTTCCACTCCCTGATCAACTTAATGGGCAGACCGGGGCTCCGGGCCCTCCGCCATGCTCCTGCTCCTCCACACACGTGTGATCACGCATGCACGGACACACACTCTGTAACTGAATTAAGCTACTGGGAACCAAAGATATCACAGGCGTCCAGGCAGAGAACGAGAGAGAAGAGCGATCATGAAACAGAGACAGAGTGTGTGAGAGAGATTTGGACGGTAACGAGGAGTCGAGCCAGCTGCTGGGAGGTTTGGCGTTGATCTGACAGAACGAGGCTCGCCACGGGGCGTGACGGCGCTGACACCGAGTCCTCGAACAAACAAGTCATCACAAACACACCGACATGGACAGACACAGAGAGGAAGTGGTGAACTGTTGGCTGGCAAAGCTCCGACTCTGAAAAGAGGCTAATTGCAGCTTCTTAATAAGACAATGCTTTGGATTATGAAACGTTGAAGCTCAACTCTGCACACAATTTTTCCATGTATTATTATTATTATTATTCCTTCTACTTACAAACATTTAAAGCTTCAAAGCTTCCATTTGGGCACAGTCCTGCATTAAAGAGCAACGATTTGTTAGTGAGAAAGCAATAATCAGACCTGACAACCTGACAAGGATATTGTGAGTTGAGTCATTTTCCTGTTGGAAAGGTTTTTTTGTTCGGCAGCCAGCTGGTGAGTCATGGTTGTCAAAGCTCCTCGATAAACATTTGAACACACCGGACTGTGTATTTTGTCGTATTTCATTTTGCAATAACAATAACTCTGACAACAATAAAGCAGACAGTTTGTGGCCAGGTTGCCAGGTTTGAACAGACATTTTGACATGAAGGGAAACTACAGGAGCAGAACTAGAAAAATCCTATTTAGAAATCCAAATCACTGTGATTTTAGAAGAAGAATTTAACGTTTATGAATCCCAGGTGAGTCAAGTTTTTAAATTTTTTTATTTAAAGCGGCTAAAAGGGCTCACTTTACTGCATCAGACTCTTCTTTCTTTCTCTTTCTTCAGGATTGCTGAGGCTGATTTTCAGTCCTCATCTGTCCCACAAACACCTGACACAGCACCAAACGCCAGACACTATGTACATGTTCATTGAACTGGATCCAACTAATCATCCATCAAGGTTATGTTCGATGGCAGCCAGCAGTAAAACCCCACAGTAATTGGTCCATTCAACCTCTCCTTGGTGTTTTCATCTCTAATGGCTTTTCAATTCACCCATTTCCAACATCAGGCGCTGGGCCTTGAAATAAATCACTTCCCCTATAATTCCTGTTTTTTTTTAGGGTATATTGGTCAAATTTATTGGTGCTTTTGCTTTATTCTTGCCTTGAATTTATCTTTTGTTTGGAATCTACAGTAAGTTTGAGAAACACAAGGTCGCTGGGGAATTAGATGGATTTTTTTTCGCTCATATTCTTCACCTGCCTCTGTCTCCACCCGTCTCCACAGTGCAGTAAAACTCCCCAGCCACCTTCACATGGTTGCCATAGTGACCACGTACCCACCCTCACTGTGAATGTGTGTGTGTGTGTGTGTTTAGAGTTGTTACCAAACATCTGCAGGTCGCTTGTCTTTTCCACCTTGAGACCTTTCCCTTATCGTAGACACACACACACACACACGTATTACTCAGGTTATGGGGACATTACACTGACTTACGTTCTCTCCCTGGAGACTTACTCTAACCTCATCCACTACTTGCATTATCCTAGTCCTAATCCTAACCCTAACCAAAACTTAACCTTACCTTAACCTTAAACCTTCACTAAGTCTTCACCCTGAAATATAATGGTTTACACTATGGTGACAGGAAGGCGTGTCCCCACAGTGCGACTGTAACAGATTTATGTCCCCATAGTGCAGGTGATACGTGTGCACACACACGCTTTAACATACCGTAACAAAGACGACATGAGGGAGATGCGTCACAGTTATCAACTTTTGAATTCAAATTTATCTCCTTTTTTAAAGCATCATGTTTTCATATTTAGCAAGCATTTAAACTATTTGGGGTCATTTTAATCAAACAAAACAAACAGTCCTACAGATGTTTTAGTCTGACAATGAATCGGGTTGACTTTGAAAATGTTTTCTTTTCTCTATGAAAGAGAAAATATTTGTCGAGCATGGCCTTTTATGTAAATTCTGCATATTTATTCTTGCAGGGCGAAAGCTAAATCCACTTTCTGTTTGCATCTTTTCATAAAAAAACAAAACAAAACTTGATTTGAGGTCCACACCTGGCACAGGTGAGGAGTTCAAGGCTCCTGAGGCACATTTTCACACTATTTGAACACAATTTAATTTTGCGAGTGTTTTATCTGCAGTATAATTTGAAATATCACCAAATCTTTTATCCAGTGATTGTTGTTGAGCTGCTTATGTCTTATCCAACACATTACTACTGTCAGCTTATTTACTGGCATCATGAACAGCTACAGAGAGCTGTAATATATCTATTGTATGTGATGTATCTTGAAATAATATATTGAAATTGGAAGGTTTCAGGTGAAGTAACGACACAAAGGCAGTCATGAATTATTCAAACATGTAAAGCATTTACATTCAAAGATACCCACCTCGGCTCTGTGAGACCGTCACACATCTCCTGTGATGTGTGGGTGTTTTGCATAAAAAAAATGCAAGAACGGTAAATGCACTGAAATTTTATTCAGATTTAGTCTCAAGTGTGATCAGCGCACTATGTCTGTAATATAAAAAGCAGTTCGACCTAAAAGGGACAGAGGACACGTGTGAAACTACTAAGAAAATACATTTGAATGTAAAAAATGTTGTGATTTACCAAATTAAAAGGAAAAAAAAACATCAGCTGCTGCAAGCAACGCTTGGCTAAATGCAAATAACTGTTTGTTTCTTCATCAATTAATCTGCCATTGTTTAAAACTTGTTCTTAGTTAATTACTACTGTAATCCATCAACTAATAAAGCCTAATTGAGTGTTATGAACTCAGTGTTGCAGCTTGAACAAAGAAAGTTTTGCTCATAAGGAGGAGTCAGAAACTGTGGACACAGTATATACAGTAAACTCCTTCAGTCTTCCCCTCATTGATTGACTGTGCTTTTGGGCAGAATGACGACATTTTATTTAATTTATAAGGACAAATGTTCAGGGAGTAAGATGCTGGAATCAGACTTAGGGGTGAAAATCAAAGAAAGAAACAAGTGACCTCTTTGTTTTAACTGTTTGCTGCTTTTTGCGTCACTTTCTGCACAAATCTGTGGACCTCAGCCTTTTAAAGGTTGCTCTGCCTCGGTGGATCATTGTACACAGTTATATCAATACGTTCTTTTGATTATTGTTCTTGTGAATATCATGCATCAAACCTGCACAATGCATACGGTCTAATATCAGAGGTCTTTCCATATCATGCTGCAGAGCCTATATGGCCTAAGCTAAATATCATCCTCTTTATCCTTTGGTCATATCACACATACATGTAGAGCACCAGCACAGATCACACATATGCATCCCTGACACAGAGGAGCATGTTTGCCAGTGGCTTCATCCCCTTATCCCGTCACACAGATGAGAAACATTAAAGGACTTCCCTGCTCGGGCCTCAGGAGGCCAAACACAGCCAGCCAATGGGACGCTCCGGCAGGCGTCACGTGACCCCCAACAAAAACAGATCATGCTGCAGATCATGACAATCCTCTCTCTGTGTGTTCAAGTGTTCACATGTGTGTTTATGATGTGTGTGTGTGTGTGTGTGTGTTTGTAAATCCTCTCGGTAGAGGGGGATTAGAACATACAACCTGGGGGTTATGGACAAGTCTCAGGTGCTTACTTGCATGCAAATGGCAGAGAGACGACCACGCCACGGAGCTGCAATCTCCACTCACACTCTCTGACACTGTCATGAACTGACACAACCATGAGACAAGAAACGCTCATCTGTCTGAATGCACAGATGTGTGTGTGTGTGTGTGTGTGTTAATCTAAAAATGTGCAGGGTTGTGTCTCCGGGGGATTCACTTCTTTCAAACCTGAGTCTTGTGTTTACCATGAGGCTCCTGGAACATGATAGGATTCTAATTCATCTGCACTGTACACATGAGCGGCTGTGATTCTTCCCCTCAGTTAGTGTGTCAATCCTGTGTTATGTAACCACCTCCGATGTGCCAGCACCAATTAACCAGGTCAGATTCCTTCTGCATCTGCTGTATCGTACTTGGCAAATCAAAGGGCTGCTGTTTCTGCTGCTTAAATCCAAAATATTTCTCCGTACCTACAGAGCAATGTGCCTGTTGACATGTTATATTTTCATCATTTCTTTGAAATTATTCTTTTGAATGATCGAAAGCTTGACGAGTATTTAGTCTTAGTGAGAACTCACGCAACACAAGCCTGCAAGTGGCAAAAGATGCTAAAGCAGGTGCTAAATTTTCTCATAGACTGAGGCTTTGTACAGCTGTCTACACACAGGACTACATTTGAAATGTGAGAACAGTCCCACTAAACTAAATGTATCTGGCTAGGGCACACTGTCAAACTAGTCATTCCTGTTTGAGGTTAACATGCAGTGATGTTGGGGATGAAGCAGCTCACCATTGAGTCCTTAGTTCCCACAACTTTGTGCATGAAGCTCATCAAATCACAGATCATATAAAACCATCTGACATCAGTAATACTGGTGGCTTCCAGTTCAGCGCTGCACAACTCCACTTTTACACACTGCTTTTGATCTGTTGTATGAATCATATTTGACGTTGACATGACCGTTTACACTATAATAAATAAAAGGATTTCCAGTTCATATCAGTGGATATCCCATTAATGTGCAAATTCATTCACACTGTATTGGCTCAATCTCACACTAATCCAACATATCAGGAGTCAGCAGTATCATCTCAGTTATATCATGCGTGCTATCAGGTCCTGGCCTGCTCTGGCATTGTGCATATATTTATGATAAAGAGACAAAAGAATCAGAATAATCCGTGTATATATATATGAGTGATGCACATGTGCGATGTACAGCCCATATTCTTTTACTGTACTGATTATACTGTACACACCAGCGATTACTGTGAAAAACAAGATTAAGTAATTATTTGATTAAAGTGTTTACATGGTTCCCACTAACCTGATTTCCCAAATTTTACATGATGTGTGTGATAATCTAGTTAGTGTGCAGAAAGATGGGAGGTAGCCTGCAGGAGTCTGATTAGCATAACACAATGAGAGAGGGGAAGGGAGGGACATTTCCTACCATGATGCTACTATCATCCACCTAAAGGTCTGCACTACAAATAGCTACCAAGTGAGTGGAGCAACAGTTGTTCTAATATAAAATGTGCATTTCTGCATCTATAAGGTTGGGAATCTGTTGTAGGACATGAGCACAGGACATGAGCTCCACATTATACGCTTGAGAGCCACACTGAGTGAATCTATAAAACACACCATGACATGCCTCCAAAAGTGCATGCAGGGATGTGACAAGGTGGCAACAAATCATACAGCTTACTGCATGCATAAGTGCATAGAATATTGTAGGTGAAAGGTGGTCGAGGATAAAATGCACCACTTAAGAGGTACATACCCTTGATGGAGTTTATAATCTCTAAGCGTTAACTTTGTCCACAAGGATATTCTGACATAGGAAAGAAGAATTAGCATATATAGCCCATGAATCATTAATAAGAAGATTAATTGATGTTTCCATTCATTAATGAGGCGGGGACGACGAACAAGGCTTGACACGTCAGAGTGCCACGGCATGAAAGTGGATTAGTCTTGTCTAAGAGGCCAGGACGCCATTATTCTGTGTACTAAGTCCCATTTAATACGGAGGGGAAACACACAGGCTTAACAGCGAGCGTATGTGCTTTTGACTTTGTGGATTTGTGTGAGTGTGGCTCTGCATGTGTGGGGTTCAGGGTCTCTGGGTGGCTGCAAAGAAGGTTTCTCTTTGTGGTGACAGCAAGAGTTCCCAGTGATTTCCAAGTCCCAGGAGGGGGAACAAGAATAGACCAGAACAGTGAAGTGTTAACTGTCAGAAAATCTAAAAGGAACAAAATGTCGAATGAAGGAACAGCTGCTGCAGCTGCAGTCTGTGCAGCAGTAAATGCAGAGGTTTCCTGTGTCATGCTCCTGGGGTTAACTCCAGAGTGTGCAGAAGAGTTAGCACTGCTAAGCTAACAAAAGCACGTTTCTTATTTCCAGGTGATTATACACTAAAGACACATTTATCAATATTCCATTTCTCTCTGCATTTTTTTTAATAAGTATCTATCTTTTAGATGAGGTTTCTCTTTAGATATTTTAAAATTATGCAGAACTTTGTCTCAGGGAGGGGATTTTTTTTCCTGTAGCCTCATCTTTCTATTGACTTTGGAGGCATGGAGCTGACTTTTAATTAGCTTCTCTTTCATTCTTAACACACTTTCACAGCCGTCTTAAACCATCTGCTCTCTTTCCTGCTGTATTTGCATTTTGTCCCTTAAAGCTGTGTTTTTTGCTCAGTGAATGTCGCTGCACGTCCGTCACAAAGTTATCCTGACTGACTCATAGCAGCAGAATGAGGTTACACTGTTAAATCGATGACATTAAAGGTAAACATGCTTCTTCCTGTTAGTCAGGAGGAGCAGTAGAAGGATAATTGTCATGCATCACCAGCGACAGCAGAGCCAGGTGCTTCCTGTAGTCCTGCAGTCTTTCAGTGTTTCAGGGTTCAGGAGAGTGGATGGGAGATGTGACCGCTGAGGTCATGCTTGTCACGTTTCCCAGGCTGACTTCTGTCTCTAACTTCTATCTGCTTCCTCTCGGTCTTTTTTTTTTTATTTTCTCGAGCATGCTTCTCTCCTTCCAGACATGCTGTCTGCATAATTCAAGACAGAGAAAAAGCTCTGATCAGACAAAAGAAAAGAAGCAAGAGCAAAAAAAGGAAAGTTTCTGAAGCGGCAATAAATATTTAAAGCAGAGGAAAGGACATTTCTTAAGAAGTGTGCCTTAATTTAATCTGTCAGCTTTTTGAATCCTATCATGATGAAAATAAGAACAAATACAGCAAATTAACATGTTCTTTCTATTGTGTCCCATTGTGCTCCATTAGCTTGACATGTTCAGAACACAGAGCTGAGGCTGTGGAGGCTGTGCTCCAGAAGAGAATAGAATAACCTTTTTTTTTGTCATTATACAATTGTACTAATTGTAATGAAATTTTAGACCTTCTCCTTTTTCAGTGCACAAGGATAAAATATGTATAAAATGAGAAATAATTATGAAAACAAGTTTATAAATAAGCTTAAAAATAGGTGTAAAATGTGTCTTTTATAGAGATGAAAATATGAATATGAGGATGGGTTTACAACAGGGATAAGTACTGGAAATGTAAACTAAAATATAAAAAAATGCATTGCACTGGATGCTAGAATAAATATATTAAATTATATTGCACAGAGTATTAAATAGGGCAGTGTAATGAGGTTCTACACCTTTAAAGAATGGACATTTTCGTGCTTAAAAGTGGCACACCCAGTTCAGAGCGTCAACATGTTGCTTTAAAATCCAGATTTTTGTTTTTTTGACAGGAAGCTGCTGCTTCACCAACATTCACACCAACAGACCAAAATACTGTGGAGACAGAGGAGGGTCTGGAGCAACTGAAAGCAACTATTCTGCATCACTGATACACATTTTACGTTCAGTGTGGAAAATGATCCAACAGCCATGTGAATTATGCTCAGGGTTGAACTCAGTGCAGCTCACATGGATAATATACTGTTGCATGAACTCATGTACAAAAAAATAGGCTGGTAATATTTTGCAGCTATTTAAAATATGAATGTTTTGTCCAGCACATTGAAGGAAAGTAGCATCCAGGCATCCTAATAGGTTCCCTGCAGACTGGATGACATTGGTGTTATGTTGCTTTGGTCACATAAAACTGCAGCATAATGCATGGGACATCTCATCACAATGCAATCTGCACATTGGATTCTCAAGGTCTTTAAGATCTTTCTTCTGGCATGCTCGTATAACCAATATACAATATGACACACAATGGGCTTGTCTTTCTGGAAAGAAAATAATTTCAGATAATGTAGAAATTCTTCGACCACTCTTGACTCTTGTGTCTACTTCTAACATCTTTCTGACTTACGAGGCGATGATTCTTTCTACTCGTTCTGTTTCTGAGATGGACGGCGGGATCAGCTGCAGCTCGAATCAGGAATATGAATATGAATATTCAGCTGCTCTTTACATCTCTGCCCTCCCAGTGCATCTTCACAACACTGTTCGGACTCGTTAACTGATCATGAAGCGTTTCCTCCCTGAACATTTCCACGGCAGACTTCTATCCCACTGATGACGTCAAGCACTTTTCTGCTGTGGAGTCAACGAAGGCATCAGCAGCCATCACCTGTGGCTTGATGCCAATCTGAATCAAATTGATTTGTGATTGTTGAGGTCATTATGCTTGAAAAAAAACCCCACAACAACAGCATGTCAGTCATGGAGGAGGTGCAGTGTGCTCACGCTGAGGCGAAAGCCTCAGGGATGTTTGGACGAGAGGCAGAGTCGAGCTGAGCCAGACCAATCTCCTTCCCAGCAGGAGTCCTATTACACGGCCTTTCACTTCATTCTCTTTATGTGTTTGTATGCGTCTATCTAATAGCTTTTACACAGTTGCATAAAAACTCAATCACAACCTATCCCCCATTCACTCCCGCATAAATCAGCCCAGGCTCACTTCACATAGTGAATTATAAATGACTGCATGGCTTGCAGTGAAAAAAAGAAATTCAAAGCTAGTAAATACCATTATATAGACAAGACTATTATGTGTGAGTCATGGATTTGTCAGTGTTTATATTTTCACACAGATAAATCAAACTTTTAGCCCACAGCAACGGCACTAAGGACCGTTTCAGACGGCACGTCTTCTCTTCACTGAGCTGTCATTGCCTTCTTGTGTCGATACAATCAATAAATCACGTGATGGTTTTTAAAATATGTTTTTGTTGGGTGTTCTTGTACAGGATCCCCTGGATGCTACCTCTTATTTTTTAACATTAGCTTGTAAATGTGCTTTAAAAGGTAAAAACCAGAGCTCAGAGTCGAGTGAATATTTATTTACGAGTCTTTTTGATCATGTTAGCGATCAACTTAGTCTTAATCTGCCCCCTAGTGGCCAAAAAAGCAGTTGATGTTCTCTGCAGTGAAAACTACAAATCTCAAAGTTTTCACTGAATCCAGCTGATTTTAAAATTGTGTATTTAGCTTGAGAAGTATGAAAAGTATCTGAATGCTTCCTATAGTGGCTGTATTATTTTTGTTTTGTATTATGGAAACCTCAAACATGAAAATCACTCTAAGAGCACCCAAACTAGCCAGGTTTTGTGATAAAAAACGACCTTGACCTTCAACCTGTTGAACACATCGAGCCTCCAGCTCCTCCAGCTGATGCGCCTCAGATCATCAGCCATGAAAGTCAATCCTCATCAGGTATGACGGATCACTGTATGTCTTTGCAGAGACAGCTCGCCCCTCTGAAGAGGGTGACAGATTGTAACGGCAATTATAAACCCATAATTGGCAGTACTGGTGTGACGCCCATGCCCTGCCTCGTCCTCATGCACTCTAGACTTCCTCTTGCTGTCTGTGGTTTGCCTGTGAACCATGACCCTCCCTCAGGCCCCTTAGGGCCCTCAGAGGTCAGTCAGCTGAGATTTGATTTATTGACCCCTTAGAAACTGTCAAATGTTTTCAGTCCTGTGTCGAAGCTTGAGGTCAACTCAATCGGGTGGCTGTGGAGATTGAGCTTATCAGCAGTTACGATGGGGTCACGCCGGGCGTCGCACACAGCCTTCATAGCTGCTGTGATGCTGCGAGGCTATCTTCTAAAGAGGGCTTTGAGATACAAACAGCTCATATAAATTGCTGCAGGCAATTGCAGCGATATGAGCGACTTGCACACGAACAGCGATGGAATAAGATGCCTGGATGACAGGAGGATGGAGGGACAGATAAGCATGTTGCTGCTTCAGATTGATTTCTGAGGAATTTATAGGGAGCATTACTTTGCAAACAACCTTGGATGCTCTGAATGAAATAGTAAATCCCTGGGTCACGCGTTGCAGTCGATTGATCCGGGGCTATGTAAATCACCTTGACATGGCAGGATTCTCATGTGATTTTTCTAAAGGCTGCAATGCACACTGTTTGAAATAAATAAATGGTTTGCACCAAAGTCCCTGTGATCTTCACTGTGGTTCATCTGCTTTTAATAACAAAGAAACTGGAGTTGAACTCCATTTTTTTAGCCTTTGATGAAGCACCCTTATAATATAGACACTGTACTGTATGAGTAAAATGTTCTCTGTATTGAATATAGAGCTTGTCTTCATAGAAGGACAGTGACTTCCCTCTCAGTAGACATTTCTTCTCCACATCTAGAAGCCATTTGCTTCTATATTAACTTGTATGAGTGCCTTCTTCGTAATAATACGTCAAAGTAGTTTTTAGGCAGCGGGTCGCCGATCGTCTCCTGCAGCCTGTGAGTAATACTGGGGCTTCTGGGAGATGTAGTCAGAGCATAAAGAGACAGTATACACCACAGAGATCAAAACAGGAAGTGGAGACGATCGAGATTAGAGAGAAAAACAAACAGAATGTGGAGAAAAAGTGGTGATTTTGGTGAAAGTGTCCTCTACTCTACCTCTGATAAAACAAGAATGGAACAAGGTAAAAACATTACAAACATTTTTTTCATGATGAAATAGAGAGTCTCTTCTTTCATTTGAGCTATTCACTGTTTTCAGAGTCATAGTACAAAATATTCTGTGGGTCTAGAAATATGACTCAAAATGGACAAAAAAAGCTGGAACAAGACACTTTCTGTTTTAGAAAACGGCATGGCAGCTCGCTGCTAGATGACCACAACAAACTTTTCACTCTCAAACTTTCGCTGTCATTTTTTTCCCGCTGTAAACTTTCCGCCATTTGTCTACCACCCTCACCACTGCAACCGGATTACAATACAGACCTGGAGCATCCTGAGGAGGATTACTATGATAGACTCTGCACCATGGGAAAGTCAAAAACGTGCTCACACACTATGGATTGACCCGCCTCATCTACCTCCACCTCACTGACAACATCACGAGATTAGAGAGCAAAACAAACTGAATGTGGAGAAAAAGTGGTGATTTTGGTGAAAGTGTCCTCTACTCTACCTCTGATAAAACAAGAATGGAACAAGATAAAAACAAACATTTTGTTCATGATGAAATAGAGAGTCTCTTCTTTCATTTGAGCTATTCAGTGTTTTCAGAGACATAGTACAAAATATTCTGTGGGTCTAGAAATATGACTGAAAATGGACAAAAACACTGGAACAAGACACTTTGTGTTTTATTGAGTAATACTCTGGATATCAGACTTAGTACCGTAAATGCATCATGGTTAAGTGGTCACATAGCTCACATCCACATAACAAATATTAAAACACATTTTATTCATTTGATAATTGTGTTTAATTAACAGTTTATCTGCCATTAAAATATATTTTCTTCCCTTTTATTTAGTCCATAATAGAAATATTTATTTTACTCCATTCTATTGTAGGATGCCGCTCTTTGCCTCTACCTTTACTCATTCCTCTCACATGCTTCTGAGTTGACTTTGTCATGTAACACAGCTAAATGCTCCCTTGCTCTTGTCATGTCGTCGTCTTCTGCAGTGTGTTTGCAGTTTATTTAAGGGAGCAGCTGGGGAATACTCAGCAACAACTGTTGGCAAACACTAATTTAATCAACAAGTGTCTGAAACCCTCACCAGCTACTTTACATAAGGCTGCCTGTGTTGACTAAGGCCCAGACCTCTCTGATCAGGGACTCTCATAGCTCTGCTCTATAGGAGCCAGGAACATTTAGTACTGAATATTCCTTATGAGCTTTGTCCACTGCCAGACTTCTCTTTCATGTCACTCTCCATTGTGTAATATAGAATAAAAGGCAGGGTATGCAAAAAAAAGACACAATCCCCTCTGTCTCTGGGCTTTACACTTGAGCTGGAGCTGTGAATGCAAACCAGCCACCACTTGTGATGAGTGAAATAACATCCTGGCTGGTGACACACATATCATGGCCAGGACCCTGTGGTAGCAGCTCAGCTGAGATAAGTCACCGGAAAGAGGAATCATCCCCCACAAACGCTCCCTTCTTAACAGAATTCACTCATTTCAAGGTTTTGTGGAGAAATAATTTCACTTAATACAAAGTAAGATAGCAATGGATATGAGGGTTACTCCTCAAACGAGACATTTTTTTGCCCAGGAAGCGAACATTTCTCCAATTTAAAAAGGGTTTCTCTATTCAGTGTACACTACACTGCTTAATGAGAATTTAAATGGCGAAAAATAATTGTGAACAGAGTAAGCAGAAGAGGAGAGAATCAGAAACAGAACGGCAAATAAAAAATATGATGACAACATTTGTCAGATTTTGCTAACAATGTGGAGATGAAACTAATAGAGTGGGTTTGAGCAAGACAGATACTGTGACACAGCGAGAGGATATACTGCACTGATAAGATGCAGTAAATGTCTTGCTCCCATCGTGCCAATAAAGATTATTTGAATTTCAAAGCAGGAGAGGAAAGAGGGGAGGAGAGCAGCGTCGCATACTGAGATCTGTTGCCAGCTCTTATACCATAAACTATTTTTGCATTCCAGGAAGCTCTGCAGAAATAAATAGGAAAAAAAACACACACAAAGCTAGGATTTGTGTACATGTGATGTGAAGACACATGTGCACAGACCAGACAGAGCTCAGTGTATATGGCTGAACTGGAAGAGAGCGACAGTGAGCGTCTAATTGCAGACAAAGACAAAGTGTTTCATGAGCAGGGTGATAAAGTGCATATTAAATTAGCCTTAGCTCTATCGATCGCTGCACTGCAGCAGAAATGGATGCCGTGCATATCAGAGAGATTCAATTATACTCATATAATCAGCTTCAGCGCCTAACGGAGGACAGGCTGAGGGAAGCACGAGGGAGGAATTTGCATAGACTGTTTGAAATAATGCTGCAGAATGAAAATGAAAAATATTTATTGGTTTCAAGGAGAATTACAAAACAAAAGAAGAAGCTCCTCAATACTTCTTCACTACACTTCATGTCCTTTCCTACATCCTCTCTCCTCCCTCCTTCCCGCTGTGCTCAGCATTCATCCCTTCACTTCCCCTCCCTGTATTCCTCCTTTCTAAGCCTATTTCCTCTCATTACTAATTCATCAGTCATATTTATTGAAGGGGCTCACTCTGAAGGGGGGGATCGATGTCTTATTTACACTTTTAGACAGTCTATGGACTGAGCAGCGATTAACTGGCCTATTAAACCTTTACCAATACTGCCTTAAATCTGCCACCAGGGACATTTGCCTCCTGATAATGGGCATCTGTGTGAAAACAAAGAGAGAAAACAAGGAACTGTAGGCCAAATATGTGCAACAAGGGTACATTTTATGAGCCACTTAGCCAAAATGGTAGCATTTTAGATTTAGAACTGGCAACACTGGGACAAACTATGGATTCATGTATGGGAATATTTCTTTTGGCTGTTATAGTTTGATGATGCAGTCATGAATATTGTTAAAATGTCATCAGGTCATTAATAATGGGGTTTTAATATATGAATCTGTTGTGGCTGTAATCTATTTTCTATTATCAGCAGTAGTAAAGAGCTACAACACTGGGTTAACTGGAGTAGCACCGACATTTGTCACACACTAGCCACCCAAAGTATCTCTTATTTATGACTGAAGTGACCTCTGAAGCATTAGAACATGATATTCCTGCCTTATTAGCAGGAGTACAGCTTTGTGTTTTGCTTGTACAGAAGTTGCCATGTGTTGCATGTGTCACAGAAAACATGCGACCTAAAACAGTGCAGACATCCACTGGTGTGCAGCTCATATAAAAGCACAGGACATCACGTGTCTTCGCTGTCATGATTCTGTTTGAATTTGTAATAATGAAAAGACAACTGGAAGCTACTGCTGATATCATGTTCATGCTCCTTTTCTTCTTCCTTCATCGTCCTCTCGGCTCTGCAACAGAATTCAATTACTCTCATACTCCCATATAATCACTTTTCATCCCCAAGGCTTGACAGTTTTCCTGGTCTGACAGAAAAAAGCCTAATTACTCTCTGACCTTGACTCTCTCTCTCTCTCTCTTTTCTCCACGCTAACACCTGCTCTGTGAAGCCTGACAACATGTTTGCATCTTTGGCGTGCTACTCCGCAGAAACGCAGAAACGGAGGAGCTAATTTAATTCCAGCAGTGGAGTAAAGCTATCTCTGCCAGCAAAGCCTCAACATATAGGCTTTAACTTAATTTCCTTCAATTTCATACTACACATATAGACGCTCTTAGAGTAATGCAAGTCTTTCATGGTCTCGGGCAGTATAAGAAGCTCATTTTTTCTTTTTGAAGGAGACCAGGCCTTCATGTTGTTGCTGTACGTCTTCATCCTCTCTGTTTGAACACGATGGAAGATGACGTGCTGTCACTGCAGTCATGCTTCCTGCTGCCCTTAATCTTCTTCTCCATGTCAAATTAAAGGCAGAGCAGAGAGTAAACTGGTAAATGGGTGTTTGGTCGTAGAAAGGAAGACACATTTCTTCTTGGTGTGTTTGTTTGGCATCAATGATCGTCATGAAGGGGAATAAACTATTGTATGTGACGTCTATTTTAGAGATACTCTTCGGTGCAACAGTTTGCTGTGCATCAGATGACTCTTGATATCACTTTGATGATTGGAAATCGTGGTAAACGACTTTGTTAACATTAATGTTAACAAAATGTTAACATTTCTCACTTGTTATTGATTCAAATCAAAGTTGAAAAAAAGCTCTTTCCCTCACTACACACATTTAATGCAGCAGCATGCATGCGCAGCACCAAAGACGTGCATTATTCGGACCCCTTGACTCACCAGTGTGCTGTGAATATCACTGCACAGAAGAACACGCCTTAGTAGATCCGTACATAACAAGCGTGCACTCTGCTCTGTCACTTGTCAGGATGTGCGTGTGCTTTGTCTTCCATTTGTTCCTTGGAGATTTAAGTAGAAAAACACACACCAGCTGTCAATTTATGCTCATCTGCAGCGCTCACATGATGCACCTACAGACATGAGACATACTCAAGCTAAAGAACGCACTGATCTGGAGATGAAATGTGGGAATGTGGTGAGATGACCCTCATCGATGCTGGGGCATAAGGCAGCGTTTCTAAGTGAACTGAAAAACACCAACTCACAATGATATGCAAGACGCACATGAGAGTGTGCACGAAATGTGTCTGCATGCCATGTATCCTGTAGTGACTGCAGCTCCAGTCACACACGTTACCTACTCAAACCTCAGTCAGTGGTCAGTTTCAAACATAAGTGATGCTGGAAGTGAGACTGTGCCTCACTGTGATGCCTTAATTCACTGCTGTTCATTAAAATGAATGAAAACCACCAGCATGGGAACCATTTCCTCCTCACACTGTAAACTGCAGACTGTAAACCTCCAGAGCTGTGAATAAAAGCAAAACTTTGCCTTTTGCCTCAATCAGAGCAGACTTACATCAATATTTGTGCAGAGTGCAGAGAAGTCAGCTGTGTCTCTGATCTCGCTTCAGGCGTTTAGCTTCGAGTCGTGTAACCTTGCTTTGCATAAATTTGCAAATGGGCTCTTACAACTAGCAGTTACTGCAGTAAGTACACAAATAATTGATGTGATTCTCCATCCAAAGTGCCCTTTACAGACTAAGCACATATCTTAATTGGCCTGCAACGTCTGCAAAAACCTCTCCCTGTATCTCCTGCTGTAGTCTGATGAGACCTTCAGATGGTGGTAGAAGCAGAGAGTTATACTAACATACAAACAACAATAAACTGCACACTGGCTGCAACCACATGATGCTTGTTTTCTCAATGGAACAATGTGTCCCATCCCCTGGTGTCAAAAAAAAACATGAAAACCCCTGTTTTCCATTAAATATCCTCACACACACACACACACACACACACACACACACACACTGCTACAACACAATATCCTTCAGCAAACGTCCTGTTCTTCTCCCTGAGCGCTGAACTCTTTATTCTTTAATTAGCTCTCCAGGAGTGACCGGCTGACCTCATGGAGGTTTTATACACTCCATTTCTACCCCACACACAGAAATACAAACCCACACTCACTCTCCCTGCTGCTCTCCACTGTATTAAAAACTAACACAACCTCATGTCAGACTCCTTTCTCTGCACATATTTAACCAGAAGAATACATGTTTGTTTTTCCCACGTCTGATATGGTAGTTTGACACGCATGTGCTTGTGTGTGCAACACCGTCAAATGACATAATGTTCACAGAACTAAAAAGAGCAATGTAAATGTTCTTTATTTTTACAGCCCTATATATAATAACCAAAGCAATAAAATAATAAATAATAATAATAAAAATAAATTATAAAAATATAATATAAATATATAAATTTAAAAAAATAAAATAAAAAATGAAATGAAATTAAATTAAATTAGAGGTGGGTATTAAAAGCCATCCTAAATAAATAAGTTTTCAATCTAGAACTTTTTTTTTTATGGTATGGACCAAGTGACAATAATAATCATAAGAAGAATTACTTAATTGATCCCTCACTGGGGAAATTACAGTTTTTTCACTCTGTTAGTATTGTTTTCAGTTGCACATCACACACACATGCATTGATGGAGAGGTGAGGAGGCTGCCCCATATCCAGGCCCCCCCTGAGCAGTTGGGGGTTCGGTACAGTCCAGGAGAAGGACCTGGCACCTCTCCAGCTACTCTCTACACTTGGTCTGATCTGGACTTGAACCAGCAACCCTCTGGTTCCCAGCCCAAGTCACTACAGCCTGAGCTACCACCCCCAAATAGAAGGCAATAAATCATTATATCTTATAAGATAATCCTTTATTCGTTCCACAGGCTGAACAATTTGCAAAAACATTATAGCATTATGCATAGAACATAATATATGAGCACAAAATAGTACAGCATTTATCCAGCCATTCATCACATGGACATTAGCTACCAAACAGAATAGTATATAAATAGTATAAAAACAGAGCAGAGCAGCTTAAAGGTCTCTTCCATTGTTCTTATAAGAGTGTAACACAATTAAAAGCAAAGAGCTACCTCCAGCAGAACAATGAAAGATTTCTCTATGGATTTCTAAAGAAACCACCCTGCATAACATTTGGTTATGTTTCCTATATTATCCCTATAAGCGGCTGGCCGCTGCACAACTTCAAAAGCTTTCATGATGTGTAATTATATCTCAGTCCTGTAAAAATATGCTATAACAAACTGTATGTGTATGCATATTTATCAAATATAAGGCATGTGGAGGAAGAAATAATGAGCTCACATGGCTTCTTCTTCTTCTCGTTCTCTAACCAAAATGTGCACAGTTTTATATCGTCACTGGGAGACGCAGCCGTCCTCACCATCAGCTGATTTATAACACATATCAGAGCTAATCCCACTGACCGCGCCATCTGCAATGCTGATCGATCTGCCCTTTGTATCTTCATAAGCCAGCCTGCCGTGCACTAAAGAGGAGGTGTAAAGTTACTTTGTGACCTTAATAAAAGCTTCACTTTGTTCTTTAGCTCGCTGCCGCCTCCTCAATCAAGCAGCTCAGCGGCTCAAACATCCCAACCTGGACGCTGTAAATCTGCTCAGCACCTCCATCCACAGTGTGCTCTGTGTGGAGCTGTGACTTTAAAGATGTCAGCCCTCTTCTGTCTCCAGGAGAGAGGCAAATGGGGTGACAAACTATACGAGTGGAAGGAGCAGGAAAATATTTAATATGTAAAATAGTGAGGTAAGGTTGGGAGGTTATGCTGCAATGAAACGTTCAGTTAGAGCGTTTTTCATTCACCGTGCTGAAAAGTGCATTTATTCTTCAGAAAAGGGTCAGCCAAAGGTCATGTTGTTTCAGCACGATGTACTGCAGGGAACAGTCTGGATTTACTAAAACTAAATATTGTGAGGTCTTAATATTGACGCTTTTTTTTTGAACATTTTATAATTAGCAAGTCCCCCCACTGAGCCCCTCAACAAAGCATTAACAGCAAAAACTTATTTCTTTGGCACTTCCCTCGTTCCCAGAGCACAACAAAGCGTTTCCTATTCACAGCTGACTTTTCGGAGGCAGCGGGTGGGGCTTTGTTCTCATCACTTTGCACACAATGCAAAGCCAGATTTGACAAATGAGTCGGTGCAGTCCCAGTGCAGGAATACACAGTAACCCACACAGTCAGGATGGGGCATGTCAGCTCAGCATGCGTCCCCATGTGTGCTCAGAGGGAACAAGCTGGACATTTGTTTAGCAGCACGATAATGTGAAAGTGACGACTTTATGCAAATCATTCCTGCCAGGTTAACATGGGACTGAGCATTAAATCAATGAGCACGTGTTTGCTTCAATTAAAAGAAATACCTTCATTGTTCTGGGACTGTTGAAAAACGAATCAGTCAATTTTGGATGTTGAGCTGCAAATTATATTCACCATTCCCAGTGTGTTGTGTTTTTTTTTTTTTTTGTCAAATTAATCTATTTTTGAGTGCAACACAGGAGCTAAAAGCAAATAAAACATCACATTAGCAGCACTTTTGTTGGGTTTGAGCATCTAACTTATGTTGTCACATGTTCTCCATCTGCCTCTGCTTTCTCAGTTTGAGAAAAGTTTAGATGTTAATCAGTACAGTTGTGGTTAAAAGGACTAAAATGTGTCAGTGTCACGCTCCGTTACCCATTTTTCTCTTGTCTACATGTTGCCCTGTCCTGTCACTTCCTGGTTTTATTGTGAAATAATCTAGTCTCCCTCTTGTTTCAGATTATTTTGCTTCCTGTCCTCCTGTGAGCTAGTTTACCTCCTAGTCTGACCTGTGCAGGTCGAGTTTCATTTTTAGATTAATTCTTTTAATCTTCCTAGAGCAGGTTGAGTTTTATTTTCTAGATTAATTCTTTATCTTCCGAGTGCAGGTCGAGTTTTGTTTTCTAGATTAATTCTTAGTCTCACTAGTGCAGGTTGAACTTCTAGTTTACCTCCTAGTCTGACCTGTGCAGGTCAAGTTTCATTTTTAGATTAATTCTTTTAATCTTCCTTGAGCAGGTTGAGTTTTGTTTTTTAGATTATTTCACAGTCTGTCTAGAGCAGGTCGAGCCTTTTGTTTTCCTAGCTTGTTTAGCCTCCCCAGATCAGGTTGAGGATTTTGTTTTCTCAGATCAGCCTGTTTCTCCACCTGTGTGTCGACCTCTGTCCCCACCTGTTATTGCTGTGTGCTGCAGTAAAGACCACGTGTCTATATTGGAGGAGTTTTGTGCATTTGGGTTCTCAGAGAACACCCCCCCTCACAGTCGATGCAGATATTCATCTTCAGTGTCATTAAAGTAGGAAGCATCACATGAAACTCAGCTAAAAATGCCCCAGTGCATGAGAAAAGGTATCGTTTGTGAAGTAGTAAAAGTTTTAAGGCATCAACAGTCGAGAAGTTTGTTAGTGTGGGCCGTTTGACTGAAGTCACTGCACAGAGAAAGAAATCCAGGGTTCTGGTTTTTGGCTCCAAGCAGCACAGAGTGACACAGAAAGGAACACAGACTTGTTAAATGGTCCCAGCAGGAGGGTTTCAGCAGCTGTGTCCCACTTCAACACCACATATTAATATTATCTGGGTTTCCACTTTTTCAGTGCACTCACACTGGGAAACTGACAAAAGTAAGTAACTCAAAGATGTCAGCATGCACACTAAATATGCTTGTTTTTTTTTTTTTTGAAAAGCACCATTGTCCTGTAATTCAATGAGCCACAGAAATGGGGGAGCTAAAATTAAACGCAATTATGGATGATGGATGGCAAAAGAATAAAGGATGATTCGTCGGAGCAAAAACATTTTGCAGATTTTTTCATCAGAAGCAGTGAAAATTTATAGAAGCACATTTTAATGGCTGAATAGTGCATAATTAGTATTCGCAAACAAACTGGGATTAAGATGATGATGTTATTGTGGGTAAAAATATGAACTGTTAAATGGATAGCACAGCTGGGTCAACCAGCTTTAAACTAACAAAACCCAACTGGGTCATTATAGATCGAAGACGTGATGTGGAATAAAGAAAGAGGAAGTCCACTAAAGGACAGAAAAGTCTCACAAAGGACTTTCAGTGAAGTCAGTGCTGACTTATTCCCTCAGCTTGGTCACCAGACTGTACTGACAGTAGTGATTATTCTACATAGCAAACATTTATTTTAACCCAAACTAACGGTTCCTAAAACTGAACAAGTAAAGAATCAACAATCAGAATCAGACGATAAAGTGACGAAGAATAAATATGAATGCAAAAACTCTGATTATGTTTTAAAAACAGAGACAAAAACAGTATAGTATGGCAGATACTGGGCGTAAAGGCTCGATTCCTGGGTCAAGGTTTCAGGTTAAAGTTAGGCTTAGTGAATCACTGCAGCTCCAAGCAGTAGTTAAAGAGCAGACTATATGCAGGATCACTTGTGGTCCAGTATGTGTCCATAGCTCTGGCTGTGTGTGTGGCAGCTTGAGCTCCAGTAACTAGACTGTGACATGGGAGCTTGTCGGTATCAATCAGGTTCACTGCCATCATCTCCTCTCGCCTCCTCCTCCCTCCTCTCCTCTCGATATGGTGGCTGAACTCTGGATGGAGATACGTCTCTTCCACTCACATTTGAGAGATGTGCAAACACAGCTTCCTCCCTCCCTCCATCACTCATCACTCGCTCCTCTTTTCTCTCAGTAACAAGCTGACAACAGACAAACGGATGTCAGGCAGACCTCCAGTACATGCTGACATCTCCTGACAGATGCTGGATTCAGCCGTGGCCCACATGACCGGAGCTGGAAGATGGAAGGCCTCCTGTACGCTCAGCCTGAAGCCGAGCGGCGTGAGGCTGTGACCCTGACATAGTCTGGGCCCTCTTAGCCAGAGGCACAAACAGTCAACAGAAAAAAGCGAAAAAATAATGGCTCCATTATTGGCTCACTTTCTGCAGCACATGATTATCTTTTTATAGCCGGCAGTGTTTATGAACAAACAAACACAACCGCTCATGTTCACATCCTAAGAAACTATTATTTACAATAAGAAAGATTATATGCAGATTAAGGAGCAGTGATTACAATTCATATGGAATGTCTGTTTAATTAATCCGTTCAACTGAAACACATTTTTCATCATTTTTCAGCTGCTGATATTAATATATGAAGCCTGCAGGTTTTGTCATATTTGAGACTCGAACGCAAACAAGTGGTGACGAAGCAGCGTGAGTCATTCCATATTTATCTATTCCTTCTGACTCTGTGAAATGAATGGATGCCATTTCTTTTCCTGCATTGTGAGCATACAACAGGAATTTTACTCCGCTCACACTGCAGGCAAAAGTATTTACTTTGTGAGCACATTTTCATTTTTTTGACCAAAGATGTTCAGTTAGTTTATCATAAATTGAATTGCATTATCTCTCATATTTATTATAATTTACAACTTGCATTCGTCTTCTATCTATCTATCTACAGACTTCAACATGTGATTAATGTGAATTCAAACATAACTACTTGAACCAAGTTATATGCATAAATTACTTTTTTTAGTTTATGTGTTATTTTTAAACTTCTTCGTTGACTCCATTTCACAGTTCACAGAGTAATCAGAATTGACCCTTTTAGTTATTATTCAGACTCAGTGCTCACGTTCACATTATTCACAACCTTATTGATTAGCTGACTGATAACATATGTCAAAACCTTGACGGTATTTTTTTTTTTAGTATGGGATGGTTCTTCTCTCTAGGAATAGTAGCCTTTGGAGATTTCAACCATACATCACCATCTTCAGTGACAACACATCAACAACTATCTAAACTCTTTGAGTGCCACTGGCATATTTTGACGTCAAAGTGTTTTTTCGGCAGCAGGTTGCCGATCAAGGTCTCCCCCAGCCTGTGAGTAATGTTGGGGCTTCTGGGAGATGTAGTCAGAGCATAAAGAGACGGTATACACCACAGAGATCAAAACAGGAAGCGGAGATGATCGAGATTAGAGAGCAAAACAAACAGAATCTGGAGAAAAAGTGGTGATTTTGGTGAAAGTGTCCTCTACTCTACCTCTGATAAAACAAGAATGGAACAAGGTAAAAACAAACATTTTTTGTCATGATGGAATAGAGAGTCTCTTCTTTCATTTGAGATATTCAGTGTTTTCAGAGACATAGTACTAAATATTCTGTTGGTCTGGAGTCAAAATGGGCAAAAATGCTGGAACAAGACACTTCCTGTTTTATAAAAGGGCTGGCACTCAGTGAGTTAAGAGCATTACATATTAAAATGACCAATTAGTGCAGTCTTAACAAATGGGATTGAAAAAAAAAACTGTGCTGTTACAATAAACAGAAACAGTCATGGATCAACAGACCATTTCCAGACAACATTTAATTGTCCTGTAATTGTAAAAAGTCGGCCTAATGGGACAATTACAGGGTCTCTATTAGGAGACGTCATTAGCTGAGTGTCGGTGTGACAGTGACCTTGATAACATGAAATATTCATGACTATTTCAGGGAGGAGGTGGTGCATGAGAGCTGCTGTATGACAGACATACATGTGTGTGTGCACCAGATGCTGACAGGAAGCTGCTCTGCAGAGACAGCAGAGGGCTGCTAGAGCCCAGGTAGCTCTGGAGCTCCACACCTGCTTAATATTGCAGACGGAGCTCGTCTTCAGTTATTCTCTCTTTTCTATTCCCCCTCTGTCTCTTTCAATCTCTGTCCCTCTTTCTCAGTTTCTTTTCCCCTCAGCAATCCTTTATGTTAATATATATTTT
Organism: Synanceia verrucosa; assembly: GCA_029721515.1. Classification (NCBI taxonomy): domain Eukaryota; kingdom Metazoa; phylum Chordata; class Actinopteri; order Perciformes; family Synanceiidae; genus Synanceia; species Synanceia verrucosa. Next base: position 25,090,338 of record CM056562.1, read on the forward strand.
ACTCTGCGTCTTCCTCTTTACTGTCACATTCACTTTCCCTCTCATGCATGCTGAAACTCACCGCTGTGCTGCAGTGCAGTCGCTGGGGAAAGATTCCCCAAGGTAGGCGGAGAAAATTTCACCGTCTTTGTGGCCGGCTTAAAACTTTCCCTAGATTTTGTTCTTATAAAAAAATCAATAGTACTTCTCTGTGCTCTTTCTTCAGTATTTATCCAGAAGTCCTCCTCCATCCTGCAGGAGGGGCTAAACTCAGAGTGAATTCAGATCATTTGCATCCTATTAACACATCAAACCTGCCGACTTGAAAGAGAAGCTTTGATTAGGAACACCACCAAATGACTGTGTCGACTTCCTCACCACTCTCAGCTCAGAGTACTGTTACTGTACACTCCTGACCCCATCATCGTCATAACTCTCCTTTTCTGTTTCTTCAGGGAATCACTGGTAGGTTTGTCTGAGCTGTCAGACATTTCAATCTATGTGTCCATGTGCATTTTGTCCCCATGACCAAATGAGTCATGAATCTCCTAAAGATAAGCTGACTGTGCAGGTAGTGGAATATAAATGGGCTTCACTGATTTATGACATAAAATAAAGCACAGCAGGAAGTAAAATAACACTAAAATGACTAAAAACACAGGAAGATGCTATATTTAGATTTTCTTTCTTGTCACTGTAAGAAATCCCAAGAACAGGTCAAAGTTCATGCTGAGCAGCATAAAACCAGACGAGCAGCTCACGTTTCAGTAGTGCGAGGCAGCCTGGATCATGATTATTATTTTAATGGAAAAAAAAAAGTGTGTGATAAGGTTTTAATTAATTAGTTCCCAAGGCGATCATAAAGTGAATGCACCAGTTATGTAGTGCTGATGTGTTCTGTCCCTTTATCAGCCATCACTGATGAGATGTTGTTTACAGCACAGACACACATTTATGGGACAAGTTAACACAGAAAAAGTCAGGACTTTGTTTTTTGCACAGAGGGTGACCTCGAAAGCCAGAGCGAAGAATTAACCAATCACCTCCAGAGGACTAGTAAGGCTACTGTGAGGGATTTACAGTGCTGCTAATCCATTCATCTTTGTTTAGACTTTGCTGACTCCAGTCAGTGAGGCTTCTACCGCGAAATTCATCACTGTCATCACGGTGCACAGGTAAGGTTGCTTAGTAACAGCATCAGTGCAACCACCCCAGGCACCGCTTCATGTTCTGTTGATGCAGCACACAGCTTCTTACAGTACATGATACTTGTTGTGTAGTTCAGTCGCTGACAACTTTATTGTTTCAATGAAAAAAAGTGTGTTTCTATGGCTATTTTTACTGTTCATGCAAACTCTGCTGTGAAATCAAAATGACACAGAATCCTGATCGCTTTAGAACATTTTGTATTGAACAGTCGCTAAAAAACAGTTGGCATCATCAGGGTCCGATCACCACAGACTGTGAGGGTTGTGATTAATGACTGTAATTAGTTTCAGTCCTATTATTCATAACAGTGAATTTGACAATTCTTGAAAGTTTTCCAGGATTTTCACCTTTGGTGCACATCCCAGTTCCTCTGTCCTGTCAATAACCATACTGTGTGTGTGTGTGTGTGTGTGTGTGTGTGTGTGTGTGGTTACAGCGACAGTGCAGGCAGCTTTGAGTCTTCTTCTTTGACAGATTCAATCTCCAAATGAGCATATTTACAGTGTTGTGTTTGTCATGTTCGTCTTGATTGTATAGATGTATGTTTGCCAGAGAGCTTTAATTGGATCCTCCGTGCTGTTTACCAAACTGAGCCAGCTAATGCAGTCACACAATTAAACTTCCTAAATCTGGCTAATTAAAACTAACAAAGACGTCAATGCAAATCAATTGTAAGTCGAGAAGTTGGAGGGCCCAGGAAGTGGCGTTGAGAGGCCAGTTTGAGAAAACTCACAATTCCAGGAAATCACACACTAATTGGATATTAACACAAGTTTGTCAGGATCAGCCGTGGTTGTATCTTCAGCTGGATGACTGAATGAAACACTAAATAAAACAAAATCTTTCGGTGACTTCAGCACATCCTCACTGTGTTTGTGAATCTCCTGCCAAACATTATCTGTAGGTTCATTTAATCCATTATTAATACAAAGCTTTAAAGAGAGGAAATAAGCAAATGTTGAGTCTTCTTTTCCATCCAAGATCTACATGCTGTAGCTAGAAATATTAAATAGCCAAAGAGATTAAAAAAGCAGAAAGATGATGGCTGATTGCTGTGCTCTACTTTCACTTCTCTTTATATAATGCTCTGATTGAGCTGCCAAGAGATCATTAAGCCCTCATTGTGTGCTAATTAAATGGGCACACAGTGACATACTGATGCTTGGTCACCATCGCTCACACTCTCAGCTCCTCTCCGTCACCATGTCGAGGCCTTTCATCGCTTCTTTCCTGCTTTATATTTGTCTCCTCAGCTTCCAGCTGCTGTTTTCCATTCCCCGGCACGCTGAGTGCTCCTCTTGGCGTCTTGGAGGATTCACTCGCTGAATAGTGACGCCTTCTAGCTGTAATAGGCAGCCTCTTATCGGTTTAATTTTCTCCCACCTCAAAAGCATGCCACGGCATCAGCCTTGTTTATTACTGTCAGAGAGGCACCAGTCGAACTCCCACTGGTGTGCCATTATTATGGAGACAAGGGCAGAGAGAGCAACAGAGACACACAGAGAGAGAGAGAGAGGGGGGGGGATAAAGGAGCAAAGCAGGAAGAAAAAAATGAATATTGTAAATACCGACAGGAGCAGCTCTTGTTTACAGGACGACTCCCTCCGTACAGTGAGCAGTGGACACGCCCATCCCAGAGGCTGCCAGAAACAATATGGCGCAGAAAGAGTGACCCCTCCATGCATTCCTGCTGGGAAGTCGTGGGTCTCTTGGGTTGATTTTGTGTGAGTGGATACATACTGTACGTCCTCTCAAAAGCCCAGAGGACAGACTTCAGGACCATGGAGAGCGACACTTCCTGCTACACTGCTGCACATGTTTACTGCTTAGGTTTAGTTTTTGAAAGCTGGTCAGTGTGCCACAACCCAGTAAGAACTGCTGTCAAAAAGGACCAGTGTGTAACATCTCAGGGAATGTCTTTATCATAATGGGAATATCAAGCATAACTGTATAAATCTGCAGAAACTGAGGATGGTTGAGAGGGAGCAGAGTCCACCATGTTGCTACAGTGGCCCAGAACAGACAAACCAAGCACTGACTCCATAGAGAGCTTTTAATATATTATGAATATTCAGCACGGCAGTGGGATGCAATCATTTCTTTGTGCTTTAATCCTCTAGTTTACTGGCCACTTGGATGCGTGTCACTGCTGCGATGTTTTCAATTTCACGCATGCTTCTTGTTAATTGGCTTGCTGGTGCGTGTTCGAGCCAGAGAGGTAACGTCACGTGACCCACTGAGCGGCCACTCTTTGCTCCTGTGAGGCCTGACTCAAGCTGGAAAAGCCTGAAGTTGTCCAGAAAAGGAGAGGATGGAGTCCAGAGAGACGGTACCTGCTGCACCTTCATCCTCCTTTCTTCACAACGTAGCCTTGTAAAAATGTTAGCCGGGACCTCCCACAGGATTTTCTACTTCCTTCCTGAAAAGGACTCTCAGCTGGTGAGAGGTCACCTCTATGACCTGCAACACATCTTAGCTTCCAACACACAAACTGTGCCAGGTGTGTATTTCTGTGTGTGTGTCATATTTTTGTCTCATTGGTGAGGGCTTTGCAGGGATCTCCTCCAAGACTCCACTACCTCCACCTGACAGGTGAGATTGCCTTTGTATCGCTCTGAAAATCTCCACTGGAACAGCCTCTCAACATGAGAATGGCTCAGCTGGTTCCTGATGCAAACTGGACCCTTTCTGTGCAGTCACACCAGCAGGAAAACATAATTAATAAGACCCAACAATACGCCACAATACGAAAGTAAAAAGAGGAACGACATACTGAAATCTACAAAAACTAAGGCGAATAAGTGTGTAAACATAAGTAAGCTGCCAGGTAGGAGTTTCAAAGAAACATTTGCAGATAAAGTGACCTAGTAAGTTAGTTTAAAATTTAAATAGTTAGTATTTTTTTGTTCTTTTAGCAGGAAAATCCTGCTAAACCAAGAAAATAATTCATCAAATTGAGCTTCACATACTTTTATAACTGACTGCCTTGGCCCCTTGCCATTTTCTGAAAATATTATCTTAGCACACTGACTAATTTACTGGTTAGCTGAGCACTAATGATTGAATGGCTGACTATGGTGCCCGAAGCAGTGAGCACTGTGTGTGTGTGTGTGTGTGTGTGTGTGTGTGTGTCCCTTCGTCCCCGTGGGTTGACAAACATGGCCGTCGCACACCGACAGCGCTAAACGGCGCTCTGGGGGACAATCGCTGCTTGTTTTACGTCTCGGACTCTTGAGTCATGACTCTTTGGAGAAAATCGTTGCAAAAGGCAAGTTTGATCTGGTGAGTAAAAAATGATTCATTCTGTGACAAATAATGCCACAAACCGACTTAATTCCTCCCTGTTAAACGTCTGGATTGATCACACTTTTACAACATAATTTGTCTCAATTAAGTGTAAACACATATTTAATCAGATTATGCATTGATCCTGTGCTTGGGGTGAAATTTGTCATTGTTGTGTTAATGAGGATAAACAGATGTTTAATAGCATGTCAGCTGAAGCATGTGTCCTTATTTTTTTTTACTTCATGGTTAATTTTAGTCATACAGATTCCAAAAATACCTTCGTTTTATTCCTAAATTCAAAAGCACACACCCTTTGCACGCTCTAATGTCGTGTTTTAAGCACTAAACACACTCCATAGTTTTACTGTGCGGCTGCAGCAGCTGTTACTGAAATTAAGAGCGGATGCCACATTGTTTAATGGTGCATATCTTTCCTTTTGAGAGCTCATTGCCACACGATAAAGCAGCAGAGATCATCAACACATTTTTCTCTCCTCTGTTCTTCACCACACAGATTAACATGCACAGACAGCGTGTTCGAGGCCATCCCAGAGTACAGCGCAAACCTTGCCACACTTGTCCACAGATTGTGTTGTCATGGCAACGGAAGCAAACTCTGAGTCCTCGTCCGCCTACGTCTTATCGGCCTTTATCTCTCGCCCTCTCTCTGCTTCCCCTCCTCTCTTTCAGCTGCCGTCGCTTTCTGAAATAAAAGCTCAAAGTCAAAATCAAATCTGAGCGTCTGAGTTGTGGACAATGTGGAAAACTTTTCAGCTTCAAACGTTAATAAGATTTCTTAACTGTAATGTAACTTCATAAAGGGGAGGGGGGAGGGGAGCACAGGTACAGTTTTTGCAGCAGGACATAGTATAGCCAATATACTTGCTCCAACAAATCAAAGCTGCATCACTAATACCCTAATTATACCTTTTTAATGCATGACTGGATGACCTTGATATCCAATCAAACATTTCAGAGACTTGAAGCACCCAAAACAAGTTCCAAAATAAATCTGATTCCTGCTCCTGCATATTAAGCACTTCACTGCTCATGTGAACATGTTCATACATGTGTATACATGATAATCTAATGTGTGTTTACACCCTTTACTGCATCTCATGATCAACTGTCAAGATTTTCACTTCAATAAATGTCTGTTCTTCAGTCACTGGAGACAAATGCAGCATGTTTGTCGTCTCCACAACAAGACGATGGTCATTTCCATCATGTTTTGACAGAGGACAGGCTTCACTTCTCAGAGAGGTAACAAACTACTCTCACTGTTGCTGTTAGCAGCTGTGGTCTGTTTTTTGTACTGCTCACTTTTTGAGCCCAAACACACCCCTCTTCATCATCATCATCAGCATCATCCACACACACACACGTACGGTCCACACGTGTGCATGTGTACGGATGTAAAGTCGTACCCCAGAGGAGGCAAAACAGGCTCTTTGAAAAACGGGTCGGGTGGAAGTCCTGCGGTTAAGTTTGGGAAGAAGCTGTTCTGGGACTTAATTAGTAAAAGGGCCACACATTTGAACAGCCTGAGTGCCCATGAGCTCTACTCTCAAATCTGGGACAACTAAAGGACACGCACGCACACACACACACGCATGTAAGATGGCAATAATGTTTCCACACAGTATATCACTATTTTCATTACAGGAATATTTTACAGTAACCTGGTCTCACAGGAAGACAAATAAAAACACAACATGGCAGACATTCTCATGTGTCACTCATACAACATCCACAGTTCAGTGAAGAACACCAGTAACTGAGGTTCAGACGAGTAAACCACTTAATTAAGTTAAGGGAAAACAGGTCAGAACATAAAGTCAGTGAGAAACGAAGCGAAATCAATGTCACACAATGACAAGAAACAAGAAGAACACATTTAGCATCCAAAAAGAATAGATAAAAAGTGACCATTTGCATAAGCACACTGCAAAAACACACACAACAGCGGCAGATAAATAATAATATGGTCATACTGGGGCTAATAAGTGTCTTTTCTAAGACTGAATAATCATATTTAAACAGTCAAATAAAGTCTCATCCCAGCAAAAGACACAGGAGCGAGGACACAAACCAGCCCAGGCGTTACTGCTGGATCTTCAGCAGCAGGTCAGCCACTTACTTGCAGTGTTTGTGAGGACCGCTGAGCGTCTCGATGACAAAGCATTCGCCTCCGTTCAGGCAGTAGGCCAGGTCCTTCTCATGGCAGGGTTTGAAATGCTCAGAGTGCAGCGGAGGGACGGTTGGAGATGCTGTAGGACAAGCAGGGAAACTCATGTTAATCACAATCAACCACACATAAATATGTATTTTCTCATGAATGCATTCAGTGACAGCATCTCCCAGCAGCCTCTCCTTCTCAAACATGATGCCTTAAATGCAGCAGGAAAAAAAGGAGCAGCCAACTCTCCACATGAGGATCCATAAGTAGTGAGTGCCACTGCCTCCTAACATCCTGCACAATGTGCATAATACCAAGCAGTGTTGTTTGTTTAGACGACAGAAGATGGATAATAATGTGTTCTACTGTGATTAATAGTCTGTGGTCACTGTGGTGCTGTTGGGTGAGCTTGACTTCTCCCTGCAATTTATCACAACATGCAAGGCTGATTGTGGACACAACACGCTTCTGATGCTCCGCATGCCTTAATGGATGATCTTCTCATTGAAATTAATAAGCGCAGCGCCGCTTGCTTAAGAGGAAATATGGAAATGCTAAAGTGAACATTAAAAACAGTGAAACTGTGCTGTGATCAATGACGTTCTGCACATTTTTTTCTGCTTTTCCAGAATAATTTATGTAAGAGAAATGGAAACGTAGAGAGGTCATGGCCGGACATTCTTCAGGGCGTAGCATTCAGACGTGTGGAGAAATCAGATGTGCACCACTGATGATGTTCTTATTAGTACCAGAGCAGACTGCTGACGGTTTCTTTTGTGCTTACAAATGAAAAATAATCTGCTAAAGGCTCTCATTATCTGAACAGTGATGAACCACAACTGTATGCTTCACTGGTTCAAAATCAGATCTCACACAGGATGCTGTTAGCACGGCTAGTAAACCGATTACTGTAGTAGGTCGGCCTTTAATGGTGTGTGCACGAAACATCCAAACGAACCAAAGGTTTATAAATCAAGAAATAAAGAGAGATTAATAATGAGGAGTTATCTGAGTATATGCTCGGAGCACAGCTCTTGGTAACTGGCTGTTGGGGGAGTAGCCTGCATGACAGAGGGTCAGAAATGACGACAAGATGTCTAAACTGAAAACACACATTAATCCAGTTAAAGGTTGTTTTTTTTTAATTTTTCCACAGATGGAGCTTCACTCACAAAAGCATGTTTCTGTGTTTCCCCTGCTGTTGGCAGTACTTATTATTCACATATTTCAGCACTTGTATTGTAACTAACACTAGATAGGAGTTACAAAGCTTACTTAGCGACTCAGCACAACCTGCAGCCAGTGTTGTGCTGGTTACTGAAAAATAGCAACTCATTACAGTTACTTCATTCAAAAAGTAACTAACTTACTTTGTTGATTACTTACATCAAAAAGTAACATGTTACTGTTAAAAGAAACATTTGGTTCCTCTTTAGGACCCTGGGGAGTGAGAGTTTGTCTTATGGTGTGTTCACTGGAAGTCAGAACTTGGAGCTCTGATCATGTTAACCTCAAAGTTTAGTGCTCCAGCTCTTCCAGCCTTACAGACGAACAACGACACATGGAGCTGCTGTTTACTGAATTTATCTTAATTCATCAATCAGGAAATCATTTCCAAAGTAACGGACAAACACAGCATTTAGTGACGGTAACTGCGTTGATTTATTTTAAAAGTAATGTGTTAGAGTTACTGGAAAAAGTAATGGTGTTAGTGGTAACGCTACTTTCTTACGTTACCGCCCAACACTGCCTGCAGCACAAACATGGATTCACACAACGACTGAACAATCAAGTGGCTCCTCAAATCAGCCTTTTGGAGCTTCACATTTCTGTTCAGGACATAACGAGATTAACGTCAGTTTGAGGAATGCATTGTCGTCTGCAAAAGAGAAAACTTAAGAGGGACTAAGAGGGAACACTGACATGTTTGGCTCGCAGTGTCGCACTCTGAGCACAGAGACACTCAAACAAAGGCCAGAGTTACAAAGCACTGCTGTGTCTCTTTGCTCTGCACCACTTGGAGCTTTTTTCCAAACATAAAGGGTTTCCCTCCAGACATGATTTCATGCTTGGACTGGGCCGTGCTGCTTTGTTAGTGCTGGAGATAAGTGACAGAAGCGCAGTTTGTCATCCTCTTCCTTTGTTTCTCTGTTGACAGAGTTGTCACAATGCACTGTAGGTTGTTTAGCTTAACACTCGTCACCTGTCAGCTCAGACGCTGTGCGAGCTCAAATCGTTGTGTCACTTTCCAAAAGGAAGGCCAGAGTAGAATGAAAAACACTTTTACAGCGAAAATATGTCTGCGATTTCGAAAACGTCGCTCACATGAAGCAGACGTCAGTCACTGCGGAAGAAAACAGTCCAATTTAGACCACCCCACTGTGAGCAGAGGAAGAGACCGGGGCACAGCCGCGATCAATAAATCATCGGGCGTTGGTTTAAAACAAGCCGCCACTTCTTTTCCTCCTTTCATCTCATTCTCTCTGCTTACATGAAGAAAATGAGGAAGGAATAAAGAATCTGCTGATTTTCACCTCTGCATCAAGGCGCTATAGCAGCCATTTATACACTTAATAATTTAACGATAAAACAGATCAATCAGAGCCCTCTCTGAACTTCCTGCAGGAACACATGCATCTTTAGAAGACTTTCAAAGAGCTGAATATGCTGAAGGGATCAGCGCCGAGATGAATCCAATCATCGAGTGGATGCAGGTGATGCAATATTCATGATTCAATTATTGTTCTTCCGTTTTGTAAACCCAGATCAGCACAGGGATATACAGGCTGAATGTGAGCATTTAGACAGCAGACAGTGCAACCCCGTCTCCCACAGTACAGCCGGCTAAACTGGACCACACTGGCCACCCTGCTCAGTCCTGGTGGGGGATGTGACCCCATAGTGCCACTAAGCACCATGTATTCCAAGCCAGGGTTTGTGAACTGACGTTTGTGATGTTTAAAACACCAGGTTGAATTTAGCAAATGTCTTCATCCTTTTTCTGAATCTAACCCTTTATAATGGTGACCAGTGCAGAACTGCACAGCATTTTCTATCCTTTTTCCACGTCCAGCCCCTTCAAATCCTAACATATATACACATATATAAATATAAACTGCATGCTAAAACATCATTAGCAAACAGGAAAGGTAACAGCAGCTGAACTAATGAACTTGTACCATACTGTGCAGCATTCACAAACATGCAGATATAATAAGAAATAAGCAGCTCACACTTTATTTCTGTAGATGCATGGAAGCAAACTATCTCATGAAGAAATGTGACTTTTGCTTCCTTTCATAACTTGTTTTTTTTTCCATTCAAACCAAAAACGTTTGTTAAATCATTTGTATTCAAAATTAGAATTTTATTGTATTGATATTAATAATTTTAAGCTTACAATTGGAGTGTTTATTTAGGGTTACAGTAGATTGTCCCACGTGTGGCTTGTTGGCATCTGGCCCTTAATTTCACAGCCTAAGTCTTTATCCAATAATATAATTCAGTTTAACATTCAGCTTCCTGGTTTTCCTAAAACTACTCGTGTCAAAAATAAGAAGAAGCAGCTTTCCGTTTGTTTTGAGACCTGAGGCATGTACAATAAAAGCACTGCATTTTCACATTTTCTTTTTTATTGAACCACAAGAACGCCATCCAAACTTTCTGCATCCTTCTTCACAGAGCATTTGAATAATGAAATATTCTGTGCTGTAACTATTGCAGTTAAAATGTTCATTTTTTTAACCAGAACAGAACATTTTCTATTTGTTCCGCATGAAAACATGCAGAGTTTCTTTGCTGGCATTGCATTTTTTTCCTTAATTAATTACCTTCAGTAAAATGTGCTCAAGCACGATGCAAGTCATATTTTATGATGAGCCAACAATTACACGCAAACAGCTGATTAGGCAATAATCTGTGGTGTGGTGAACACAGTTCTTTGAGTAATCTGGCTGAATATATGTTTTATATTGATCACATATTTCTGATCACTTCTTCTCCCTCCTCTGTTTTCTCATTACATGCATAGATTGTGTTTTTAACATGTTGCACTCTGATATCCTGCAATAAAAAGTGCAATATAAATAAAATGTGACACACAGATGTGTTTTAAGCAGCATGCACTCAATCACCTGGCCTGCCTGGTTATTGATTGGTCTTGAGAGCAGGACTAAAGCCCAGAGGACGAGACGAGAAAGGGGACATGTTTTTTTTTTTTGGGGTGCAGACAGAAAGCTGCTTTTTTGTTTCAGGTTGTCGGTGTTTGCGCTGTTATTAGCGGTGTAGAGGGGTACCAGAGCACAGAACCATTTAACCCAGATGAAGGTGGCACAACTGAGTCTAACAAGCAAAGTGCATCAGCCACAGTCTCTCCAGCACTGTTCTGTCCTGTTCGGTTCCCATTTAAATTTCCCACAGTGCTAACATTATCCATCTTACAGGTAACAGCTGACCTCACCTGACAGCAAGCGCAGTTAAAAAAGCGTTAGCTGTTAGTCGACTGTGGCTGAATGGAGTCAAATGTTCCTCCTGATTAACTCCCTGCTCTGCTGTGTGGACGCTCTCTCTCGGACTGTCATGGACACTTGATGAACTTAATTGAGGGAGACAAATGATTTATATGAAATAATTGGTGGTGACTTGCCTTCCTGTGTCGCCTGTGCTGGTACTGGACGGTCCTTCAATGGACCAAAACCAGGAACCCTGTGACTGATTCACTCTGATGGCTTTTTAAAATACAGCAGTGTGTGAAATAAGTGGTTCTCTGGTGTTTGCACTCTGTGAAACTGTGAGGCTGATATTTAGATCATGTTTGTGCTCCACATTTAAAACCGATGAAAACATTTATTTATTTAATGCCTGGGCTGTGGCTTAATTGGTAGCACACAGCGAAAGCCATCTGATGGTGCACACTGGAGTCATTTATGAGCAAACCATCTGCAAGAAACTTCTGCATGAAGCCTCAGACGGCCCTCAAACTGTTGTTTTATCTGACGAAATGTTCCAATCTTTCTCTGGAGAGATCATAAATATATTACTAGACATTATGTCTCTAAGAAAGCTCAAACAGTCATGTCTAAGTCCAACATATAAGCTCAAGTGTGAAGATTTTCAGTTCTATCAACAATTATATTCACAATTCTGGCCCTATGACAGACACACACAATTGGTCAAAAATCACTTTTTGAACATTAAATTGCACAAAAAAAAAAAAAAAAAAAAAAAAAAAATTGAAAACATCTCAGACTGATTAGTTGAGCTGACTCTAACCTCTTTACTGCTTGGGTCAAATTTGACCCATTTTGAGATTTGACAGCAGTAAAAATGCTGTAAACATTAATTTGATGACTTTTCCTGAAGTAACCCAAAATACACAAACATAAATATGTTTTGTTAAAATATATTTTTATATAGGTGCTACACGTTTTTGCACATTGAGGCTGTCATGCTGCATCAAAGAGCGTGCTGCTAGAAAACCTCGGTCCACCACAGTCATGTGTGAGAACTGGACTTGCTGTCCTCCCTCCCCTTGTTATGATGAAGTGACTGGATAACAATCTGCGCATTTTCAGTGTCTTTTATACATGATAGTAAAGAATAAAGATGAAGCAAGAGAAGCTGCTGCCGCTTCATTCCTGAACTTTATGACACGTCTGTGCAGCTTGTTTTCTGTACACGCCTGATGCTCATTACTGCTTTACAGTGCCACTGTCCTATTTACCCGCTTCAACACTCCAGAGAAGCAGCACTTTTATCACATTTGCTGCTTGGATTGGTACTGTGTCGAGACTGCACCCTGGATACAGCGACTTCAGTATTTCTGCCGTCTCTAAGGCTCATTTCTGTGAGCTAACAGCACAGCATGGCCTGAAAATGGCTGCTGTGTGAACACGATAAAATAAGATAAATCTCAAGTGACGTTAAAAAAGGAGCATTTTCAGTTTCGGATGTAATTTAGACTGATGAGGATTTTTTCATTCCGCTCTCCATACATTTAAACAAAATTAGTATTGAAATCTGTAAATAAAAACAGCACAGTTCTATTGCCTTTCCTTTTATGAGGATGATGCTGCGTTTCCTCGGTGAGCAGAGACAGGAAAGCAAACCCTGAAGCACCTTTTCTTAGCATTTAAAGAATTCTCCGAGCTTTTATCATGGCTGCCAGATAGATACTTCTGGGTCAGTTCACTCAGTTTAGAGCCTCCCTAATCAAAAAAGACTTCTCAAACGCACCCAAGGCATGCTCAGCAAACAATCCCTCAGTAAATAAAAGGTCAAAAAACACACATTCCGTCTGCGCCGGTCCATCTGTTTCCCATCCCATCCCTTACTGCTTCAGCATCTCCTCATGTCCCTGCCTGTCTGAAGCCCAACGCTGCTACAGCAGGGTCACAAGCAATTTCCTTTTGTGAAAGCAAGGGCACCTTTTCATTCATTCTCTACAGAACAGAAAGACTAAAACACTCAAATGTCTGTGGGTGCAATGGATGCATATTCTGCTTAGAACTCTAAAGGAATTAACGTCCATGTACAGTATGTTAGTGTTCCTTGAATATCTGCAAAACACAGCCTCGTCATATGATGCACAGCATGATTATTAACTCCTTTACAATGTAAAAATGTTTTTTTTTTTCCAAAAGTTCTATTTGAAGGCAAAAACTACACATTCTTCCTCTTTTAAATGAAATGTTAACAATAAATAACCCACTTAGCCTAAGCCTCATCCCTAATGTAAACTTAACTCTCGTGTTGGATGGGGATGGATGTGTCATTGATCCATTTAAACTTCCTTATTGCCTTTGTAGTTCTGTTTGATCCATGAACCCTAAGCCAACACTCCTATGACTTATGACATCCTGTTTGTCAGATGAAATGTCTCATTACTGTTCTCTCAGACACATGGAGGCTATGGAGAGAGTATCATCACTGCACAGCACAATCTAATAAAGATAACAGCACACCTCTCTCTCTCTCTCTGTCCACTCTTATATACAGCTGCCCAATAAATATCCACCAAATCACCTTCACGGACACCAAGGCTCTTTTGAGATAAGGACATCAGTCTGTGATAAGCGGTATTTTCTTAAAAATCACTCTGAATATCTCCATTGCAGATAGTTTGGATTGAATTTAATGTTTTGTGTGGCAGCCAAACAAAACGTCTGTCTGTCCTCTTTGGAAACAAGTCTTTGTTCTTGACGGCTGACGTGTCTCCATCTATATTCAGATCAATGGGAGACGGACAGCGGTGCCAAGCTGGTCAATAGAGCGAGGGATGAGGAGAAAAGCAAAGATGGCAGTGGGGATAAGAGAGCGTTGGGGAAAAGAAGATGAGAGAGATCATGATTGAGCCCCTGTTGAGGAAAGGTGCTTCAGCTGTCCAATACAATCCAGCGCTGGCGTGCTGGCACAACCTGGTCTCCTGCAAAACGACGTTCCCACACAACTAAACTGACTTCTCCATCATGTTTAGAGAACGTTCTCAACAGTTTTCAACATTTAAACACATTAACAGAAACAATTTAAACAAAGCAACAAAACTACTTGGTTAGGTTTGGTAAAAACAATGATAATTAAATAAAATAAAAATAACAATAAATAAAGGGTGCAAAAGAATGCTAAAGGGTGCAAAAGGGTGCAAAAAAGGGTGTAAAAGGGTGCAAAAAAGGGTGTAAAAAGGGTGCTAAAGGGTGTAAAAGGGTGCAAAAAAGGGTGTAAAAAGGGGGCTAAAGGGTAGCAAAGGGTGCAAAAAAGGGTGTAAAAAGGGGGCTAAAGGGTACTAAAGGGTGCAAAAGGATGATAAAAGGTGTGAAAGAGATGCTAAAGGGTGCTACAGAGGGCTATCGGGTGCTAAAGTGTGTGTTGTGCAGCAGTGTGACACACTGATGAACCTAAAAAAGCCTCAGCATTTGATAAGAGATGATCAACACAAACATTTTTCTGATAGGTCAATAAATCCATGAAGAAAATACCCTGAAACATCATTCACTTTCACAGTATGGGAACGTCACTTTTCAGTCAGGGTTGGCACCGTGTGTGTGTGTGTGTGTGTGTGTGTGTGTGTGTGTGTGTGTGTGTGGACTGTTGCACAGAGGCAGCAGAGTTAAGCTATGGCAGCCACTGCATTGCAGATACTTGGCCCGTGGCGGCCCGCTGCAGATAGATGTGTGTGAACAGGCCTCTGTGCTCCGGCGGTACAGCCAGACAAAAACAAACTGTCAGTGTGTCCAGATAGCTCAGCGGTCAACAGCGAGCTAATCATGGAAATCTGATACTCCCCACTTTTCTCCTCCTCTCTCGATATGAACACACACACACACACACTCCAGTGGTTCGTTTTAAGCGTTACCACTGACTAATCTGTCCGTGTGTCATTCAGACCAGGCTGACCCATGAAGCCCCCCCTCCGCTCCTTCCTGTTCTTTGCTTATATCGCCAAATAAACAGCGCTAAGCATCAGGCCTGGTCCAGCTCTCCGGACATCTGGCTCTACAGTGGAGGAATTCATTACTCTCCAGGTGATAGCTCCAGCACTCTCTCTGGATTAGCTTTGCATCCCTGCAGGCTCCATTCTGACACTGGAGATTAGAATCACAAACCGGCTGCTAATGTGAATGCTGCTACTACCGCTGCTGCTCATACTAATATTCTACATCCTGCTAGTACTAGTGTACTGTAAGAACAAATACCATCTTTACCTCGACTACAGTACAGACAGTGTTTAAATCAAATCTGAATCCTTTATCAAACCTTTCAACAGTCTAAAACTCATCAGATAATTAAAGTAATTCAGATGGTCTTTTTCAAAATCTTCTAGTCTTTAATTCTGTGCTTTGAATGTTTTCTGAACTACAGCTCTCTGAGTTTTTTCAGCAATGTAATGGTAAATCCTCCAGAAGTGTTTTGTTACATCACGATGGGTCTAATCAGTCAGAAAGCTGCACACAGGGTTGGATCATTGGGATGGTATTCAGGTCAAGTGACTCTCACCGGCATTTGAATCTGCAGATGAAGGCACTTCTACAGTCACACAGCGTTGTGTTGTGCACAGTTTTGCTCTCCTGTGCACGGCTGCCAGACCGGATCATTTCTCAGGTATAGTCAGAAAGGTCCAGAGACCACAGTGGAAAAACTGGCAGAAGGTCTGCGTGACACTTCAGCCGTGTCGTGCATTTTGCCAGTTTGGCTCGTTAACATACATTCAAGATATAATCAGCAGCAGTAATAATGTGGGGCTAAATAGCTGGCGCTGTAATTATCCCTGTTTGTTCTTGCTTTGCTCACTGCCTTCTCCTCACATGTCAACCAAGCACTGCTTCACTTCAGTCTTCCAGAACATACTGTGATACTTGACCTCATGAAATCCACATAAACTGAATGTCCTGTTCGTTCTTTTGGCGCACCGAGTCTAAAATGTGACAGAATTTAATCCCAAAACCAGCAGTGATGTTCACTTCCAGTCCTCCATCACTATACTTTCCATCAGCTCAGTCACACTGCAGCTATCTCTCTCTATCATGTCAGCCAGCAGCATGAGACACTGTGCATGTGTCTGTAATAAGACCATATATATGCTGGCACAGGCCCCACTGCTGCTGTTTCTGGCAGCTTAATCTCAATAATGTTTACATTTATTTAGTGAACTCTTTACAGCACGTAGCCACATTTCACAGTCTTTGGCCATGGCACCAGGTGGTAAAATACTTTGTTTACTGCTGATGTCGGAAACAAGCACTCCTGTCACTTATGCATCTGTTGTTTTGTCTATTTGTCAGTTTAAATGCTGCAATAGTTAAAACACTATTCATATATCTGATGTCTCTTCATGCACACGCCATATAAATGTCTCTTAATATGCCGATGACTGATGCAGATCAAACGGGACATCTCTACGTGTGAAGGATACGGGTCAGAAAGGGCTTTACAGCATTTCTCTTTATTAAGCCAGTCTGACGGAGTATTTGGGATTCTATAATGCAAATAACTGAGTTTGAATGAAAGCATTTTTACTGTGAGCCACCACACAGTCAAACACAAAACTCTGATTGGTCGACAGACTCAACCCAAAGCACCAGGAACAACAGCAGCATTAAAGTCTTTAAAAACACAGTGCAGTTCAAGACTGGATCACAAATGGAGCCCACGTCGAACAGTTAGCTTCTCTCTGAAAAGTGTCGCTTGCATGCAGCGCCTCAGAGCATTCAGAACTCTATACGTGACAGATTTTGACAGGAAGTCTACGCTGTAGTGGTCTACAAGTTAGAAAGAAAACGGGTCCATTTTGACAGGAGACATGCAGCAGGGAATAAATCAATTTGCATTGTAAGTATAAACATTGTAAATTGCTCTGTGATTTTGTTTATTTCCCATCATTTCAACTAACTCCTTCACATAAATGTATTATTGATGTGCTTGTGAACAAACAATGAAATAACTGATGGCGGTGTGACAGAAATGATGCAGCTGCTGCAGGAAACCAGGACTCCTGCGTCCTCCGTTAATCAAACTAAAGGATTATTTAGGACGTTAAGTCACCATACTACTGTGAACTGCACAGAGTCCTGCAGTGGTCTCACAGACTGGTTGGTGTTTTACTTGACGCTCACTGGGCTTTTAATAGTATCCTGAGTCAAACTGTGCTTTAGATCCAACAGCATCAGAACGTCTTATTTGATTACACGAGACAATCTAACCAAGCTGACAAAATGAAGAGCTTATTGGTCCTGAAGGAGAAAATCCAATGATCTTCTGAAGCAGCTCATGGGTGTAAATACGGGGCAACGTGCAGAGGAGAAGGACAAAAAAAAGTTCATGTTCAGCAACTATGATCCCTACGAGCTCCCTTAGCGTAAACCACTTAACCTGTAATTGTTGCAGAGGAGCTGCAGCAGAGCCAACAACAGAGAGGCGACGTGACACTGGGCGGCTTCCTGTTCACAGTGTGTCTGACGCTGAAAAGAGCAGCTCTGCTCAGCAAACAGTTTCCATTCAGACCGTCGAGCTTCTTCTCTTTCAGCAGCGCTTATCTGCCCTTTACATGAGGATCCCACTTTTTCTACCATGCACAACTTCTTTGTATTTAAATTCAGATAGTTGCGTCTCTGGGGATGCACACATAGGTGTTTCTATTTTCCAAAACAAGCTTTCACTTTCTGTTTAGTGCAAGAGTAAGCATCATTTTGAGAATCCCATTTTTCTTCTCAAAATCATTCCATTTATCAAGCTTTTCCTCAAGCTTGTTACGCAGCCCTTGAGACAAAGTTCGGTGAGCCGCGCGTCAAATTTCC
This sequence comes from Synanceia verrucosa, assembly GCA_029721515.1. Classification (NCBI taxonomy): domain Eukaryota; kingdom Metazoa; phylum Chordata; class Actinopteri; order Perciformes; family Synanceiidae; genus Synanceia; species Synanceia verrucosa. Next base: position 25,108,281 of record CM056562.1, read on the forward strand.
AAATACAGCTCTTAAAGGAACAGAGTGAATCTTTTAGAGTTATCTAAGGTCCAAAATGGAAAATAATATCAATAAACATGCTTTTTGTGTATGACTGTTAGCTTACAACACACACAGAGCAGATCTTCTTAGCAGAACCAGTCACCATGTTTCTACAGTACAGTAGACTGCTGACTACAGAGGAGGATACTCACACTCTTAAGTCATGTGAGTTTCAGTCGGTTGCATTTTGCAACCACAATACTAGATGCTGCTGCCAAATACTGATCCTTCAACTATTAATGTTCTGTCACACATCTGTGAGTCATGTTACAGCGCAACACGGAGAAAACATTTTCTTCAAACATAAAACCAGATCTTTTAAATCTGTGATCCACAAACAGTTTTGCTCAGATCTGTGCGCGCACACACACACACACACACACACACACACACACACACACACACTTCAGTTTGTAAGCCCCCTCTGTTACAGCACTGACATGGAATGCAGAGTGAGTTTCTTAATTAAGTCAAGAAGAAGCTATTACTTTTGGGACAGACTCGATCGTCCTCGCTCTGTGGCACCAATGGCTCTGGGCTTCTAATCACATCATACAAAGAGAGAGAGAGAGAGAGAGAGAGAGAGAGAGCCTGACTGCTTGCCTGACAACAATTAACCCCCTCTCTGAGATTTCCTGCAGTGAGCAGGGAGTTTCTGAGTTAATTCTAGTGTGTGGAGAGTTTTTAATATGTCCTGTAATCGGCTCATGCAATTACATTAGTGGCACATGTAGCACTGCAGAGCACAAATGAGGGGCACATGTGCACAACACTAGTGGTAGGCAGGGCCCTCCATGATCGATGCATGCTCCCCATGTGTTGTTTAGATTTATTTGCAGCTTAATTTTCATTTTTGTGCCACTTTTGTGCAGAAGGACTCAAGCCAGCAAACAGTGCTGACATATTAACTTTGTTAGCAAAAAGTTAGCTATCAACAGCAACATTCACCTGTGTTTCTGCTGATCCGATGAGTGCAGGTCTAGTGTTAATACTCCTCTCAGCTCTGTTTTGGTCTCCTCCATGCGAAACACCATGCGGCCAATCACATGTGAGGACAGACTAGGATCATACCATTATGTGACAGAGGGAAGGGAGACAGACAGTGAGTCTAGTGGAACATGCCGGATTCACACTGAGCAACAGATTTAAAGACAAAACTGTTTGAAAAAGTGAAGAAATTAGGAAAATCTAAAAAGAAGCAGCATCTGTCTGCATTTCAGTGACAATGGAAACTGCAAATCTGAGTGCACAATCTGTAAAATGAAAATCATTCAGGTTTTCTGCGTTCAGTTATTCATATCAAAGTTTGGTTAGAATGTTCAACAATAGTAGCTGTGTATAATGATGCATATAATATGCATAAACAAGAATTTGCTCACCAACATGCAAACCATTCCTAATAGCTAAAGGAGGCTATAAGACAGATGATTCTGAGTGATTAATTATAACTCAGAATCATATACTTATTTATTTATATACATGTGCCAGGAACCCTTAGCCATGAAGCAAAACTCACATTACTAGCTCAGCCAAAAATAACAATAATAAGCGCAGAAAAGGGCTCACATGTCTGCTGTAATTGGTTTGGCTGTAAAGTTTGCACACTCACACCTCAGATTGCTCTCAGCAGGCAGAGTGTCCGACACAAAGATCAAAACGGCTCAGCTTCAATCAAAGAAGACTGAACACTTCAAATAGGTTTTCACTTGTCACTTAGCAACAACCAGAAACATGACCAGCATTTTCCCAGCACAGCAGCAGCGGCTGACCTCCAGCTTCCCATCGGACTTAGCAGCTCAGCTGTGTTTCACTCTGTGCAGACTGGGGTCACTGTGAGCTATAAAGGTTTATTTAGTGCTGGAGGATCAGAAAGTTATCAGAGGACTTCACCGCTCTGCTGTCACGCTGTGATCGTCTCTGATAACAAGCTCTAACCCCATTTATTCAGCATCCTGCAGGGGCACCACGCCACATCTGCATGGATATTAATGCCATGATTTGAAGTCAATCAACAGGAAATAAACTATATTCATAACATCTGTTCACCATGAATTTATAGTTTCCTCCCGGGGTGGCCTCAGCATAACGCAGGGAAGTGTAAAAACAAACATGACAGCGAGTAAATCTGTTTTCCATGGAGTCCAAATTCTATAAAAGGCATCACATCAAGGCTCAAACGCAGCAGCATAATGCTGCAGCCTGAGGGCCGAATAACAGATAGTGGAGAACAGTGAAATAAGCAGCTACGCCACCATCTTCTCACAGAGCCTCCACCTGCAGGAGCTGCATCACATCTGAGGAAAACGAAATGAAGAAATGACCTCATCTTCCTGTGCTCCTCTCTCTCAAAGAACAGAGTTATAAGTGGAAAAGGAGAGGCGCTCAGAGCACAAACTGTTGCACAGGAGTATGCAAACCAACAGACACGTTAGCCTGCTTTCTGAAGCTGCAGTGACCCATGGCAGGACAGTGTCCTTCTGTGTGAGGAGCCTCCAGGTGAGGAAAAGCACAATGTGGTCAGTTTAGTTTGAGCTGCTATGAATCAGAGCAGAAGAAACACAGCGGAAAGGAAGAAAGACAAAACCACAGGCACATTAAACTTGAAAATGTTATCTTCAGCTCACCCAGGGTTTATTCTGAGAAAGAGATACTAAAAGTGAAATATCTTCATAGCATGAAGGAAGCATCTGTGAATCCTGCAGGTGTGAAGCACGGCTAACAAGTCACTTTAGTCTTTGATAAAAATATTATTTATAACGTTACACTTCAAATCTTTTCTCACTCTCAGGCACTTTCTTTTTAATAAGAGCCATAAAAACCCTCTCACGGTGCATTGGGATTCATTAAAAACTGTTTCACCTTAACTCTGTTTTTCATCTTCTGGCTCCAGACAACAGTTCACTTGTTTTGTTTATTTGCAGAATGTGGTGACGTCTGTTTTCTCCATACAGTACAAAAAAAACCAACCTGCAGCAGATAATGAACTCATCACTGTGAATTTACATTTTCATATTTGTACTCCAAAGTTTCATTGAATCTACATTTTCATAACAGTTCGTTAATGGTTGTGTTGTATTTTATTGCATAACAGATGCAGGACATGACTGTAAAGTTAAGTTAAGATGCACAGACGAATGAAGGACTGCAGAGTGACTCGGCTGCTCCTCCGTCTCTGTTCACAGTAGATTTCATCATCAGTAGAAATTCATTAACTCTGGAAAGCTATTTCACTTCCAGCTACGCTCTGAATGGGGCACAGATGCATTATCTTATAGCCTATAAAAGTCAATGCAGCAGTAAGTCAGGATCACTCACTGTGGTCAAACAACAGACAGATGTTGCTTTAAGTAGATATCTGCATCTGAGGTTCGGGCTGCTGAGTCATGTTATCTGCTGATTGGTCTGAAGATGGAGTCTGGCTTGGCGAGGTCATGTGAGAGACTGTTCGTATCTCTGTCAGTCTCCTGATGTCTCTGTCTCGTGCCTGTCCTCCCTGTCACTTTATCAATATGGCTTCTCTTTCAGCAGTCCTTCTTGGCAAAAGCTCAGCGTTCAGCATCTCTCTTTTCCTTTAAATGTCAGTGAATCAACATGGACTTCTCCAGAAGCCACAACTTTCTGTTTATGGCATTAACTGCCGTCACGCATGCACACAATTAATGATCCATGCAGGACTACAGAAACATCCACCCAGTGCGTCCCTCTTCATGGCTTTTCCCTCTTCCTTCACACCTTGCCATGGGAGATGCCAGGTGGAGGAGATCCATCACAGCGACAGAGGGGAGAACATGGAGACGACCTTGTCAGTCAGTTTTTTCATCCAGGCACTATTAACACATGGTGATGACTATGAGAGACTGTGTCCAGGTTTTGCAGAGATGTGTAAAATGCCACTCCACTTCCTCTATGCTCAGATCCATGTTGCTTTCAATTTGTTCTCGTGTCCTGACATGCTGCAGGTTAACCGTGAGTTGTAAATTCTGCTTTTGGCTGAAAAAAAGTAAACCTCTGCCTTGCTTGTTTTGTATGAGCAATTTATGTCACATGCAGCGGTTGGTTGTAAAATGATCGTTTAACAGTGAAATTAATATTTACTGCAGAAAGAAAGCTTTGAAAAACAGCCTTAAAGCTGCATTCTCTCCATCAGCCAGCAGGGGGCGACTCCACTGGTTGTGTGGAAGTCTATGAGAAAATGATCCTACTTCTCTCTTGATTTATTGCCCCAGTAAACATTGCTAACATGAGTTTATGTTCATCTAATAAATTATGGTTCCATTCAAACCTTTAGGGCACGGCTACCTGCTGATTGGCAGGTCGTTACCATGGTGATGTCCAGTCTGGGAGTTGTCATGTGTTTGCCTTCGAACTTCAAATAGTTAAAGTTCACTTCATGAACTGTCTGTCTGTCTTGGCCAGAAACCAAGATGGCGGCGGCCAAAATGCAGAGCTCCAGGCTTCAATATAACGCTGGATTCACCGTTCTTTGCCTCTGCTTCATCTGAAACAGACATGTCATCCGATATCATTTACTGAATCTTTTTGTATTTGCTTCTTTGTTATCGGGCTGGTAAAGCATTCTGTTCACCCTTCAGCCAGTGGACTGTTCAGATTAGATTAGCAGTAAATAATTGACCTGCTCCAGCTCTGAAAAGGTTAATGAGGTAATTCAACATGCAGACGGAGCCATCAACAGCCAGCAGGTTGAGATACTATCCTTACTCCAACCTGAGGGGATGGATGTCCGACAGATTAGTCATTCTAACACATCTGCCCGGTGAAGAGGACGGATTAGATTCATTTGCCACAGAACATTTCAGCCCATCCACTGGACCTCTCCTGTCGACTCTTTCAACCTCTTTTCCTTTCCTCTGGTCATCAGCTGAGATGACCTCAACCCCTCTCTAACTGACTAACATCACACACAATCAGCGAAAGCCTCTTCTGGAAAACTGAGGAGCCTTTTAATCCATTTGTTCACACAAGGAGAGTCAAACGATGGAGACAGACGGACGATGAAGCAGAGGAGAGGGACAGATGGAGGGATGAGTCCTGTTCTTGGCCTGTCTGAAGTCCAGTGTCTCCAAACTGTGGTCGCGGACTTTGAACTTAATTAATCTCCAAACATCAGTGATAGCTTAAAGGACCAATATGTGACATATTTACTGTGATAAATCAGAAAAAATGACTACAATATGTCAGCAGAGATTATGTATTTCAACACACTGTTGTCAAATATGAAACAAATGAAACCAGTTCAAGCACCCACTCGTTTCTGGACTCTAATCCCACGAGAACAAATGATCCCATGCCAGTGTCAAATGTCTCCATGCAGACTGCACACATCTGGATCAGACCACACATCTGGACCCTTGATACCATGTTTGATGAGTGGCTCTGCAGGAGACATCCATAATAAAATCCACTCAGCTGTGTTTAATTTGCATACCATGGAAGCAACTTCACTGTCTGCAGATTATGTGTTTGCTGATAGTGACGAGGGGATCATTTCAGAGGCCACTGCTCGCTGGTGTGGAAAATCACTACGAGAAATTCTGCATTGAGAGGCAAAACAAACACTCCGGCATCAATCTATTACCTTTTCTTTTGGGGATTATTTCTCAGGGGTGAGATGGAGGTATCATTTTTCATAGCGCGAGCCGATGCCTCATATTTTCTTTCCTGTCTTTGGAGCACAGTTGAGGATTCACATCTCCCATGTCTTTCACTGTCTGATCTATGTCTCCTCTATCATCCAGATGAATAAGAGATGGACACAGTGATTGCTATTATTTGTACAGGGCCACTCTCTGATGGATGGATCACAAATAAATGAAGCACTAACTCGATAAAGCCAAACTGAAAGTGATTTTTTTTTCCTTTACTTCTTTGATTACAAGATATATAGGTCTCGGAAGACAATGAAAAAACGTGTCCTTGTCAATCTATTACAAGCAAAAAGTTTTTTGTGTGTGTAACGTTACCAGACATGCTAAATCTAGATTATCATGGAGAGGTTTAGGTCGCTCTCATTTTTTTTTTTTTTTTTGGCAAAGGTGCAGTGTGTTGGTTTTAGAGATTAGATTATTGACTGAATCATTCAAGCTAACCAAAAGACTATGATTCTTATTTTCACACAAAAAAATACATACTTATCAACGTTATGTTCAAATTTCTGCTGATCCCATGTGAAAACACTTTTGAGGTGAAGGCACACATACAGTATTAACTGAATCTAAGTAGAAAAAAGATCATTCATTTGAATTAATTCCCCAAAGATTGATGCTACAACATGAAAAAATGGGATGTGTGAGGACGCTGTTGTGTTGGCCACTTCACAATTTCCACCACCGATCACTCTGTTGCTGTAGTGAAAATCAGTGAAACTCTACTCACCTTCTCTATGGTACAGCTGCTCAGCCTGGGAGGTTTTCCATCAAACGTGCTAACTTCAGTAAACCCCGCTAGTTTTACAGAGAGTCCGGTTCCATCTCTCTCACTAACAGGAATCTCAGCTGAGTTACCATGGTAAAATATGCTTCTGAACTAACCTGCTCTGTGACAGGTTAACTATCAGGTTTAGGGTTAGCGGTGTTACAAAGAATACGTACCTGTAGAAAACAGAGTATCAAACACTCAGTTCCTCACACTCCCTGTCTGATTGTCCGTGTTGTCCGAAAACAAAGGTGAAAATGTGAGTCAAAAATAATTTACCTTACATTCTTGGTCAGTTTTGGAGAATTTTTATCAATTAAAAGTATTTCAAATAATGTTGTTGTCATGATTATATCCTCAAATATGATAATTTCTCTATGCTAATATTACTGGGATGTTGGATGACTGGTTAAGTGTACTTGATTATAACTAAAGTTATACTTGATAAAAGTATTTGTTATAGTTTCACTAACTTTTGTCACATGTTACACAGATGTGAATGAACGCCATGCTATTACACCTGTATTTAACCTATTTACTATTATTCATATCATTATAGAACTTATAAACATCAGCTAAGTCTAACATTAACTCTTGACCACTCTGCAAAATGTTTTAATGCTTTGTCTAAACCTGCAAATCAGTCCTCTTCACGTTATTAACACCACTCCTGTTCAAATATATTTGGCATATCAGTTCAAGCGCAAGTGCTTTTACACATTAAAAAGGAATTCCAACTGACAAAATAGCTTTATAAATAAATATAAAAACATTACACCATCATCTGCATTGAGTGGGTAACGAATGCGGGTCTCCCACATATCAGCCTGCAGCATTTCCTCTATCCTACTGACAGGTCAAATACATGATGTGGAATACATATTCTTACTTTAAAAAACAAATTTGACGTTTAGCATTGTTTAGCATCATCCCAGGTGGTGCCATCTACTGGAGCTGCTGCATCACCATCACCACCACGCTTTCTCAGTCTACTGACAGCTCAAAGCACTTTACACTACATGCCACATTCATGCATTCACACACACATTCATCCACTTAATGAGCCTTCTGAAAGGTACAGCACGATGAGACATAAGTGTCTCTTATGGAACAAAGACTTGGGACAGATATACTCAAACCCTGCTATATGACGTACACACACACACACACACACACAGTAAAGGGATCTGATAAGGTGTAATTGAACATCCTCCATGCCTCTGCCTTGTGCAGAACAGGAGGAGCTCTATGTCTGATATCTCACAGTTCTCATCTTTCTCATTAGTGGAGTGACATCACACACTCACACATACACACTGTACTTCTGTACTTGTGAGGACCCTCATTGATTGATATGAAGGATTCCTTCACCCCAAACCTTCCCCTTATATTTCAGCAAAGTGGATGAATGAAAAAGTCTGAAAAATAAGAGCGAGAGACATGACAAATCTGTCCACTACTTCAGCACCACGGACAGCTCCATGGACTCATCGGCAGGCAGCACAGTGAGGCTGCTGGTGGTTCACAGCTGTGGTTGTTGCCATAGAGAAGCTCCGACACCAACCAGAAGTCAGAAACCTTCAGAAAACAGGATCAACATGTCTGCTGCTAGGGGATGCTGGGATAACGAGGGACGTGGTGTTTTCAGCTCGAGTTCATTTTAACCTTTTGGTTGCCTAAAAATATCTTGTTCAGCACAACAAAATAATGTCACAAACCACTGGGCACAGTGACTCCTTTTACTTCTTACATCCAGTCCATACAAAGAACACACAGAATATTAATCCCCACCGTTCATTTTGACAAGTGGTCCCATGTGTTCAGGGTGGAAGAGCTCATTTGTTTAGTTTCACTTCTCATAATCAAAGGTAAGCAACACAGAGGTTTTCTGTCTTCATCTGACTTAGAATGACAGAGGAAGAGCAGGAACACAAGAGAGCAGCAGAATACACTACAACGATAAAGGAAGTGTTCACCCATGATTGACACGTGGAAGAAAAGTGGCCTCTCTGACAGACCCTGAAAGCCATGTAGGTGTCTGAAGAGGCTGACATGTGCAGAAGAGCGTAAGAAAGAAGAAGGATGGAGGGTGGAGGGTGGAGGCGTGGGAGTGAATCATGCTGTGCTATTCTCAGAAGTCCAAAGCTCCTGAGTGGAGGAAAATGGATCTAAAATTAATAATGTCTGTCTGAGGCGTTCTCAAAATACCCAGCCTGTGAAAGTGTGTCAACATCAATGATCAACGCCCTGACACAGTTACCGTATTTTACCGTTTAGTTTGCCAGTCAGCCCTTTGATAAAGCAGTCAATCACTGGAAGTCTATTCCACATGCCTGTGCAGGAGCAGTACGTCTTGTATTTGTGAGCCACCATTAGCCTAATTGTAATGGAGAAAGGCTTTATGGATGTTTCAGGGAAAACCTTGGAAGTTACGAACGAGTTGACAGGTGGAAGATTTTTAGCCTGCTGGAATCAGCACCATTCCACTCTGAATGATTTCCTTCTCAGCCGATAACGGCCGTCATTTCTCCCGAGTGAGCCTGAAGCAAAGCTGGCGTCTGAAGAAAAGAAGAGTGCAACAAAAGAAAATAGATCATACCAGAATAAATTAGAGAAAGAAATTAGAACAAAACCCTTCCAACAAAGCTGCAGAAACTTTTGCAGGTTTGCTGACTTCCTACTGATACGACATGACACACAGGGATTCCTGAACATCCTTTACAAGTGACCCAGATTCTGCAGCTCTTCATTAGCTGTTAGCCTCCAGGAGAACATGAAGAGTCCTCACACCTTTCAGCTTCAGAGACATGCATGTCAATCATGAGCCTCACAGCTGCTCTGGAAGAGGAAATCAAGTCTGGAGGAACAATGTCCTCATGGAGGCTGTTTCCAGCCGGCTGATTTTGAAGGAACCTATAAGATAATTTGATTCCATTCTTAATATTTGAGTCGTTGACAGTAAGTTCAGGTCAGTCAAAAGCACATTACAAGTCTTTCAAAGTCTTTCCTGAATGGTGACAGTAAAATGACATTGATATATCAAAAGCTGCATTAAAAGTAAATATTTAAGATGCTAAAAAAAAAAACAGTCCAACAACATGAGGACAGGGTGACACACAGCATGTAATAAACAGCACTGGTGGTCCTCATAAGCCTCAAACAGCTGTGGGTGCTCTGGGTGTTTGCAGTTCACTCCTGTTCTCTATGATGAAAATCAGATCTTTAAAGCCCCAAAGACAGAAAGAAAACAGGTACATTATTCATCCATGTCGTCCTCATACAGCAGAGGCATCTCAAGAGCACGGAGGATGTCGAAACAACACAAGAATATTCCATACAGGATAAGATTTAATATGCTGTGTTTGATGTGCTGATCTGGAGTCTTGTGTTGTAGTAAATGTTTGCAGCTTTCGTGCTGGGTGGGTCTGTCTGTTATTCTCACACCTCTATTCGTCCCTGTTTCTACAAAATGATGCTGTGTGTTCTCGTTAAAATGAAGCACAAAACAAAACACAAATGAACCTGCAGTCAACAGGCAGATTCCTGCTGTCCATCATCCCGTTACAGTATATCAAGTGGATTCAGCACGGCGTGTTCTTTTCCTTTTCAATTCATATATTTGAACATGAGGAGTTTGAATTTTCAGAATAACCAAATGTAGTGGATAAAAGCGCTTCTTTTTGAAAAGCAGAGGAGGCCATGGAGCAGCCGTAAGGATATGTGACACTACACAGTCCTCTAAAGCGAGACAGGAGCTGAGCAGGGAAAAAACCCACACATCACAGCAGGAGGCAGGATATGAACACTCACAAACGACGAGGACGCTCTGCTTCCAGCGCAGCATCAAATGACAGCTGAGTCCACAGGGGAAGACTGAGAAAGCATCCGCAAACACTTGAGACGCCAGGTTTGAGAGAATAAAGCTTTGATACCCAAACCCCCCAAAACATGAAGAATATTGAAAGTTGAATGTGTAACACAGACATTTAGATTAACTTTAACCCAGAAAGGGAACGCTCCCAGAGAGAAAAGTGTTTATTTTCTGTTCTAAGACAACAAAAGGAGCCATGAAGCAGACAGCCATTGTTCCTAAAATGTCTTATTCATTGAAGCTTTGCAGGGAAATGTTTTAGCACTCCTGCTGTCATCCAAACATATGTTAATAGCATTTGACTGTTTGTTGGCTACAGCTCAGTCATGAGAGACTGTAACTAATTTAAATGAACATTTATTACATGGGGCACAGTAAAGTCAGATCTGTGTAGAGACTGAAGATCTGGATGATGTGGAGCAGAACTGGATGTGATCAGGAGGAGTTTTATTCATCCTTATTATCATTGATTCCAGCAGCAGTATGCAGCTTATTTAGGACAACATCAGTAAAGGAGGCGATGCTTCGCTCAAACTGCCGCTTGCACAACCTCCCAAACACATCAACTTCCACAATCTCACCCTGTGTCTTCTGTGGTGAAGCAAACCATTTAGTCATTCATGAACTTCAATCTAAAATGAACTCCCAGTTAAATATTTAGCGCTTCCCAGGAGCTCTCAGCAGCAGCTTCACTGTAGCGGAACCCGTCCGCACGAAAGAAACAGCACTTTTTCTGTTTCTAATCATCAATTCTGAATTGTCTTCACAAAATTTATTCCCCAGTGATGCACCCATGTGACGTTTCCATGCTGTCATTTGTTTTTTTCCAGTCTCACCTCATTTTATTCACTTTGTTTAAATCTTAATTTAAGTCTTCTCAGACTAAACAAAATAATATTTATTTATTTAGACTAGGAAGAAGAATCTTTTACATCCAAACATTATATACAAAGAGCATATTTTAAATACCAGCAGACTGTTTCTTGTGAAATCAATACACAGAAAAGTCAGAGAACATCACCTAATCCTTTTTTTTAGTGCAGCATCAATTCGTTATCAGTCTCTTTTACATTCCTTTGTTCTGTGTTCATTTTTCATGTCTACAGGCTCCTGCTTGTCTCATTCTCTGTGCAAATGACAATTTATTTGTCCACCATGTTTTCTTCATCCATCTTTGTCTCCATTAATTCTTATTTACGCTTAAAATAGACATCATTCTTTTCTCCGGCAACCATCAAAGTGTCTGCACACTCATCCGTCTTCGTCCCTTCTTTTCTCCCAACTTGTCCAGACCAAGCTATTCTCCTCTCTTATCTATCTCTCCTCTCTTATGCTGTCTTCTTTTATTAGTCACTATATCCCTATGGTGTCCTCATTTTATTCCTCATCTCTTCAGACTGTCTTCCTGTCTTCCTTTTCTCCTTTCCTTCATCCGTCTGTTCAAACTTTCTGCTTTGCCTTCTTCTGTTAAAATTCAACTCAGTGTCTTTTTTCTTCCAAAGAGCTCTGAGAGGGAATTCTATGTCCTGAGAACTAACTTATCATCCTTGATTATGATGTGCTCCAACAATGAGCAGCATCCACCTGCTAGCCTGAGGCTCAGGGCTGGAGCAGCTTGACCACCAGTCTCTCTGTGATTCTGATGACCAACATCAGCGAGAAGATTACCGTCGCTATTTCTGTTCAGTTATTCTGAATGCTTCTCACTGGTGCCATCAGGTCCTTTTCTGTGCAAAATCAGATTTATTCATGCATGTTGACCTCTGGAGAGCTCCGCACCCATCAGTAGCTCCTCCACCAGAACCAGAACCAGGACCAGAACCGGGACCAGAACCAGGACCAGGACCAGGACCAGAACCAGAACCAGGACCGAGCAGATGGTCTATGTTAAAAGGAGAGGTTTCCTACAGGGACCAGAAAATGAAAATTCCTCTCTTCATCATCTCTTTTCACCTCACTCTGCACTGAACGAAGGCCAGCTCTTCTCTGCACAGTTTCAGTCTATTTGTTCTCTTTAATCCTGCAGTCTATATGCTCATGAGTTCGTCTGACACCCTTCACTGCCATTCAGCTCCTCTTCTCTTTCACTGTGTCCTCCTCCTTTCTCTCCCCATAACACCGTCTTTTCTGTCCTCTTCATGTACGCCACTTCCTTCCTGTCTTTGTAATTCTGTCCACATCTCCATCGTCCTGTGCTCTCAACCCCTCCCCTCTAACTCACCGTCTCTCCCTCACTCCCCTTCACATTTATCTTTTTCATTATTTTTTACCCACACTAAGATTTGCAGTCCAATTTATTTTGAAATCGATTTACTTTAAATTGCATCCCTTTGGTTTCTCCACAATTACTTGATGTTTAAACAGCAGAATATGTATTCTAGTATCTGTCAGTGCAGCACTGGAATGAAATGGAGATGGAGTCACTTGAGGACAGCTGGCGAATAAAAGCATGTCATATTTTTTCGTAACAGCCATGGTGTGTGTGTGTGTGTGTGTGTGTGTGCATATATATCTGCGTATTCAGTGCATGTTTGCATATTTCTGCCAAATTAGTGAACCATTAAGTGAGACACAGAAGCAGAGATGTGACCCAATACTTTGTGTTCTCACTTAATTCTGACAGAAGACAAGGACACAGTATTCCTAAAACTGCGAGCAGTTGCACACATGTTGGTCCGACAGCATTTGGACTTAGAGCATGGAGGAGCATGGCCACTGTTATCATGACTTTAAAGTGTAGGCATACTGAGGATGATCTGTTTGGTCCTAAACCACATCACTCCAGTCCCAGAAGACCCCTCCAGACCTCACAGAGCATCTCAGGTCCACCTCAGCCTGTCTTCTCTCCAGTCCACCCTGCTCAGCCTTCAGGACAGCTCCAGGCTCTGGACTCTCTTCCTATCCAGCCTTTTGAAACTTGTTTGACAATTTATTTCCCATCCTCTCCTCCTTCCCTTAATCCCTCCCATCTCCTTTCCTTTGCTCCTTGCTTCCTCACCACTCTCCCTCCTCCCTCTTCTCCTCATTTTATCCCTCTCTCTCATCTCTCCTGTGCTCCTCTCTCTAGATAAATACTTACACTTCTCTCCCTCCTGGCTGTATGACCGAGGTCAGGTCTGCTGCCTTCACTGTCCTCCTCTGGACAGACTTCAAACAGAGCTGACACTTCCAGTCTTTCTGTGTTTCTCTGGTGTGTGTCTACAGTTCTGTGTGTGTGTGTGTATGTGTGTGTGTGTGTGTGTGTTAGTATGCATGACAGAGGATGAGTCTCCCTCCTCTATCAGCTTCAGTTAGCATTAATCTCCCACCGCCACTACCAGACACACAGCAGCACACAGCGGCTCAATAACTTCCTGTCAGATTTCGCTGGTGGTCTTTCACCACAATACTTCTATCCATCACTTACTGCAGAGTGCGCACACACACACACACACACACACACACACACACACACAGCACAATGGTTGTGTAGTAGCATTATCCATACAATGCCTCTATTGCTCAATAATCTCCATACAGTCCATAAATCAGAAGGGTTTAGACCAGACATGGGCAAACTACTTGTCCAAATTATATTATTAAATTCAAATGTATTATAGCAATATAGCATATTGGCATGTGCTACGCTAAGTCTACTTGGACAAACCGCCTGCAGTGTTTCCAGAGATGTGCTGGCAGGTCATGAAGCAGAACTCCATTCAAAAAAATCAAGGAAACTTGTAACGTGAAAGAAAAAGAGATAGAGAGTTGATGTGGTGTCGCTCCACATGTCAACAGCACCTGTAAGGCTTTAAAAATGAGGGAAAAAAAATGTTGAACTATTACCAATTGAATTTAAAATATGATTTTTCTTTACAGTGTTGCTGAGGTCTTTCTCACTCATTCCTCTCTTTGTTCCCCTCTCTGGTCTGAATGTCATTATTAATTTTCCTCCTCCAACATACTTCTTTCTTTGCCCATCTTGCTGACTTTTTGCGAGCTCTTTACTTTTCTCACCCACCTCAAGGAAAAAAGAGAAAGCTCAGATTAATTTCATTACTTCTGAATTTCTGATGTTGCTTTGATTCGTTTCCCTCCTCCGACATAAAGCACATCCATGTTGCCTTCTTGTTCCCCACCATGTTTTATTCCCCTCTATTCACACACTAATACTGCCTCTGTCTGCAGAGGCCAGAAGGCCAGATGAGGGCTGCAGAATACAGATGAGAGGAGGTGAGATTAGAGGTCACAAAACAGGCAGTGCCGACCAAAACCATTAATTGTGTTCTTCATGCTGGGGGCAGCCAGTGGAAAGCATGCAACTGACGGTCATTTCACTTTTTTTCCAATGTGAAAGCAAAATGGGGAGTTTAGTCTTTGACCCTGACTGCTTAAGGATTCAGGATTCATCCCCTCTGGTGTGGAGTTAACCAGTGAGCTGTTCCCTTCGTGATAAACAGCAGCAGCACCTTGATGAAACGCTGCATAACAGCTTTTTATTTTAGTTTTTATTTTCTGCCTGTGGTATTTTATTTCTGAATGAATTATTCACATCTCGTGCAGTGAAGAGAGAAAAAAGATAGAAAGTGAATGTAGAAGGCTAATTTCGTTGTTCAGATTACATTTCAGAAACAGAAACAGAAGAAAAAGAAACACTTCAGATGGCTGAATAGTCAGATTTACTGCAGCCCTCCTCCAAATAGCTGACCTCTGCAGGTCAGTGCTTTGATTTGCTCTTATTGGAGCATGCAAGACAATCTATTAGGACAACTTGTCCTGTCTGTCCTCTCTGCTGGTGGATTGACTGTTGGGAATATGATGTACAGCATCATTTTTTAAAAAAAAAAAAAAAAGAAAATATCCACAACATGCTAAATTTCTACAACATACTGAAAGATTACACAGACACTTACCAACTTTCTTCAAATTAATTAACAAAGCTCCTTCACCACCATGAAATAGATTGTAGGAGTAGTGTGGAGTCAGTGGGGCTCCTCGTTAAAGAAGCAACAACACAGCAGAAGTTTTATAGAAAGGACGAGATATTTACGAGCCGGTTGTTATGAGGGTTCAGTGTGTGGAGAGGAACACTGAGGTCATTTCTAAGAGCAGCTAGATGAGATGTTAGTATTTAGCTTTCATGGTCACAAGGAGGAGAAAGTTTGAATAGAGGGCAAGGACGAGTGCTGATTGAATACCTGTGAGTACTTAGAGCTACAACACACTGTTTACAGTTTATGAGTTCATGCACACAATGCACCGTGCGTTTTTTGTTTCATCTTATTCCTGCAAACAGCGTAAATCTGCTTATTTTCACCTTATTCCACCTGTTTTGATGACAATAATCAGTGTGCACAGACACATTTGGGGACATAGGATACCATCTCCCTTTGTATTCAGAACCAAGTCCAACTGAGAGGAGACCCTGAGGCAAACCCAGAACAACTGGGCCATTAATGCCTCAGGATCCCCCAGGAAGAGCCGGAGGAGAAAACCACCAGGACTGAGACTCAGATAAGTGCATGGATGGCGAAAGGACCACTTACAGGTCAGTGCAAAAGAGAGGTGAAAAGTCTAGTCTGTCCACTAGAAGAAAAACTGTCCAGACTTAATCTGGATGTTGCACTTGTTCTTTACCTGAAGTGACTCCTGCAGAGGCTGCACCGTCTGCCTGAGTTAGGTCACTCTCAGTGTGATACTGCAGCTAATTAGTCATCCAAAACTTGAGCTGACAGGCTAAAACGCATTTCATAATGCACCGCTGCATTTGGAGAAGGAGAGCTGGAGGTGTAGGAGCTCTGCTTTGCAACTGTAAGTAATTTATTGTGAAGTTGTGTCTCTTTGTAATTAGGATCCATGTTTTATAGATGTCATGTCTCTGTAATAGAGTCTCTGCATTATGCATGCTGCGTGTTGGTGTGATTTAAGTGTGCGAGGGGAAAAAAAGTGATGTGAGCTACGCAGTACGCACTTCTGTTTTTGGGACAAAATGGAGGATGAGTCTGCAGAGCAACGGGGGCCTCGGCTTGCTCCAGTTAGGCCTGCAGCTATGCATTATTGAGTGTGGTCCTCTGCAGGGGGTTCAACACACACCCTGAAACAGTGTGAGAGGTGGGGAGAGAGGCCTTGGCAGCTCTGCTGCTGCTGCTTAATAAATGAGTCTGACATCAGTGGAAAGAAGAAGAAACAAGGAAGTAACACAGAGACTGGAGAATCCTGCTGTAGTCATCAGTTCACCTGCATCCATCCATCCATCCATCGTACCATGAGCTCCTTCTCTTCCTGACATTTTTAGAATTTTTAGAGAATTTAGACCAGATTTGAGTCAATAACCCATAATGCTTTGGGTTGGAGTCTGCCTCATTTAACTTCTTTCCAGTCATTGTGGGTGAAATAATACACCATTAATGAGGAAAATATCCATGACTTCAGGACTTTGGACTTTTTTTGGGCCCATTGCAGCAGAAACAATAAGTATGAATCCCCATTAAGAGACAGGTTCTGCACATTTACACATGAGGAACAGCAGTGAAATTAAATTTCTATTTTTTTTCACCTCATATTTTCAGGAATAAAACAGAGGGAGCTTTATTCTTTTATTTTTTTCATAAAATAGCTTTTCGCAGCATCCCAAAAGAATAAATGCAACTCTCTGAAAACACTCATAATTTCAGTGTAACGGTGCGTAGCGGTCAGCGCTGATCTATTTTGATCGATTTTTATACTGTACACTTTTTAAAATCCCAAACATTTTAAAAAGTGTACAGGGTTTAGATGTTGGAGCTAAGTTAAATATTACTCCTTGTAAAATATAGATGCAGTTAATTAAATGTTTTAGTTAAATGTTTGAAACCTTTTGTTTGCCTTTTGCTGTTTCTTGGGGAAATGTATTGCATTAAGTTTACATTTCTGTTGTAAATATGAAATTTTGGCCGCAAAAATCACATTTCTGCTGCAAACATTACATCTCCTCTGCAAATGCGGCTGTTAATATAATAAATATTGTATATTTATATCCTTTATTTTCATTTCTTATTGATGTGTGCCTTTACAAAATTTCATTATGCGTGCATCATGACAAAAATTCTTGAATCTTTAGAACTAGAACACAAACTAAACAGGGATCTGCTCCTTGTTCCTCTATAAAAAATTAAAACGTCAACAGGACTTGGAGGTAAATCTATCAACAATCCATGCAGGGAAAATCTCTGACGAGAGCATTTGCTGATCTCATCTGAATATCACTATGAAAAACATTAATATTGTTATACTGAAACCTCATATTTTATGTATGTCCTTCGCAGGTTTCTTCTTCTTTTCCTCACCCTGGTGCCCTCCACTCACCCTTCATCATCCCCTCCTCTTTCCAATTAATTTCCACTTGTGCGTTACCTGCTTCCTCCTTTTCTTCTGTGTTTCTTCGTTGATCATATTTCCTCCAAACACTCCAGCCTCCTACAACCAGTCTGCTTTCAATCACATCGCCAGGTGAAGATATTTGTAGTTTGAAGTTGGTGCCTCTGTGGCGCCACCTGTTCTGCCTCTGGCAGCAGCACTACTGCCCCATCTCTTCTGCAGGTCATCAGTTCAAATCATTCGGACCCAAACAGAGATAAGAGCCAGGAGAGATGTCGACCAAACATCCTTCTTCACAGGTGTCTGCTTCCTGACGTCATGGCCCACACAGGGTAACGCTGATCGATATCACTCCATCCTAAATGCAACAATTACACCTGAGCGTTTAAAAAGCTTAGCTGGCTATTCCATAGTGAGGGAGGAAAAAAAAATCAATGTGTTTTTAGTTCTCTCTTATTAATACTATTGATGGATGGGCTTCTCTCTTTTGACTCACAGGGCTGATGGTTAAACAAGGTGCTGCCTGGTCAACAAAGTCTTTTCATGCATCAGCTCTCTGCCACTAATTTCAAACAGCTGTCCATTGATTCAGGTGTTATCTCTGTGCTATAACCCAACCGCACATCTGGTCCATGTTGTGAGTTGTTATTGATCGCTGAGGGTTTATCATGCTATTGGGCCCCTCAAACTGTCAGCATATGGCTTTCTGAACACACCAGCTACATCAGAGCTAAAGGAGCCTTTTATGGTTATTGCTTTTGACCCCATCTGAAGATTTATGGAGAAGAATTATAAGATCAGAAAAACCTGTGAGAATGCTATGTTCATTATATTTTAGTGTGAATTGGCGTCAAAATGACAGCCTTGTCTTCTGGTGCATCACATAATGAGAGCTCATGGAGAGAGAGGGTCAGTGTGTGGAGGAGTCAAAGCCTGTGCATTAACTTCCATCCATCCATCCATCCATCCATGTTTCCCTCTTATCCTCTCATAGGGTCAGGGGGGCTGGAGTCTATCCCAGCTGTCTTAGGGTGAAAGACAGGGGACACCCTGGACAAGTGTCCAGTTCATCACAGGACACATAGAGACAGACAACCACTCACACTCACATTCACACCTACGGTCAATTTAAATTAACCAGTTAACCTAATCCCCATGCATGTTTTTGGATGGTGGGAGGAAGCCGGAGTACCAGAGAGAACCCACACAGACATGAGGAGAACATGCAAACTCCACACAGAAAGGCCCCGGGCCGGGAATCAAACCCAGTACCTTCTTGCTGTGCTAACCACTACACCGCAATAACTTATTTTAGCTTAGCTATAGCTTTGTTTTAGCTTTAGCTATAACAAAACAAAAAGAACTTTTTCAGCTAACATAACCAAGTAGTTCTGTTGTGTTTTTGTTTAGATTTGTTTCAATTTAAACTTTAACCACCTGTTTAGAAGTATTTCAAAGTGCGATTGGCAACAAACTTCCCTCAAAATGCATTTTAGCATCATTTTGTAGGAAACAGGGCTGTGAAGGGAAGACATGAAGAGAGATTGGAAACATCCAAAAAGCCAGCAGAAAGCACTAATGAGTGTTTTCCTCAATAACACATCACTTCAGATAATTATGAGATAAAACCTGAAACTCAACGTTCACCGTTCCTGACTGCTTTAAGTGGTTTCTGATAAATGTTCCCTCAGTTTAAAAAGGGCCAAGAAAAGGAAGCGTACATCCTCCATCCCTGTGACTCGTCATCCGCCTCTTATTATCGCTGAGCGTTTTAGTCGTGGTGAGGCGGAGGTGATGGCTGCCACACTGAAACCCGAGCACACTCTGAGTGAATGTGGATTTGAGTTAAAAGGGGAAGAAAGTGGAGAAGACACAGTGAGGCAGCAGAGACACGCTGAGCTCTGAGTCTATTACCCACCATGCTGCTGTCCAAATAAAAGTCTAATGGTAGATGAGCACACAATGACAAGAAGGCTCTGAGCAGATCTGACAGCATGGCAGAGCAGCACCTGAACCTGATGCTCCTCTGTGTTGCACATGCTGTATAAATGAGCCTGTTCAGTAACATTAATAAAGGCTACCTATAGGAGCGCTCCAAAGGTTAAAGTCTTGTTGAAGGCAAGAATCAGAATCAGATTTTTTTACCTGAATCTACAGTGAAATGTAATTTTTCTTGCTGACATATTGGACACGTGCAACCTTTAATCCACATAAGAGCCAGGAAAGGTTAGCACAGGGTTAATAGACTTGAGAAGTAGCCAGAAGCCAAAAGTAGCTGAGATGTAAAATGACCGTGAACATTTTGAAAAGCGGCTCTTGTGCCTGCAGAGAAAGCAGCAAACGGAGCTTCTGATATCGATCCAACAGGGTGAAATATCTCACATATGGCTGAGGTAATTACATGTTGTAACTTGGCTTCATTCTTCTCCTGATGCCGTATAGATTGAGATGTGTGTAATTATGCAAAGCTGCTGAAGCTCAATGAGGACACCCATACAGCTAATTAGTGATAGTATCATCCTCATCATGAGGATGTTAGTGTTGTGATAACCTTTGTGGGGCTGCTTGGTTTGTTGGTGTGTGTTTGTTTGTGTGTGTGTTTAATTGAGTCCACTGGGATTTCCACCATTGCTCCACAACATGTTTCCCCACTGAACAAGCTCCCAGAAGCACCAGTGTCTTGCACTAACGGTCCAAATTCCTCCCCAACACAAAAACACACACTCTTCACTGATTCCCATCATCCCTTCCTCCTATATTCCTCCGCTCAGCCTAGCCGAGCATATTTTGTAAGCTCTTTTCAGTGCAACCTTCTGTGCGCGCACACACACACACACACACACTCTGTCACTGCTTTTCACATTCACATCCAAAGTGCACTTGCGCTCCATTGCAAGCTGCTGAGTTCAGAAAAAAGGACACACATTTATTCAAGGCAATGAAAGCAACATGGCACATGAAAACCAAACAGCAACGCTTCTATTCAGCAGCGCAGACAGCGAGCTCGTCGAGGTGCCGAACATTTCAGCACCAAGGACAGCGCCGCTGCAGTGAGTCATTAAAACACATTCATGTTTATGTTTATTTTTCTCATAAAAAGAAGATGCACAAGAGAAGCAGTCTGAATAATGGGGTCAGCTACTGCTGGATGAATAGAAAACATCTGTACCTGTACTTCTCTGCTGACTGTCCTATGTATAGTTTGAATATCAATATGAATATGGTGCAGAAAAGGGTCAGTTCACCTAATTAACGATCCCATTGTCTCATCTGTCACCTCCAGTGGTTTCTAGCCACATGGAGTCAAAACTGATCAGAAACACAGGACTTACAAACCGTCAAACCGCTGCTACCAATAAATATCAGCTCATAAAACTAGAAACGCAGATGTTCCTCTGTTTGCATGTCCATCAGCGACATGACATCACAGTAGTTTCACACGGCGTTGCCATGGCGATCAGCTGAGAATCCCACCTACACTGAGGGGGTTCTCTGCAGAAAAGCACCTGTCACCAGAAACAGCAGAGCTGTACCCTGCAGTGGAAACACACCTGTCCACAGGTACAAAGACGCATCACAGGTAGTTTAAAAACAGAGGTGAGTCGACGTGAACATGTTGAAACACATCCTGCACGTCCAGTTCTGACAGCTGTCTTTTCCATCACTCCTCTAGTTTAAAAGCATCTCCCTCTTACAGTTTGTCATGTCTGGTCATTTCCTGTTTTATTTTGTGGTAAGCACATTTCAGAGCTCTTCACTTCCTGTCCTTGTGATTTTTTTTTCTGGCCCCCGTTTTGATTGTTTCCCCCTGTCTTCTCCTTCCTCGTGTATTCATAGTCCTGTCTCCCCTGTTATGTGCCAGTTCTTCTTGCGTTATGTCCCTCACTTATCAGTCATGTATCCTTGTCCAAAATCCGAATTATTGCTCAGCACCTTGTTTCCTGTTTTGTTTACTACTGTGTGTTGTTAGTTGAAATCCATGCCTTTTGTGTAATTTGTCATAGTTTAAAAATCTTTCTCCTCCTCATGAGTGATTTTCAGTTGTTTCATAGCCTTTTTCCACCCTTTTTTCTTGTTGGAAAGTGTTTTATGTTAGTGGATTTTTTATTGTTATTTAAAAGAATTTGGTTTGTGGCCTTGCTACACCGTCGTTAGCCAGTCAGTATAGTCAGTATTTTTCGTTACTCTCCT
Source organism: Synanceia verrucosa (assembly GCA_029721515.1). Classification (NCBI taxonomy): domain Eukaryota; kingdom Metazoa; phylum Chordata; class Actinopteri; order Perciformes; family Synanceiidae; genus Synanceia; species Synanceia verrucosa. The sequence continues at coordinate 25,130,152 of CM056562.1, forward strand.
CCTCCTTACCCCTTCCTCCTTCATTTGCTTCATTTTCCAAGACCAAGAGACCTTTAAGATAAGCTCCAACTTTGCAAAGGAATTTCACAGTGCCATACTGTACATCCCAGGGCTTTGGTTGCCTTCTTTTCTGCCTGTAATTACTGCATGCTCTTTGACCACAACACCCACTACACCCTATGCAGCTCCCCAGAGACTCTGTCAATCTCTTTAGTTACAGTCAGCTCTTAGGAATGCAGCCATAAATCAGCCTCAGAGCAACACAAACACAGGCGAGCACAGAGAGTCATGCTGTTCATGGTTTTCTGAGGGTTTCATAATACTTGATTTTAAATCATACACACAGTCCTACTTTAAGATGTTATGCTGCATATCATCACATTCTACATTTGTTTGAGAGACACTCTGAACTATTTTTGTTTTTCACACTTGTGATGTGGTAGCCAGTGGGAGCCAGAAGAGACAGATGTTTATCCTCATTAAAAACATCTCAGCCTCTTGGGGAGAACAAATTTAGCCACGAGTCGATCACTTGGAACCGCTCTTTGTGAGTACAGTGTGAGCACTTAAAGCTAACTTATCTTTGTTCCCTGGCAGTTGACATTTGCGTCTGCAGTTCGTTCTAATCCAAATGTCCTTGCTCTCAGCGTGTAGGTGTTGCATATTAAATCATCGGCTGGATTTTACATTTAGAATTGCTGGATTTTTAAAAAATAAAATAAGTAACAGCCATTACTCTGGAGCAGAAGAAATATATGAGAGTGAACATTGCTAGCTGAGATCAATACTCTGATTGTTAGCCTGCCTATTGAGATTAGCTGGTAAAGATGCTTAAGTCTGCTGAATGTGACACTGCCAATATCATGCTTAGTGTTGTTTAGCCTAACTGTGTTTTCCGAGCATCAGTATAAATTCATGACATGGACACACCTTTACGTCATTTTTATTCCACACTTAAATGTTTAAAATGTTTGAGCAGAAGTGAGTTCAGGGAGTAATCTCTGTGGAAATCACACACAACTGCATTCGAGGAGGAATAAAGAGGAAAGTATGTCTGACTGAATAATTCATTCAAATGTATCCATTGTTTTGATTTAGTTTCTCTGTGAACTTTAATCGATTATTTAAAAAATACAAATGTGTTCATCAAATATGAATTTTAAAAACACCTGAATACTAATATTTTTTCATTCTTTTTCATCCATTATACGTTCAGTACAGGACTTCAGTGCACTTTTTCTATTTAACCTTTCTTTTGCATAAATATTCAAAAACACATTTTGCAATATTCATGGCCAGACAGAAAATAAAGGGCTGCAGTCCTTTAAGTGAAACCCAACCACGAGCTATTAATGTATTTAAGCAGCACATATAGTTTGGATGTAGAAAAACATGAAATGGAAGTTACAAAGAAAGTAATTAAATGATCAATGACAGTAGCTGAGGTTTATAATCAGGATTAACTCTCCTCCTGTTATACTGTACATCCTGCCAGCAGGCTGGAGTTTAGGCTGAACGTTGACGTCCTGCGGCTGTGTTTAAAATTCACTCCCAAGACCATTTTCAGGTTCAGCGAACAATCACAAGCTGTTTTCTTAACGGTCCGACAGGTCTACTGCTACCCTGACCATTTGGTTTCTTCCACATTTCATTTTTCAGCTTCAGTTAATGTCGTTTCCCTAAAGATGAATGAGGATCTGCAAACAAAACGTGAAAATGACATGAGGAGTGAAGCAGCCCTCACATTACATCAGTTTAGCCTTGTGACATAATTAATCTCTATTCCCATGGTGGGCTGTGTGCATCAACACTCATAAATTATGCCGTTAGCAGAGAGACTTCATATTTGCACGCATATGAAGTGAGAAAGAGACAAAGATGCTTCCAGAAACAGTAGCATGAATTACTGATACAATGCAAAGTAATATGTGACTTTGATTTGCAGCAAAACCTTTCCACATAGAGATCTAATTACTGGCAGAGAGGAAGCAGGAGTGAAAGAAAAAAAACACCAAAGCTATCTGCTACTATCCAGTAAATCTTGCCCTGTCATGATGAGAAGCAGCCGCTCACAGCCAGGCTCTCATCTAATGTGATGATGAAACGGATGAGTCACACCACCTGATGAGGTCTGGAGCCAACGACTGGCTGACGCTCCACTCTGAGGGTTGAATGGAGGACATGTGAAGTGAGCAGTTATCAGCCAGCAGCACAACACGTTTCAGCAGGTTGTTAACGGCAAAGCAATCAAAGTTCACCCAGTGCAACTAGATATTAGCAAGTGTTTATAAGATTATCTTTACTACCCTCATCATACTATCATCATTTAGATGTCTCTGTTTTCTTTTTATATTTGAAATTCCAAGTGTGAGGACAATGCATGGCTAAAATATTCACCGCACATCTGCGGAGCTATAATTTCTGAATTCATTTTCCAAACGTCACTGTGACCTTCTCATCTCAGTCACGTCTTTCTGCTTCTTGTCATGTCTGAATGATACAGTGCACGTTGCTCAAGTGCAAATTTATACCTTTAAAATACCATTTTGTTTCCCTGCAAACTATGGAGCATTTCCAGGGAGTGTTGGGCTGGACCGAGCAGGGAAGAAGATTTCCAAAGAGAATGAAATAATTTCACCTGAACAGTTGAGTATGTAAGAATCAGTGTTGGATCATTCAGAGAGAAGTAGCACTTATAATGCAGATAGGGTGTATTAAATGAGACTATATCAGCTCTGAGAGTGGCTCAAAATCTTTCTTTGAAAATAAACTTACTGGCTGTTTCATGGCTGATTTAATATTTTGTCTATTAGTCTGCTATTGTTTTTCAGTTTCCCGCTGTCTTAATAATCATACTAGTTTTTTGAGCTGTTATATTCTTCTAGCAGAAGTGCTATACACATATAAAAGATATGTAAATACTGATATTGGGTGTCAGTAAATCCCTCAGTGCTTTGCAGAGAAACTCAGACATGCCAGCATTCACATGCTCGGCACCAGACTATTACTGGCACACAATTTGCCATTTGATGTGAACCAGAAAATGCAGCCTTATCTGCAGAGAATTCATTCATTCTGGATGCAGTCACAGTTTTTCCATCAGTTCTCCTTGAGTGCACAGTTGAATTTGTGGCAGCAGGTTTAGGCTGCATCCACATCGACGCCGGCTTCTAAACAACTGTCCATCCTTTTTTTTCACAGGTTTAAATGCCATGGAGCAGCTGCTGCACGTGCATGAAGCTCATTGTCATCTTGTTGTTTTTGAGGTAGTTAGGACTGTCTAGAATCGTGGGATGAGTAGCGATAATGTGATATTATTATCATATTATAGAGAATATTTCCAGTCACTGCAGACGAGTTCAGGAACAAATCTCCAGCTGTGTGATATCACAAAATTCCATCTCAACAGGCTACAGGTGATGTGTTTGTGTCCGAACCACAGTCACTGTCAGTGACCTGCAGCTACAGGTGTGGTTTCAGGTGAGTGTGACGAGGCCGTTCAGCATTGATGCTGCAGTGTCATCAGCTATTTCAGACCTGGAGAGATTTTCTTCATGACATAGAGAGGCTAATCTGGGCTAAAACACCACCAAGCTGTCTGTTAAAGCACAAAATACGGGTTATTTCCTGTCGGTCTGAGTTTAAATAAGTTCAGACAAACCAAAACTCAGGCATTCACACAGCAACGTATATTTAACCATCTCCAAATGAGCTGCTGACAGAGTTCATGAATAAAAGCAGGGAAGTTAACTTCCAAAATGAGTGGAAATGCCAACTTTAATTTAAATTCAACTCTGATGAGGTCATTTGCAGGATGGCGTTGAGCTCACATTTAAATACCACCTTCTGCACAAGAAGCCTCCTAAATCTGGGCACAGCTCTCTGAAAAACTGAGTCAGCCAGAGAAGAAGACCACAATTAACCACTTTCTTACATCAGTCAAGATAATAGCAGCAACAAGAGCGACTAGAAGCAACACAGAGAATTAAAGAGGCTAGAACAGAGCAGGAAAGAGAGGAGAGCTCTCTGCTTCCTCTGGTGTTCCTGAGGACTTTCAGAGCTCATTAAGGCTGGGATTAATTACCAACCTGTACATGTTGTACTGATGATATTCTTGATTAATACACTGATGTGTCACATTAATACATGCTCTGCTGCTGTGTTTGTTCAGTTTGCTTTCCTTTATTGAGTCGGACAGACTCATTGTGTTATTTCACATTAATATTCAACACAACTGACTGAAAAATAAATGAAGAGGCTGGAAATACAAAGACATCTATCTTATACCTTTTTGCATGCAGTTCATACAGATTTTTTTTTATTTTATGTCGACTTCTACAGGTCACAGCCACATAACAAATAGTAAAATATACATTTTATCTATTTAATAATTGTGTTTAACTAACATTTCATTTGTAATTAAAATATATATTTCTTCCTTTGTTAATTAGTACATAATTTAAATATATATTCTATTTTTATTACTTATTCTATTATGTCTTTGCTGTTGTTTATCTATTTTGTAATTTGTCTATGCTGCTATGGTGGGTGAATTTAAAAATAAAAAAATAAAAAACAAATAAAAAAGGTATGATGTGAAAAATGTGTGTAAAAATAAAAAAAAATATTCTATTCTATTCTAAGAAATGCATAGCTAGGAAAAACTACATTTTTAGTACTAATAAGCAGGCAGTTTGGGGCTGAGTGTTATAGAGAGGACATGAAACAAGTTTTTTATTTCTAAGTAATTAATGGGAGTTGTTCATATAAAAAAAGGACATCATGAATGAAATAAATATTATAAAGTATCAAAATGTCCTGTAAAGCAGGAACTCTTCTCAATCCATTATGTGGACAGGAAGCTATGGTGGGTGATTGAGGTGGAAGCTGTGGTCAGAAAAGGCAGTTTAACGGTCTGTAAGAAGACAGGACCATAAAACCAACAGTGCATATTAGAGAGGATGAACAGTCATGTTTTACTCATCAGTGGTTTGATCTTTGACTCAGCGACGCTAAAGGTTCATTTTGAATCAGTTTGGATCTCCTGAAGGTGTGTCGCTCTGCAGGTTCCTGAAACAAAGGGGCTTTTCTACATGAACATGGTGTTTACTGATACATCATCTGCTACACAAACCCAGCTCTTAACAAAGGTAACACAAGAGCTTCCCAAAGTGGCAGCCGAGCTAACAGAAAAGCATCAATAAGAACATGTCAGGAGGGAAGCCTTTTATGAAGCGATCGATCTCTGAGTCTTTTACCACCACAAAGAGGAAGGAGAAGTCAACACTCCGGAGAGAAGGAATTAAAATCTACTTACATCTTGGACAAAGAACAAGAAGAAATGGGAAAGCGAGCACAATACCAAACGAGTTCACAGAGACGATAAAACAGGAAGTTATAAAGGGATATTTTCTCTGATAGGATTCACTGAGACTTCCTGTGTGCAGAGAAGCTGTCAACTTCCTGCAAGTTTGACCTTTCAGGCCTTTTTCCACTTAGTTTGAATGAATGAAGTTAAGAACTTATTCATATCATCTGATGATCCGTTTTTGGTGCAGGAGTCGATCACCAAATTTAACTGATTACATTTCTTGGTTTTATTTGCAGATCATGTCTCTACAATGATGCACATAAACTTAACTTTTTGTGTTATTATTCAAAAGCCTAATTAAAACAGACCACCGCAGAGCTTATCCAGGTTCGATCTCTCCTAGATTAAAACAGCTGACTCACTAAAATGGAGCAAACCTCTTCACAGCTTCACTGGACAGAGACGACCAAGAGAGACATTTTAATCTTAAACTCTAAAACAAGCAAAGTGAGAACACGTCGTCCCAAAAGAGAGCATCAACTACTGCAAAATAAATACTGAAAAGACGGAAAATTACTCTTCAGTGAGTTTCTGCCTTTTATTGAGCGTTTTAACCCCCAAATAATGAATCTCTCCTGGAAGATCTCCACACATTTAACCATTCATCCCACCCAGTCAAAACAACTTGTGTCTTTGGATATTGTAGTAAAGCTTATAAGTTCCTGAAGTAACACTCCAACTCCTCTGTGTATATAGGTTGTTCCATCCATCCATCCATCCATTATCTACCGCTTATCCTCATAGGGTCGCGGGGGGGCTGGAGCCTATCCCAGCTGTCTTAGGGCGGAAGGCAGGGTACATCCTGGACAAGTCGCCACCTCATCGCAGAGGTTGTTCCTGTATATTATAATATTTATATGATTTGCATGACTTGAACCATATCTGTTATGTGTGAGAGTACATGTCAGGACTGATTTTGATTCGCTGTGCCTTGACCGTTCCTCACTGTTCACATTTAGAGATGGTTCGGACATGAACCGTCCCTAAAGGGGGCTCAGATCTGGATTAGAGAGCCGATCGAGGTTTGAGCCAAAGGGCAACAGAGCCGAGCGAGCTGGTGCTCTTCAAACGTAAGCAAACAAGCCTGGAGTTTTAAAAGTCTTATTTATTTCTTCTGCAGCTCTGGGATATGTTTGTGCTTCATCTGCCACTCCCTGAACACCAACAGTCCCACCGTGGAATGAGTATTTTTGCCTTTCAGGGTCTCTGATCAGCACCACACCCTCAACCTGCCCCAGACAGGCACTGAATACATGTGCAGCATAAAATGTGCACTGAACGTATGCACCTGTAAGAACATGTGTGACACATGCATGCATAAACCATGACACACACACACACACACACACCGAGTGCTGTTCAGACCCTTTCTAGCCTGTCAAGGAGCTGCAGAGCTGCTGTATAATTCAGATTCATGTGCTGAAGGCAGAGATGGAAGGAAGACAGCCAAGAGAAGAAAACGCCAGAGAAAGAGAGAAAGAGGAATATGTGCAAAATAACATCACTGTCAGCATCTGTTAAAGCGAAGATTTAAACCGTTTTCAGGTTCGGTCTGGAACAGTAGGGGCAGGAAGTGGCTGGGTAAATGTCGTCTTTCTAAGACAGACTGAACTTTACTCTCTGTGGTCTGACATGAAACGACATGGATTCACAGAGAGCAGGAATCATTTTAAGAGCTCTCCTTACCTGAACCCTCCAGCTCCTGAAAAACAGGAATATCCTGTGAGCTGATTTTAAAAGTGTGAAAATATGACAGGTGTTGGGTAAATGACTCCCTGATTACTTTTGAAGAGGGATTTGGGAAATAGGCCACGCTGTTTCCTTTTAATAGGCCTTTTTCACAGAGGAGATTTTGACTTGCCACAGTAGAAAAAGCACAGGTGTAAATACTGAAATTAATGACGACGTGATCCATTTAGCTGCTTTCATATCAGGGACTTCATGCCCTCTGGCTCACAGTCACAGACAGAAAAGGCCCAAATATTCTTTATTTTACATCTATGGAGATAAGCTGAAGCAGTTTAGTTCACAAGTTTCAGTCTGCAGTCTGAGCTCAACCAACTGACAGCAAAACACAAAAGCCAGTTCATGATGTGAAATCCAGATAAGTCAGACTTCAGACAGTGCTGTTATTCTACTGATTCATGAGGAGTGAGCTGATCTTCATCTGTGAAATCAGAGGAATTCCCCTTTAAATCTCCTTTCGTTTGTTGGGTGAAAATGGAGGAGGATGAGGTGAGGGAGGAACAGATGAGGGACTCTCGTCAGGGTTGAAGAGTGAAGATTAATCTTGTTGTCAGGGACGGGAGGCAATGTGAGGCTCCATCCATCTCTGCTCTGTTTGGCCCTGACGCCCGCCAACAGAGGCAGCGACACAGGAACGGAAATAGAAAGCTTCCAGGTAGATTTCCTGCCTGCGACCCACTCTCAGGATTTCATCCAGCCAGAGCGCCGGCGTTTCAGAGGTGGAGGTAAACTGATAAAACAGGGATGCTGTGAAACGCAGAGAGGGATATCTGATGTTAGCATAATGAATCCAAGAGGCTAACATCGCCTCTTCTTTAGCCATGCTGGAAAATGAATCAAACCCTTATTTTCTCTCCAGGAGTCCAGTTCCTCTCCCATCCAGCCTTTTTCCTGCCTCTAATCATCCTGCTGCTGTTTCTCTCTCTGCTCTCATTTCGTATTCATAGGGTTTGGTGTGTGGTCACCAGGAAATCCCTTGACATCCTTGTTAACGTGTCAATCTTGAACGTTGTTAAGCTGAGTGAAGTGAACAAAAATACATCATATTTCTGCTGTAAGAACTCATTCTGCCCTTTCAACAATATAATTTCTTTTGCTGACAAAATTCCAAAGTTAAGAGAAATCCTGTACAAAATATGACGAGTATGAGGCCATTAGCAGCGTGGGAGTCTGAATAACATGGACACTCCTAATTTCACTGGAATACATTGAATCATTTATGACAATAAAGGCTTTTAATTTGAGATATATATATATATATATATATATATATATATATATATATATATATATATATATATATATATATATATATATATATATATATATATATGTATATACACATATATATATGTATATGTATATATATACATATATATATGTGTATATATATATATATATATATATATATATATATATATATATATATATATATATATATATATATATATATACATATATATATATGTGTATATACATATACATATATATATATGTATATATATATATATATATATATATATATATACATATATATATATATATGTATATGTATATACATATATATATATATGTATATATATATACACACACACACACACACACGTCAAAGATCTAATGATACGAAACATCACGTGTTGTTTGTTAAGTCCAGGCAAAACTCTTTCCTAAATTTAAAAACAGTTTCACGCCGTCCTTTTAACGTTTCTTTCCTGTGTGATTTCATAAAAATGCATTGATGCCTGCAGACACACACAAGGTCTCTCGATCTGTGTGATGTTCAGAGTGTTTTCAAGTGCGTCTCATCAAGCAAATTCATAAAAGGATTCCTTGTTTACATCCAGGCGATCAAGGACAGCTTTGCTTCGTCCGTGTGAGTTATTCCTGTTCGATTGATTTCATTTCTGCTGGTTAATGAGTCCTTAGAGAGCTGAAAAGCAGCCATTCAATCTTTGAAAAGGTCCATGTCAAAGTCTGCCGTTAAAATGAATATTAAACTTTATGTCACCATTTAATTCAACATGACACTGCTAAAGACAACACTTTGTCAAGTTTCCACCAGCAGACTGAGTTTTTATACCTGGTCAAATTTAAACATCAATGTTCAAGTAAGTTTCTCAGCAAAAATCTTAAGTAAAGGGTGCTTTAGGTTTAGGATATATTGTGATTGACAGGCCTGGGAGTCGTCACTGTTTCTGTCTCAATCCATAAAAGATAATTGTGACATTTTGGACACCTAAAAATGTCTGTCAGTTGTTTTGAACTCTTGTTGCGCTTGTCGTCGCTGTTGCCGTGTATCCACCTTTACAAGGTGATACTGAGGGCATTTCTTTTCCTCTTAAATTCTACGGCCAGTAGCCATGCCGATATCAAGTAAACACAGTCCACAGACATACATACATCTACGTCCATGACTATGAACGTATTAAACAGTATAATGTATTCCCTCTCACTATGTAGAGCGTGTTGTCTAGATGCACACAGCTTTCTTATGTTAGGTTTCCTTACAGTCTATTTAACAAAGAGACTATCATGCACAGATTTTCCTTCAGGACGCTTCACGCTCCATCAACTTATTGTCGTTGCACCTATTATGGTTGGACTGTTTCTACATGTATTATTCTATAGTTCCTGTTGCGTAGCTCCTCCCAACCTCGACCTTTGTTTCTGTTTCCATACAACACAGTGGAAGATGCTCTCTATTCTCTAAGGAAGATGCATTGTGTGATGGAGGCTGATTAAAGTGCTGTCTGTTTCTCAGTTACATACGATGTTGCATTAAACCAGCAGAGAAACCCGTCATGCTGGCGTACGTATTGTCTCTATTTCATTAATGAGATTTTCATCAACTCTCTAATGGATAGAGAAGAATCCTCTGAAGCAGCGAACATCATCTGGTGGCTGAAGAGAGAAAGAACCAGAGGACTGTTTATCTACACAGGGATTGAATAATGGTGGCAGAGACTCTCCACATCCTTCATGATCAATTCCTGTTGATTTTTATCCAGCGCTGAGTCTCCATCATTCCCTCTCTTTTTCTATTTTGTATCTAAATAGGTCTTTGATCTCTGCAGAAAACCTGGACTCTCACTCTCTTGTTTTTGTATCTTTGCTCTTTAAATCCTCTTCGATTTGCTTCTTCTTCCTCCCCTCCATCCTCCCTTCATGTCCATCACTCTTCGTGACTCCTTGGCGAGCGAGGGGGCGTAGAAGTCGGCGCACGCCCCATCCATAAAGATATCTCTCACAGCGAGGGAATGGAGAATGCCATTAGGCTGCTTCTCACTTCTTCCAACACAGTGGACTTAGAAAGCTGCAGCTCTGCAGGCTTGGACTGCACACAACACACACACACACACACACACACCCTGCAGCTAGCAGCAGACAGTCTGGAGTCATGCTCTGGTAAGGTGTCTGCAGAGTCAGTTTAAGGTGAATACTGAGAGGTAACTTCAAGAGCATTTGGGGATTAGGAAATGTAAAGAAAATCTTGTGGTGGGACAGAGTTTATTCTCTAAAAAATACAATCTGACAGCGTGACAGCAGACAGAGTTTGGATTTGGTACGCAACCTTTATATCTTCAGATACTTCAGACTACGTTGTCTGAATGTTAATCCTCCCTGTGTTTGCAGTGTGTGCACACGAGCACGCCGGCGCCTCCTCGGCATCCTGCTCCAGTCTGGTTCAGTCATTCGAATCGGTTGAGATGTTGACAAAAACAGAGCACAAAAACAGATGCATTACCGTCACAGGAAGCAATTTCCACATCAGCGGAGCTCAGTGACGCCTTTTCTGGGGAACAACAGGCTGAAACCTTTTGCTGCTGTTCTGCTAACTCATCTGTATGTTTACCTGGCTTTTTCAGCACCTTTCAACTGTGCTGCCCAACAATGCTGCAGTGTTTTGGTCGCTGGTACTTCTGCCTTTTTATGAGGATGAAAGAGAGAGCAGTGACAGCAGCTCTTAAATGATGCAGCATCTGTCTGTCAATATTCTCATATTTGAGTCTGAGACAGTGTCGAAAGCTCACTTTGTATGGACTGATGTGCAACCAAGCAAACAGAAATAACAATCCTTTTTGCTCCCAAAGCATATTTTTTTGTTTCTGTCTTCATTATTGACATATTTTCCATCTTTTAACGTTCATATCTATTGCTCATGCTGTCTCTGAATAAACAATAGTCTCTGTAAACTGACAGTGTGCATAAAGTATAAAGCATGATGCCACAGAAAGTCAAGTTTCACTTCATATCATCCAGATGCAGCTGAGTGTTCACTGTCCTACATTAGTTTTCTCATAAAATAACACGTTAATCATGTTTCTTGTAAAAGTCCTCTGATGCTCCACTTCTGTTCGTCCCCATAAAGCTTCGCTGTGAGATCTTCCCTTGATAGATCCATACACGCCCCAAAACTTCTTTTGCGCTCTGTCATCACTTCTGCGCTCCTCAGTGACATTGTTTGATTTCCAGCGGTGATCAATGCGAGTCGTCATCCTTCATCCAGACAAATGCTCTCTGTCTTTCTGACTCTCTGATCTGCTAAAATGCCAGAGACCGTCTTTAATCCCCCAGACTACGGCATGTTTGACGATAGGTTTTAGGGATTTGAACAAACACTGTGAGCGTCACTGAACATCAAAATGATTCCTGAAACTTTCCTGCTGCCTGCTCAGATTTCATCACCACACACAGCTGCTTGTATGAAAGGCATTCCCATTCAGCTCAGCAGACTTCATCCTGGACTCCCTGGGCATCAGGCTGTACTACCCTCAGACCAGGAGGACTTTTAGCGAGGCAGGATCTAAACTTTAAATCCTTGTTCCTTTCGTCGACACAAACAACACATTTATCAGTTCTTCCTGGTAAGGTCTGGTGTGAGAAAAAGACTTGAGATTAAAGGATGTCCAAAGTTTAAAGAGATGAGGTTTAAGATGTCACAATGCAACAGACCTGTCTTTACCTTCACTTTCTCTGCTCTGCACGCTGTCTTAATTCTCACTCTTCTCAATAATTATCTATCCATCATATTGTTTTTGATGCTTATTGCATAATTTAAAATTCTAACTCTCATCTCATCCCAACACCACATTGATTTGTACTCAAAAGGCAACAGCTCATATTTTCTGCCTCGAAGTCAAACATGATTTATGTTGCTTTAACACGAAGGCCTGAGAAACTACGAGCAGATTGAAATTCAGAAGAGGCATCAGCAGGCTGTGATACATGTGCAGGATTCAAGATCACTGAATCACTATTTTTGTCATCATTTCAGGAATCTGGAGACAAAAAAAAAAACATTGTGCACGTCTCATATTCTCGCAATGATCTATGGGAAAATAGAAAAACAATCTGACTAATTCAAAGTTCTGTCTAAAAGCCTCACAGTTTCACATTCCTCCTCCATTTTAGGTGTGATTTCAAGCTCGGCTGCACCATCCACCATCTTTTTCTCCCAACTGGGTTCTTTGCAAAACAAATCCAACCTTCTGATTTGTATGGAAAAGCTTTTCTTTCTGCTCACTTTCAGGCTCAGAGTAAAGGATTAGGTGCTTAAGTCTGTAACTAGAACCATGTTAAAATACTCCAGATGCGTCTCTCCTTGTCGTGTCAGCCAGAATAAGGTCGCTGCGACTCGGCGTCCCTCAAAGCCACTTTAGTAAAGCTGTGAAAATAAACACTTTGAAAGATTTTCTGCTCCACATCAGTGACCACAGCTCCTGTTCAGCAGGATGTAGCACAGATCCATAAGCTATCCCTCTGCCGGGCGGCGCAGCACTAAATAACACTGTGCAAGGCGAGCCCGTCGCATCAGCGTATAAATATGATGTGATCAAACAAACTTACCTGTTGGGTAGCCAGGAGAAATACAGTGTTTGGAAAGAGACACACCATCCAACCACCCGACCAGGCCCAGTGGAGCGAAAGGAAGAGAGAGGGGAAAAAAAAGAAAAAAAAACAGTCAGGCAGAGCTAAAATCTTTGGAAATACATAATTGAAGACCTTTCTTTTTAAGTTTGGGCTCAACAAAGATGGCTCTTAATATACCAGGAATATTGATATGAAAGAAACACCTCTCAGTATGAATTATTGAAGGAGTGTGTGACGGTGAGGGCAGGTAGCGAGTTCCTCGCCCCGGCAGAATTACCAAACAGGTCTGAGAAGCAAAAGGGGAGTTCAGCTGCTTCGCTGCTCAAACACATCTGTCAAAAAATACCGCTTCATTATGACCGAGGCAGGACGAGCTGCATGCAAAGCACTTTGTTCCAGCGGCATACATCAAGTTAAGCAGCCGTTCATTATGTATGCTGCATCCTGGAGAACTGGGATTACCTTTATATTCAGAGCAGAGGAAGACGACTCAGGCCTCTTTCATTGGCTGAACTTAATCACGTCTTTCACTGATCCCACAGTGCCAGTTTTTATTCTGTATGGACCCAGTGCTCACCTGAGCTCATTGTTCAGGTTGAGCAGGTGATGAGAAACAGTTAAACATGATACTGGTAGTAGTGCATGCTCTTCTGTGACTGTAACACCAATGAGGTAAGGAAAAATAATAATAAAAAAAAAAAGATTTCTTTCAAATTAGTTTTTTTAGGTGAGAATGATGATGTCCAGAGGAGCCATGTGGTGGACGGTGGCAGCAGCTTCTAGAAGAACAGTGCTAATGCTGGGATTCTAATGAGACTTAATGCAGATATACAGTAATATACACTGATGACATTTAAGAGTCTTTATTGTCATTTTGCATAGCAAACCTTTGTGGAGTCTCAGTAATATTTGCAGCAGGAATGTAATGTATATTTGTAAATATGTTGACTGATGGAGATTAATGGAAATTAATCAGAACCAGTGGCTGTCAGTGTGACAGGAAGAAAATCTGTCCAGCCTGTTTGAGTTGTTGTTTTGTGAGATGTTTCATTACTAATAGTCCATACATGAAGTCAGCTCTACAGAAGAAATGAATGAACACACTTCTGTGGATGAAAAAGTTGTCCGTTGTCCTCCAGGAGGGAGACACTCAAACATCTCAGCAGTCCTTTCAAAGTTTGACATCCAGCAGCTCTCTTTACCATTAAGCAGCTTTGATTCTCATATTTCAGACACTGAAAAAAAACTCAAACTTGTTCAAAACAAAAAGCCTCTCCATCTGACCAGCTCCCAACTACAAACAAGACACACAGTAGATCTGCAGAGAGCAGCCGTCGTTCGAGCCGATGACGCAGCGTTAAGAGAAACAAGCTGAGCTCGGCCCGGCACCTCGCTGGGCAGCTCTCCAGGGTCCTGATCAATGAAAGTATGTCCAGGGATGGTTTTTAGGAGAGCCGAAGCAGCGCTGCTGATAGATATCTGTGCTTTAGTCTCTGAGCAGCTATAATTTATGAAGCCCTGAGGCACATGGGCAGCCAAGATAATCAGGACAGAGTGAACATCTCTGTAACTTATCTGATGCTGTGTCTGCAGCCAGGTTTATTTGTCCATTTGAAAGGATAAAAATAGCATTTGATAAACGGCCATGGACTCTTCATGGAGGTCTATGACTTTAAGATGCAAAACAGTGAAGTTACTGTCACTACAACATAAACAGCTCTCCTTCATATCTTCTAATGAACTCTTTTCACATGCTAAAATTACTGTGTTGGATGTTACATCAGTATTTCCAAAATGAAAAATGAATCCAGCCTATTATTGAAAATTCACCAGCTAAATTCAGGGAGTCATTATTATAAAACAACATATGTTCCAACAGCACACATTACTTTTCAAGTGCAAATGAAAAGGAAACACAGTGGAGTCATTGTTGTTCACTGAGCATCAATGCTTTAGTTCACTGCTCTTAATGAGAACTCTTTTATTCAACTGATAGAAATCACACCTGAAAATCCCACTTAAAGAGGATGGAAATGAAAGGTGATGAACATACTTCAGTCATTGTATGATTCACATCTTTTCTCTCCTGGATTTATCAAACCTACTTGACACATGGAGTAAAAACTACTTTTTTTTGACATAAAAGAGTATCTGGTACATCTAGAGGGTGAAATATAATGAATATATTTTCTCCAATTTGAAAATATCATAAAATGGGCCAGTAATTGCATCTTTTATTTTCCTTTACATACATTACTCTTAAACCAACTCTGTCTTATGTTCCTCTACAACCAAACTGCATTCTATGTGGGAAAGCTGACTTTTGGTTTCACTCCTGGATGAAAGTCCTGTGTTTCTAACCTCCTACATGGTTTTCTATTATTAGAAACATTTCTGTGATGCCTCAAAAACAAACAGAACACTGGAGAAAAATAGATTGAAACTCACCATTAACCTATTAGTGGGAATTTGATTTTGCTCTTTACGGTATAATTTCTTCAGAGTTGTTGTTGTCACTCAGAAACACTCAGGGTTTGAAAGGAGATCACAGCTTCTTCAAATTCTCAAGTCATGAAATCATTTCCTGCTGACTGACACTGTTTTACAGTGTAAAAGGACTCATTAAGTCCATTTCATCACTTCTTCAGACTGTCGGGCTCCAGACTTTGTGAGGCCGTCACATACAGATGGGGACAATCGGCGGACGGAGGATGTCCACACATCACACCTGAGTAAAGACAACAAACAGGACAGTTTTGCTGCTACAGCGTCCCATGTTTCAGCCTGCCAGGCATTTGGTCAGCGAACCAGCCAGCCAGTTAGACTGTGTCTCTGCCAATCAGTCAATGAGTCAGTCTGTCAGCTAGAAGCTATTTCTGCCAGTCCTACTCTCAATCTGTCCTGTTTATTCCTGCCCGCTGAGATATACAAACCTCAAGCTGTGTCCCTAACAGCTGTGTGATGCATCGGACTCCTAAACAGCGGAAGAAGACTGGATGAAACGAAAGATATGTAAGCTTTCTTAACACGCAAAATATGTTTTTTTTTTGTATTATTAATTATTTTGCTGTACCAGACTGAGCACCAACCTGCACAGACAAAGTGATTAACTGGTGACGGATGTGAAATACCAACAGAGTCAGATATTGTTTTCTGGGTGGGGATGAGACCAAAACTAATCAATAATCATCATCAGGTGGAAACAAACACAGCTCCACATAAAGTGAGCTGTGCCTCTGCTGGGTGTTAACAGGCTAGTCGACATGTTTAATGGTGTAAAGATGAACGTTATGGTTGTTTTCAGCCCTCTAATGTTGAAATGTTGATTTCCACTTTGACTGTGTCACAGCCTGTGTGGTGAGCATCATTTCTCAGAAGTGTTTTGTTCTTAGGGTGGTTAAAAGATCCAGCTACCTCCTTGCTTCTAATCAAAAGCTAGCATATACAGTAGCATCTATAGCAAATCATTGTTGTTCAGTGCAATCAGACACAATCTAAATCTGCGCTCAGGACCTCAGTGGTTTTATTTCCCTGCTGCACCACTGCCCTCATAATGGATTGAGATGAGTTTTCTGAGGAAAAACAAAAGAGGAAAGGAGATGGTTTGCTGTTTTTTACCCTCCATCTGTGTGGACGTATTCCTCTTTTCCTCCCCTCTCTTCTTTCTCAGTCATCTTATCACAGCCCAGTAATGGCCCATAAAACATTAATTTCATTATTCCAGCAATATGGCTGTTAGCCCGACACCGAGGAGGGAGGGACGAGGACACACATTAGTTGGACAGTAAAATCAAACGGGATGTGTTCGTCCTCACACTTTCCAAATGATGATTTCCTCTCATCAAACTAAAACAAGTATTAACAATGCAGAGCTTGTTCTTAAATCAAATGGAATTGGATTCAAGTAACTTGAAAAACAAGAGGGCATTAATTCATTTGATGTCATTTCACTTGAGATGTTTCCTGATGACGAGTAGCACTGCTCACGTTAAACGGTCGATCAGGACGCAGGAGTTGCTGCTGATGTGAGATGGATGATGGAGCTGCTGCAGGGATTTTGGTTTGTTGAAACCAGACTTCAGACAAAGCTTCATGTTTAGTGCAGAACAGGACTGAAAGCTCTGCAGCTCCAGAGAAGAGAAGGACAGCTAATCACAGTGTTGGGCAGTAACGTAGAGACACTGATGCGTCCCCAGCAGCATTTAGGAGCACTGCGTTTGTGAGTCAACTCATGGTGTGTTCATTTGTACAAGAATGTTGGACTTTCCAACTTCAAGTCAGAATTTAAATAAGAACCTCTGTGAAGTCGGCTCTCCAACTTGGAGAGTTGGATTAATCAACCTGACACAGAATTCATGCTACCTGCTCCTGACGTAAACAGCTCCATGTTTTGTTGTTCGTCTGTGAGACTGGAAGAGCTGGAGCACTAAACTTTGAGGTTAAGATGATCTGAGCTCTTTTTGTCACCCCTGTGACGACGTTAGTGACATAACCAAACCATGATGTGCTCACGATGCCAGGACAAGATGAAGCAGCGTGAGTCTCAGTGATTACAGGTGTAATTTGATTCCTACTTGGTTTTTCTTAAACATCACCGTCTACTCCTCCTACTGTAGCAGTAGTGACTTCACATGTCATAAAATGAGTTATGAGGATAAACAGAACATCCGTAAAATGTTGTGTCTTGTCTACATCTTCCCATGAGATCAGGTCGACATAACAGAGGCTAAATAAATAAATAAGAGCTGTGTTTTGGAGGATATTGATATAGCCCTCAGGAGGCAGAGTTGATTACTGCAGAAGGTGTCTGTCTGGCTGCACACAGCAGATAAACTGGGAGTCGCAGGCTGGACAGCCTGAGGTTTCACAGAGAGGGATCCAGATCCAGACAATATAGAGAGACAGCAACAGTTCATTTTAGTGAAAAATACTGAAGGGGAAGCAGATTCCAGGCTTTATTCTGTTAGTATTAACTTTAAATAAATTAATGTCTCATTGAATAGGTGCTTGATGCTCTTTTAAAGAGGTTGGACCCCAAAACAACAGACAGAAATGAGAGCAACTAAGTAAATTATAGTAAATTAAATAGAGCATTAAATTAAATATTTGAAAACAACACTATAAAGAATGACTCAGAGCCTGAACTTGGTGTTTGGCTTCACACAGCGTTCCTGTGGTTCCTTAAAAAGACTTAAAATGACTTACATGAAAATCTGAGTAATTAAGGTCTTAAATTGTCTTAAATTTACGTTAAATTTGCTGTAGATATTACATTTTCAGATGGTGCATTAAATGCCAATAGGAAAACACAGTATTCACAGATTTACTGCATTTGAGTTCATGTTTTTGTTCTTGAAAATAGTGAAATTAAAGTTGTAGAGAAGAAGTGTTATTCCTTCAATTTATATCATTGTTGTAAGTGTTAGAGAGCTGAAAAAAATCAGAAAAAAATATTTTCAGAGATTAATCGGTTATCAGATTTTTCTTGCTAAATATTGATATTGGCATCATCCTCAAAAACTCCATATTGGTCGGGCCCTACAACAAATTGACTACTTTCATGCCAAAGAAATTGTTATGACTGTTATGATTTGTTGAGGTCTTAAAAAGGTATTTGCTCATATCACAGGACTGAATGAACAGAACTGATGTGTTTTTCTTTAAGTCTGTCAGGTAGTCCCAGTTACACTACGTATATTATATAACTTTGATTTTTTTTTTAGCAGTATAAGTACTATATAATGCATCTGTGGTGCTGAGTACAGACGGCATTTTTAGGATAGGATGCTGGACCTGAGTCAGTGGAAAACAAATGGGAATAAAGATTCCTTTTTGATGATGCTGGTTTATGGGGAAAATGTTTTGTATCACAGCAGATTGTCCGTGGACTGCTGGGCCTCCCAGGCAGCCAGCCTGAGTGAAAGAGAATAAAGTAGATCAGGCCAGTCAAGAGAATAAAGAGTAATAGAGTAGAAGAGTCTTCTTAAAGATAAAGCAGGTTATGTCCTACCTATATGCTTCTGCTGTTCTCTGAAGATGATGAAGCTCTGAAGTGAGCAGCCTCTCCCTAAAAATACCCCCAGCAAAAAATGTCAAACTCTCCCCACCAGCCTTCTCTCTGTGTTACTTTAGCCTGTTATGTTTGCTCTCTTTCTCTTTTCTAACTTGTGTACATCACACTCCAGTAACAGACCCTTGTGAAGCCCAGGACCAGCCTGTGTTCGGCTGCTGCTCTGTACGACTGGAGCTGCCCTTCCGCTTGTTTCCCAGCTCGTATATCACAGCCAGCCAGGCCCTGCGACAAGCCACAGCCCTGCATTTGAAAACACATTACTTTTTAAGACCCCCTGAGAAATTGTGAAAGGAGGAAGAGTAATAGAGCTTCCCTGCTCTCTCTTGTAAAGCTCCCACTGTGCACATATGAGATTGTGTGTCTTTGTGTGCTGGATGATATTTGGACTGAAGGCCGCAACAGACAACAACAGCAAACCTCTTCTTCTTTGACATATTAAGAATTCAGCACTGTAAAATATTTTTAGCAGCTTCATTAAAACAAATCTTTATATCATTAACTTACAAAAGCCAGTGTTTCTCATAAGTTTGTTATTGTATTTTATAATATGCATATTAATTTAGGTTTTGATCTTGGCACCTTGTTTAAATAGGTATTCTGTCTTTTGTTATGCCATGCATTGTGCAGAATCATAAATAAGCCCTAAGATGATGAGTTGAATGAACCCTAACGCCCTGCCGAGCATTCGCTAAACTCATCAAATTAAGATCAGTCAGAGGCATCAGAAGCTGATTTCATGTACAGCTTGAAGCTCCATCCTCTCTGTGAATAAAGATGGAACATGATGGTTTATTATTTATCTTTTATGCATGAACTGAAACTCACAGACGTCTTTTTTTTCTGATAAAACAGACAAAGCTATCAAACCTCAATCCCTAAAATAAAAGAGAATATAACATTACTGTGTAAATCTTTCAGTCTGTAGTGAAAGCATGTCATTTTAAGAGTCATCGTGTAATTGACATTACAGATGAATCAAATTCAGCCAAGAAACAAATGATTCAGCGTCAGTTCAGTTAACTCTCAGTTTTCCAGTGACTCTGTGGAGAAGACGACTTAACGATTTAGAGGTCACTGAAAGTTTTACATTTCTGACAGGAAGTAAACCTGCAGGTCTACATCACACAGGGCAGCAGAGGCAACTTTACATGTCAAAGTTCAATACTTCTTGCCAATTATGTGATATTTCCTGAATATACTAAAAGGTGTACCATCCTACGGTGATCACACTGAAGGTGTTTGACTGATGCAGATGATTTCTATGATCTTCCACTGAGGTTCTGCTGCTGCACCAGTGACTCATTTTTACCACCAGATCTGAGACACTCCAAGAGATCTCTGCTGGGTATATCTGTCTCTGGAGTGCTCTCTCTCTCTCGCAAAAACATTGTTTTCCCCCTCCTCTTAATGCTTCTTTGTCCCTCGCTCGCTCCCTCCCTCCCTTTATATTTCTGCGAGGGACAGAAGATAAAAATCATCAGAGTGGTTGGAGGAAACGCAGAGGGTGTGAAGAGACGGAGATGTCTGGAGGGAGGACTTGATGAATAGAAAGGCAGGGAGGGAGGACAGACACTACGTCGACACACTAACGTCCACTGATCATATCTCTGCTGCTTTATTTCAGGCTGGAGAACGTAAAGTGTCCGACTGTGTTCACAGGAAACATTTGAAGCACACAGTCAGTGGTGCCAGTGCTATCCCACAAGACCACGTTTGTGTCATTGTTAAATGTTTGACACGATTCAGTGATCTGTTTGACCTAAACAATCATTGATGTAATGTTTTCTGTGTCAGGTGGAACTGAACATGATGTTTGAACATGTATGTTAGGTTCATAATAAACTATTTTATGAAATGAAACATGGCTTCACAGTGCATGTTGGTTTTGCTTGAATTAAAGTGCATTATTTCTGTCTCCTGTTAGCTGGTGGTTAGCATCCAGAACGTTATTTCTGTCTCCTGTTAGCTGGTGGTTAGCATCCAGAACATTATTTCTGTCTCCTGTTAGCTGGTGGTTAGCATCCAGAACATTATATCTGTCTCCTGTTAGCTGGTGGTTAGCATCCAGAACATTATTTCTGTCTCCTGTTAGCTGGTGGTTAGCATCCAGAACATTATTTCTGTCTCCTGTTAGCTGGTGGTTAGCATCCAGAACATTATTTCTGTCTCCTGTTAGCTGGTGGTTAGCATCCAGAACATTATTTCTGTCTCCTGTTAGCTGGTGGTTAGCATCCAGAACGTTATTTCTGTCTCCTGTTAGCTGGTGGTTAGCATCCAGAACGTTATTTCTGTCTCCTGTTAGCTGGTGGTTAGCATCCAGAACATTATATCTGTCTCCTGTTAGCTGGTGGTTAGCATCCAGAACGTTATTTCTGTCTCCTGTTAGCTGGTGGTTAGCATCCAGAACATTATATCTGTCTCCTGTTAGCTGGTGGTTAGCATCCAGAACGTTATTTCTGTCTCCTGTTAGCTGGTGGTTAGCATCCAGAACATTATATCTGTCTCCTGTTAGCTGGTGGTTAGCATCCAGAACATTATTTCTGTCTCCTGTTAGCTGATGGTTAGCATCCAGAATATTGCAGTTATTGCATCATGAGAGAGTTGCAGCACTCTCAACACATAAGTGTGAGAAACCCAATCCACAACTTTTTTCCCTAAATTGTTTTGTTGCCTAAACCTAACTAATGAGTGTAAAGGTGGAGGTTTATTTTGAAAAGACAGTATGCATGTAATGAGTGGAAGTTGGCACAAGTTACTGAATTCATAGGAGGAATGGGGAATAACTACTGGGAATAGGTAATGCAAAGTGTTCAGAGAGGAGACGTTGACAGAGGTGATGTCTTTCTTCCAGGCTCTGAGGTAAAACAGGTAGAAAAAAAACTATTTCCATGGATAAATACTGAAATAAAAAGTCAACATTAACTGAGAGGTGGTCTCCAGAATCAATGGTGGAAATGTTAAATGTCAGTGATGGGTGGCACCGTGCATTTATTCACTGAGTATAAAGCCTGCCTGTGACTGAGGAGCTGACAGAAGAGATAAAGTTATAGGAGATAGAAGTCCAGAGGAAATGTCAGCAGCCCCTGTGGAGGCTTACGTACGCTCTCAGTATGATCCTCCACACATGCGCACATTCACACGCTCTGTATTTCACTGATGATGAGGATTGGAAGAACCTGAAAGGTTAATGAGTCACCATGGGGGGAAACTCAAAGGGTGTCAGCTCAGCTCCTCTCCCTCATCAGTTGCTCGCTGTCTACAGACCTCAGCTCCCGCTGTGGTTTTTGATTTCAGGCTGAAGGGAAAGACCGCTTCTGATCTAAATTAAGAAGCTGAATGAACAATAATGGCCTGGCTCATTACTGAGAAAGGAGGCAAATTGATGGAAGCTGGGAAACTATGGATGGAGGAGGTTAGAATGGCTCCTTGATATGATAAATCCATCAAAAGCGGGATGTGTTCCCAGCATGGCAGCAGGTCTGAGGGTTACATGCATGTGTATTATGTGCAAAGGAAGACACTATGCTAGTATTTCACATTAATGATGTAGAGTACTACTTACTGTGCCCAACCCATCAATCAGTCCCTACTGAAGTACAAATGGGTCTCATAAATCTCTAAGTGGGGTTGTTTTGTTTTCTCTGCCTGAAACAAGCTGGGAGGATGTGGAGGTAGAAAAAGACATGTTCTTATATTTCACACAAGGAGCTAGTTTGACCAGTGAATGCTGTATATTAACCTGAGATGGTGCTACTGTTAAAGGTACAAAACACTGTGATGAAGCTGGTCTGACATTTAAGGAATGCACTGATCGAGGTTGTCTAACGGGAACACTATAATTAAAGGTCAAAAGTAAAAAAAGATGAATCTCAAAGATCATAAGAGCTCCAGCAATAATTTAGGTTTAATGAATCTCAGACAGATGAAGCGTCTTGTTACCGATTAGTCCAGTGTATCCCTCACTTTTGCTTCAGAGTGACAGTCTATGGTCATTAAAGTAAAATAAATAAAGGACCTGAAGACAAAGATAGCAAACTGACAAAATATGTCACTTTTTTCTCACATATTTGGTGATATTAATAGCTGATTAGAAATTAATCTTTAAAGACGTGTAGGCTTTCATACACACACATTTATGTTCTCAGAGTATGCTGGCTGCTCGTGTATGGTTAATTCATGTAAATTTTAATCTACATACTTGTTTATTGTGATCCAATTTTGAAACGGTCAATTGGAAAGATATTGTGGATTGAGAACATTGGAAATTAGGCAGAATAATTATTAAATGATCAGTCATCAATCATCCAGACAGCTCAGGAATCATCAGTGAACTTCTGAAGTGATTCCAGAAATCTCTTTCAAACCAAAGTCGCACTTCTGTGAAGAAGAGCGACTTTGGTTTGAAAGAGATTTTTGGCTCATTGGCATTTGTAGGCATGAAGCACAGAGCTATTCTAGAAGAATATATTTATCTATCTGTCTACACATGTGCACTGTCACACATCATACTTTTAAGTTCAGTTTATTTTGAGTTCAGGCCCATTTAATCATGCAGCGTTGCACAGCAGAAATGCTGTGTACATCCAATCTATCCTCACACATAAGTTTATCTGATTTGTTAGGAAAAGTCATGTGTTTTTTGTGCATTCTCCTATGAATTTCCAGCGACACAAGTGTTCAGATCGTCTGTTGAAGATCCATCCATTCACCTGACCTCCTCTCGAGGCGATCCTGCACATCCTGACTCAACATTAGGTTATATACACACGATATCCAAACAGTAAATGAGAACACCCTGATTTGAGTGGGTTTACTTTTATTCCCTCTGCAAACACCACTTCTCTCCACTCACTCTTTCTGCTTTTGTGTTTTTTTTCTCTTTGTGTTTCAAGAAACTCCCTCCCAATGCTAGCCTGCTCTGCCTTTGATTATCGGAGAAGACGGAGTGTCTGAATTCAGCCACCAGGCCATTAATCTGGGACTGGCTCTGAGAGATGAGGGAGCCTTCAGTGGTGACCCACGGGGAATTATCTGCTCTCTTCAGCCTGCTGCAGAGACCTACTGCTGGGCCCAGACCACAGCATGAGAAACACTCCCACCAACGGCCACCTGGGGCAGCGACGTGGTGAGGAGCTCGACTGACGCAACACAGCTTCTGCATACAGTTAAACTCCTGTTTGTCACGAGGGGAAAAAACATACACAGTAAACTTTAATAATAAGAAAACTAATCTCGACATCTTTTACTAAAAGAAAGAAAGCAGCTGGAGAAACACTGGATAAGATATTACTGAGTATTATCATCATAATTACAGTTTAACAAATAAATGAAAAAGTTAAGCATGTTTCATAAATGCTCATTTCACACATTACTGATGTAAATAAACTGTTTATGTTGTTTACCATAATGCCTTTATAACTGAAACCATTTTGCATGTTTTGGCTCCTGACTGTAGAAACAGGTTGAAATGATGTTAGTTTTTATTTAAAGCCAATATTCCAAAATGTGAACCATGTGCCAGCTAGCAAAGTGTGATGCTACAGGACTTTTATGTGTGAAAGCACAAACATGGCGAGTAGCTTATTATTTACAGTTGAGCAGCTGTTTTAAACAGACTTTATTGGCACCATCAGCCATAAAGGGTTCAAAGGCTGATCAGCATTGGAATAAAAAGTGTGTTTCGTTGTTTACAGTTCTGCAGGACGGTCTGGTTCCTGTGTGTCTCCTCCAGTCTCCTGTTATCTGGGTCTTCACCCTCCTGGACTCAGACAGTGTTTGCAGAGTCTTTGTTCATCACTGTTTGAGCTCAGTGTGTTTTCTGTCACTAACCACAGCACCCCTCTCTTTCTGCTCTCTCTGTGTGAATGACAGGAGGAAGGACTTCTTCTTCTCTCCATGCTGTCCTGGTGTTCTGGTCAGAGGCTATAATAGCTCCTGACAGCACCTGGAGGTGTCCGCTGACTTCTTTATTGATTCAGATAATTCACTCTCTCCACTTTTGGATTCTGCTCAGGGCTTGACATCAACACCTGCCCTCCAAACTCAACAGAAATAAACTGATACTAAGATCCTACAACTCCCATGAGCACTTCATGCACTTCCTGTCTGCTCGCTCACTCTATTGGCCCATTCATGTAAGGCTTATTGTTTTTTCAAACC
The DNA here is from genome assembly GCA_029721515.1 of Synanceia verrucosa. Classification (NCBI taxonomy): domain Eukaryota; kingdom Metazoa; phylum Chordata; class Actinopteri; order Perciformes; family Synanceiidae; genus Synanceia; species Synanceia verrucosa. Next base: position 25,155,372 of record CM056562.1, read on the forward strand.
TGATGATAAAACAGAAAAAGGTTTCAGTGGTGATAAAGAAAACGAAAATACTGTTCAATGAAAAGAGGGTATACACAAAGACATACTGTATACACTGTATTCACCACAACATCATCTAAAAAAATGAACAACAAACTGTGGAAAAACGCTAAATGTAGCCAGCATGTTAAGCTTCCATTGGTTCAGTCAAGCAGGCCTTTCTCTGGGCATCTGATGGATGAAATGACGTGAAAAAAGAGGAGGGATGATGAAACACCACAACAGTGAATGTGTTTTTTTTTTGTTTAATAATTTGAAATTGTTTCGATCTCTGCTGCCTATTCACCTGAAGAATTTATGGCTGCGTCATTTGGAAGTTTGTCATTGTGATAGCAAACATATGAGAAATGTGTTGCCGTGGGAGAGCAGTTTAAAATTATTTTTCCAGTAGGGTTCCTAGAGAGACAGAGGAAATGATAATTAGATGAACAGAAACCATCTTTTTCTCTACCGAAGGGCTGCACAGAGTTTGTTATGAACCCAGTGGATTCTGTTCTCATGCACAATTCACCTGTTTTCCACCGTCTTAATGAGCCATACCAACCTCATGGTCAACAAACCTACCTGTGCATGTTTTCTCCACATTACATCCAGCTAAATTAGGAGGGTTTTTCACTTCATCTATCCTCCTGAGATATGCATATGCATGTTTTAGCTACAGAGGTCAGCAGACAGTGACTGCTTCAGCAGGGAACAGGTAGAGTCAAGCTCAAGGACAACAACAAGACAATGTCTGCAGCCCTTCAGGGCAGGAGTGATGCCCCAGCTGACAACATCATATAATCCTTCTCCTTCCTTGGCAATTACAGAGTAGAAAGACACACAGACAGAAAAAGAAACGGAGAAACAGTGAAATGTAATACATGACTGAACTGTGCTGCTGATGCTTTATGTTGGATGAAGAGTGTTTGTCCTCTTATTATTGTCTCCCCCTTACATTAAATTATGAATATGTATCTATTGCTCTTCACCACAGGCTCGTTAACATTACTACACTATATGAAGGTTGTTTCAGAGTTTGAATCAGACCTTTAAGGAGCACATGAAGTTGAGTCTCTATAGGGTTCAGTAAACTTTGCAATTAGTGAAGTGACACACCAATGACGCCGCTGATGGCTGAGATTTGTCTTGTGCTGCTGCCGAGCTTTATTAATAAACCGTGATGAATTTGCTGAGAGTTATTCTAATTTCCAGCCTACTTGGTATTCCAAGCTCATGTGAGAGGAGGAGCAGCAGGGAAACAAGATGATGTTTGGAAATTATTTCAATCCTCATCCAAAAATTGCAGTATGAACTTATAAATGAATCATGAATTAATTATGATTCGGAAGTTGCGTTGGCAATTAGAATGGAAGGGATCTAATCATTTGGAGATTTATTGCCTGGAGTCTGGATTCACGTGTTTACCTCCTGTGTTCATGATGCCAAATGGGAGTCTACAAGGATTCCCATATGTCCTATTTGTAATCCCAACTAGCATCCTAGCAGCGCTTTAAGTAAACTCAACATGACATGTATGCACCATAAAGCTCAGCTGGAGTGTGAAGACTACTGCATGTGCTGTTAGAGGTAATTTTTTTATCCTAGATTCTTGGCATTTATTACAAAAGGATGCACTCATGTGCGTCACAATACAACCATCTGGAATATCAAAGAAATGATGCTACATAAAATATACCGCAGCCGCATCGAGTCCAGCCTCTGGTGACGTTGTGGAAAACGCTGCAGAGCTGATTAGGCTAAAAATTCACATTCCTCTGCAGCTGTGGTGAAGGGAAATCAGTTTGATGGCAATAGTAAATGAGACCAGTGTGTTTGTTATGTGGAAGTTTTTTGTGTGTCTTGGCTCAGTCTGGCTGCCCGACTCTTGTTCGCTACATCTGGGCTGAGCTGGAACAAAAGGCCAGACGCTGGCCCAACAGGCGGCACGAGCATTAGCACACTGATTAGCATCCTGTGCACGACCACGCATGCCAATGCACTCACACACATGCTAGCAGCAGAGTCACAAAGCCGAGCCAGTCCTGATCGTGACTGAGATACCGAGAAATGGAGGGAGGGAGCAAAAGACAGATAAAAAGAGAGAGAGGAGGGAGGCGAACGGGATGGCAGCTGGTGCTTCCCACCAACCTCCTGCTGTCTGAGTTCTGTCTTCTCACTTCGTCTTGGGCTTTCCATACCTATCTATACGACCATATGCATGCAGAACTCATACTTCTGTCACAGTAAACTCTAAATTTAGCTCCCGCTGCAATGCAGGTGACAGGCCGTAGCCAGCAGCATCACGCTCACACAGCTGAGTGAAAAGAAAGCATCCCAGCTGTTTTTGGAGCAAAATGAAAAGGCACTTTAATCTGCCGCTCCACCCCACCCTGCCGGCCATCTCACCTCCTTTTTCCTCTCCTCCACTCTGAAAAAGGTCACAGGTGCCAAAAAGACTCCAGAGCAGCCATCACGCTTCATTTCCTCTCAGACTTATCTTATTCACTGCTTCATGTTGTTTGCCTGTATGGATTTATGACATGCCCGGATGCCCTTTGGGTAATGTGTTGAAGTAGGGGGAAAAATAAGGGGATTGTGTGCTTGGATTATTAATATGATATATATTTTTATTTCTGTGCCACATCCCCAGCTGCCTGCAGAGGATTTGGGGGAGCACCCTGTCCTCTCTGCTGTCTCTTCATCTCCCTCTCTATTTCTCTTTGACTCTGTCATTGTGGCAGATTAGTGACTGAAAAGGTACAATTTGCAGTGTGCTCACAAAGAGGAGGAGGTAAGAGGATCTGATTAATGCACATTCCCTCTTTATATATTCATGATGATTTCCTGGAGTCTATTAGAAAGACATGACTTATTCAAGTGGGGGTTTTGATTTGCTCTGTCTCTGCCGTCCACTTTCCATCTTTCATTTTCCAACGCTCGTCCTGTTTTCTTTACTTTTCTCTGGGTTTGAACTCTTCTTTTTCCAGCTGGTTTGATCTCTGTCCTACCTATTTTCCTCCATCCCTCTCTCCTTTCATTCTACGCTGCTCCAATTGATTAGATGTGACAGATTATATCCATTCGGCTCCACTTAGCTCAGACTGGTTGTATGAGAGTGAGGGTTTTGACCCCCTCTTGGTTGGGACTGTCATCTATTATGGATCCGGAGGGAAATGGTGTTGTGATGACTTTAGTTCAGTGGCCGCCCACCCGCCTGCCTTTCTGTGAGGTCCTCATTATGCATTCACGACACTGCAGGACTATTTTTGGGAGCCGAATGGCTGAAGTTATGATTCTGTGCAGCTAAAGAATCATATAAGCTAAAATGTTATATATCAATCCAGTTCCAGTTTTGTTCACATGAAATGCTCCCAGCTGTGATCACTGCTTCAAATGGACTCACTGAACTTCTGATGATTCCTGGTTCTTTTCCTTCTCTTCCTCATTCATGCATGCAGGTTCAGTCCCAGTCTAGCTCCATGTCTTTATAAGGAAAGTCTTCCAGGTCTCTAAATACTGACTATGGACTCATAAACTTGTCACACTACAGGTTTTTGAGTTACATTATGTAGCATTATTAGATTATTCAGAATGAGGAGACTCACTGTTTTAAGACTCAGTACCAGTGAAGAACAATTAGAAACATCTCTGATCATCTCCATCACATCCTGGACATAACCTGTTCTATCTCCTCCCCTCTGGGAGACGCTACACAGCACTGTAGGCCAAAACAAGCAGACCCAGGATCAAGTTATGTTCAGTTGAGCGGCTGTTAGCTTGTCATTTATATTTTACATGTTTTATTATTTCTTTACCTCGTATGTGGTTTTAGTCAAAGTGAAAGTAACACTGAATCTCTACCGGCTCCCATGGTTCTACGTCGAGCACAATGAGAACCTCCCCTCGGTAACAAACCATCATCTTATAGGATATGAACTTGACAGGCAGTATTTCTAAGCTCTCTGCCTCTAGTGCGTAAAAGAGGAATTATTCTGCTCCAGGCAGCACTGAAGATGACCCCAGATGAGACTGTCTTTTCAAAAATGTCGAGTAAATGTATAACCCACTGTCAGGAGAGCTTGCTAATGAGGATGATACACTTCTTTCATCATGGAAACCTGGAGTGAAATTATCTTTTTTTTTTTTTTTTTTTTTTTTCCAGGTGGACTTTGCTATCGGATTAAGATGAGATAGACTTAATAGCTGCTCTGCCTGACAGCAGGAAGTCTCCTCAGTGAGAATATCAGCATAAAGCTGAGGTTTCTAGAGGATGTGCATCAGGATTCTCCCATGCAGCCTGCAGCGTTAACAGTCTGCTGGGGAACCCTTTACACAAGGTGTATGCAGATCAGTGGGGTCAGCTAGTAACTGTCCGGCCTCATCCTGAGAGCATCACTTCCTGGTTCATGACCTCAGATCGACCTTTAGAGCTGGATTCTGTGGCTCCACAACAAGACATCATGCAGCAAAATTACAGTTACATTTGAATAAATTAGCTAAATGCCATCCTACTTTCTCCCAACTTCTTCCAAGGAAACAAAGTTGGCTCTATCTGTCGCTGGCTGCCGATGCTGCAGGGAGCCTTTAGAGACAGTAGTTAGTCTGTGGGCAGCACAGATGGCCACAATCCTGTTACACAGCTCCTTATTACACACTCCCTCACTGGCACATAGACACATATATGATATTGAGCATGCACATGCAGCGATCCTCAGCCTACTCCTCAGACTTCTTGTCATATCAGGGACAGAGCTGCAATCAAGCTCTTTCCTGTATTTTTGTCAGCTCAGTGAGTTACAGTTCCCTTTGTTTGCAAAATTAAGTTAAAAAAAAACTAATGAAAAGTGTAAATAGAGACCTTCAACAGAAGGCAGTATTGGTGAACATGAGTACAGAGTCAACACAGCTATAATGAGTCACATAGACAGGGTTGATCAAGCATGTACATGCATTCAGTGTACAACCGCTGAACAAGTGCCGCCCATCACTTTGAGGGGAGCCGATATGTGTGCACAGCTGTACTCAGGCGATACACTCTTATGCTTGTGAGCCCTGTGCAGCAGTTAGACGCCTCCTCAACAGACACACATTATGTTTAAGCAAGTAAACACAAATATAGCTTTAAGCCTCTAAATGCTCCTGTTAAAATATTCCAGTAGAAATAGCAGTGGATGTTTCAACTGCAAAACTACAACATTAACAAGTGGAACAGTTTCAGGTCAAACAGTAGGTGAAGCGCTGAGCTGTGGGACGTCTAGCTTCACGCTTCAACGGCACTAAAACAGGGTTCCCATGGTTCCTTACATTAAAATCAGGGTAATTAAGGCCTTAAATTGTCTTAGATATGCTGTAGGTATTAAATTTTAAGATGGTGCATTTAATGTCAATAGGAAAACACACTAATTTACTGCAATTTTGCAGGTTATTTTGTTCACAAAATTCACTTCTTTGTTCTTGAAAGTTGTGAAATTAAAGTTGTTAAGTGTTATTCAATCCTTAAAAGTGAAAAATATTTCATAAAAATGATTATCAGAGAATCAGTTATCAGATTTTTTTTCCTGCTAAATATCAATATCAGTATCAGCCTCAAATACTCCATATTGGTCGTGCCCTACAATAAATAGATTATTTTCTACCAAAGAAATTGTTATGACATTTTTGGGTCTTAAACTATATTTATTGAGGTCTTAAAAAATGGTCATTAAATGTGACCTTTAAAACGGTGCAAGTAACACCACTGCCTGTGAAATATATAGGACAACATTTAAGTTAAAGTGGGTGTTACAGGGTGTCTGTTCATATCCGAACCAGAACATACAACCCTCTGCCCTTCTTGTTGTTAAAGCCAGGTGCCACTGTAGCTAGCTAGCTACTAGCTTTATATCTGAGTAGTACCTGATGGATTTGACTTCATCACCTACTGCAGACATGATAAACAAAATACTGTAGGAGCTCTCTCTGCAGACAGATTTCTGCCTAAAGTCATTATTTCTTTGGTGAGAAAGAGAGCTGACTTATGAATGTTAATGTTTGGTTTATTTTTATTTATGCATAAATTAACAGAATGCAAATCAAATTCCTCCAGATTATCACTGTATGCTTCACTCACAGAGTTTAGCTCTCTACCTTCCTCTATAAATGTCCCCCCTCCTCCTTCTCCTAGTGAGGAGTCATGCTGGTTAAAAACTGTCAGGAGAGCAGACTGATCCTTGTTTCACTTCTTGCTCCAACTGTGGAAGGAAATAAATGGCTGGGACTAAGAGGGAATTAAGGAGCAAGCACTGTACAATCCTACCTATTGAACAGGCAGAGGATGGTGTCCAGAACAGCTGCCGTTACTGTGGCAACCAGCGGCTTCAGCATGACATGGATAGGGTTAGTGACTTTCTGTAAGGTTTAATGTTTCATCAATGTTTCACCAAACTTTACCATGAGTTATGATATGCTTCATCATGACACCGAGCATCTCTAATAGCATATTTATGAAGGTTACAGAGACATTCAAAGCTCTAATGGTCAGTTCTGTCCTTTCTGGATCAGTGGTGCTCTGCTACCAAACCCCTTTACCTTTTTAGTGTAATTTAGTTATGGAATATTTAGTGTTAGCATTGTTGAGTTTAAATGTTAACTATATTACTTGTGTTTCTTTTGGGTGCTTAAGATTGATAAAACGGGAAACATTGTTTTGTGACATTAATGCAGCTCACGCAGAGATGTTCAATTGACTGTTAAATGATTGATGCAAACCTCCCTGCAATGAAAAGGTCACATTAATAATCATCCTAATGATGGAGCTGTCTGTTTCACTGTGAGCCGTTTATTCAGGTGTTACAGCACAACGTCGAGCACAAACACAGGACCTGTAAGCCACAAATGGGAAACAGAACTCTCACCTGGCACAGGTATGAGGAGAAGTAAATCATGTCATGCTGACCCACAGTCTCTACTGATAATAGTGGTGTCATGTTTATGTTATTTCATCCCATCAACACTCAACCATTGAGCCGAGACAGCCTATTATAATATTACTGGTAAAATGCACTGATTAGTTTCTGTCTCTTGGAAAGCGCAAAAGCAGTAACATCTCCTCATAACATCTTTAACCACATCACACACACGCATCTAGGCTATTCTATGTGATCTTCTTTTGATAACTAATGTAATATTTTCTCACTGATCCTCCCCTGGAGCCCCCTAAGGAGGTCTGACTCACACTTTGAAAGCCTCTGCTCCACACATTTATATTTACATGTTTAAAAGGAAAGATGCTGTTGAGCTTGAATCAAACCTAAAACCAGATTTTTGGGCTCCACTGCCATGTGAGGTCTATAAGGCCATGCCAGTTTGAGCTGTCTGACATGTGTCTGTGGGCAGCAGTGTGCAGAGGGATGCCAGGGTTCATGCCCCTCAGATGGATGCAGTGACCCCACTGACAGGGTCAAGAGGAGGGTCACGACATTGGCATTGAACCTCAACAAGCTCCTGAGGGGGGAATCTGTTGCTGGTGCTGCACTCTGACCTGCCTCTAAGCAACCATAATCCACCACTGGAGATTAATACACATTTATGTTTTTGGAGGCAAACTTAAGATGTGAACTCACTGTCACCTGCTGGTTTGTAAAATATGGTTTTAAGTTCTGCATTCAGACCATCACCAAGTTACACTTATCTTTGATGAAGTCAAAACACAACCAAGTCCCACGATCCCCTGATTTATGGTCTGTTTGACTCTAAATGGGACCACAATTTACTAAAATGAACATCCTGCTGTGTTGAAGAAGACCTGAAAGTAGAGACTAAGACCATAAACTGATAGACAGATCTGGTTTGAGGCTCTTGGTTTCACTTTTCAGAACCAGAAGTTGCTGCATAACCCATTAAAAAATTCTGTCTGGACCTTTTTTCTGTGTCCAGATGACGTGGAAATTACAATTTACTGCATGTTAAAAGAGAGTAATGATAGTTTAAAATGAGGAAAACACAAAAAGAATTTGATTTTAGAGATTCATTTGGAAAAACAAGGCAACTGAACATGAATATCAGGTTTTGCATTTTCAAGTTGACATTTGAAAAGTGTGAAAACTATTTACGATACATTTTTGTGAGTCTTTGTCTCCAAATGTGCAAAAATTGGTTGCAAAGTGAAAACTACACCACAGGGAGCAAAGAGGCTGCTTGTCAGACTCCCAGGAGACGCATGAATGAAATTACTGTAATGACACCATGTTGGCTGTAAAGAGAAATGTCTCAGTTTATTTCCCGATAGCACAAACCTCATGATTATGGTAATCCAAACACGTTAGGTGTTGAAGGGTTAAAGTAGTTTTTGTTCATTGGACTAAACAAGATGGAGATGTTTCTTCTGGGAGGGAAAATTACCTCATGTAATTAAAAAATATTTGTATATGGACTTTTTCCTTTTACGTTGTGTCATGTTCTTGGGTTGAGCCAGTGAAGTATCTTAGACATTGTATTGACCCACACCTGGACAGATCAAAGCCAGATAATTTGGCATTTCCAAGGTTCATCCTAAACATCCAGACACACTAAAGAGAGGAGTAGCTTTCCATTAGCTGTCCCCCTGGTCCCTAACAGTAAACATGTGAACACGAAGCAAACCTTCACATGTAGACGAGAGCACAACATCTGTGAGGAAGTATGGCGTACAGCAGGAAGATGAAAACTCCTCAGAGCTCAGCAGAAGTCCAGGAAACGTCACCGCCAAGACAAGACACGACAAGATACTAGAGTGTGGGGGGCTGGGTTGCCATAGTTACAGTCTGTCACCTTGGCACGCGGTGGTCTCTTTCTCATTGTCTTACCCTGTACGCCCTCTCTTTTTCACACATCATACAGGACATATGTGAGTGAGAGGGACTGAGATGACAGAAAGCATGAAGCGACCTGCACTTCCTGTTTTAGGAGCAGGATTGATCGTCTCATTTTGATTCAGAAACACTGGTACACTTTACCAGGGGTCTTCCTCACACAGCCCACCGAAACAATTTCCATTATGATTCAACATTTTTGATAAAAGACGCTGCCAATCAAAGCAAAGCTGAGCATCACAGACGAGAGAAAATGAGTATATGTGTGTTTCCTACAACCTCAGTCACCACTGACAGTGGTACTGCTACCACACACACACACACACACACACAAAACTCATGTTCACTTCTGGCTTTATTCACACACACTCCTCCTCTCCTCTTTCAGTTGCCTCTCCAGTGGGAGGTGAAGAACAATAGATGATGAATGAGAGGAGCCATGTAGGCTTTGTGAATCAGACAGCTGTGTATTTATAGTGGCTACCCACTCACCCTCCATCACCAGGTACTCCACATTAGTATTACCAGTGTGGTGAACAGCGTTTGGCCAAAGTGGTGTTACGCTGCCTCAAGGACATGCAGTCAGTGTGTTGCATGTAAAGAGGGAGTAAGAACACAGAGGGAGGCAGCATCTTATCCCTGCAGCCATAAGGCCAGAGGACATGAAGAGAAGTTTATTCCTGATGCTTTCATATTCCTGCGTTCACATGTCACAAGAGGAGTGAAGGCTGGCAAACTGGGAACTGGGAATCCCTCTGAGACACGAGCTAGATTGTCCAGAACATTAGCATGGACTCCATAAATATCTCTGTCATAAATGTCATAAATGTGACCAAACTGACTGGCACCCAAAATAGTTCTCATGTCGACTCCATGAGGAGAAGTCAACAGTGTTTGTAGGCAGATATGTAGATTCATTGATGTATATCTCCACCCACCACAGTGAGTGAGGAGAATCTGCCTGCAGTGAAACAGACTGGGAGCCTTGATAACTTCTAAACACATATGTAACAGGATGTTTGAATTTCTTTGCAGATTGTGCATCATCAAACTGAATCATAAATAATGTTTGTCAGACATGTCTCATGGAGTGTGATGTCTAATTCACTTTCAGGTTAGGGTTATTGGTGTTATTTTCTCTTAAAACTGTTAGATGGGTCACAACTTCTTGGAACAGGCATTTTAAAATATATTTAATAAACTTGTTTAACTTCATATTGTCCTCTACAGTGACACTTTTAGACAAGAAACATGGGTATAGCATGGTTTGGGTTAACAGAATGACTGGCAGATCATCCCACAAACAACTCTTTTGGCTCTGTGCTCTTTAATGCAGTTAATAGTCTGTTTGCTACTTCAGCACCACGGACAGCTCCATGGACTCATCAGTACTGTACAGCTCAGAGATTCAAACTGACACACCTGAGTCAGACAGAGGGGTCAGAGAGACGAACATATTCAACTATTCCACCCCTCTGCACTCTCTCTGCTACTATGGCAGGATAACAAGGGGCACTGCTCGCTGGTGGTCAGGGTTAAAAGAAAGCAGTGTTGACTGTCGGCAGGAAACAGGAAGCAAACGGCACCTATGAGATGATTTAACTGTCAAAGTGAGTGCTGTTTAAACAGTGTGCCTGCCAGCCAATCCAAAACATTTTCACAGTAGATGGATAAACACAGAGAGACAGACAGATCTCAGTCCGTCTCTCTCACACTGGAATGGGAACCTCAGGAGAATCAATTTCCCAGCTGAGAGTGTGACTGAGTGTTTCTGCTGGGCTGAGAAGGCCCATTACAGCTGGACAGCAGCTCTCCAGCCGCTCTGAGTGTAGTCCAGCTGCAGCCGCTGTCCAAAGTACTTTCATGCACTTTATGTCTGTCAGACGTGCACACACATCGAGGTAAATTGGTTTGGTTACTTTGCTACTGAGCCCAATCAGCTGGAAGATTCACACCATTGGGCTCGATTGGTGATGATTTCATCATGAAAGAACTGTGATGCAGTCTGTGAGGTATCATGAGGGGCTGAAACATGCAGCAGCTTTGTTCCAGGTTGCCTGCCACCAAGTCCTTCTCTGGTTCAAGTCCAGGTCAGACCAGGTCTGGAGTGTGGACTGACACCTCTTCATCAGTGCATGTATGTCTCATAACCTGAGTGTGATGTGCAGTAAAGAAAAAAAATACCAACAGAGTGAAAAGTGAAATTCCTTCACTGAGGGATTAATCCAGGAATTTGTCCTCTAAAAGGACAATTTAAGTTTTAATGTTTCAAATTAAGCACTGTCGCCTCACAGCAAGAAGGTACCGCCTGGGGCCCCGGCCTGGGGCCTTTCTGTGTGGAGTTTGCATGTTCTCCTCATGTCTGTGTGGGTTCTCTCTGGTACTCCGGCTTCCTCCCACCATCCAAAAACATGCATGGGGATTAGGTTAATTGGTTAATTTAAATTGACCGTAGGTGTGGATGTGAGTGTGAGTGGTTGTCTGTCTCTATGTGTCCTGTGATGAAGTGGACACTTGTCCAGGGTGTACCCTGTCTTTCACCCTAAGACAGCTGGGATAGACTCCAGCCCCCCTGACCCTATGAGAGGATAAGAGGGAGAAGATGGATGGATGGATGGATGGATGTGTCAAATTAATAAAAGCTACAGTCTGATAGTTGATCTTTCCGCATCATGACCACAATGCAGAAATTCATATTCATGAAGCAAACTCTTAAGTCAAAATCTGCGCACAACATGCTCCACTGGAAATCCTGTAAAACATAACTAGAACAAACACAGTCGTCTGCCAGCGTTCGGTATTAAATGCCGGACACCCCCACAGTACACACTGTATAATTCCTGAGATACAAGGAGCCAAAGGTAGTGGTGATCCTACAGGGCACAAAGTGCTACTGATCTTCTTATTGTGCAATGCTATTATCAGTGTAATCCTTTAAGATGTATATTCTGTGTCTTCTTTTCAAGTGGTGATCACAGGTTCTAGCTCAGGTCAAAGCAGGAAGCCATGCAGAGTATACATATAATGTAGATACATATGATCTTTAACTCTGCAAAGTTACATCATGTTTGACTACTTGTCCAAAAGGTTTTAACAAACACAAAACTTTCCAATAAGAGAACTCACATTATTCATGAGTCGAACAAGTTATGAAAACTTAAAACCTAAGTGGCTTTGTGCCGGGAACTTCCTGTGAAAACTGTAGTTTATTTTGAAAGCACTCCATGCATGTCAGCAAGTTATTCCAACATGCCGTCCCTGACATGTCCTGAAGTAACACGAAGGGGAAGTCAGTGTCCATTCTCTGAGGCGTTGGTACCAGATGAGCTGAGAAATAACTGTTAAAACAGTCTGCTGAGCCAGAGTCCTGTATTTTCTTGATCCATCCATCCATCTCGACCTCCTCCTTCACAGACTTTGCTGCTCTTTGTACTACATCACCTGGCTTCCTTAGAGACAGCCCTGCCTGTTTTGTGGGTTATTCTCTACATGAATTACAGAGCATTGCTTTCTGTAGCTCGGTAGGCAGGATGAGAACAATCTGTCCTGTGCTATAACACAAAGTCACATTGTAAAAATGTTGAAATGTTCCTTCCCTACAGACACTTCAGGGGTTGACCTGCTACTGTTGCTCTAAATCCACGAGCAGAAGCTCCTTGGAAAGTTTCTGCAACACATCAGCCTCTCCAGCAAAGGCTGTCATCTTATGTCATGATATGTTCTACCTTAGCATCAGTTCTTATGCTGAAGCCAAGCTCAGCTTTACTTGCACATGTTGCACTTTAATGTTAATCACAGCACTGGCTTGTCTCATGGAGATACTAACAACGCTTTAAATGATCTAATTCCAGCACGGACTTAGAAACTGTTCAGGTGTTAAAATCTTTTAAAACCTAATAATGAAATACCCAAGCATTTGTGTGGTAAAGAATTTCGGCACAATAATTGCCACAGCATGCAGACAGAACTATTTAAGGCTTTACTGTAGATTTGTTGCTACTTTGTGTAGACCTGGACACATGGGAAGGCTGGTATATAGTGCAGCATTTTAAAGGCTTTCTGAGTGTCGTTAGTTTAGATAAAACCAGTTAGTAAATGAAGCAACATAAGTACAGAAAACACCAAAACACCAGTGTAACTTCAAAATAACACTGTGCTTCGTCACACCAGCAGTCTCCCAGGTCAAAGTCATGATTGTTGGACTCCACCTGTCCTCCCTGTTCATTCTACATCACTGATGCTGAACGTAACATATTAGTGGTGATGCATTTACATTACACTCTGTACAGACATGATGCGAAATGACACGCCAAAAGCAACAACTCCATTCTCACTGCGCGCTCAATGATTTGTGATTACCCTAGGCATTTAACCAGTTGTGTTTTTTTTAATGTCCAGGAACAATAAGTATAGAAAAAAATCATAACAAGAACCACTAGCTTAAGTTCAAAATAACTCAACACTACTTTTAGATATGACCGGTGGAGTCCTGGTTGGAAGGCCTGTTTATATCAACATTTTAGCAGCTTGCTGTGTTTATGAAAATAACATTTCTTGATACTCTTTAATGACGCTCTTTGGTGGATTATTTGTTTGCTGAATTACAGCAGGAGCTTGGGCAGATTCAGAAAAGATGGTTAATCTAATTTTATCAGCATGTTTGATCGTTACTTATGACTGTGTTGTTAGTTTCCTTGATTTTTTTTGAATGTAGTACTGCTTCATGACCTGCTTTAATCTTCTTTAATTGTTATGCATTCAGGCAGTTTGTCCAGTTAGTCTTACATGAATGAATGCCGCTGCATTAACACAATCAGTGACAACTCTAAATATAATATCACTGTGCTTTATAATATAATTTGGACAAGTTTGGTGGGCCGGATTTAACCTGTGAGAGCCTCAGAGAGGACACAGGCAGCACTCAAGAGATTCAATCTATTTTTATCAGCCAGCCCAGAACCAGGGTTCATGAAAAAGAACAAATAGGGCCATTAAAACCTCATGGCTTTTCTCTTAAACTACAACAAATAAACAAACCACAATAAAAGGAGAACTACTTTGTCACCACTCCGTTATATTTAAGGCTTTCTGGTGGTCACAGGACATAACGCTGATTGATAAAAGGCCATTTTGTTTTCTGCTCTTCGAACAGTCTCATATCATTTACACCAGTCTGTGTGCGCTTGTGCCTCCGGCTCCAATCACCCTCTCATGTTAGCCTCGAAGACGTGTGTTTGTGCTAACATGAGAAACAAGTCTTTTGTGGATGAGACCGGATCAATAGAGCACTAGTCTGCTGCTGATGGGCTCTGCTGTGAGCCAGTCAGCAGGATCTGTGAAGGGTTAGCATGACAGCATGCTGTCTTTGTCCTGACGAGCATGAGGTAGCATGAGAGGACTGCTTCTCACTCTCTGTGCTGTACTTCAGGGGTGTTTCTAAACAAGAGGTTTTGTGACTGAGTGATTCAAAGATGAGATGATGCGGAGCTGAAATGGAGTTCAGCATCCACTAAATGTTTCCTTGGTTGGCTTTGAGCAGGAGAGGAAAGCTATGAAGACTGACTTGAAGACACGCATAGTCCAGTTTCTTATTTCCCTGCAGTCCTTTCTTCTCCACTGTTTGTGCATGGTCACTATCAATCTGTCTTTGTTCATCTTTCTGTGGCATTTTTATGCTGCCTCTGAAAATCACTTTGCATTATAAACTAGAAACTGAACAGAAACATTCACTTCGAACAGAGTTTTTGGAAAATTAGAGTTTTGTTGATATTGGCATTCATATTCCGTATATACATTTCTTGTTTAGTTTTATGGAGATTAGTATCAGTACAGAACTATAAGAATGAGTAATCTTAATGACAAACTTTATTTTCATGGTTGGCAGTGTATTAGAAGAGCCTGGACTGAAATATTCACGATAAAACACACTACACTCACACTCCTGCATCAGCTTCAGTAACCATTTATTCATATTTGGGGGGTCACAGGGGATAGAGCTCATCCCAGCATGCCATGGGCAGGAGGCAGGGAGACGGCCCAGACAGGTCGGCGGCCCGTCGACAGGCTGCATCACACACATTCAGTGTGAAATGAAACCATAAAATATTCATGAACACACTTGAGGATCATAAAAAGCACGTTAGTCCAGAGCTCCCCAGAAGCAACAAACAAAATATGTATTTTGTTAATATTGCAAGGCACAGATATAAATGCAGTGATACTCACAATTTAGCATCAGGGTTTCAAACTGGAATGGTCGCTTACCAAACCACACACTCAATTTTTCAATGAAAGTCATTTTGAAATGACAAAAAAAAACAAAAAACAATTAAGTGGCATATTTCTGCAGCAGGAGCAGGCTGCATGAGGGTGAGAAATAAGATAATACACCTGTGTGATTCACTACAACACATTCATATGAAGGGAAACATTGTTTAGTTGCACATATAAAGCTATGCTGTCAACATATATCTGCAGAGAGCTTTGCAGGAGACGAGTGATGTTTCTGCTTGTGAGTGAAGCACTTTGCATTTGTAAAGCAGAGGGGAGGAGCTGACACAATTACAAACCACACTAATGAACAAATGAATCCTTATTATCATCTGTTTACCTTTCAGCACAAATGCAGCACATCCGGGCGCTTTTTTTACAGTGAACAGTGAGCCAGGCTTTGCATTATGCATGCAGTGACATACAGCAGATGTATAAGAGGGCGGCAGAAACAAACAAACAAACAAACAGGAAGCCCTGTGATACTGAGGGGGTGAGTTTTACAGTTCTGACACTGTGTGTGTGTTAATCTCCTCCACAGTTGAGTGTGCCTGTGAAACATCAACACTGTGTCATCACATTTTTCCTACAAAGTAGGATGAGGAAGGGTGAGAAGATAAAGAGGAGAACAAACAGGCAGGAAAGAAAGTGAAGCACGAGGAGGAGCATGTTGAAGGTACTGATGCAGCATCTCGTTAACACTGAATCCATTCTGTAGGTGTGTGTCAGAGAGGTGTGGTGTGATGAACATGCAAGACCGTTGAACTGATGGTTAATCTGCATGGACACGCATACATAAACCTGCAGGAATTAATGGAAAATCCATCGTTAACACTGTTTCTAAGTGCTCAGTATTTTCATGTGAAGAAGAAGAGCTAAATTAATGAGTGTACGTAACTTGTTATTGTTGGATAGGAAGGTAAGCATGCATGCACACACAGACAGAGACAGGTCATTTTGAAGTCGTCCCTCTGAACCTTGTGGCTTTTCTCTGCGTCGGCTCAGTCAGCAGAGATAAAAGAACTGTGACACTCTTTGTTGTGGTTCGGTGTCAGAGGGTGAATGTGAGGTGAAAGAAGAAGCTGACTTTTTCTCTGTATCTTCGTCTGTGTTCTTATCATTCATATTAAAATGCTGACACTGGAGAGACAGGCTTTGAGTCACTGTTTAAGGACCCGATACTTCTACCGCAGCAACAAATGCATTATTTTGTCAGTAAACACTTTTTGCCACAGTTCAGGTTGTGTTTGTGGCAGAAAGCCCTGAAGGCAAACTTATCCCATGAGCAAAAGATAAAGGCAGGTACACAGTGTTTTCTCTGCAAGCTTTGAGTCCAACATGGATCACTGTGTGGTGCAAGCATTTCTCTGTGCTGTGTGAAGCTGAAGCCTCTGGCTTAATCAATGCATTCTGAATCATCATGGGTCACATGTGAAAAGCACACTGCTGCACTGTTGTGTCCCACCGATCCTGCATAGAAAGGACCAACAGCACTGAAGCCAGCATGTGAAACCAGATGAAGAAAATATATAAAAACGAGAACATCAGGAGGATTTCAGGCAGAGCGTGGAGCAGCTTTTAAAAATATTCATATTTAAATGTCAAAAATGGATTAAAAGCTCCTTGAGTCAATATGAGAATAACCATCTTCCCTTAAAGTGCACCGTTCACACTTATGTAAAAGGGATTGGCTCTCACTAGCGGAAACGAGATGCAGGCATCTGTGTTCCCAGTGACACAGGAAGACAAACATAAAGCCGCCCCACAAGCGCTGTCAAGACAATTCCACAGCTCTCCAGGGTGAACATGCTCTGTATATTATGGTCTGCCTGTGCTACAAACTAAGGGGAACAAATGAAGGCGAGATGTTAGCACGCCGCTCTCAGAAGAGAAGCTAGCCTTGATCTGGAAATTCCCGCACAGCTAACACACAAATCGAGGTCACAACATCCAGCGTTGGTTTCCTGTGAGATGCTGACGTTAATGCCATTTGTTATGTAACGTATGTAGGCGATGTTACGTCTCCTAAGTGCCTGTGGTTCTGCTGCAGATGCACACAATAGAGATGTGGCCAAAGGCACAAAACAACTTCGGAAATATAGAATCCAACATGGACTTTGCTTTCTCTGCAGCTCGTCGTAAATTTTTTATAAAGAAAGCAGAGGCAGTATAGCAGACACATGGCATCTGTGTGTGTGTGTGTGTAACCAACCGCAGCTTATTAACCTATCCACTATGCACAAACACAAGCAAAACAGAATTGGATATCTAAACACAGAGAAATTGTAATCACTCAATGCCTCTCTCATTCTGTCTTGCTCTCCCTCCTCCTCCCTCACCCCTCTGCTGAGAGGGCTCATAAATAAAGCAGGCTAAGATTGCAGCGCCTGCAGCGATAAGGGATGCTGGCTGGGAAAGCGTGAGACCCAGTGTACCACATGGGGAGAGGGCAGAGACAGGCACAGGGTTTGTGTTTGTGTATGCGGGTGGTGAGGTTCTGCAGAACGGTACAAAGCATCAGATCTGGAAGAACAGCTCCTGTGTTTGGGGACCAATTAGGAATTTACTGTTGCTGCCACTAACCTGAGGAACATATAACCTGACATCACCTGGTGAAAATAGTTAGCATACAAATGTGAACAATGTGAAAAGTGGTAGTATACTGTTTACCAAGAGGAAAGAAAATGAAACCATCCCTAAACATCAACAGTCCAGGATCACTAAGCTTTACATGCAAAATAATTTCAGAACCTTATCTATTCATAATGGTTTTAAATCATATCCAGTTTAAAAAGGAACACATTTGGAATAAAACACCAGTTCATTAAAAAGCTGTTTATGCAATAATACATGACGTATGTAAATGCTATAGCCAAAGTCACATTCCCATCACAGGGTTTACACACAGACTCTTTGTGTTTATTTGTGGACAAAGTGTTCATGAGCATGTGTGGAACGAGTCCCCCAAGTGGACAGATAAAAATGATCTTATGGGACCACGATGGTAAACTGGACATGATCATTCAAATCAGGTCTTGGTCTGAAATTAAGTGTGTAATTCAGTTTTGTGATGGGTGTGAGGAACAGGTAGAGATAAAACCATTTTATATCTGTGGGTCTGCAAGACAAATCCCTGTCTGTGACCTGATCGCACTGAATGTTGATGCATCTTGAATGCATCTTATGCTTTCTGCAGTTTGAGACTGCATTTTCTACCTATAAGACATTACAGCTCATATTTAGTCCTCAACAAACAAGGGACCACCTACAGTACCACTGCTTCTTTAATCAGCCTTATCAGGAATAAAAGCACTGATAATGAGCTGCTAATACAGGTACATGAGCATGGCAATTATTTTTATTCATAACTATAATTTAAGTTGTATATACCTGTTATTTTATGTCCTTGTGATGAGAATCTGTGCTGCTGTAGGGTAAACATGCACTAGCTTATCATATGTTTACATTTTATGTTTGAATTCTTATAAAATGCTTTCATGGACAGACTGAGGTATTCCTGTTGTTACCATACATCACAGGTCTCTATTTTTTGTAGTGCTACCATGGTTCATTCTTTATAAGTGGTGCTTTCATCTAACTGTATGCTTCATTTGACAAATTGATAATATGCTAAGTGTGGAAGTTGATCCTTTTTTCATTCTTGCGTGGGATTTCCAGAGGTTAGGTTACAGTGACATTATTGACATTGTGTCATAACAGCCCATAAGCTTGTGTGACGTCAATCAAGAGACTCAGTGGCCCAGTTTGCACAGCTGAAACTTTCTCCTGAAAATGAGATCGGCCCCTCGCTGTGCAACCCAGCAAGGCTGTCCCCCGAGGGACATCACGACCCAACACAAGCCCTCCGTCCCCGAAAAGGACAGCTCTCTTCCAAGGCTGTTAACAGCCCTGTGCATAAAGTCTGCGATAGCCACTTCTCTCTCTCTTCGCTCCTCCCTGGTTCCCTCTATGAGTCCAGTGAGGGATCCTCTGGGGCAAGAGCATCTAGAAATTTGCCCCCGTAGCTATTTTGAAACCGTATTGGACCGGCTGGCTCATTTCCGCCTTATAACTCCCTCATTATGTGACGCAAATCAATTATGGATGAAAAAAACCCTGCAACGGTGCACAGAGGTCCTTTCATGTGTCAAACCCCACAGCCTGCCAGAAGAGCACAAAGAAAAGATGAAGGAAGGAGGAAAAGAAGGAGATAAAAGGGAATGTGGAGGATACGAGACAGAGTGTGCTTTCTGTCTCAGACTGTTGCCCAGTGCATCTGTGCAGCATCTCTGGCCACACTGCAGGTTGCCAGATTTGGCTGCTGACAGCTTTTATTGCTGGTCTGTATACAGGCATGACAGTCCAAACCATGCAAGCATCCTGTGATGAAAAGACTTCAGGGAGGCGTGCAGAACTGTTGTGCCCAGTTTGGTGTTCACCGACAAAAAGTTCCTTCATGTAACTGCCCCAAAACCACATCCTGTCGTTTTTAAATTTCTTTTCGTCTGCACAGGTTCAACAGATGAAGACATGACATTGCTTACAGTGAATAAACATACCATTTCCTTCTCTGCTCAACAGTTTTTGTTTTTGTCTCTGTCTTCTCACATCCTCTCCACTGTTCCTGACCGTCCCTGGTCTCCATCTTCCTCTCCATTTTCACACATCTGCCCTTCCTGTTGGGCTCTGCCTTTCACTCTCCTTCATTCATTTGCTGTCAAGCCACCAAGGTTAGACATACTGAATTACAGTTCTCCTTCAGGATGACTCCTAACCTCTGCTGCCTGGCTCCAGTTTTGTGTTTTTTCTTCTCCAGCCTCTGTGGTGACATTTTTGAGAGCTGGGTTGTTGATGCGTGTCTCATAGCGGATATGCAAAACAATCAATTTCCGGTGCAGCATCTGATGGCCTGCTGCTCTCTCTGTCTCTCCAAAGACAAAATAAAAATCACTTTCCCTTCATCTTCCCTCACTGCCTCTCTCCATCAATTCCCTTCTCCCTCTCGCTTCAGAAGCCGTGATTGTATTTGGGCTAAAGTGGAGCAAGGGCAAGGAGAGACCTTTCCCTCTGAGGCGGCGACAGCCGGCCATTTAGACAGTGTGGAGCATAAAACACACAGGCCTTGGCATATCACTAAGTCCCTACACACTTGAGTAGCAGCACCATCCATGCATTATTACACTGGCTGAACACAGCGCTGCAAGACTGAGCACAGATTTATGCTCAGTGAGAGGAGGGAAGTGTGTCCAGGGGCAATGACCATGTAAAGATGCAATAGATGAATGGAGACATAGATAGATATCACATATAGCAAATAGAAACCATCACTTACCTGCTCGGTAGAAAGCAAGATGTATGCAGGAGCAGAAAGCAAAAAAAAAAGAAGAGACAAGATTAGAAATAACTGAGGCAAACTCTTAATGCCCAACCCCTGAAAAAGATGCAATCAAGTGCAAGAAACACCCAGCTGTGGTTTAAAGCATTAAGTCTTGGGACATAACCTTTCAAACAACTGTCAGGGCTGACTTCCTTTTGGCTGACTTCTCTGCGTGACGAAAGCTCGGCTGCAACCCTGTCCACCTTCCTCAAGAGATTTAATAGACCTTCCACAACAGGGACATGACAGCACGTCTCCACTGATTTACGGACACTTGTGAAGCAGTATTGAAGGAGAAAGAAGAACGCCTGCAGGTTGTTTGCAGAATGCAGCCTCATTTCTTGAGAGAACATAAGCAGTGTGAATAGATACCAAATGAGGCTAATGTCAGAGGAAAGGTATCAACAGATGCACGCACAAAAAAAAAAAAAACTTTGATGTTTGGTTAAAAGCATGTTCACATCGACGCTCCAACCTCCAAGCAAGGAGGGAACACATCAGGAATATGGATGATGGTAGGATTAAACCAGAGGTCTGTGCAAGTGAAGACTCCATAAATACTCATCTTCATCATTACTGACTTAAACACTTCAGAAGGTCTATTATCTAATGGGCTGTCACAGCAAACATGCACTCCACACCCACAGAGGACTAGTTACACAGACCCAGACAGGAAAATACAAGGAAACTTCAGAAAGTGTGTATTTACATAAGCCCTTCTTCGCAGAGTCTATGGGTGGAATAATAAGCCAGAGAAAGCTATCAGCTACAACACAGCGTTGAGCCAAACCCTATATGTGCAAATGCACTGTGCAAGCAGCACTGCTTGGCTCACTAGCATGCTCCATCTTATTCACCTTGTGTGGGTGTCAGATGTCCTGTATGTGATGTGCTCCAAATGAGAAACGAAATGAAAGACTATGACACACTGACAATTTCACTCCTGCCCTGAATATCCATTTCCTCTCATCTCTGTGACACTGCAGTTCATACGAATCCAACAGGAAGCTCTTGAGTGAAACTCATGTATCGCTGCAGTGAATCTAAATGTTCAGTCACACTGATGTTTCCTCAGCAGGGGAAACCCTGCTATGGAACTAACTGACAGCCATCAGCTGTCATGAACTGATGGGAGGCAGCTTCCTGCAAAACTATTTCATACAGGCCATCAACTTTTTACCCATAAGGCAACAGGTGCAACTCCCCTGAAGGCACCAGGTTTCCTGTCTATTTATGGTAATTCAATTAATTTCAGGTCAATTAAATAAATGTATTCATTGCCAGCAGGTCAAATAAAATTGTGCAAATTCGTTCAGTAATAGGAACCACTGAAGCACACTTCATTTGGAGTCCTGGTCTTCCAGCTTTCGATACCTTGGCTGTTTCAGGGAGTACGTTCTTAAATACAGGTTGGTTTCTTGTTTCTGGGGCTCTGGTCAAAGTTTTGTAAATCTTCTCCATGTAGTCTAAAGTGTGCATTATAAATAAACACATAAATTAAGATTATTATTCATTCATATTTATTCATCTGCTTTAGTTTTATTGAGATTCAAGCATGAGGCCTTCATCGGTGACTCAGGTGGGAGTGTGAGCATGCAGAGATTAAAACATGATCATGTGGATGATACATTCAGTATAACAAGGTCATGGTAGTTTAAGTGTTTTCTAAGGTCAAATGACAGGATCAAAAACCATTTTACCATCTTCAGACAGCTGTAGTCAGTACAAGAGCTCTTATCTGCCCATCAGTAGGAGCTGGGCTCGACATGAAGGGAGCAATTTAACATTTGATGGATTTTACTGCAGACCACAGCTGACCATCTGGGATCAACCCAGCAGTTCCCAAAAGGGAGTCCAAAGCCAGAAATAACTGGACAGAACATGATGGACAAGGACAATTAATGCATGCATACTGTGTTACTAATGTGTCGCTGAGCGGAAGGCTCATTAATTGTGATTGACTTCAGATGGACTGAGTGAAAGAAGGAGAGGAAAGCTGAATGATATTTGACGTGAACTTGAGCTGTTGCAGTGTTCAACAGATAGCTCGTGAGGCAGAGTCCTGGCCTTGTTTCTGGAGTTCAGCTCACTTGCTGCTCTATAATTCCGATGTCTTGTTCTGCAGCCTTAGCGCCCCGAGGCGGAGCGCATGCTGCAATCCTTTGAAATCAACCGAAAAAAGGGCGAATGGAATGATATCATTGGCTCGTTGGTGTGCAGGGAGCGTATCCTAGTTTCCGTTTAGCAGGCGACAACCTCATCTGCCCGCTTATCTGACAGATACTCAACACTGCATGAACATAGCAGCGCACACATTTGTATTGGCCAGCTTGTGAGTATCTAACACTCACTCTCTGCACATACAACTACTAAAACACCTCATACACCTTATCATTTCTCTACAACCTGAAACAAACAAGCAGATGTCCAGACTTTACTCTTTTAAAAGGTCTCTTTTCTCCCAAACAGAGTCCTGACAGTCCAGAGACACTACAGTATACTGTGGGGCCTGTATTTTCAATTGTTTTTCAAGGCCATTCCCTCCATTCCCATCTCAGATGTTATCCTCATTTTAACCTAGCCTAAATCGTTTCATATCGCCAGCCCCAAAATGTTCACTGAAACCCTATCATCTGCTTCCTCCCATGTGGCAGGTGGTATAATATGTTTGCATGATTGAGTGGGTGCATCCAGATAACTAACTGGTTCAGACCAGATTATTAGTCCCCTGCTAACTGGACCACACTGTCCTTACTAGCTCCCAATATACCTGCCAATGTGTTGTGTTAACTTTTAAGCATCCTGTACTAGTAGCTTACTAGCACTACGTCTCCTGTATCTCCTCTGTGGGTGAGGTAGTTTTGTTAGGGAACAGTGTGCAGAGATCAGCAGTGGTTGGAAGAAGGGAGCATGTTTATTCCTCAAACTGCTCACACACTCATGAAAATAAATATTTACATACACACAAATTACAATATCCTTTCAGTTTACTCATACACACCCACACTAAACAGACTGGGATAAAATACAACTGTATAGTACAACTGTATTTACTCGCCTGTAGATGAGAGCACTGACCCTGCTGTGGTTTGGGATTTAGATGTTTGTTTGTGTGTGTCTGTGTGTTTTGTACATGCTACATAGTGAGGACTCTCCAACCAACACAGTGAGGACATGGTGGCTGGTCTTCATCTCTTCAAGGAGTTGTTGCTTTTTGAGAGTTGAGAGTGAGTTTTAAGGTTGAGGTCAAGGTAGGGGTCAGGCATGGAGTTATAATGGCTGTGGTTAAGAAAAGGGCCTAGAATGTCTTGTGTGAATTATGGTCCTCACAAAGCAGAAGAATGGGAATGTGTGTATGAGGACATTGTTAATAGCCTCTGTGCCGTTTCAGCTCAAAGTCAAGATGGTTGATGACACACACACACACACACACACACACACACACACACTCTCTCATATCTACTCTGCAGTATTCAGGTAATAATTCCAGAAAGCATAACAACAGATCTACCCAGAGCTGCACCTTAATACAAAGAGCAGGTGATTCATGTCACATCATGCAGCACTCTGCTGGAAATGTGACTCACAGCTCCATCATGCTCACACACAATGTAAGCAAGTTATGTTCATGTAAACAGAAGTCATATACGCGCCCGCATTTGCTCATCAGACCTACAAATGTAGTAACGGTGCTGTATACAGTCACACAAAGGTTTGAATAACGGCTCTGCAAAGATAGAAATGACTGAAATGCTGCAGAGGAGCTTTTGATTTGTGTCATGGTGATGGTATTTTACAGAAGACAAAGCAACTAAAGCAATGGCCCTGCATCAAATAAACAACATGATGACAAATGACAAGGTCATCATAGCAAATCTGGAGTGTGAAATATTGTTTTTACCAAGGTACTTATGTATAAAAAAATAATGTACATGTTGATCCATCTGACCAGGCTAATAGTTTTCTAGCGATAACTACAATTTCTGACGTGTCTCAAACTTTAAGAAGCCTTTTTTGTCCAGCTGCTAATGGAACATGATGACGGTACTTGATGGTTTATTTCTGAATATAAGCATAAGTATCCATTCACATTCAACACGCTGCAGCATGACCTTGTTTGCGTGACTGGGAGTTGACACACACACATATTTTTACAGACATATGCTCGTCTATCAGGTTGTTTATGAAGAAATAAACGTCCCCAGGATCTATGTGAGTGATACTCTAAGTGCATCCATTTTTGCACTGCTGTGTGTTCCTGTGTGAGTATGTGCACTGCAGTCACTGAACCACACACTGATACAGACAGGGGATCCGCTCTCTCGGAAGTGCTCAGACAAGACTTTGTCACGGCATGGGGAGGATGTCACAGAGCTTGCACTTTATGCAAACAATCTGAACGTATAAGTTGTGCAGAAAACAGACTCAGTCACACACAGAAGCAGATCGGTCTGTTTGGCTGCTCATCCCAATCGAGAGGCCCTTTGATCACACATCAAACAGATAACAACCTGGGAGACGACACGCATGCACACACACACAAGCACACACACACGCTGATGCACGTGCACAGAAACGCTCAGAGCAGAGTGTGAGGATTCTTGTGCAGAACAGGTCGTCCCTGGAAACGAGCGACAGGGAGAGGGTGAGAGCAGATGAGTGTCGACGAGAGATGAGAGAACAGATGGACTGAGAACATGCGAGGACGGAGAGACGGAAAGAAACTGCTATTTGGCTGACAAGTCCTCTAGTAACACAGGGGACATGTTTCACAGGGACACGGTTTCATCTTTGGTGCAGATTTATCTGAGTTCATATTAATTATAAGGGAATGAGTTTATGAGCAGAGCTTTGGCTGCTGCAGTGATGTAGAAGTGGACCCACGATGGTGAATAAGAATCCCTACAGCTCCCATAATAGTTGGCGTGATTCAAACAGGAAGTGTAAGGTTCCCACAGAATGTTTTTGCACCACGATAAACAATAATTCATTGAAAACTAGCAGCTCTATCTTTGTGTCTATAAGATGAGGAGCTAGTTTTGTTTGACACAAAATGGATCTGGTGCTGAGAGTTAAACTGATCAGTGGCTTTAAAAAGACAATCTGCAAAAAAAAAAAAAAAAAAATCTATACATTATGAGAATGATGAACCGTATACAGATCCCATAGAGCTGCAACTCTCCCACACACGGCTTTGTGGAGAGAAACTCGCTGTAACTACAACATGCCCATATTCAACGGATTTTATTCATATTTGATTTGCATCAGCAAACACTTTCCAGAATATCAACAAACAAGCATGGACAGAGACATCCTGTACATGCACATGCACATTAAGCATACACAAATTATGCACAAACAGGCATGAATGCACCCACAACCGCTCCAGAAACAGCCCTCTAATGTGAAAGAGGCTTTAATGAGCAGGATAATGTAGGCGTCTGCATCAATCTGAAATTCCTCACCTCCTTCTCTACCTCCCTCTCTCCTTCTAAACCCCTGTCTTCTGCCTCCCGCTCTCCTCCTCTGCCTCCTTCTCTGTCTAGCAGCTGCAATTCAGTTTTAATTGCTTTCTGAGTCGCCTAATTCCTCTGAGGAAAGGCTGGGAATGTGAAGGAGAGCGATGGAGGGAGAAAAAGGTGGTATATTTAAACATTTAAAGACTCAAAACACACGCTTTGACTCTCCTTTCATCTTTCCAAAGTTCTGACGGCTCCAAACTTTCTTATTCAAAAACTAATCCTCTCATATCGTTGAAGGTCTGTAGAGATGCCTGGACATACTGAACTCTTTTCAGGGCTTCTGCATCCTGTTAGGAAAAAACAGGAGAAACATAACCTGATTACACTAAACAACTTGTTTTTCCCCTGAGTGATGAAGGAGACAAATGTTCCTTCCTTTAATTTTTCAGCTGGCTTCTTTCTTATTTTTTAGGCCACCCCATTGTGCAACTAATCTGTGAGATATTCCTTCAAAGGAAAGTGCAGCAGCAGCAGTTATGTGCTTGTATATTGATGCTACATTATGAAGTCCCAGCACAGCGGCTAATTAGCCAGTCACACCCTGATTATGTCACTGATTGTTGCTCAGAGTGAAAGGCTTATTAAAGCTGACTGTTTGGATACAGCACAGAGAGGCACTGAATCTTTTTGTCATCTTCATTACTGCAATGCAAAAAAGCCATCTTTTTAGTGATTTTCTGTCTACAAGAGAGGAAGGAATAATTTAACATTCTGTAAAAATGTGCTTATTGGCTTGGTAAGAGGATCGCTACCACTCCAGAGTCTGAGAGGCATCAATCCTCTCCTCCAACAAAGTAAATTAAAAGTGTGTAAAAGCAGAATAATGGCAAACAACTCCTTCGAACAAGCAGTGAGAAAGCTTTAACCTCTCTTCTCCAGGGCCTCAAATACAAATTCTTGGGCAGTGGCCTCCTGGCACACAGAGGCACCCTGACCAGAAACTCCATGTTCTCTCCTTCTGATTTTTTATATAGGCCCTTATGCTGTTGCACTATCCACTTGTGACTGTGACATGTAAATTTCCCACTGGTGGGAAAATAAATGTTCATCTTATCTTATTTACAATATTAATCACATTTCATGACGTTGGTCACATGCAAACCTTCAGCTTCAACAGTATTAGGGATGAGGTCAACTTGTTTCAAGAACTATCTTAGATAAAGGACGTTTGTTGTTTCCATACTACAAGTGAGTAAATAAAAAGATGAGCAGAAAACATGTATGTATCTAGAATATAAGATAACCCACTGAACTGAATTAACTCATTGAGTTCCAGCTGTTTTATATAACACAAAGTGTCTTGTTCCAGCGTTTTTGTCCATTTTGAGTCATATTTCTAGACCCACAGAATATTTTGTACTATGACTCTGAAAACACTGAATATCTCAAATGCAAGAAGAGACTCTCTATTTCATCATGAAAAAAATGTTTGTTTTTACTTTGTTCCATTCTTGTTTTATCAGAGGTAGAGTAGAGGACACTTTCACCAAAATCACCACTTTTTGTCCAGATTCTGTTTGTTTTGCTCTCTAATCTCGATCGTCTCCACTTCCTGTTTTGATCTCTGTGGTGTATACCATCTCTTTATGCTCTGGCTACATCTCCCAGAAGCCCCAAAATTACTCACAGGCTGTGTGAGAGCGCCCTCTAGTGCCAGCTGCTGAAAAAACACTTTGACATATAAATACACATCAATGGCACTCAGAGAGTTAAAAACCTGTACATACTCCAAAGCAAATGCAGAGCAGTATCTTGATACCTAAAGTTGAAAGTGTGAAATGAATGAGTTGTAGCACCACAGACTCGGCGGTGTCCCCATGCTCTAACAGTCATATTACGAGTCAGTGGATTAAACATAGATTAGACCAGGTGAAAGCTGCTGACTGTGCTTTAGATTCAGGGTGAGACTGCTCTACAATCACTCAATATTTAAAAAAAAAAGACTAAAATAGATGAAAGAACGTCCAAACAGAAAACCTGATATGAAAAGAGGCTCTAATGTAAAGAGGCAGTTATACAGCGAAGATAAAGCCGCTGCGATCCTTTCAACTCTCTTTGACTGTTTCACTCTCAACCACTTTCTCATTGAGCCTTTGAAGTTGAAACCAAGGTCCTCTGTTCGTTCAGCGGACACCAGACACGAGTGATGAAAGCAGCTCTTTAATGTGTGTTTGTCTGAGCCCAGTGATCCATCTGCAGCCAACATATAGGAATACATCTTCACTAAACTGATGACCTTTTTATGATTTGAATGGCCTCAGGGTGTCTTCATCAGCATCCTGTGCTCATCCATCACTGTCCAAACAGGACGTCACATCCTGGAGAAAAATGACATCAGCACCTTTGACTATTTATTACACTCCGTTTCCCTTTTCCCCCACACTCTCTGTGAACGCCCTGTTTTTAGACTCCAGTGAGGCGTTAACTTGTTTACCTCCGTCCTCCTCTACGCTCATTATATCTGTTCATCATTCACTTTTAACAGAAAAAAACACAGCTTAAGTTTAGCCTTAAAACTTTCAGCTCTCAGAGGAGCTGAAACTACAAACAGCGCTGCCCTAAATTACTGACAGAGCTGTGTGGTTTTTGCTGAGTCAGCCTCGTCCTGTGTTTGTGTGTCTGGTGGCAGCTGTTTTATGGCCAAGTGGGCTTCAGACTGTGTCTATGAATATAAAGTAGAGCGTACGCATGCATATACCTCTGTGTGCACCATGCTATTTTATTGACTGTTAAATTAAATGCTGTGCATCATTTCGAGTCACCAATGAAGGAGGGATTGAGAGGAAATTAAAAAAAAAAAAAAAAAAAAAATGTCAGCTCCAGATAAATTTTTCATGTGAAAGCATGAACAGCCAGACGGACTTCTGTCCATTTAAATATTAAGCTGGTTATGTCATCAGTTCCCTCTGCTCCCTTCTTTCTTTTAAACATCAATTCTCTCCCTCATTCTGCTCCAGTTTTCATTTCAGTTCAGTGTTTTGTTTATTCGTAGAGGGACCAGTGAATGTGTGTTCATGTGTGCTGGGTACGGTAGGTACGGTGGTAGGTATGCCTATTTTTAGCCAACACGCCATCTTTCTCTCTCTGATCCTGAAGTGCTTTTCTTTATTTTTGTGACCTGGCACTACTTTCTCAGTAAAGTGTAGGTGCTCGGTTGTGTTGTGGAGTATTTTGAGATGTAGAAAATGAAACATGATGGCATCTGCCCACTTCCTTGAAGGCAACCTATTTTTTTTTCTTATAAAGTTTCAGAACATAAATTCTCGTTGGAAGTACTGTACATCTGTTGTAAAAATCTGTGTCAAACTGAAACGTGGCTCAATGATCTGCTGTGGCGAGCAGCCAAAAGACAAAATAAATGACATAATAATAATATGAATATAAAAGCCTGCATTGCTTTTTAAAGGTGCTTAATGTGGGATTCAGAGCATACCTGTTGCCTCCTCATGGCTGAAAAGACAGTCCTATTAGAAAGGAAATGCTTTAAAATTTGTGTTCTTGTCTTTTTTTTGCAGACCCACAGTACCTCCTGTCAACTGTCCATGAACAAAACAAAAGTGGGTTTATTTTAAGTCTAGTGATTAAGTATTATGAGATTTTGTGATTTGTCTTAACCCATGGAGCCTAAATGTTTCCACTTCATCTGATTAGAGAAGAGGTGAAGTGCAAACAGCTCTCTGTCTTCACACAAAAACAGTTTTTACAGCTCATTCTTTGTTGACCAATCAGCAGTTTTGGTTTCAGTAAATTAGATGTTTTTTTTTTTTTGCTTTTTTGTGCTTTTGTTTGATTCTTAGCGGAGGTGTTCAGTTCCTCAGAAATGTCGATTAAGTAGTTTGAGTCGTACGAGTAGCCAACAAAGGATCACGTGTCGAGGATCGCCCCAAAAACTGTTTCCAGCACAAATGACTGAGCACCCTGCTCTTCATCTGACTAACTCCACACAAAGACCTGCTCAGGTCGCCACAGGTGTGCTGTCACATGACCTCATCAACTAGAGTGATGAATCAACACCATCTGCCCCTAGTGAGAAAACACACACACACACACACACCTTTCTGTGTACTCCTGCCTGGCCAAAAGTATGTGGACAGCTGAACATGACTTCTAAATGTGGTTGTTAATCATCTGTTCCTGATCAGGTCTGGGGGTCATCGTCAGTTTTTGTGCTCCCTGGTCATGGAGATAAACCTTAAAAAGATGCAAAAATCAAATGAACACATCTGCTCCTCTTTGAGCGAGTCTTTGAAGAGTGCGATACAGCGACAGGGATTACTAAACGAATGCAAAGCTACAGGTGACTTGTCCAAAGGTGCAGAGAGATCGGCGCTGTTTAGCTCGAGCCCACGCTCCCGTATCTCCTCTCACCTCTATACTCTAGTTAGGCCGCTGAAAGGTCTGCAAAGCAGCTACTGTCTTCAAAATGAACGACTGCAGCCAGCAGCATCCGTGGCTTCTTTCCCTCTGAAGGAGACGAAGAGGCAGCACATTACACTTAAAGCTAGTAGGAGTTAAATTACTGTGGTGCTCATGTAATTAATGTTTCTTAATTTACTATATATATATATATATATATATATATATATATATATATATATATATATGTACACACTGTACTAAAAAAAAAAAAAAAAAATCACATTTCATTTATGTGCATGAGTGTTTTACGACACACTGCTTTTCTCGTCTTACACATTTCTAATCTTCTTTGCATGAATGCAGCTCAACAGACTTTGTGCTTTCAGGGATAATATAGATGAAATCCTCTTCCTCTCTTTTCCCTCCATCTGTTGACTTCAGCATCTTTCCCATCACTCGCCTCCTTCCTGTCCTCTTTGTTTCCTTTGAGAGTTTGTTCTCTTACTTGTTAACCATTTCAGTCCTATCCCTTTAGTTTTGTGTGAAGAACATACTGTATTTTCTTGCTGCATGTTGAAACTGAAACACCATGGTCTGTTCATCTTCCATCCATTCATCCATTTTCTACCTCTTATCCTAATAGGGTCGTGGGGGGGCTGGAGCCAATCCCAGCTGTCTTAAGGCAGAAGGCAGGGTACACCCTGGACATCACAGGGCACAATAGTCCTGGAAAACTGAACCAAGAATCATCAGAACTTTTGGATGAATGGCTACATAAAATACACGTGAAAATATTTTTGAATAAAAAAACACCTTGGTTGTAGAGAAGATGTCTGATGCTGCAGCCTTCACTGGTTCGGTATATTGTGTATTCACACATCCTGCATTTCCATAAACTAGAACTGCCTCAGTTCACTTCACCAGAGTGAAAATGGGCAACTCTTAACATATAATAGTGACATACAATACAATTTCAAATAAGCACATAAACCAGTAAGGGTGAGCTCTTCATGTCCTGGATCACTGCTGTACCTCCCACTCTCATCTTAAAGAGACCAGCTCACCTCGACTCAAAGCACACCTAAAAGCCATTTTTGTCATTTCAGGACAGACACTGGAGACAAATATTTCATACCGATATGTCACAGAACGCAGACTGGAGCAGCATTTTTCAGATAAAACAAATATGAAGGAAGCAAGTGAACAATCGCCTCATAAATACGGACATAAGTGCGTATATGTGAACTTTGATGCATGTGACACTTCACAAGCACATAAAGAGTAGAGGACAAAGAGGACAGAGAGAGAGCTGCACCTACACCTGTCAGGTGACTCTTGAACAGATGGTCCAATCCAAATACAGCACCACGGGCACCGAAGACAGCAGGCTGACGCTGTGAGTGTGTGATGCATGCTCGTGCACGTTGCCTGCTGGTGTGTGTGTGTGTGTGTGGATGAGGTTAGCGATGAGCTCAGAGGTGGAAGGCAGCCAGCAGCCCAGCGGCAGACAGCTGGCTGCAGGTTCCAGCCCTGAGGTCTGGACCCTGCGGCTCCTCACATATGTCCCTGTACTGTTAGCAGCAGACCTTATTCTTTGAACCCAGGGGGCTGCGAATGCAAACACAGAGCGATCGTTTTCTGCTGATCACAACGTATGAAGCTGTAAAAGAAGCAATGCTCTGCTTTGCACTGACAGTGGTAACTATCATACCTGAAAAGTCAAACCTGTGCATTCACTAAACTATTTAAACCTGCTGAAAGTCCGCTCACCACTTAAAATAACACATCAGTTATTCACTATTAATACAGTAAAAAAATACTGTTTGACCGATGTTGATTCCAGTATTGCACAACATTCTGAACAACATTTGATCAAAATAACACAAAATGTGTGTTTGCTTTCAACATGTTTGCCATCTTAGAGTGTACTCACAGTGACACTTCAGTAAATATCAGCACATCTATTCAAAATATCTGTAATATGACAACAATGCTGCACACACACACACACACACACACACATCATTGAAAGGGTTCATGTCAGGATCTCTCCTCTATTTTTTCCATCAAATCTCACATCTCTTCTGAAACCGTCACTGTTTTCATCACGGTTTAACGAACGTCCATGTCACCTCACAGCTGGCTTAACGTCTCCACTTCACAAACTGAGCCAAACCGCTGGCTGCTGAGTTAAACTGCAGCTATCAAGAAGGCAAACACCGAGGCTCACCTGCAAAAAAAACTAAATCACATGGCAGCCGTTCCATGTCAAAGCCTTTTCAGGACAAGTACCTGGCAACATTCAGTAATTTGTAAGGGTTGTTGAAGTTGTCAGCGCTTTAAATCCTGCTGAGGAAGGCTAGTCACACTGTGACAGCCGTTGGTGCGCCGATGCTCATGATCACAGGCTAATCCTCCACTACGTTTGTCCAAGACACTGCAGTAAGAGCAGCGCTAAAAGCACCAGGATTTCTCTGAAGGAGCATTTCGGTAAAATGACAGATGGGGTTGAAAGAGATGTAGTGCCTGTGTGAGCAGTACTGTACTGAAAACTGAAACTACCAAGAAGTTTGTTTGATAGACATTGTTCACAACTTTGTTAAATTATCTCATAAACACACATCAGCATGAAGCACAGAGACATGTGGGTATATTCACTATATCTGTAGCTGCACTTGCTGTCAGAAGGAAAGAAAGCCTCACTGTTCACAGTCATGCATATGTAAAAGAGAAGTAAAGTGCATTATCAACACCGCAGTTATCCAGGCAAATAAACACATGCATGGATTTGTTTGTGAATGTGACAAAAATGAGGATGAACTCTGCAAAAGAGTGAAGGAGAATAAAGTGGTGCTGCTCCTGTCCCTGTTTTACCCCACAGACACGAACAAAAAAAAAATCCTGCTGTTGGTTCTTTGCTTTCAAAATGTAACTCTTCACCATAATATGAAAACACACACACACACACACACACACACAGTTCCTGTACTTTCAGCTCAGCAGGGGTCATTTTGTCTGCGATGATCATTTAGACACAAAACAAGCTCAGCAGCCACAGCGAGCTCTGCACCAACCAATCAACAAGCCTCAATTAGCCGTGGATGCAAACAATGCAAAGCCTTGATTAAATAACACCAGCAGTACCAGCAGGAGGGCAGTTAGCTTCTATACAACTTCTTCATCCTTGAATTTTGATTTTCCCAGTTGGTCTTGTTGTTTTGGCTCATGTCATTTTTCTGTCAGAAAAAGGAAAATCAGTGTAACAGAGAAACGACTCCCTCCCTCCTCCGACTCACGACTTTTGCAGCAAACAGCAGGTGGAACCCAGAGGAGGCAGTGAGTTCAAAGTCGAGCTGTTTATCTAGTTGCGTTCACTTCCCGGCTGTGTTTGCACTTTGTTATCCGCCCTCTCATCAGATATTCAGTGTTCAGCCTAAGAGATTTTCAGAATTCTGCTTAGAGTAAGAAAAGTGTAGATGCAGGAAATACACTCTCAGGATGCAGCCTCACTGCTAATCATGACTGTCTTTAGTGACACGGAGCGTTTTATGAGGCATTTCGAGACAGTTTGCACCAGTCGCTTCAAATCTATCAGTATTTTCTGTTGTGAATCAACTGAAGTCTGATCCCCACTGGCAGACATTCAATACACAAATCTACTAGTCCATGTAAAGTTGGATTTTCCACTAGCCAAGATCTGATTAATTACAGTCCAATACTATGATATGGCGTACCAACCCTACGGCTAGAAAGCCAGCACGAGGAGCACATTTCTGTCACCTTTGAACCCCAAAGAACTCCAGTGAAGGTGCAAAGAGGCCACTTAAAGCGAGCATCCTTTATTAACAAAGGCTGAAAATCTTTTGGGACTGAGGTGATTTGATTAGTGCAGTTTGAAGTCAATGGTCATGTTGAGATTGTTTTAGTGCTCAGAAGATGAATTGATTCCAGCATACAAACAGAGTCAACATAAAGCTGCTAGCAAATCCATAGCAGCAGCTTTTCAACACTCCAGCGTCGGGCCAAGTAGTGACACGTCGCCTAGTTTCACATACAGGTGTACAGAGGAGCTGAGAAATGGAGCATTTCAGGAAGCTTCAAAAAGACAAGATGAAAGTATACGCCGCATGGCAAACAGGAAGGAAGGATGGACCAATTTATCTTGATTTCCTTACAAAGTAGACAACCCTGAAAGACGTCATTATCCTCCCTGAAAGCAGGGCTGAAGCTCTCACTACAGTCTCTGCCTCTCTCTCTCTCTTTTTTTTTTACTGTAGTTTTGGAAAATAAGACACTGTGTGGACACATTTGCATGAAGCTGTTTGCTGCCTGCTGCAACTAAAAAGAGGACACAAAACTGTCAAATTTAGTCAGAGTTATGGGATGTGAAGCTGTAACAGGGCTGGTGCAAATGTGTCTCTGCAGTCTGTGTGCATGAAAATCTAAATGTGCATTAAAGCAACTATTGTTGACATATTCAGAATAGCACAATAAAAAGATGTGGCAATGCACCACAGTGGAGTTTTTTTTTTATATTAACATTTAAGTCATATGTACTTTTATGTCATTTAATTTCCACCAATTTCATATGCATGCACAATAATATTTATATTATATATAAACAACAGCAAAGACATAATAGAATAATTACTAATACTAAAATAAATATTTATATTATGTAATAAATAACAAAGGAGGAAAAATTTTTAATTGCAAAAGAAATGTTAAATACAATCAACTGCAGAAATAATTGTGGAATAAAATAAAACAGTGCAAATATTTCTGTGCAAAAGGACAGTGAAATGTAGTCAAGTACAAAAAAGACATGTTCCTTTTAAATACAGTGGAGTAGAAATATAAAGCAGCATCTTTG